>UIDE01000007.1:600000-1190285 GCA_900497715.1 Magnusiomyces ingens NRRL Y-17630
TGAAGACTCAGCAGATGAAGACTCAACGGATGAAGACTCGACTAAAGAGGATTCAACGGATGAAGACTCGGCAGATAAAGATTCGGCGGATGAAGACTCAGCAGATGAAAACTCAACAGATGAAACCTCAGCCAATGAAGACTCGGCAGATGAAGACTCAGCAGATGAAAACTGAACAGGTGAGGACTCAGCAGATGAAGACACGGCAGATGAAGACTCGGCAGGTGAAGTCTCGGCAGATGATGACTCAGCAGATGAAGATTCAACGAACGAAAACTCAGCAGATGAAGACTCAGCAGATGAAGACTCAGCAGATGGAGACTCAGCAGATGAAGACTCAGCCGATGAAGACTCAACAGGTGAAGACTCAACAGGTGAAGACTCAGCAGATGAAGACTCGATTAAGGAGGATTCAACGGATGAAAACTCGGCGGATGAAGACTCAGCAGATGAAGACTCAGCAGATGAAGACTCAGCAGATGAAGACTCCGCAGATGAAGACTCAGCAGATGAAAACTCGGCGGATGAAGACTCGACTAGGGAGGATTCAACGGATGAAAACTCGGCGGATGAAGACTCAGCAGATGAAGACTCAGCCGATGAAGACTCAGCAGATGAAGACTCAGCAGATGAAGACTCGGCAGATGAAGACTCAACAGGTGAAGACTCAGCAGATGAAGACTCGGCAGAGGAAGACTCAACAGGTGAAGACTCGGCAGATGACGACTCGGCGGATGACGACTCGGCAGAGGAAGACTCGGCGGATGAAGACTCGACTAAGGAGGATTCAACGGATGAAAACTCAACGGATGAAGACTCAGCCCATGAAGACTCAGCCGATGAAGACTCCGCAGATGAAGACTCAACAGGTGAAGACTCGGCAGATGAGGACTCGGCGGATGAAGACTCAGCCGATGAAGACACGGCAGATGAAGACTCGGCGGATGAAGACTCGACTAAAGAAGATTCAACGGATGAAAACTCGGCAGATGAAGACTCAGCAGATGAAGACTCAGCAGATGAAGATTCAAGGGATGAAGACTCGACTAAGGAGGATTCAACGGATGAAAACTCAGCAGATGAAGACTCAGCAGATGAAGACTCAGCAGATGGAGACTCAGCAGATGAAGACTCAGCCGATGAAGACTCAAGAGGTGAAGACTCAGCAGATGAAGACTCGGCAGAGGGAGACTCAGCAGATGAAGACTCAGCCGATGAAGACTCAACGGGTGAAGACTCAGCAGATGAAGACTCGGCAGAGAAAGAATCGGCGGATGAAGACTCGACTAAGGAGGATTCAACGGATGAAGACTCAGCAGATGAAGACTCAACGAATGAAGACTCAGCAGATGAAGACTCGGCAGAGGAAGACTCAACAGGTGAAGACTCGGCAGATGAGGACTCGGCGGATGACGACTTGGCAGAGGAAGACTCAGCCGATGAAGACTCAACGGGTGAAGACTCAGCAGATGAAGATTCAAGAGATGAAGACTCAGCCGATGAAGACTCGATTAAGGAGGATTCAACGGATGAAAACTCGGCGGATGAAGACTCAGCAGATGAAGACTCAGCAGATGAAGACTCGGCAGACGAAGACTCAGCCGATGAAGACTCAACGGGTGAAGACTCAGCAAATGAAGACTCGGCAGAGGAAGACTCAACAGATGAAGACTCAGCAGATGAAGACTCAACAGATGAAGACTCAGCAGATGAAAACTCGGCAGATGAAGACTCAGCCGATGAAGACTCAGCAGATGAAGACTCGGCAGATGAAAACTCGGCGGATGAAGACTCGACTAGGGAGGATTCAACGGATGAAAACTCGGCGGATGAAGACTCAGCAGATGAAGACTCAGCCGATGAAGACTCAGCAGATGAAGACTCAGCAGATGAAGACTCGGCAGATGAAGACTCAACAGGTGAAGACTCAGCAGATGAAGACTCGGCAGAGGAAGACTCAACAGGTGAAGACTCGGCAGATGACGACTCGGCGGATGACGACTCGGCAGAGGAAGACTCGGCGGATGAAGACTCGACTAAGGAGGATTCAACGGATGAAAACTCAACGGATGAAGACTCAGCAGATGAAGACTCAACGAATGAAGACTCAGCAGATGAAGACTCAACAGGTGAAGACTCGGCAGATGAGGACTCGGCGGATGAAGACTCAGCCGATGAAGACACGGCAGATGAAGACTCGGCGGATGAAGACTCGACTAAAGAAGATTCAACGGATGAAAACTCGGCAGATGAAGACTCAGCAGATGAAGACTCAGCAGATGAAGATTCAAGGGATGAAGACTCGACTAAGGAGGATTCAACGGATGAAAACTCAGCAGATGAAGACTCAGCAGATGAAGACTCAGCAGATGGAGACTCAGCAGATGAAGACTCAGCCGATGAAGACTCAAGAGGTGAAGACTCAGCAGATGAAGACTCGGCAGAGGGAGACTCAGCAGATGAAGACTCAGCCGATGAAGACTCAACGGGTGAAGACTCAGCAGATGAAGACTCGGCAGAGAAAGAATCGGCGGATGAAGACTCGACTAAGGAGGATTCAACGGATGAAGACTCAGCAGATGAAGACTCAACGAATGAAGACTCAGCAGATGAAGACTCGGCAGAGGAAGACTCAACAGGTGAAGACTCGGCAGATGAGGACTCGGCGGATGACGACTTGGCAGAGGAAGACTCAGCCGATGAAGACTCAACGGGTGAAGACTCAGCAGATGAAGATTCAAGAGATGAAGACTCAGCCGATGAAGACTCGATTAAGGAGGATTCAACGGATGAAAACTCGGCGGATGAAGACTCAGCAGATGAAGACTCAGCAGATGAAGACTCGGCAGACGAAGACTCAGCCGATGAAGACTCAACGGGTGAAGACTCAGCAAATGAAGACTCGGCAGAGGAAGACTCAACAGATGAAGACTCAGCAGATGAAGACTCAACAGATGAAGACTCAGCAGATGAAAACTCGGCAGATGAAGACTCAGCCGATGAAGACTCAGCAGATGAAGACTCGGCAGATGAAAACTCGGCGGATGAAGACTCGACTAGGGAGGATTCAACGGATGAAAACTCGGCGGATGAAGACTCAGCAGATGAAGACTCAGCCGATGAAGACTCAGCAGATGAAGACTCAGCAGATGAAGACTCGGCAGATGAAGACTCAACAGGTGAAGACTCAGCAGATGAAGACTCGGCAGAGGAAGACTCAACAGGTGAAGACTCGGCAGATGACGACTCGGCGGATGACGACTCGGCAGAGGAAGACTCGGCGGATGAAGACTCGACTAAGGAGGATTCAACGGATGAAAACTCAACGGATGAAGACTCAGCAGATGAAGACTCAACGAATGAAGACTCAGCAGATGAAGACTCGGCAGATGAAGACTCAACAGGTGAAGACTCGGCAGATGACGACTCGGCGGATGACGACTCGGCAGAGGAAGACTCGGCGGATGAAGACTCGACTAAGGAGGATTCAACGGATGAAAACTCAACGGATGAAGACTCAGCCCATGAAGACTCAGCCGATGAAGACTCAGCAGATGAAGACTCAACAGGTGAAGACTCGGCAGATGAGGACTCGGCGGATGAAGACTCAGCCGATGAAGACACGGCAGATGAAGACTCGGCGGATGAAGACTCGACTAAGGAGGATTCAACGGATGAAAACTCGGCAGATAAAGACTCAGCAGATGAAGACTCAGCAGATGAAGATTCAAGGGATGAAGACTCGACTAAGGAGGATTCAACGGATGAAAACTCAGCAGATGAAAACTCGGCAGATGAAGACTCAGCCGATGAAGACTCAACAGGTGAAGACTCAGCAGATGAGGACTCGGCGGATGAAGACTCAGCCGATGAAGACACGGCAGATGAAGACTCGGCGGATGAAGACTCGACTAAGGAGGATTCAACGGATGAAAACTCGGCAGATGAAGACTCAGCAGATGAAGACTCAGCCGATGAAGACTCAGCAGATGAAGACTCAACAGGTGAAGACTCGGCAGATGAGGACTCGGCGGATGAAGACTCAGCCGATGAAGACACGGCAGATGAAGACTCGGCGGATGAAGACTCGACTAAGGAGGATGCAACGGATGAAGACTCAGCAGATGAAAACTCGGCAGATGAAGACTCAGCCGATGAAGACTCAACAGGTGAAGACTCAGCAGATGAGGACTCGGCGGATGAAGACTCGACTAAGGAGGATTCAACGGATGAAAACTCGGCAGATGAAGACTCAGCAGATGAAGACACAACAGGTGAAGACTCGGCAGATGAATTCTCAGAGGACGAAATCTCAGAAGATGAAATCTCAGAAAAGTAAACCTCAGAGGATGAAATCTCAGATGACGAAATCTCAGATGATGAAACCTCAGATGATGAAATCTCAGAAGATGAAATCTCTGATGATTCAACGCTACTGCTGATTTCCGATTCCGAAGTCGACTCGCAATAATCCACTGGTGGCTCAGGAACATGGCACCCTCTCATCTTTTCCAAAACGGTACTCCAATCATTATCACCAAACTCAAACTTATCGTTGTAGTGATGTTTGCCACGGAAACATTTGTAGAAATATCCACGATAGTCACCCTTCAATTGATTGCAATGATAGTTACCCTTGCGCCAATCACCCACCACATCACGGAGTTTCTTGCAACTTGTCCAGCAATCGTGCTTAGGTGGAGGTTCGACACAAGTCTCACTGGATGAAGATTCATCATAGAGAGTGGAAGAAGGTTCGGAAGAAATCTCAGATGAGGAAATCTCAGAAGACGAAATCTCAGAAGACGAAATCTCAGAAGACGAAATCTCAGATGATGAAATCTCTGATGATGAAATCTCAGAAGATGAAATCTCAGAAGATGAAACCTCAGAAGATGAAATCTCAGATGACGAAATCTCAGAAGACGAAATCTCAGAAGACGAAACCACAGAAGACGAAATCTCGGATGATGAAATCTCAGAAGACGAAATCTCAGAAGACGAAATCTCAGATGACGAAATCTCAGAAAACGAAATCTCGGAAGACGAAATCTCAAAAGACGAAATCTCAGATGATGAAATCTCTGATGATGAAATCTCTGATGATGAAATCTCAGAAGACGAATTCTCAGATGACGAAATCTCAGAAGATGAAATCTCAGAAGAGGAAACCTCAGGGGATGAAATCTCAGATGATGAAATCTCAGATGATGAAACCTCAGAAGATGAAATCTCTGATGATGAAATCTCTGAAGATGAAATCTCTGATGATTCAACGCTACTGCTGATTTCCGATTCCGAAGTCGACTCGCAATAATCCACTGGTGGCTGAGGAACATGGCACCCTCTCATCTTTTCCAAAACGGTACCCCAATCGTTATCACCAAACTCAAACTTATCGTTGTAGTGATGTTTGCCACGGAAACATTTGTAGAAATATCCACGATAGTCACCCTTCAATTGATTGCAATGATAGTTACCCTTGCGCCAATCACCCACCACATCACGGAGTTTCTTGCAACTTGTCCAGCAATCGTGCTTAGGTGGAGGTTCGACACAAGTCTCACTGGATGAAGATTCATCATAGAGAGTGGAAGAAGGTTCGGAAGAAATCTCAGATGAGGAAATCTCAGAAGACGAAATCTCAGAAGACGAAATCTCAGAAGACGAAATCTCAGATGACGAGACGTCAGAAGACGAAATCTCGGAAGATGAAACCTCAGAAGATGAAATCTCAGAAGACGAAATCTCAGAAGACGAAATCTCAGAAGACGAAATCTCAGATGATGAAATCTCTGATGATGAAATCTCTGATGATGAAATCTCAGAAGACGAAATCTCGGAAGATGAAACCTCAGAAGATGAAATCTCAGATGACGAAATCTCAGAAGACGAAACCTCAGAAGATGAAATCTCAGATGATGAAATCTCAGATGATGAAATTTCAGAAGATGAAATCTCAGATGATGAAATCTCAGATGATGAAATTTCAGAAGATGAAATCTCAGATGATGAAATCTCAGAAGATGAAATCTCTGATGATTCAACGCTACTGCTGATTTCCGATTCCGAAGTCGACTCGCAATAATCCACTGGTGGCTCAGGAACATGGCACCCTCTCATCTTTTCCAAAACGGTACTCCAATCGTTATCACCAAACTCAAACTTATCGTTGTAGTGATGTTTGCCACGGAAACATTTGTAAAAATATCCACGATAGTCACCCTTCAATTGATTGCAATGATAGTTACCCTTGCGCCAATCACCCACCACATCACGGAGTTTCTTGCAACTTGTCCAGCAATCGTGCTTAGGTGGAGGTTCGACACAAGTCTCACTGGATGAAGATTCATCATAGAGAGTGGAAGAAGGCTCGGAAGAAATCTCAGAAGATGAAATCTCAGAAGACGAAATCTCAGACGATGAAATCTCAGAAGACGAAATCTCAGATGATGAAATTTCAGAAGACGAAATCTCAGATGATGAAATCTCAGAAGATGAGATCTCTGATGATTCAACGCTACTGCTGATTTCAGATTCCGAAGTCGACTCGCAATAATCCACTGGTGGCTGAGGAACATGGCACCCTCTCATCTTTTCCAAAACGGTACCCCAATCGTTATCACCAAACTCAAACTTATCGTTGTAGTGATGTTTGCCACGGAAACATTTGTAGAAATATCCACGATAGTCACCCTTCAATTGATTGCAATGATAGTTACCCTTGCGCCAATCACCCACCACATCACGGAGTTTCTTGCAACTTGTCCAGCAATCGTGCTTAGGTGGAGGTTCGACACAAGTCTCACTGGATGAAGATTCATCATAGAGAGTGGAAGAAGGCTCGGAAGAAATCTCAAAAGATGAAATCTCAGATGATGAAATTTCAGAAGATGAAATCTCAGATGATGAAATTTCAGAAGATGAAATCTCAGATGATGAAATCTCAGAAGATGAAATCTCTGATGATTCAACGCTACTGCTGATTTCCGATTCCGAAGTCGACTCGCAATAATCCACTGGTGGCTCAGGAACATGGCACCCTCTCATCTTTTCCAAAACGGTACCCCAATCATTATCACCAAACTCAAACTTATCGTTGTAGTGATGTTTGCCACGGAAACATTTGTAGAAATATCCACGATAGTCACCCTTCAATTGATTGCAATGATAGTTACCCTTGCGCCAATCACCCACCACATCACGGAGTTTCTTGCAACTTGTCCAGCAATCGTGCTTAGGTGGAGGTTCGACACAAGTCTCACTGGATGAAGATTCATCATAGAGAGTGGAAGAAGGCTCGGAAGAAATCTCAGAAGATGAAATCTCAGAAGACGAAATCTCAGACGATGAAACCTCAGAAGATGAAATCTCAGAAGATGAAATCTCAGAAGATGAAATCTCAGAAGATGAAATCTCAGATGATGAAATCTCAGAAGATGAAATCTCAGATGATGAAACCTCAGAAGATGAAATCTCTGATGATGAAATCTCTGAAGATGAAATCTCTGATGATTCAACGCTACTGCTGATTTCAGATTCCGAAGTCGACTCGCAATAATCCACTGGTGGCTCAGGAATATGGCACCCTCTCATCCTTTCTAAAACGGTACTCCAATCATTATCACCAAACTCAAACTTATCGTTGTAGTGATGTTTGCCACGGAAACATTTGTAAAAATATCCACGATAGTCACCCTTCAATTGATTGCAATGATAGTTACCCTTGCGCCAATCACCCACCACATCACGGAGTTTCTTGCAACTTGTCCAGCAATCGTGCTTAGGTGGAGGTTCGACACAAGTCGCACTGGATGAAGATTCATCATAGAGAGTGGAAGAAGGCTCGGAAGAAATCTCAGAAGATGAAATCTCAGAAGACGAAATCTCAGACGATGAAACCTCAGAAGATGAAATCTCAGAAGATGAAATCTCAGATGAGGAAATCGCAGAAGATGAAATCTCAGACGATGAAATCTCAGATGATGAAATCTCAGAAGACGAAATCTCAGAAGATGAAATCTCTGATGATGAAATCTCAGAAGACGAAATCTCAGATGATGAAATCTCAGAAGATGAGATCACTGATGATTCAACGCTACTGCTGATTTCCGATTCCGAAGTCGACTCGCAATAATCCACTGGTGGCTGAGGAACATGGCACCCTCTCATCTTTTCCAAAACGGTACCCCAATCGTTATCACCAAACTCAAACTTATCGTTGTAGTGATGTTTGCCACGGAAACATTTGTAGAAATATCCACGATAGTCACCCTTCAATTGATTGCAATGATAGTTACCCTTGCGCCAATCACCCACCACATCACGGAGTTTCTTGCAACTTGTCCAGCAATCGTGCTTAGGTGGAGGTTCGACACAAGTCTCACTGGATGAAGATTCATCATAGAGAGTGGAAGAAGGCTCGGAAGAAATCTCAGAAGATGAAATCTCAGATGATGAAATTTCAGAAGATGAAATTCCAGATGATGAAATCTCAGAAGATGAAATCTCTGATGATTCAACGCTACTGCTGATTTCAGATTCCGAAGTCGACTCGCAATAATCCACTGGTGGCTCAGGAATATGGCACCCTCTCATCTTTTCCAAAACGGTACCCCAATCGTTATCACCAAACTCAAACTTATCGTTGTAGTGATGTTTGCCACGGAAACATTTGTAAAAATATCCACGATAGTCACCCTTCAATTGATTGCAATGATAGTTACCCTTGCGCCAATCACCCACCACATCACGGAGTTTCTTGCAACTTGTCCAGCAATCGTGCTTAGGTGGAGGTTCGACACAAGTCTCACTGGATGAAGATTCATCATAGAGAGTGGAAGAAGGCTCGGAAGAAATCTCAGAAGATGAAATCTCAGATGATGAAATCTCAGATGATGAAACCTCAGAAGACGAAACCTCAGAAGACGAAATCTCTGATGATTCAACGCTACTGCTGATTTCCGATTCCGAAGTCGACTCGCAATAATCCACTTGTGGCTCAGGAACTTTACATTTTTTCATCCTTTCCAAGACTGTAATCCAATCATCATTTCCAAACCCAAATTTGTCATTGTAGTGGTGTTTGCCACGGAAACAAATATTGTAATAACTGTGGTAGTTTCTTGTCTGTTTATCACACTCGTAGTGACCTTGGCGCCAGCCATTAACAGCAGCCAGAAGCTGCTTGCAGCTTGTCCAGCAATCGTCTTTGGTTGGGGGCTCGACACATGCTTCACTAGATGACGATTCCTCATAGATGGTTGAGGACACTTCGGACGACTCGGATGAAGTTTC
Organism: Magnusiomyces ingens NRRL Y-17630; assembly: GCA_900497715.1. NCBI lineage: Eukaryota > Fungi > Ascomycota > Dipodascomycetes > Dipodascales > Dipodascaceae > Magnusiomyces > Magnusiomyces ingens. The sequence continues at coordinate 609,298 of UIDE01000007.1, forward strand.
GTCGATCTCGGAACTAGTGCTTTCGCAGAAGTCCACAGGTGGAGGATGAGGATGGCAGCCATTGTATCGTCTTTTGATGGTATTGAAATCGGATTCCTTCAGATCAAACAGTTTATCGAAACGAGATTTACCTTGGTAGCAAGTGGAGTAATGTTTCTGGTAACCGTCGAACACGTCACATGTGAAACTATCCGATTTACATTTCGAAACAATTTCATTAAGATACTTGCAGCTCCAAGAGCAATCATCGTGAGAAGGTGGTTCAACACACTCAGAGCTGGAAGAGGGTTCTTCGGATGAGGAAATCTCGGAAGACGAAATCTCGGAAGATGAAATCTCAGACGACGAAACCTCAGACGACGAAACCTCAGACGACGAAACCTCAGACGACGAAACCTCAGACGATGAAATCTCGGAAGATGAAATCTCAGACGACGAAATCTCAGAAGATGAAACCTCTGATGATTCGCTGCTGATCTCTGATTCGGAACTCGATTCACAGTAATTCACTGGTGGTTCAGGAACACCGCACTCCTTCATCTTATCCTTGACACTATTCCAATCATTATCATTGACGTTAAAGTTGTCATTATAGTGGATTTTGCCTCTGTAACACTGGTTGTAATATTTGCGATAGTTTCCATTCAATGAGGAACACTTATAATCTCCACGGTGCCAATTGCCCACTGCCACATTCAACTGTCTGCAGCTGGAGGAGCATTCATCTTTGCTGGGAAGCTCAACGCAAGCTTCGCTCGATGAAGACTCCTCGTACTCAGTAGAGGACGACTCCTCATACTCAGTTGAGGTTTCATCGATCTCGGAGCTGGTAGCCGAGCAGAAATTGACAGAAGGAGGAGAGCCAGAATTGCATTCTTTGTAGCGTCTATCGACAGCATTGAAGTCGTCGTCGCTAAAGCCAAACGACTTACCGTAGTGGGACTTGCCCCGGTAACAAGTGCGGTAATCATTTTTGTAGCCATGGCCGAAATCGGAGCATTGAAAATTGCTGGACTTGCACTTGCCCACAATATTCTTGATAGACTTGCAGCTGGAAGAACAATCGTTGTGGGTGGGTGGTTCAACACACTCAGCACTGGAGGAAGGTTCTTCACTAGAAGACTCTTCAGATGAGGATAACTCAGATGAAGACAGTTCTGTCGATGATACCTCTGTCGATGATATTTCAGTGAAAGATTCACTAGTGCTAGGTTCCTTTTCTGAGCTTGACACGCAGTAATCCACTTGGGGTTCTGGAATTTTGCACTTGTTCATCTTATCTTTGACCACTCCCCAGTCATCGTCACTAAGATCAAATATGCTACCGTAGTGGTTTTTGCCTTGGTAACAGGTTTTGTAGTAACTGCCATAGTTTCCTTTCAAAGTGCTGCAGTCGTACTTGTCATTACGCCAGTCGCCAACAACGGCCTTCAATTTCCTACTGCTTGACACGCAGTCATCCTTGCTTGGAGGCTCGACGCATTCATTACTAGACGATGATTCCTCAACGATGGTTGAGGACTCATCGTCTTCGCTGGAAGAGACACAGAATTCGACCGAAGGCGGCTCATAGTTGCAACCACCGTAGCGGGACTTGATGACATTGAAGTCGTCATCCTTGAGGTTGAACTGGCCTTTGTAGTGGGATTTACCTTGGTAACAAGTAGCGTAGTTCTTCTTGTGATCGTTACTAAAAACATTGCAGGAGAATGAGTTTGATCTACATTTTTGAACAATGCTGTTGAGAGAATTGCAACTTGAGGAACACTCATCATTGGAAGGTGGTTCAACACAGTCGGTTGATGGTACAACCGAGCTCGAGGTCTATTAAGATATTTGTTAGTTGTGTTGTCACGTGACATGTGTGTATGGTGCTTACCTCATCAAGGACCGTGCTTGAACAATAAATAGTTGAAGGATCTTTAACAGAGCACTCCTTCATTTTTGATTTGATAGTGTTGAAGTCGTTATCTTTTATTCCAAACTGTTTGTTGTAGTGGGACTTGCCCCGGTAGCATGTGTGGTAGTCCTTTTTGTAGGAGGCAGTTAGGGTACTACATGGAATTCTGCCGGATCTTACGTCTCCCACAATTGCATTCAAACGGTCACAGCTGGAAGAACAGTCATTTTCGTCTGGGGTGTCTACGCAATCCGATGAGTCCTTAAATTCATTAGTCTAAATTGATAATATTTTTTTCAAGCATGTGTTAACTTACCTCATCTGGGTCTGTTCCTGAACAGAACGTAGTAGACGGAGTTGAAATCTGACAGCTACTCATTTTGGATTTGACCTTGTTGAAATCGGAATCGCTGATGCCAAAGAGTTTATCGTAGTAGGCCTGGCCTTGATAGCAGATGCTGTAGTCGGTGTAGTATGTGTCGCTTACAGTAGCGCAGCTTACGCCTGAACGTTTGATAAGATATGCTAAAGAGTTCATTTTGCTGCAGCTTGAGTAGCAGTCGTTTTGGCTTGGGGGATCAACGCAGAAGGAACCTTTTCTGCTGGAGGTTGAGCTGCTACTAAGCCGATAGACGGCAGTATCATTAGTTGTTCCAGTATCTCCAGTATCCTGGGCAGATACCAGGCTTAGGAGTAGCAATAAAGAATGATTTAGTTTCATAATTTATGCTGAGGGAAGGGGGGGGGTTAAAAAAAAGTGAGATTGAAAGACTTCAATTGCAGTTATTTTTTTGTGAGATATAAATAATGATATGAAATAAGAAAAGGTGAGTTTGAATTAGGAGGATTATGAGATTAGAATTAAAAGAGTGAATAAATAAATAATAAATAAATAATAAATAAATAATAAATAAATAATAAATAATAAATAAATAAATAATATTAAAATGCCAATAAGAATAGTGATTGAAAAAAAAAAAGATTATAATAAAAGTCACAAAGCTGATATATATATAAATATTGTTTGAGCAGATAGAAAGCAATTAAATAAAAACGGGGGGATCCCAAGAAAAGGAGAGTTTATGATATAATTGTGAAGAAATGAGGGGTTAGGAATGGATGCTAGTTGAAAGAGAGTATTAGATTGGAGTTATAGCGAAACTTTTATCGTCTCATTCACTGTAAGATACATTTAGTTTAAGCCCAAGTTTTTGAATTAATTTTTCAAAAGTGGCTTAAATCAACCGCAAGTCGGTCGAGTCGAAGGTTAATATTTTGTGTTATGGCAAACATTAAGCTAAAAAAAAGAGAAGAATTGGGTTATGAACATTGCAGACATCTGCGTCTTAAAGTATAGGCTATTGCTTTTTTTTCCAAAATTATAACTGTACATACAAGGGGTGGACGAATTTCGCAAAGTTTTTTTTCGAGAAATGGGTTTTGGCTGGAGTTGAGGAGTATTCAAGTTTTCCCATATAAATGCTGGTTATTATGAGACATATATTAGTAAAGAGAAACAGTGTGGATTATCGACTAGGTGGCCCCCCTTCCCAGCCAAAAATAACTCCATGCAAGGGAACCCATCCCGTTAAACATCTTCTGGAAGAGCGAAGAAGAGAGGGAGGCGTTATTTGACAGTTTTTCACAAAGACCCTCGCCCATTTGCCACTGCTGCTCTAATGCGCGGTTGCTTTGAAGCATTTTTTTCAATGTCATTTTCCCAATGCAGTAGTTTTGTTGAAGTAATAGGGAAACCTAAAATGCGGCTAAACAAAAAATAGTGGGAAGCCGAAAACTAATAACTGTGACTTAAGTTGGCGGTCCTATTTTCTTTTTCTAAAAGCGACAAAAATACCAAAAAGCTCTTGACAGAAACTAAAAATGCCACTTCGCGCTACGTCCATTAAGACTCTCGACAATGTGCACAGATGAGTTAAACCCCCTAGACAGCGCTTCGAAGCTCCTCCCTCCAGCAGCACCCTCCTGTGTGAGACCGCTGGACTCCCTGCCCGGCCATTCGCTAGTACTTTAATAATCTTCTTCTCGCGACTACCAGAAGAAGATTGCCTGTCCTGCTAATAAGCGCTCCAGGTAGAAGCCCTTCTTCTCGCAAAACAATCGGCTCATATTCTTCCCCGATTTTGCCCCGTGCATGTCACCGCTGTTTCTCGACTAAAATATCCCTGGACCATCTCCTAAGCCTTTGCTAACCCTCCCTAGCAGCACATATAACTAAAACTTATGTCCATCTCCATGATGAAATAGCCTACATTATAAGGGCCATGTATCAATATATAAATGCTCTAAATATAACTACTCATATATGCCACTTATCATACTTGCTATTTACTATCTCTCCTACTTCTCCCTTCGTATAAAACCCGCCCATCGCACTCACCCCCCTACTCCTCTTACAGCAAAGACCCTGAGTTGCTGTTGATGGACCCATATGTCGCCGCCCAGTATTGGCGCACAATCCCATCGGACCCTAGCTGACCCAGCACTTCAAACGAAACCCCCAGCTCAGGGTGGACCGCACGTGCCAGATCCAGCACCATATGCGACGTCAGCCCATGCAAGGGAATCGCCGTTTCTCCAGCCGAATACTCGAGCGTCCGCGGCGTCCGGGTGCTCCACTGCGGAACCTCCTCCGTCGGCTCCGGCGCCGCCGCCTGCTGCCGCAGCTCCTCCTGGATCTCCTCGTCGCTGTCTTGGTACCCACCGCCCCCGCCCATCTCCGACGCACCATCCGCAGCCGACCGCTCCACCCCCAAAACCCCGCCAACCGGCACCCGGTACTTATGGAAGATCCACAGCTCGCCCGCCACCGGCATCGGCGTGCCCCGAACATACCAGTCCTTGGTCAGCAGCCTGGCCAGAGGCACGGCGTAAACCAAAGCCACCTCTGAGGGCGAGGGTTTCGGCGCCAAAAGCTGCAAAAATCCCGCCTTCTCCACAGGCCTCTCGCCTCCAGCCTCGCCCGCTCGTCTCGCTGACCCCCCGGCCTCGTCGCCCAAATCAAGTGTGGCTTTGCAAATGCACACGCGAACGGCGTCATTGCCCAGCGACAAATAGCACGGCGAAACCGCGAGCCGCTCGAACCCCGGCACGCTATCCGGGTCGAACCCTATCTCCTCGCGCGCCTCGCGTAGCGCGCACGTCCACTCGTCGTCGTTATCCTCCGGGTCCAGCCGGCCGCCAGGAAACGCCGACACCGACGGCGACGTGCGCAGCGCCGGCGACCGCTGCGTCAGAACCACCCCGTAGTCGGTCTCGGCCCTGTCCAGCGGGAACAAAATGGCTAGCACCGCACACCGCTTGCGGGCAGGATACTTCATCCACAGCTTGTGGGAGTCCGCGCTGGAGCCCTGCTCGGGGACCAGGCTCCGGTGGCCCGGGGCGGAACTGGGATCCAGGTAATATGCGGCGGCAATTCGTTGTGACAAGTCAGTCATTTTTTTTAGGTTGGTGCGGGGTTGAGTAATAAAGAAGAGTATAAAAAAGGGAGAGAATCTCTCCAAAGACTTTTATTACCCCAACCTCTTTATCAAGTAGCTCTTATAACCTATAATTCATATACTAAATCTACCTCCAAACCTCCCCCCCCTCTATATCACAATGTCTCTTCGTCCAGCTATCTTCATCTGCGATATCCAAGAACGATTCCGCCCCGCAATCTTTGGCTTCGACGAAGTCGTGCGCACGTCCCGACGCGTGCTGGAAGCCGCCAATATCCTCGGGCTCCCCGTGTACGTGACGACCCAGAACAAAAAGGGGCTCGGAGACACCGTTGCGGAGCTCAAGCCCCTCATCTCCCAGGCCGTCGTCGACGCAGACAAGTCCAAGTTCTCCATGTACGTCCCGGAGCTGGCCGAGAAGCTCCCCAAGGGCCTGCCCGTCGCCATCGTCGGCATCGAGTCTCACGTCTGCGTCCTGCAGACCGTCAAGGACCTGCGCGCCAACGGCCACGAGGTCTACGTCCTCGCAGACGGCGTCTCCTCCGTAAACCGCCTCGAAAAGCCCATTGCCCTGCGCAGAGCCGCCGCTCTCGGCGCCCACATCTCCACCTCGGAGTCCTTCATCTATGAGGTCATGCAGGACGCGAGCATCCCCCAGTTTAAGCAAATCATCAAGCTCGTCAAGGCTGAAAAATCTAACGTCCAAGATGCCCTCGAGAAACTCGTCTACCACATATAATTTTTTCATAAGCTTTTTAATATTACAATCTACTCTTGAGAAGCGGCGAGTCTCGACCAAATGCTTTGGTGAAGTTGAAACTCACGTCCCGCTTGGACCGCGCAACCGCCATATGCCCTCCCCTTACAAGCGCCTCTATCAACCCCTCGTCCCCCACATTGTGCGTGTGTCGCATCTCCGGCGTTTGCGCGTACCCCACCCGGGCAACGTCCAGTAGAATCCGTGCTGTCAGCCCCCACACTGAAAAGTGCGCTGGCTCTCCGGGCAGCTTATTGACGCGCCGACGCACCGCAAAGTGGTGCATCCACCACGACAGCCCACCCCATATCGCATCCCCGCCCGTGTACCACGGCGTCACCGGCGGCGTCCGCCCCGGCGCCGCCCCCGGCGTCGACCCAGGAGGATGCAGGTAGAGAAAATGGCGCAGCGGAACGCTAAACACCTCCCCCACCTCTCCCCCCGCCCGCAAAACGTCCTCCAGGTTGTCCGGCAGCACGTCGGGCAGCCCATATAGCGGCGGGATTTGTGTCGGCGACGGGATATACGCGACGAACGGCGCAACCGCCAGCAAGTTGCGCGACAGGTATGCTGGGAATCGCGAAACGTCGACAATGGGGTCATTTTCCGGTAGCATTGCAGGGAACCCAATCTCCTCCGAGGCCTCCCGACGCGCCGCCTCGCGAGCAGTCTCCTCCTCAGAGTCGACCTTCCCGCCAGGCAGCGCCACATGCCCCGAGAAGGACGACAGGTGGGCGGCCCGTGTTGTTAAAACGGTCGACAGCTCGACCCGATTAGTGACAGGGTTCTTTGTTTCGAAAAGCACAACGAGCACGGCTGCTCGGCGTTTGGCAGGAACCGAGTCCCACGCCGCAAACGACGGCGTTGGGATCTCTGCGCTTGGGACCGTCCCATGGCCAAAGGCCTGTAATCTAGCCAGAACGGTTTTTGTAGTTGATGAAAGCATTGCGAGGGATGAGTGTATGGATGTGTATGAAAGGAGTTACGTGATCTTGGTGTATTAAAAAACTACATATCGAGCCTTTTGGTTACTAACTGCCGTACCCGGTACCAACCTCTTCAACTAATCAAAGCTTTCAGTATTACTATCGCTACTTAAATCTCAACGGGACCTGCCCTCTGCTTCTCCGATAACCCCCCGAGCTCTCTAGGGTCGCGAGTAGGTCACGAACCCGTCGCGAACACCGGCCTTGGTGTAGAGCAGCTGGGCGCGGTGGTTGAACACCTGCGTCATCCAGTACACGCTGGGCATCCCGTGGTCGTCGCCGTACTTGTAGATGGCCTCGATCAGCTTGCGGCCAACCCCGCCGCAGCGCACCGTCTCGTCCACAAACAGGTCGTTGAGGTAGATGCGGTCCTCGACGGCCCAGGTGTTGCGGTGCCACAAGAAGTTGGCGAACCCAGCAAGCTTGTGGGTCTCGTCGTCCTCCGCCACAAAGCAGGCCATGGGCTCCTTGTCGTCCAGAAACCGCGCAAACGTGGTGTCGGTGATGGTATCGGACAGATCCGCCGCAATTCCGGTCGACGCATAAAATTTCAGGTACTTGTGCCAGAGATCGACCCACTGGGGCTTATCTGCTTCAGTGATTAAGCGAATAGTAACGGTCATATTGTTTGTTGTTGTAGAGGGGAAGAGAGTATATCGATTTTTGTATATTTTAGAAAATTGCTTTAGAAAATAGAAGTCTTCGATATCTTTTCAAAGCCCTTATATACTCCTTCTCATCTTATCGGCTAGACCTGTCTTCGGTGTTTCTCTCTTGACCCGGGTCCCCGATGGTCGCCTCGACTTGTTTGGTTTGTTATCTGCGGCTTTGCATGTAACTTACATACTGCCCTGTTGCCTTTTTTTTTTGGCAACTAAATTTCTCATCACCACCATATCTCTAACACACGCACTCTCTCCCCTCATAATAAAAAAAGCTTCCGTTAGCTCATCCGTCCTCCAACAATGCTGCTGCTGTCTGTACGCCGTCCGCCATCAAGGCCGCCTAGGCTGCCATTGCGTTCCTTATCTACACTCCCCTCCAGTCTCTTGACTCGCCTCAAAGCCCAATTCCCTGATACCCGCGCTGCAAACGGCTTTCTCCATGCCCGCATTAACCTTCTTCTCGCAAACGACCCTGCGGTCCGCGTCGCCATCGTCCCCCTCCCAGGAACCTCTCGCAAATCCATCTCACGCAATCTAGACGTCGCACTCGCCGACCCGCTTGCTTCCGACCAAGTCTGGCGCGACGCCATCCGCGACCGCAACCTCGCCAAAAACACTCTCGTCCGACATGCCCACGACTATAACTCGGCCCCCATCACCCACAACTCCATCGTCGAGTACCAGGTCCCATTATCCGTCCCGCGCGAGGGTCTCGTGCCCGAAAACACCCCCGAAGACCAGGTCCCCGAGGTCCTCTCGGAAGACTCCCAACACATCGCCATCCTCGAAGCCACGTCCGCAGCCGACTCGCTCGACCATATCCTGCGCTGCCATCGCGTCGTATACGTTACCTCGGACCCAAAGGACGCCGAGCTGGCCGCCCGTTGGCCAGACAAGTATCTGCTTCCAGGCACTGAATCGCTCCCTTCCATAGTTCTCATCGACTACTCGGCCGAAAAACGCAAGTATACCGCCGAGTCTACCATCAATGCATCTCCGTTCCCCATCGTCTCCTCAGAAAGCGCCGATCAAGCAAATACCCTGCTGCGCAAAAGCCCACAAAACGTCGACCAGTACCTCGCCCTCCACTCCCGTGCAAACATACAAGCTATAAACTCCGCCCTTTTCGCATACCCTCCAGCTGACCCCACCGTTCTTTCCGGTAAAGTCCCCCAGGTCAAGTCGCTCACGGACATTGCCAATCTTGCAAACGCACAACGCACCCTGGCCCAGACCGTGCTGGCCTCCGCTCGCGCTATCGTCGACACCGAGGAACAGGTGACCCAGGCCGTCGCCGCAGAGGGCGCTGATATGGCTCGCCGCAGAGCTGCGTGGTCAGCAGAAGCTCATACCGAACTCCAAACAAGTCTAGCCCAGCACCTCGCAAGTCTTTTCGGCAACGGCTCAACTCCCATGCCCAACACCATTCCTTGGTACAAGCTGTACTGGCGCGTTGACGACATCTACAGCACGGTCGACGAAACCTTTCTGCGCTACTATTTCTTACCGCGCGCAGAAGACCGCTTCAAGTACCTCTGCGGCCGTGTCGACCAATTTGCCGATCTCCACCAATTCCCCTCCCAAACGGAGGCCCAGGCCGTCGAGCAGGCTGCTTTGGACAGCATCACTACCCTCCCCGATGAAACCAAACCCTCCCCCACAATATCGTCGCCCTCTGTGCCTGACGTGTTTGGGCGCGCGCGGCGTACGCTCTTGGAATCCGCGGCCGTGCAATTACACAACTCGGGTCTGCGGGCGCTCCTGACCAACCTCGTGGGCGTCCAACTCCCGCTTGTGGCACTGCCGCTGGCCGCCGTCTATGCCTTAGACTACTGCTCTCTTTATGCGGCCGGCTCCGTCATGGCTCTTGGCGTGGTTGTGGGGGCTGCACGGATACAGCGTGCTTGGGCCCGTGCTGCGGCCCAGTTTACGACCCAGGTCACGGAAGCGGCCCGTGCCACAATTGCCGAGGCGGAAAAGGAGCTTTGGGGGAAGTGGGATTCGCGCGTCGAGGCCCAGCGCAAAGTGTCTGGTCGCCGCCGTGAAACTGTAAGCGAGCTTTCTGAGCTTCTCAAATAGAGCTTATGTGTAAAAAGATATTTAAAAAAGTACCATATAATTGTAAATATATAAAATATATATTAAAGAGAAGAAATAAAATAACTTATTTAAGGTCTCTTGTAGGTCACAAACCCGTCGCGAACACCGACCTTGGTATAGAGCAGCTGGGCGCGGTGGTTGAACTCCTGGGTGCGCCAGTACACGGTGGGCATGCCGTGCTCGTCACCGTATTTGTACACGGCATTGATGAGCTGGCGGCCCACGCCGCCGCAGCGCACGTTTTCGTCGACATACAGGTCGTTGAGGTAGATTTTATCTTCGACGGCCCAGGTGTTGCGGTGCCAGAGAATCTGCGCAAACCCCACCAGGGTCTTGGAGGACTCGTCCTCCGCCACGAGGCACACCATGGGCTCCGAGTCGTCCAAGAAGCGGGAAAACGTGGTATTTGTCACCGTATCGGGGACATGTTCGGCGGCCTTGTTTCCCGTAGCAGCATAGAACTCAAGGTATTTTTTCCAAAGAACGAGCCATTGGGGCTTGTCGGCAGCAATAACTAATCGAACGATGGTCATTATGGCGTTATGTGAGCTAATTGGTTGATGTATGTGTAAAAGGTGATAATTTAAAGTATTTTTTTAAACTCCAAGAGAAATCCCATTTAAGGGGAAAAGGGTCCTGATATTTATATTAACATTCAATTCTGTAGCAATAGCCGCCCGATTGCTCCAGATGAGCCTTCTCAAACTACTACCCACTTTCTGATTATCAGACATAATATCAAGTCCCGCATTCTTTTGTTCAGTGACTCTTAGCCACTCCCTTTTAAATCACCCCAGGTTTACCGACCCGCGTATTAGTGACTCATCTACCCTTAAAAGTATACTTGATAATCTATTTTGCTCAGCAACTATTAACCGCGATACTACAATTCTCCTTAAAATACATTCTTGGGAGGCAGCCGAATAGCAAACTCCTCGCCACTTTGAGTCAAGTATCGCACCCATGGCAATGCCTGATACTGGAGCCGCGCCTCCTCCACCTTGAGATAGCGTACCTGCAACCCAGACACGGCAAAATATGGAATGTCGAACTTAACGCGTATTGGCTGGTTCTTGATTCGCGTTAGGGTCGCGGTTCGGTAGGCGTTGGCAGAATCCGTCTGGGATGCGCCCGACGTCAGCTGTTCGTCATTGTCATCAAATTCACCCGCCAGTGACGACAGAGATACCTGGGCCTTCATCTTGTATTCTTGACCACCGGGGAAATCTTTAATCTTCCACACAACTGCGTTTAACTCCGGCGCGTAAATCACCGTACCTGCCGTGGTTTTAAACCGCGGTGAATCCGCATCCCGCGGAACAGGAATCTGGATCTCAACGTGTGTGGCTGTCGAACGTTTACGGAATTGCGACTTGACCGTCACGTTAATAATGGCGCGCGAGTGGGACTTGAGGTCCACGGTCGCATCAACTGCAAAGAGGGGTCGCTGCGACACGTTGGACACGCGATACGTCAATAAATCAAACTTTCCGTCTGGCGGTGTAAACATGATTGTGCGGTCATCTTCAAATTGATCCAACTGCACGCATTGGTGAAACTTAATATCCTCCATGTGTACCTGCTTACTACCAATCTTTTTGCGAGGTCGTGGTGCTTGCGCGTGATCAACTCCTTCCTCCTCTTCCTTTTTCTGCTGCTCTAATATCTTTTTATCCACATCATTAAGTCCCAATTTCAGCACGGGCATGCCAGAGAGATATGCATTGACAACAACTTTCCCCTGAACATCGTTCCGGATAATTTTCCCATCGGCTCCAAGCAAAAAGTCCACAGATTCAACAACATCCAAAAAAAGCTCATTCTTCTTATAGAAAATACCTTCGGGACGCCATGAAACGGAATTTGTAACAATGGAAGACGCCGATGCTGAAGCCGGATGCGAATCTTGTGTAATGTACTCCTGAAGTACCTTGTAGTCAGAGATTTGAGGATGGCCAAAGTCCATCATTTCATCCAGAAGCTCATATATAATAACAAAGTTATCTCGGATTGTTTCCTCATCCAAAGCGTTAAGGTATTGGATGAGCGTCTGCACGAGCTGGTGCAGGAAAAAAAGCACGGCGCTGGCATTGGTGTTCTGCTTGGACAGCGCCAATACATAAATGTCGCTGTGTGTAATGAAAAGGTAGTTGATGCCATTGCGATTAATACATGGGGGAACAACTGTAGAACGTTGCTGGGCTTCTGTCAACAAGCTTGGGAATGCCTCGATGGCGGAGGTGATGGGGAGGTCTCCGCGATAGTTGCGCGACAACAGGGGCTTGCCCTTTGAATCGAGAAAAAAAATAGCAGAAACAGTCATATTATATAATAAAAAACAAGAATTTTACGTATTATTTGGTCAGTTGGGAAAACAGTGAGTCAGCCTTCTTAGCCATTCTAATGTCCTTGTCGGAAATGCTCTGCTCGTCGTCTGTGTGCAGTTCAAGCTTCACAACGTTGTACTTGGTGGCAATATGGGGGTGATGCTGGACGCGATGAGAATAAAGTGCAAGCTGCTGAAGAAAGGCCCACGTTGGAAGAAACCCGTTGGCAAAAGTAAATGTTTTAGAAAGCGTTTGGGAGCCGGCGTTGTAGAGCCACCCGGCAGAGATGATTTGAGAAAGTGATGGTGGAGGCATTTTTCAGTGGAGAAAACTGGAGGGGGGGAAGGGAGAGGGGGGTAGTGATCATTAATTTTTTTTTTTTCAGATGAGGTGGCATATTTCATCCAGTGTAACTATTAAGTAACTAAAATTACTACAGCTTTGAACGAGCATCCCCGTACACAATCAACTTATTAATCTGCTCATCGGTTCCAATATATAGGCTGCTCCGACCAAAGGCCGAGCGTGATAGATCCCGGAGCACCCAACGTGTTGCCGCCTCTAGAGCCACAGCATCGCTTACTGCGTCTCCAGTTCCCTGTCGCGCGGCATCCGACACCAGTAGCACCGAGATGAGAATCTCTGCGAGTCGGAACACATATTCGCGAGCATGCTGGCTCAACATTCCGGCCGAAACATCAATATTGCCACTGCCATTCGGCCCGTCAACCATCGCAAACCACGCTGTAAGATCGTCGGCAGTTCGGCGCTTGAGCTCCGCCAGAACTTGCGACCGGGACCCGCTTGCGGGGTTAGGGGTTACCTGATGATGCCCAGACACCTCTGGCTGCTGCTCATGCTCCGGAGCCTCTTCAACGTTTCCTACTCGGTCATTGAAAAATGTGCCAAGAGCATCAGCCACCCTCTTGGAATTGTTCATCAAAAATCTCACAAAGTCATCCGAAAGCACATTGGTAGTACCCTCCCAAATGGTGTTGACCTGGTTGTCGCGAAGTAACTTTCCAATGTTAAATTCCATGTCAAACTCAAGATACCCAACACCACCCAGTGCTTCCATGCATTCGGAGATACCGCTTGTTGTACGCTTGCAGTTGTAAGCCTTAGCAATTCCAGGGACTACGCGCGCCAGAATCTGCTCCGAAGCAGTTGCTTTCCCAACCTCTACAGCACCAAGTAATTGACAAGCGTAGAAGCCCAAAAAGTTAAGTCCACGCAAAAGAATCGTCTGCTCTGCAAGACCTTTAACATGGCTTGGAATATCGCATAACTTTTGGCCAAACACTTTTCGAACGCGAGAGTACTCCCGTGCAATATTCAGAGCTCGTGCCATATTTCCTGTCGACCCCACCGCGCTGTAAACGCGCGTAATGTTGAGCACATTGGCTATGGCTACAACTCCGCGTCCACGAGTTCCAATTAACTCCCCACCCACCTCACGCAGCTCCAGCTCGGCTGTGGGCAATGCCTTAGTTCCAAATTTGCGTTTGAGTCTGTTCATGACAATTTTCCCGGAGCGCACATTCTCGGTAACAGGAACAAGAAAGCAGCTCAGATGTTTGTCATCTCCAATGCGGGCAAGTGTGATGGTCACTTGTGAGTCTGTTGCACTTGAAAACCACTTAAAACCGCTCAGTTTGTATTGCTTGGGCCCGGACTGTGTGTCTGGGTGGGCAATAGTCTCTGTATTAGACACATCTGATCCGCCTGGTCGTTCCGTCATCCATTGGCCCGACGTCCAGGCATATTCTGGGTCTCGACTCGAGAGTCTTTTGTAATACTCGTCTCTAGACCCTTCAAATGGGCCCATAAGCTGGCACACGCGGGCACAACCATCAGTCATGGCGAACGGACAGGTTACCATGGCGGAGGATGGTGAAAACAAGTAGTGTTTTGCAAACCCGACAATACGTGCAAACTCGCGAGGGTATTCTCCATCGTAAAAAGTAGCCAAGAGGCCCTCGCGGACACCGAATTCTTTTAGGCGTCTCCAGCCCTCACTTGTAATGAGTTTGTTGCGTGGATGACCCCACAGGTCTTGTTGCTCGATATAGGGCAGGTTTGTTTCTGCATCCTCCATCCACTCAAAAATCTCCGGGGCTAAAATTTTGTCACCAAATGGGACCAGCTCTTGTGTTGCATGTTCCAGTACGGGCTGTGGCAAAAAGTCTATTACTAGTTAGATCCAACAGCAACAAAAAAACCGCTTTTGAAAGTTACTTACAGTCCAGGGCACGTAAGATACTGGAATCTGTAGTGAATTGGTTACGGAGAGTAGGTCTTTCTTGAAAAAAGCCAGTTGTAGCTGTAGCTGGTTTCATTGTAAAAAAGTTATTTAATAGTAGTAGTGATAGTGAAAATTATAAAAAAAATCTAAAGGTGGGGCCCATGGCTGCTATTTATTCTTTCTAAAGCGTCCTCGGCTCTTATGAAATGTGGGGGTTTCAGGTGCTATTCCATTTTTACAAAAGTGGAGATCATCTCAACGATTTGTTTATTTAAAATCTATTTCAAACCGTCAAACATGCATTTTGATCTTCTAGAGAATAGTGAATCAAACAAAAAAAAACCAGGGAAGAAAAAAGAAATCACACTGCTCGGCAATTTGACTCTAAATCCACCCATCGAAATCATCCGCATACATGTTAATATCACCAAGTCGCTGATCAAACTGGTAAAATGGGTCTGGAGAATTTAGCATGGCATTCATACTCCTCTCCATTAACTTCGGCTCAAACTTACGCTGCTTCTTAATGTCAAAAACAACAGCAACAACCAAGCCATAAAACAACCCAGAAACCAATTCAATCGAGGTGTACTTGTTCAGTATTTGCGGGATAATACTATAATCATTGTCTTCTCTGTCCTCATCATATTCTTCTTCATCAATGTCTTCTTCATAATATTCATCCCCTATACTGTAATGCTTGCACAGAGAATGCTTTTCTTCCCGGTGCTTTAAACTGGGCCTGTAACAGGGGTTGAGGGGTGTGTACAGCATTACTTGTTTAAGCGTTTGGTGTGTTGCCAGCAACATTTCCAAACGCGCTGATAAGTAGAATCGGCTATTGGGCTTTATTGCAAAATACTCCAGAGTTTTGATTGACTGAAGGGAATAAAACAGAGACTCGTAAATGCAAATGTCGCAAAATCTCTTGACAAGCCCGTTTTTGACATTAAAGTTTCCAACGGTGCCTAGAACCTTGAGTGGATTCTTCACAAGATTGACTATGTTTTCGTCAAGAATGTGCTTAAAACCTTCGGAAGTGAAAGTGCTGTCTAAGGTTTTTGCTTGCGAGGAGGATGTGAACTTTTCGTAAAAGTAATTGGTCAAATCAATCAGTTCCTTGTCATCAATCTGTGGGCGGTTTTCTGGCGCAAGGTGTAAAAACGGTTGCATTTGTTCCCGTATTTCTCGAAAAACTGGGTTTAATATCGAGTCACAGATGTGTTCATCGCTACGGAAGAAGTAACCGCATGACTGTTTATCATTGATTGTGAGCCTTTTGAGTTTGGTCAGGCTCATCATACAACCAACAAACTTTGGGTTATAAGTAGGTAAATAGGCATCGCGAATGGACAATTCCAGCATTGTCAAGTTTTTGGCAAAACAAATTTTGTTCATGAAACTCGTCTCCCACTGGACTTTTAGCGGAACACTGACGAAGGAAGTGTTTGGAATTCGAATGTAATCAAATAAATGATTAAACACCCGAAACCCTGCTGTTGATTTGATGCTCATGTGTGTGACAAAGGGTATCTTAACCAATGGCTGGATAAGAACCAAAGGCGTGTTTGCCATAAGATACACCTCTTTAGAAGGAATCTGCACTTCGTAACAGTCAAAGAGAACATCCGATTGTCTCTCTATGGTGTTGAATCTGACATGGCAGGTCTTTAAATTAGAAAACTGAAACGTAGCGAGATCCAAGATTGTTTGCTCAAGCTTTAATGTGTTTCTTTCCATCCAAACGTGAAAATTGAGAGAGAGAGATTTTAAAGACGGTGCTATTGACAATGAGCCTATTAATTGGGAGAAACTGTGGCGATCAACATGGCATAGAGACATGTCTGTTAAGTTTTGAAAATAATCAATGTGATAAGGTATGCTTGGGATGCGGTACTCTCCATCAAAAGCGATTGACTGCAAATATTTTTTTAGTGGATAAAGGGATTCCGTTAGAAAGTAATCGTCATACTGCTTGATGACCAGGTTGATGTTTAAGAAGGGTTCCCCTGTAGCAGAGTCCGGTATAGACAATATTGAGTTGTAAAATGTGGATTCAAAAAGGCTGTTTCTAAAGTGGAAAAAAGGATAATACAAGAGGTGGATTTTTTGTACTGCTGAAAACGCTATTCGATCAAACGGCGACTTAAATAGCTCTTGGATAGAATTTTCTTCGAAAGATAGGATTCCTGTCATATAGATTTCGTGAGTGCACTGGTTCAGAAACCAGCTATACTTGTTGGGTCGTAGTAGGACGGCTAGGGGAACGTTTCGGGCCTTTGCTTGTTCGCCGTAGTCGGTTTTGCCCGAAACCACCTTACATCGGCGCCACGATTCAGGCCGGTAAAAATCTTGGAGTTTTGAGCAACACTGGCTCAGGTGCTTGCAGTCTAAAGTTGAGACGAACTGTATGATTTCATGGTGGACATCTATTGGCAAGTTCTCTAGTGTAAGGGCCATTGTTTCATTATTACGACGAGTCTGACTAATCAAGATAAGGAGTAGTGTAGAAAGAACGTGGCTTTTTTTAAATTGTTTGAGGGTAGGCAAGAAATAGGGAAATTACTATCCTTATATAAAAAAAGAGAAAGAGAGAGAGAGAGGGGGGGGGGGGGGGGGGGGGGGGGGGGAATAAGGGGATATATATTGTATACCAAAGATGATAAGAATGGATAAAAGGAATCTTTTAATTATATATTTATATATTTATGAAAAGCGTAAGTTTTAATGAGTGTGGTGGCAAGAGAGAGAAATTAAAAAATAAAAAAACTGCAAATCACAAAGAAAATGCTAGTTATTTATCTTTTGTAAACATCAAAAAACAAAAAAAAAGAAAGACACTCACAGCCATGTAATCCTACGTTGATATGGCTGTCTTGCCTTAATATATATCATCAAAACATGTTGTTCTTCTCGGCTCACAGGAGATGGTAGTTTATATTATTTTATCAGGACCAACTTTAAATCTGCTGGAAAAAAATCCAAAGACGCTATTAGCTTCCGGAGGTAAAGGCTTTAAGGGCCCGAGCAACTTTCAAAACTTTTAAATGGGAGGCCCTTGAGGCTTAAACATTTTCCTTTGCCTCGGAATAAAAAATAATTTGATGAAAAATTCTTTAAATCCGCCAGCTGAAGATCTTTGAAGCCTATTTTCTTTTTTTTGAATTTTTTTTTGTAAAAAGCCATCTTTATTTCGAAACCGGGTTTTCATAACATTGGCTGAAATGTCCTTGATATTACTCTAATGAAAGTAACTGCACCAAAATAAACTGGTTACCAAATAGACCAATCCTTTTTTTTTCTCTCCCTTCCGAACTGCTCAAAATGTTTAAAAATGAACCAGCTTCTAATATATTCGCTTAAAATTTCCTAGAGCGCATGTCTTTCTGATTTCAGTCTGGCAGTTCTCACATAGCTTCTTAGAAAGGCATACAAACTTGGTACCAGCACTTGCTACAGGTCAAGGACCTACACAAAAAGCAAATTCACGTGCTTGGAGGATTACTTTAGCGATGTTTGAAATTGTTTTCAGACTTAGGCCCAAGCTGATCAGGTCGGGACTCTCATAGCTGAAGCAAGCCTTTTCACACTCCAGTTTATCTAAATTGGCCTAAAATGGAAATTTCAACCTTTTCTTTTTGTTTGATTCGTGAAATATTTAAAAAACAGCAAAAAACAAAACGGAGAAATATTTTTCTTTCAAAATTAAGCTTTTTGTTCAATACCTTGTTCTTAGCAATCATTTAATTAGTATCTTCATTGCTATCATCAGTTGCTGTTGTTGTTGTCTGTTTCAACCAGTGTATTTTATCATTAATTTTTAAGTATCCCATTTTTTCTCAAATATCACAACATCACTTTATTTTAGGGGTAAACACCATCTTTTTTTATTAACCGTTCTTCGTTTTTCTCGACCTGTTTAATATGACATCTAAGGTTGTTTTACAATAATGATTTGACAAACCCAATGAACATTTGACTTTTTTTTCTCGCAACCTTAATTCAATTTTTAAGTTCTACAAAGCATGTATTTTAGAATGAATAAAGGTTTTCCTTTTCCTAAACTTACATCCCGTAAATCTTAATTTTTGTAAATTGGGTGCTAGTAGTACTTGTGTTGATAGATTCAGAGTTTGTGATTGGACATGTTACGGATAGATATATATGTAAAAGGTGAACCGTAGTAAGAACAAGGTGTATCAGCATGAACTAAACTCAAAATGAGGCAAGATGAGCGATTAGATCTACAATATGACTCGCAAATGGCACACGGCTATGTATCCGAGCTTTACCCAAGTTTAACTGTCTGAAACTCTTATTCTGAAGCATTTGTTTGTAAATAAACAAGCAACAGTCAAAAACAAGAATTTGCTTCTTTTCCTTAGCCGATGCTCTAATGGTTGCTAGTCCTTACCCCAGCTTTGTAGTGCATCGCATGGCTAGAGTGTCGCCCATCGAGAGGCAACACCAATAGGTATGTGGACGCTTTGCCCAAGACAAGACACCCGACCAGTAGCACCCCAATAGTTTCCAAACACCATTACTGAGGCACAAAATCCCTCCCATCAGTGGCTTCAACTATTCGCTAGAATATTAAAATTTAGAGTGGCCTCTTCCTCTTTTCTTTTTATGGCAAAGCCTAGACTCTAATGGACTCGGGTCGAGATTTTTCAAGTTGAATCGCATAAATGAGTTCAGCAGCTGTGGGTATCAGAACAATAAAAGGCTCCAAACAAACTCTCTCGCCGAACTATATATCTTCTTCACAAAGAATTGTTTATACGATCCCGTATAAATATGCTTTGCATTATCGGAATTCTCATGGCTAGAGCCCAGCTCAGCCGGTCGCATTTATCTTTGATTTAAAAAGCGAAAAAAAATATTGTTACAAAATGTTGTAACACACTGAACTTTCATTTTTTTAAAAAAAAAAATTTCAAATGGGACGCCTTTGATATTTGTTAAAGAAAAAACATTCAAATCTTGACTCTGAGATATCCCCATGTTAAAAATATGCTATCGCAGTTCACTTCGATGCTACTTTAGATATCCAACACTTTTGTTTAACAGCCTTTCACTCAGAACAATGTCTTCTTCTTCATATGATTCATGGTCTAAGGATCAACTGATAGCCCGCATCAAACAACTTGAAGCTTCAGGTCCTCTGGCACCTCAACAAGTCTCTGCCCAGGCCGCACAACCTTCCATCAGTAGTGATTCCACTCAAGCCTCTACAGCTACCAAGAAAAAAAAGTCTTTTGATTACTCCAAATTTTCCACACGCAGAATTGCCATCCGCTTTGCATACCTGGGCTGGAATTACAATGGTTTGGCTGTCCAAATCAATACAGATATACCAACGGTTGAGGGCCATATTTTAGCAGCCTTACAAAAAACCAAACTTATTCCTTCTATAGACCCAAACGACTGCGAATTCTCGCGCTGTGGCCGAACAGATAAAGGCGTCTCGGCCCTGCGACAAGTCATTTCACTACGAGTCCGATCACTGCTAACACCCGAGCAGCAAGCAGACCCGGCAAATGACAACAAGGAAATAGACTACTTACATATTCTCAATCAACTTTTACCAGACGACATTCGATTATACGAGATTTGTTTGCAGCCGCCTGAGGGGTTTGATGCTCGATTCTCCTGTCTCTACCGGCATTACAAGTATTTTTTCCACAATAACAGCAAACTTAATTTACCAAAAATGCTGGCTGCCGCTAAGAGCTTTGAGGGTGTTCATGATTTTAGAAATTTCTGCAAGGTGGACGGTTCAAAGCAAATTTCAAACTTTAAGCGTGAAATCATATCTGCTTCTATCGTTAAGGTTAGCCAAGGTGACGACGACTCTCTTTATTGCTTTGATCTTAAGGGCACTGCATTCCTCTGGCACCAGGTTCGGTCCATGGTCGCCATTCTTTTTCTTGTAGGTCAAGAACTAGAGGCCCCTGAGGTGATTCAAACTCTCTTGGACGTGGAAAACACTCCCAGACGCCCAGCCTACGAAATGGCCGCGGATATTCCGCTCGTCCTATATGACTGCGGGTTCCCTGAAATGCCATGGAAATCTTTTAAAAACGCAGACTCTTTGCAGCGACTTCAGGATAGACTGTACTTCATGTGGCACTCCACATGGATGAAGCTTACCATGGCTTCTGTAATGCGCGAAATGATCCAGGGCTCAGTCCACCCCTCTTATGGTGCGCCTACTAACCATGAGTCACACAGAATCGTTGTTAACCTGGGAGATGGCAAAGGTAAAAACCTAACCAAGTATGTTCCGCTTTCAAAGCGCGAAACCCTTGAGCCTCCTGAAGTGGTCAACCAGCGATGGTTACGCAGAAAAGCTGATAAGAACAAAATCGATTAGAATAAACACGAGAAGAGTTAGATTAATATATTTCACGTGATAATCACGTGCTTTTGTTTTGTAACATGGAAATGTGGCCGTGTCATCAATTTTTTTGGCAAGCAGTTTATTCACTCCCACCTATTTTATTTCACTCCTAATCATCAAACGATAAATAACACATAACTCTCACATTTAAACATATCTTGTTATAATGAGTATGTAAAAAAGGGAAATTTTGTTAAATTTGAATTTCTTCTGACTTTTTTCTCTTTATTTTGATAGCTCTTCGACCTCTTGATGCTTGGATAACTGAGCGTAGAATAGTGCGCACCCTTAATCTTTCTACTCTGAAAGGCAGCAAAGTAGGTATCGATGCCAACAACTATATTGATTCAATTGTTCGAAACAATTCAGAACCTTTGGTTCAGGCATTGGGTGGCATTCCATTTAGCCTTTTAGATCACGTCGCCGCAGATTTGGCTGCTTTTCAAACCAATGGCGTTACCCCCCTTTTTGTTTTTGATGGCTTGTCTGTCAACTCCCAACAACCAGTCACCACAGACAGCTCAAAGCGTGAAACGACATATACACCATTTGCTTCTTCCAGTAATAGCATTGTTTCCGAACTCTCGTCGACTTTACACAAACGTAACCAGGCCTGGGATGACTACGAAAAGGGCCAGGCCGAACAGGCTGTTCGCGATTTTGAACAAGTCTCAGATCTCTGTTTTGACGCCAAAAAACAATTTGGCATACGAACTCTTTTTAACTTTTTCAACCAACGGGAGCCTTCTGTTGAGTTTGTTGTTGCGCCTTACACTGCATCCGCGCAACTTATTTATTTCCAATCCGAGGGTTATGTAGATGCAATCTACGGCTCTTACGATGTGATGCTTTATGCTCAAACAGATCGCCTTATTACTAATATCGATTCGCGCGGAAATGGCGGTCATGGCAACTTTACATGGATTTCAAAGCGTATGTTTATTTACGACCTTGGAATCACACATGAACAGTTTGTAGAGGCTTGTATCATTTCAGGATCTGTCAGTTTTGCCCCTTACTCTAATCTTCTTTACCCTCCCATAAGCCAACATCTCCTTTCGACTGTCCCCGGTGGCCCGGCCGCTGCGTCTGCTGCCATTGCATCGGCTGGATCTGCGGTTGCTGCGGGTCTTTATGCTGCCTCGGCTCCATTCAAGCTGGCGCTCGATTATGTGAGCTCTAGTCCAATCTCTATTTTCCCTACCATTGCTGCTTACTCTGATCAACAGGAAGCAGCTCTTTCCGTGACCAAGGAAAAGTATGTCACCAGATTCCAGAAAGCCTACGCGACAATTCTTTACCAGCCTGTTTTGAAAGAAAATGGAAAGGTGGAGCCTATTCCTTCTGAAGACGAATGGCCCAGCGATATCCACGAGCTTATTGGTCAGCGTCTGCCTGATGAAATTTACTTTTACTTGTCAAGAGGTCTTGTTGGCCCTGAAATTCTTAATGCCCTAACTTCAGGATACTTCTTCGAGCCTGCTCCATTGGACGGAGGCCGCCAGATTTCATACCGAAAATTTATAACAAACATTCACACTGAGGTTCAAAGTAAATCCATTAATTTTTTGGCTCAGATTCTCCACAGATATTTCCAGCATAGACCCATCAAAAATGTCGTTTGGTACGACTTGTCCCAAGACCAGGTTGGTCGTAGAATACCCACATCTTTGCTTTACCAGACACAAGGTTGGAAAGTGACTAAAGAAATTACCGAGGGAAAATACGCGTCTCAGAAAACTTCGAACTACAAGTCGCAGTTAGCCAAGCTAATCTGCCCCTTTTTCTTGACCAACAATGATTCTGAAGAAGAACTCCAGGCTTTTATTACTGCAACGGTTTTCAAAAAAAAATACGTGCCTTCAATTACTCCGGTTTCTACCCCGCCTTTACCTTCCTCTACAGCCTCGCCAGCCACTGGAACCCCAACTATTGCACCAGCTACTACATCATCCCCTGCGCCCTCCATTGGTGCTCCTCCAGTTACTACATATCCTCTTCCAGCCCCACCTGTGTACTCCACAGTTGAAGAATTAGTTTCCAATAGTGTTTGGAGAGCTCTTCAGGCTATTGGCCTTTTCAACAATGACCATAATCTGACGCCTTGGGGTAAGGTTATAGCTAAGACGCTCAATCTGTTAGAAACAGATGAGCAATATAAGGATCATGCTCAGTCCCTTGCCGAGCCTCTCATTCTTGCTCTTTTGCTGGTTCGCGATGGATTTTTAAACGCAACTAAGACGGAGCCTGAGTACACTGGTGGCCCAGATAGCCATGCTCCTGCCGATATTCAAGCTCATGTGTTGCTTTTGAGCAGAGTTGCGTCTTTTGTATCTCTTCGCCACAACCCCGTTGGCTTTGCTGGACCATTATCCCGCACCATTTTGGCTTTTAACTCAACAATCACTCGCGAGTACTCTGCTTATCGCCAGCTTGTAGAAGCCGTGCTTGTGGCAATCCTTGCTACTGGCGAAGCCGACAGATTTAAGTTGTCTAGCGCCAAATATCCCGTTGAAGAGGGAAGCAACGAGCCTTCTACAAAGGTTTGGAGCAGCATTGGCTCTCATTTGCCATTCTCCCTTGCTCCTAACTGCGGCACGGGTGTCGCCATGAAACTCTACCTTGATAGAGCTACCGGCTCGAACACTACCACCGCGGCTACTGCTTCTACCACAAAGACTGCTGACGAAAAACCAAGCACTAGTGACAGCTCTACCAGTACCGCAACAGCCACCTCTACTTCGGGACCCTTTGTCAAGGCTGCAACACTGGACGATCTCCGTGGAATGTTTAAACAAGCAATCGATGTTAAAGGAGATCTTTCTGTCGCTTTTGTTCTTTGGAGAGTTCTTTATCAAGGTGTTTTAGATGCCGAATCACATGGTTTGTTGTCGACATCTGCCTCAAGACCTTTCCATTTGGCCAACACTTGGATTGAGCCATTTGTTCTTTAATTTTTTTTTTCTTTTTTTTTTTTTTGAATATAGAATTTTTTTAACAAAATTTTTTGCTCTACAATTTGGATATAAATTTGACAAGATAGCAACTTACATTGAGTATTTCAACTCATCATAGTTATGGAGTGTTACACTGTATTTTCTAACCAATTAACACAACACCAAACTATTCTGTCTCAAGAACTGAAATTAATATTTACTACTCAGGCTATTACACATGATTTTATTTCGGTCGCAGTTCAACACCTTGCCAACTTTAATAAATAGACATAAATCAAGCAAGTTATTCTTTTTAGTCGAAGTGGTCTGCTTTTAGTTCAAACCACGTGAAAGTGCAGTTATGTTTGATTCTCACTGCCTCAAATAATTGCAATTATCCCAAAAACTTGATTACTCGGATTAAATGCTGTTTAAATTTAAGAAGAGAATTAGTAAATAATAAAGTATTTAAAGGTGTGCATTTAGTTGAATAATTTAAGTGACATTAAATACCAGATATGGCAAATACCTTGAACTGGTATTCAATATCGTTAGCGATATCCTGATATTATTCCAGTTAAAAAAAAGATGTTAGCAATGGTTGTCTCAATTCTAATAATAAGTCCGTTAGTTCATTAAATAGCATTGGATCGTACTGGTTAATTCAAACTGACATGGTTTTCCCACCCTTAACCCGATATGAAGTATTTTTCTGTAATCTAACAACATTCTAAGAGTTTTTGGTACGACCTTGGCATTTAAGTTCAAAATACACTTTTTTTTTCTTTTTTTTTAATGAAAAAATCATACAATGACTACAATATACTCAAATATTATTTTTATGAATTTGTTAAATT
The DNA here is from genome assembly GCA_900497715.1 of Magnusiomyces ingens NRRL Y-17630. NCBI lineage: Eukaryota > Fungi > Ascomycota > Dipodascomycetes > Dipodascales > Dipodascaceae > Magnusiomyces > Magnusiomyces ingens. Next base: position 633,932 of record UIDE01000007.1, read on the forward strand.
TTTTCTTTTAAAGTTAACTTTTATCAAAAGATCGGATAATTTTAAGGCGGGGGCGCATACTCTCCAAAAGACAAAATAGCTTTTACACTAGTAGTAAGATGACGCTAGTATCTTTTCTGAGTGATTAAGTGAGAAAATAAAAATTTTCCATCTAGACTAAATACATTTGTTAATGTGAATATGATTAAGCATTCTTGTGCTTAAATCCAAGTTTAATTATAATGAATTGTTGAAATTTCAAATAAAAAAACAATAAGTTTTTAAAAAAGGTTGATGGAATTTACCAAATAAACAAAAAAAAGCGCATCGAATTATTACCACACATGAAAATAATGAAATTATTTTGACAACAATGGACTGAAGTCCCTGAGCTTCTTGCAAGAAGACATCGAGTAAGTGACAGGGACTTTGCTTGGTATTAATAATCAGCTCTTTAATCATGTGGATTGACCCTTTGTCTTCACGTCCAAGGAGCGCGCCTTTTTCTTTTTTAGAATTTTTTTTGATAATGTAGTATTTCTGTAACTGCCAAAAAAGAAAGAAAAAAAGTACCCAGGGATTTAGAAGTTCAACTTTCGGTCATTCACAATTTTGTTTAAGTGAAAAAAGGCATCACTCTCAATGCTATTATTCTATTTGTAGCAATATAAAGTTCCCCTAAAAAACAGGTACTACCTACTACCTGTATAACGCAACATCTCCATGCAGATGCCCTCCGTATCGCTTCAGATGAACCTGATGTCCCCTACAACCAAAATAAACTTTGCTTTTTATTCAAGGTTTATAAAGTTATTTAACATCACCGTCCTTGTTCGTTAAACGAGACAAATTCCCGATTTTCAACAAACCTTTCATCTAGACTTTGCTTGTGATCCCCTAACAACCAAAAAAAAGAGTACAACATAGGGTCACAAAAAATGCCATATTCAGTTAATTTCCTGTAAATCCCCTTCTAAAATTAATATCCAGCAAGTTTGCTCGTTTTTATTCAAGGGTTATAAATATATCATCACTGTCATTGCTACTCATCTTAGTCTATCTATAGAACTTCCCCTTTTTGATGAAGCTTTTAGTTCAGCTCTAATATGCTTCTCCGGTTGCCCAAATAAATTTCGGATGCCAGGTTACAAGGATCAGAGAGAGCCTAACCCAAATCCCCCCAGCTCATTTCCATTCTTCTTCATCAACGCTTAAATTATCTTCTTTTTTTACTCTTCTCTCCAAATAGAGAAAAGGGTACAATTGCTTGCGAGCCACTTAGGTTGTCTAAGATGGTCACCACGTCCTTTTCCGGAAATATTCCTCTAGATTCTTTTTTTTTTTGTTCTAATTAAAAACATTCCATTGAAATCTGTCTAACTGTTTCCAGTTCACTACACCCTTAGTTGTAACTATCCTATTCACTACAGAACTTTTGGTGGCATACGCCAAGTTGCCATAGCCCGTATAAAATTGAGTAGCAGTACTCAAATTCACTTTTTTTAATAATCACATTAGTAATCATTTAAAAAAAAGTAAAAACATAGCCGCAACCAGAATTTTGAAAAATACAGACTTTTTGTAAAGTTCGGTCATTTTGGTACTCACCCTTAGATTTTCATGGTTGGTGTTGTGGCGCAATGGTGAGCGCATTGGATTTCGGTTAGTCTAAATCTTCCAAAGGTTGCAGGTTCGAGTCCTGTCAACATCGGATTATCTTTTTTAAAAAAAAAGCGTTTTATATTTTTTTTGATCTATCATTTTTTTTTCAGCTTTATTTAATTTTAATTCTATCTCTATTAATTAATTGTCTATTTTAAAAACTATACTTCAAAGGAATCTCTTTAGAAAGTGTCCAGCTGGAACGACTCAGTTCTCCCGACGCTGGGAAAGTCACCCATTCACGAACACCCAGCTTTTCCAGCGCCAAAACATATCTGCTTGTTTCCTCCATGTTTTCCCTTTGCTGTTTGATCTGGCTGCTATTAAGCCCCTGGCTCAGTGCTGCAAAACTCTTGGTGTCCTCACTGGTTTCATCTTTTGGCATTAAACCATTCATGGAAATGGCGTTCTGAATCCAGCCTAACAATCCATTTTTGATGGCAAGAACAGAACTTCCACCATTGATTTCTTGTGCGCGTTTCACCAATGCAACAATCTTGCGGTGCACCAGCGTGTTGTAAGCACGAAGATACATCTTGGACGAATACACAGCATGCACGGCCTCACTGTCGGTGTTTTTGTCTATTCCACCAGTGGCCGAGACGATAGCAGATTGCGGAATAGGAAGCGTAGCTGCCAGATTTAATGTCCATTCAAAAATACCACGGCGCACGTAAACCCCCAAAGTCTCGGCGTCAACAAGCGCACAGGTTAATGTATCAACATACCAGATGAGCTCACGCAAAAGAGAATCACCATAATGTTCGCCAGTAGTTGTTGCACGTGCAATAGCGTAAAATAGAGGTACCTCACCAGCAGTCAGAGAAGGTGCATGGAGAATGAAGGCCTGAACAACCTTATCGTAAAGTAGATGCTCCGGGGAAGGAATGATACCGGTAAGGATAAGAGCCAATGGGACGGAAAGGTATGCGGGGACAAGGGCAGTGGGGGTTGTGGATTTTTTAGAACCGACAACCACATTTGTGGCAAGCTCATCAGCCAGCTTCTTCTTTTCAGATACTGTGATATAGGAAAAGATTTTGTTTGCAATCAGCGTCACAAGCTCACGGTCTTGGTAATTACCATTGAAGGCACCACCGATTTCTGGAGAAGCGCCATTAGCAGTTGCCACCAGAAGAGAAAGAGCTAACTTGTTGATATGCTCATCGGTATGAGAAAGCGAACACAAAACAAGGGCCAGAACACCAGATTCAACAAACGCGCGCAGATTCTCCACAATGAGGGAAGATTCGTGTTGAATCAAGAGGTTGGAACTTGTAACAAGCAGCAGGAAGAACTCAGTAGAGTAAGTCATTTCTGAGCGAAGAAGACGGGAGTAATGCTTCATTCTGGCTAAGAACTGGTCATAGGTTTCTTTCTTATCGTGCTTCCCGTCAAAGGTAACACTGGTATCAAAATTTCTAATTGAGTTCTGAATCAAACCACCATCAAAGGTAACTTCAAAGCCGGTTCGACCAACTGTGAAAAGAGGTGTGACACCTTCAAGGTCGTCGGTATCGGGCTCATCACCAACAAGTATATCTTCAAGCTCTTCCATCTTTCTCTTCTTTTTAGATCCACCAAGACTGCCACTGCCATCAGACTCCTCGGACTCGGTGGCAAGTGAGGTGGCCAGAGAAGAGCTGGTAGTAATTTCCCAAGCATATACCAGGTCGCAAAAACTAGTGGAAATACGAGATTCTATTTTGCGAAGAATCTCAATCAAGAGCAAATCCTGGGGGCGCTGGGTACCCATGCACAAGGCGAGCACGCGTTCCTGAATAGACTGAGTAGCATGTCTAGTGACATCAATGTTGAAAAGGGTGGAAACGATGTAGGCAATTGCAAGGCCAGTTCCCTTGGCGTTTATATGGTCGCGGCCAAGTTCCATTGCGGCAAGAGCTCTTTCATGATTTAAAACGATTTGCAGCAGTTTCGTGAACTCAATGGGAAGGTATTTCTTGTCAGAGGAAGAAGAGGCTCCTGAATTAATAGGCTGTGTGGAATAGGCAGAAGCCAAAACACGCGAAGCGGGAGTAGCAGCAGCAACAAACTGTAGGACTTCTATGCGCTCAAGGTATCGGGTGGTGGCAATTTCAAGCATGGTATTTAACGAAGCTGTTGGGACAAGAAGCCAAATGTTGAGCGAGTACTTGTTGATAGTCTTGTAAAACGATTCAAGAGCTGTGATAGTGCGCGGGCCAATCAATGCATCTTCGGCGAGTCTCTTGGCCAACCAGGTAATTGTTCGCTGGGCCCAGACTCTCAAAGGCTTCATGAGTCGTTCTTGAGCAGGGTTTATTTTATTTGCGCCGGTGATGCGAGAAGAAATCTTGGAAACAAGTTCAATCATGTTGTATGAAACAGTCTCTGGTCCAGTGTAAGTAGCAATAAACGCAGCTACTCTGTTAATTTTGTCGTCACTGATTGGTAAAACAGGGGTAGTAACCACTTTGCTGAGGAACTTGATGGAAGATTCAAGTAAAACAGACTCATTATTAAGAGGATCCAAAGCAGTGAGAGAGACTTCAAGGCCATGAGAATAGATAGTTAACAGGTCTTCTTTGTCAGCGGTGTTTCTAAGGCTTTCTTCAGTTGTTATTTCAGTAAGAACGGACAAGAAGGTGAGGTCGTCAACTAAGCTACTATCGGTAAATAAATGCAAATGAGATAAGTCAGTGGATGGGACGGCACGGATAATTACTGGTAAAAGACGGGAAGAAGAAAAGACGGAGTCCTTGCAGAATTTGTGAACGTGTTCCAAAAGATTCGTAGAGACTGTAAAGGATGGTCCAGCAGTTTCAATGTAGTTGTAAAGAGCAGCAAGAATCCCAGAGCTGTGGATAGACATGGCATAATCCATAATGTCGATGATATCTTTCTCTGAAAGGGTATGTGACACAGAGACTTTTTGCACATAATCAATGTATAAAAACTCGAGTAGCGAGTCATCGGATGTCGCACCAATTTGTTGTTTAATGAAGGCCGATTCCAGTAAGAAAGAAGATGATTGGAAGAGAGTAAGTTTTTGAGAGGCTGATAATTTGGAAGAAACAAGCTCCGATTTTAAGAAAGAAATAAGCGGTTCCAGCTCTTTGGTTTGGATATCGGTTTTCCATTCTCTGAGTTGTTTGAAAAACTTGTCCCATAAACTTGGGTGAGATAAGATATCGACAAAGACCTCATTGTCCAAAAGCAACTTGCGCAAGTCTTTTGTAAGATCATGGGTAAGTTTAGCAAGTAAAACTTTTTGAATCTCTTCATCAGTGTCGTGTTTGATACGGAATTTTGCGGCAAAAAGATCAAGACGTGATGAAATCTTTCCGCTGGATAGCTCTTTCAGGTTGTTTGAGACAAGAAGGGTATCAAAAGTAGTTTTTGAAGAAAAATGTTTTTCCCAAGAAGACTTGACGGCACTGTATGGTTTAGCAGCATGGAGGATTTCCTTTTCAAAAGTATTTCCAAAATCTTCCTTTGAGACAAGCGTCTTAATTGCCTCGACATCGCTACCTGCAATACAAGAATCGCGAAGGTATCTAAAAAGCCATTCCTCGGCTTGTTTGTACTCAGTGGTCTTGTCTACAAACTTCCACTGCTCGATAACGACGGCGATAAAGGGGCTAATGTTAGCATTAGCAACGCCCGCAGTTTTCTGGTACAAGGCAATCATGTCAATGTATTTGTAAGGCGAGCGCTGGCATCGCGAGACACACTCATCAAGCAGCTTCCAGATCTTTGCACGCTCAGGCTCGGTCATTGATGGGATTCCTGAGTTGAGCGAGTTCACAAGAACGCTAATGGGGCTAACGTCAAGCTTACTGTCCTGGTTAAAAATAAGTGTTGGTTTTACGAGATATTTGATTAGAGACTCGATTTGAGAAGTGAAGAGGTCAGTTTGTAAGACTGTGGAGATGCGCAGAAGAACAGTGAAAAGAGAGTATTGAAGGTCGCCAGACTTGTTCCACCACTTTCCAAGACCTCCCAATCGAGTTTGGATCTCAAGAACGTTCTGCAGGTCGACAAGCTCGAAGCCGCTGAGGTTTTCCTTTTCTAGTGTGGACATTAACTTGCTGGGTAAAACAAATTTGTTTTTGGTGAAAAGTTCGGGAAGAAGTTTGGCGTAGTATGCAATTGTGCGAAGAGTTGCAGATTTTAAAAGTGCATAGTCGATTTTGTCATCTTCAATAGTTGTGATTGATGTGATGAGAGTAGAAACCTCGGGTAGTCTGCTGCCGATTTCCTCGAGAAGTTCATAGTATCCATCGCTCCAATTCTTGGCCTTGTAGAGATCAATAAATAGCTGGAGTTTGTTGAAAGCCAGAATGATTGTCTGGAGAGCGTTATATTTGATGAGGGGCGAAGGGCTGAGCAAAGATTTGGAGAGAATGGTTTTGGATAAAGGCTTGGGGAAGATGTGCTCGGCAATGATTTTAGCGCTGGGCGGCTGGGAAGACGCTGAACCGACTAGAGGTGCTGGGATGGGTAATTGGATAGCTCTTGAAAGAAACAGAATTGAGGAGATCCAAAACATTGTAATTTTCGGGTCGAGAGTGAATGTCCAATCCTCGGAGAAGTAAGGGGCCACAAGCTCGGGACTAGTGGAAAGAATTTCTAGCGTTAGGTTTTGGCGCAGAAGGTTGTCCCAGGGCTTAATGACTTTAATGAAAGAAAAGATAATCTTATTGTTTATTTTATCATCGTTGCTGGGCTTGTCCAAGGCGTTGTCAAGACTAGGCAAGTACCATTGTTTGTCTGTATGTTTAAGGCCATGTGTGGTATCTGTGACAAGGAAATGAAGAAAGTCGTAGACCAAAGTGCCGACCTTGTCACTACTGTTTGATGGAGTATCATCACGGCCTAAGAGGTTAGCCATGTGGCCCATGACCCAGTCATTGAAAAGGTTCATTCGAAGGGGTTTGTTAAATCCCGAGTCGCGGATGATTTTCTTGTCGAAAACCTCAATGGTATCACGGATTAGATCGGCGCTGTCTTCCTCCATGTGCTTGAACCAGCCCGAGATGACGTTTTTCTGAGCCACAAGGTCGCGGCGGACAATGATGGAACTATTGGCAATGAACTCGAGGTAAAAGCGGATAAATTTTTCGCGCAGCTCGCGGCGCTGAATGGCGGTGGCAGTCACGTCGCCCTTTAGAGACAGGATTCTGGGGATGGCCTTGGCAGTCAGATCGAAATGAGAGTAGAGGTCGTTTGTGAGAATACCGCGGCGGAACCTGGCGACAGTTTCAAGAAAAGAAAGGGCGGGAATGGCAAGAGTGCCTTTTCCGGTGAAAAGACATCTGTAGATAAGGCCCATTCGACCTTCATCCTCAAGGACCTGTGTGATGAGGTGGGATCCGAGTTGGGTGAGTGCAGGAAACTCGTTGCAGAGTGCTATGGTTTGACTGACATCGTCAATGATGGCTGCAATGAGTTTATGTTCACTTGCCTATGAAGAGTTAGAATGTTTATGTTTTTTCGATAAAAAAAAGTACTTACTTCTCGCAGTTTGCTCCAAACTTGGAGAACTTGATCTGATCGTCTAGTTAAGAAAGTATGCAAAGGCTCATAGTTTGTTTTGTTTTTCTGGAGAGCTTTGATGAGGTTCGATAATTGACTGATTATTTCACTGTCAACATCGGAAAGCTGCAGAGGTCTGCTTTTATAGCTAGACATCTGTGAAAGATTTTAGAGAAGTAATTTTTGGGGAGAGAGATATTAATATTCCCAATGGATACTTTTCAAGAGATGTTGTATATGAGTGGATCTTGGGCAGGAAAAAAAAATTCTTTTTGATGATTTTTTTTGTAAAACTGATGGTCTAAAAAATTTTTTTCATTGTGTTCACGTGACTTATATTTTGAAAGCTAAATTCATTTCTAATGTGGTTCAGCCTTGTGGTCAATGTGTAGTAGCCGGCAAGTCAATTCGGTCACAAATGAAGGAAATCATGTTTAAGTCAAGGAACAAAAGATTTCTCTCGGTTGTGACAAGTAATTTTGAGATATTAGAATTAAATCCAAAAATTTATTTCATTTTAAAACTTTTAAAATTCTGAAATCAATCAGTGAGATGAAAAAATAGTACTTGGCATATTAAACGGGAATGACAATTAATTAGTTGCTTTTCCCGTTGTATTTAATTAAAATGTAATGACAATCTGTTTAATAAAAATATCTCATTCGTTTTAAAAGAATTGCTGTTAGTTGGAGTAAATGTTATTGGAGTTATGGTAGTAACCGGTATTAGTATCATGAAGAATGAAAATCAGATATAAAACTGTTAGTAATGAAGTATTGTGACATTATTTACTGGGTTCCCCCTTTTTTACCAAACAAAACCCGTTGCTCTCGGGTTCCTGTTATTTGATTTCGAGTTGATAGTGTAATACCAATAGAGAGATATTTAAATTACACTGTTCTATCGGGTTAAATAATAAACTTGTGTCTTTGTATTTGGTGTCGTCATAAGCTTATGAGTTCCTGGTGGAGAGAAACGGCAAATTTTATTTAATGAGAGTTTTTAATTAAACCATTTTTTTTTTGCCTCGGGTTCCTGGCAGTTGGTAGATTTTCTTTTTTCCTCCCATTTATCACGAATTCTTTCTGTGTCTGTAAATGTTACACCCATGCTGTCATTGCTTCACCGTTTGTGAAATTGTCGTTTAGGATTATTTGTCAGGGTAGACGATCATAGTCAAGAAATTGAGGGAAATTTGAATAGCCTTTTTGTTACAGTTTGCAAGAGGTTGGGTGATGATGATCTTGTTGTAGTTTCCTCTTTTTAATCTCTATGATGTAACTAGATATTTAGAAGAAGAAAAAGGTAATCTTTAAGCGAAACATTAAAAGAGCATGATTTCTATTAGAAGCCGAGTTTATTTTCTATTGGAATGGGTTTGGTTACAAATAAAAATAAAAACTAGAATTGGCGGCATGACATTGAAACGATCCGTATTACCGGATGGAACTTTAAGGATTTAAAAAAATCATTGCCACTGTTTTTTTTCCAGTTTTCCATTTGAATAAAAGATTTATTTATTTTTTAAAAAAAAGCCATCTTTACACTTTTAGGTAAAATGAGACTTATTTTTGTTTGATCACGTCACCATGAAACTAATAACTGCATGTTTTCTTGATCCACAAACTATGTGTCTTATTTTAAAGTTTGTAAAGCCATCTTGTAGCAAACTGGATCAACCTGTTACTAAAATCTACTTTTTTCAATACTAATGTTAAATATCGTCAAACCAAAAAATTATTTTAAAAAAAGCAAATTGATTTCAATATACACGAAAGTTCTAAAAATAATGTTCTAACAAAAAAAATGCAAAGACAAAAACCCATTGTAAAATAAAAAAACCCAAAATATATATAAAAATTAAAGTCCAGCTTCAATTAGACCCCATGTAACAATGCAAAACCAGCCCTTTAGCTAACATAGGCGCTGAGCATAGAAGGCTTCATATTTCTTGAAGACTCGACAGGAACCTGGCTGGTGCTGGAGGTTCTCATATACGAGGGTCTGGAAGCCAGCTTCTTTGCGCTCGCATCGTGATATTTGTTGCCAACAACAAGGTTCTCGAGCTCGTTTTGAATGTCGGCAAACGACTCGTATGGAATGTAAGGGATGCGGTTCTTAATGCAGTAGTCCTCAAGAGCAAGGCCTTGTCTGGCAAAAAGAATGTCAGCCTGGCTGGCAGCAGCGAGATCAGAAACACCGTCGCCAACAAAGACAATCAGAGGCATTTCGCCCGAGACCGACATCTTGAAGTCCTGGATGGACTTAGCCTTGTCATGGCCGAGCTCAGTGTCGTGCTTCCAAATGGGGACCCATTCCGAGCCATCGCGAGAGATGGTAGCATCGTTGGAGACAATTCCAATCTTGGCCGACTTGTCCTTACCGAGGAACTCGTCGAGGGCGTGTCTGAGGAGTGGCTTCAGACCGGCTGAAATCACATTGAAGGGGATGTTGCTTTTTAGGGTGTAGTCAAAGAATTCTCTAAAGTGCTTGTCCATGACAAGCTCCTCCTTCATCTTGACAAAGCCGTCTTCAAGAGTGACATTGAGAGAGCCCCACATTTCTTCGGAAGCCCCGCGGAAGGTCTTCTCGCCGGTGCCAATCATGGAGTCAAGCTCCTTGCGCTTTTCTGGGCCACAGCCAAAGTTGTCAAAGAGGATGTGTCCAGTATCTTGGAGGAAAATGGTACCATCAAAGTCTAATAGCCAATGCGTTAATATAACTTTAAAATAACGTCAAATTGTTTATAATAAACTTAAGTTTACTTACCAGAAAAGATGGTGATGGGTCTATTGAAAGAAGAGTTGCCGTGGCTGTCGGTAGAGATTGATGGTTTGGGGACAGCGAGAGATCTAGTAACCTTGGTAGAAGCCATTTTGAATAAAGTTGAATGTAATGATATCTTAATTGTAGTTGTTAATGAATTGATATTTCTAAGGATTGATTCAGATCAAAGGAGTGAATGATTTGATGAATATATGAATATATATTTGATTATTGTTTTTATTTAATAAAGTAAAAAAAAAAAAATTCCATATTAGGAGGAATTCAGTCTCTATTTATAATTTGTTTAACAAAAAAAACCCACTGGATTGAAAACTAAGAACCTGCTAAAAGGAGAGAGCAAATCTTAAGTGACGATTCAAGATTACAGTTTCCAGGTGTTTCTGCAATGGGAATGACGATGACGATGTTGGGGGAGAGGGGGGGCCTATGACGGAGGGCTTGTAAATTAGGGGCCGCATCTATAAGTCTCGGTTATAGGAGGTGAGCTTAGTTCCGATAAGCCTCCTCTGTAGTAGAAGCTGAAGAAGAAGAAGAAGAATAAGAAGGAAAATTCCACAAATAAAAAATAAAAGTGTGGTGAGGTAAGATATTATGTAAGTAATCTTTACGTAATACCAAGAGATTTGTGAGGTGGCCATAGCAACCACAAACGGATGGTGTTGCCATGGCAACAGATACTAATATATGTCAGACAAGGCTTTGCGATATAAAAAAATCTTGTTTGTGCGCAACCCTAGCAAGGGCTGCGGACTTTGATTAGAAAACCGCGCACACTATCGTAATCTCACAAGATTCAATCTGCTTTAGGCTGACCCGTTTTGGTATGTACAAAAAACAAAATAGCAATTCTAACTGAGAAGTCCTCCTTCACGATTTCATTCGGATCGTTGAAATGGAGTATTTTTATCCAGAAGTTAAATTTGTGAAATAAATTGACGATTGCGCCTTTTTTTTTTATAGCCTCAGGCCATCCAAAAACCTTGAGTTTCTTATTCCAACCTCCCTTATACCTGACATTCCTCTTTCTAAGGTCTTATCTAATCTTTCTTTTCTTTTTTTTCTCTCTTTCTTTCACTCTTTGGGATAAAACCTCTCCTAGTCCGAGGTAGGAATGCTCCTCCATTTTTCTTATCGTGGATATCGTGAATTAGCCTTTTGGTCCCCCTTTTAGTTTTGTGTTTCTGGTTATCATTGAGATTGTACAAACATTTAATCTCAATTTAAACCTATGCCTTTAGGCCCTTTTTTTTTTTTAATCAGCAGTGCATTTACTTATACACGCCTTTAAAAACAATCCGTTAACCCTGTGTTTCTTTTTAGCCATCAACATAATTTGTAAGTAGTGTTGAATTGGTTGTGTCTTGTGAGGCAGCACATAGATCTAGGAATCCCATATTACTCCTCAAGTTGAATATGCATTAAATAAAACAACTTTTTTTTCCTCATCCAATACTTTTTATTTTTTATTTTAATATTTATACTTTTTACAAAAAACGTGTTAAAACTAAAAAGTCATTTCATTTTTACTTTCAATCATCCAACTTTTTGGTTATTTTTGTTATTTTGTGTTTTCTGGTTTGGCCTTACCAAGAACCAGTCCAACTGTTAGGTGGTGGACCCCACCCTCCTGCCAAACTGCCTTATCGGGGTGCACTTTGCAAAACTACCTAGTCTCGACTTTAGAAAGGATGAGGACCTTAACATTCAGATTTACAATCTCAACCAAACCAACACGTTTTTTTATTCCTTTACTATTTGCAAAAAAAAAAAATTAAAGGATAGTCTTTCAACCATTACTTGAATAAATAAAAAAATTTAAAATTCTCCTTTGAAAATCTAATGTTTATATTTTACTCGATTAAGTGATATACACTTTACTTTTTTTACATATATGGGCTTTTCAGTTATTTGTATGATACATGTATATACTCTAACAATTACATCTGTCTTTCCCCTTTTTTTTCACTCCAGGTACCAAGAAACAACTGATTGCCGATACATGTCTTTTTAAGGAACCGGGTTCCGGAGCAATTGTGAATATATTCTGTAGTGACAATTGCATAATCAATACCGGAATAACAAAAAAATCATTTTTTTGACCGGATTTTCATCTTGTAGTGACTTGTAGTTAGCTGGTATATATTTATATGGCTGCTTTTGAAAGAAATCATATCATCTCGGAACTACCTATTTGTAATTTTTCATAACCCAAAAGTCTACTATCTTTCAACTCAATCCCAATTAACCTTTCTATCAGCCTCTTGGTATATCTTACAATGCCATTTTGTTATCTAAATTTTATTCTTATATATATAAACATTATTATTAAAACAAAAGAAATAAACCTTGAAAAGGTTTAATGATAATTCTCAACTCAATTGTTTCTTTTATTTGAAATATTTATGGGTTATATTTGATATAATTTGCCTCCCCCCCTCCATCCCGCCTTGCCTCCTTGCCACCCCGTCCCTTCCCTACTATTCTCTCTCTTTACACGCATGTGAAACATCACACTCAGACTTTTATTACTAATTTCTAAGGTGCGGCCCACATGACGTCACTTTAGTTTTTGGTTGGGACTTCTCCTAAAACAGACAATCTGCTCTGCTGCGGCGGCTCTGACGGGACAGCCACCTTGTCGCTGCCTGGATCACGTAACCGCTTAGCTACGCCCACATGTAGACTGTGGTTTACGAGCTGCAGACCTTGGTGTACGCAGGGATAAAAAATTACCAAAGTGAGGCTTCTTGCTATGGCAACATTCAACGTGTGTTATATTTGTATGTCTGTCTGGTAACCTCCTACTCACACTCCCTCTGTTTCTCGGCAAAGGAGCCCGATTACGTCACAAATTATCTCATGGCCACTAAACGTAATTTTTTTTGAAACCTCCTCTCACATATCTTTAAAGTCGATCGTAATAGCACTAGTTGCTATGATTTTGGCGTAAAAATAAAAAAATGGTTTCTTCCACATTCGCTGTCATAACAACAGCATAAGAGAGAGAGCTACTTTTTATCGTGTTTTAGGAAAATAACAGTGTGATTAAAGAAAAAGGACTACATGGGAATATGGAAATTCATATATGTAACAGGTGTCAAACTCAAAATGAAAAGCCTCTTCAGGTCTGAAAAAAAAAAATCAGAGTTTGGATTGAGCTTCAAGCCGCAACACTCACTTCAGACCTCCTTAAATCTGAATGTCAGCTTCTTAGTAGGAAAGTGGCTGATTGAAGCTTTTCCTCGGATCAAGCCTTTCTAACGTCCACCGACCAGATAATTGATTCAGCTCCTGCAAGATGTACACTCTTGAAATGCACTCAATTTTTTTTCTTTTTCAACCTCCCATAGTAATTGACAACAAAAGTCCAGGTAGCAACTACGAACGACCCAAAAATTTTGTAAAGTGAAAAACTTTTTTCTAGAGTTAAAAAGTTAATTGAGCAACAATCTCAAAGCCTTCCTGAGCTTTTTCTTTTGCATTTTCCCATGACAGTCTGAGAATCGCTACGTTGCTAGTTTTGAGAGATTTTGGTCCTCCATTTTTTTTCTCTAACTCTGTTTATGAGAAATAAAAGTGAAAGAAAAAATAAACTTACAAAGTTCTTGCTCGGCCTTTTGTTTGCGATCATTAGTTTTTTTTTCAATGAAATAAATTTTTTCGTTTAATGTTTATTTTTTTTTCAACGTTTAAAATATGATTGAATTTTTTTTAAAAATCAAAATGTTAAAAGTATCATCCACTCTTTGACGTCTCATGGGTTTTAGCTGGTACTGTTACTAACAAACTACCACCTTATATTACATTGCAGGGTCTAAAATGTCAGTTAAACTGTCTAACAATCGTTATAATTAAATTATTTCCACAAACTACACAACCGTCTGAGGTTTTTTTCAGGATATCCATTTCTAAACAAAATATATTCCGAATTGTCCGTAGCCATATTTGTGTATTGTTTTTATAATCAATTCCGATAAAAGCTTTTTTTTCTGACATTCCTCGGGACAGTTGCTTTGGAAAATAAGTCCATTGAGGTGAAAACACGAGGCATTGAAACAAAGAACAGGGGGGAGAAAGGAATGGATTTTTTTTCGTTTTTTAAAGTTCAGCAATGATCTGTACAAACTTTGCTCTTAAAGGTTGTCTGCAAAAAGGCAAAGTGGAAATCTTAAAAGCTTAAGCTGTGCAAACATTTCCAAACAGATAAGTACTCTGGTCGTTTTATACAAGCTAATTAGCTACTGTATGTACTTTCAGGCCACCGTAGCACCTCTTAGTCAGTCTAAGGTTTGTTTAGTTAAAGGCAATGGCTTAGCTCCAGCAATAAATAGAAAACTTTGATCTTTCTCTGTTAGTATTGATTCAAAAAAACAAAAAAACGCCCGGCGTTGATACATAAAAAAACTCTAGATGGTGTCATGTCTTACGCTTCAATGCTTCAAATTCTTTTTAACTTAAAGATGGCGGCTCTTTTTCATTAGTTACTTTGGCTACCACTGCCCATCCAAAAATCCAAAGCTATCGTCTAAATTGGTCACTATTTCACCGGAACTTTTCTTTGTCCCACCTACAATAAACACGCGGTTCTCTCTCAATAGTCGTCTTGCTCCTAATTCTCCATCAATCTCTGGGCAATCACGCCATTCACGATCTTTTTTCTATTGTGATCGTTACATTCCCCTCTTTCTTAAAAAGCAGCATATTCTAGGTTGGCGCAGTCATAGTCGTAAGACCCCAAAAAAGCCTGCGGACTAATCTCAATCTCTCTATGGGAATAATAACCACCTTATTAAACTAAGAACTGATTACTATCTTGACATGAACAAACAAACCACAACTAAAGTACCACCGGGGTTCACCGGTATTTATTGTACTTGTAATCACTTTTGATCTTTTCTTCATGTCCTCCTTTCTTCCACTTCACCACCCTCCTCTTCCCTTCTGTTTCTCGATTTCTAATTTAGTGGCCTCATAGTCTCTAATAAGAAATCACTCATTGACTCGTTTAGTCTACTCTGAAAAGCAATTTTTTTATTAAATTAAATCTACTCTGTTAACTGTGCTTTTTTTTTTTTGACTAGAACAAAACGTGTGAAGGTAACAATGTGGTTCTACGACATAAAGATTTTTTTCAGTGCGTCTTTTCGAGGAGGTTAGTTAAAAAACCAGTACTTGTAATTGTCATATATTAGATCTGCTTAAACAACAGTAAAATACCTCCGACAAAGAATTATCAATACTAGCATAAAAAATGGGGTCTGTAATGTTTAGTAAAAGCCACCTTAATGGCCACCCCAACCGTCAAGACAAAGCGCTCCTTCGGTATTCGAGTACTTGCGTGTCAGACTGCGTGTCAGACTGCGGGGAACAGCTGCAGGCTCATAACCTGTCATGATATACCTGCTCAAGGTAGATACCATTATCTAAAGCATACGACTACTGATGCTAGTGCCTGTATGTATCTTACTTTTTGGGCAGTGTCGGTAATGGCCATGAATAGTTCCGATACAAAGCCAAGGAAAACGATAGCAAAAGATTGATCAATTAGGCCATGCCATTACATTTTTTAAGCAGCTTTTTTGTTTAAAAAATTAACTGTTTCTTTCTTGAGAAGTCGCCAAATTTCATTTCATTTCAATATTTTTTTATGTTCCATGGACTTAATCCAGTCCAAGTAGGTGGAGCCGCCAAGTGAGAAAGGCGCAGCCTATTAAAGGTATCTATAAGGATAAAGCATATACGATTAATGGACCCCTTCCGCGGAGACAAAACAATCAACGGGAAGGAGGCTGAGGTATTCGTTTCAACAGGATGGTCACCGTAGTTGTAGATCTGAGTAAGAACAGTATGGTGGGTAAAAGATATATACCCTCCTGCGATAACGACTTTTTTCTACCATTCTGCTTTAACCTAATCTTCAAGGCAATACCAAGGTTTACAAAAAAAAAAGAATCGTTTCATTGAATGTTTTTTTATTATCTACTATTATAATATTTCAATCTCTTATCTTGTTAATGTAAATAATAGTAATGCTAGAAGGTGGAGTTGAATTTTACTCGAAAGAAAGGGGGAAGCTTGGTTGATGTGCTGGTTATCTTCGGAGGGCCCAAAAAAATAGGCGCTGGCGTACCTCCAAAATCAACACACGTGCGTGTTAACCGTGTCTTGTCCTAAATAGGTAATTATTGCAAGAAGCCTCCCCCCCTCCCCCTCTTTTTTAAGATAAACCGCCAGCTTGAAATATCAACAAAACCCGAAACACCATCTCTACCTTCCTGACGAAGTATCGTGGACTTGGACTAGGATTATCTCTTTAAACCGTTTTCATATAGTATAGTTATGTATAAACTAGTGGCTAAAACAATGCCTACAAACCTTTTTGATAAACACTACTAAGGCTCATAATCCTCTTATCTGGATGGACCTTCATTTTGCTATTAAGGCCACTTAGGCACATCAACGGTTTTGAACTTTGAAAAAAATACAAAAAGGCATTTGATCAATTGTAGTCTTTTTTTATAGAAGTATTTATAAAACAGTAATGATGCTTCTCATTATCTTATGGCTTAACAAAAACCACATCAAGTTTGATGCCGTGCCAATCCTTTCTATGGCATTTTTTTTAGATAACGATCCAGCAAAATAAAAAACCGGTCTTATTTTCTTTTCTTCCACCTCTCCTCCCCTCATTCAAACCACAGGTGACTGCACGATCTCGGAGATTGTCAGTATTACTGAACTAAATGTCTATCAAAAAATATCCCGGATATGTGGTTTGTCGATTTTCTCCCGTTTCTAAAGTATGCCTCTATGCCCAAGTAAATAAGCCAGAATAAAAGCTGCAACTTTTTCTCTCAAGCACGTTTTTTTCTTTTTACACCTTTTAATTCAAAGTGATACATAGGTTCAAAACTTTATATAATAGCGTACATTGATACTTTAAAAAAAATTAACTTGCAAATCTCTCTGTAGTCGTGTGTGTGGCTTTCCTTTTTGGGAATCTCACGATTTAGTTTTAATACAACACAACTCATAAAGACAAAGGCCGCAAACCTTTTTTCTCTTCTTGTCTTCAAAAAATAAAAGACCGCTTACAAATAATACATCCAAGGCTTTTCTTGTGATTGTATTACTGTTTAATAATCAAATTGAGTAATAATAACAATCCTAACTTAGAAATAAGCTCTTATTCTCAACTTCCCTCTATCCTCTTTCATAGGAGAGTTTCCCTCCTCCCCTTTGCTTTAAGTATCGTGAAAAAGAAAAAACATCTGGTCAGCTTTTTCTCAGTGGTAGTGTAACATACACCATATGACAACACCTTCTACTAATTTTTTCTTATCAGTGAACCAAAAAAAAGGGTGAAAACCAAAAAAAATAAAATGTAAACTGAATCCTTTCGATTATTAATTCTTTTTGTGTGTTATTCTGACAACATCCCAAAATAATATCTTGAGGTCTGCTGATGATCAAAGTCAAAAACAACCATTAAGTTTTTTCCCGGTTCCGAGGACATAAACATTTTTCTAAAGTATTTTAACCCATCAAATTCAAAACTCAGCTTTTTTCTTCTCTTTACAGTTTGAAGACTGAAAAGTTACTTTCTATGATACATGCATCCATGCTACTAACATCACCGAGCGATCACTAAGCCCAAAGAAGTCTTTGGTGCGCCCCAGGTATCTTATATCACCCCATCTTGACTGGACTTTCTTGAGATATTGAATTCAGATAGTCAAAACCTTTTCAGATTTCATAAAGTAAAAGGAAACAAGTAGATTTGAAAATAATAAAACCTCTTACTAAAAAAGACTAAAAAAAGTGGGCATTTGAACTAACCTTAATTCGTTTTTTGCACTACTTTACATCAACTTGCACTTGATGACTTTCAATCTCCTCACTTTCCTTTTTTTTGAGCATTCAAAATCAAAAATATATGGATATTTCCATTATGAAATTTAGTCATATGTTGTTGGTTAGTATTAATGATCTTGACCAACATTAACAACTATTACCCTTCTTGACCAACTCAAAAGCACCTTTTGTATATACGTCTACCACTATTTTTAAAAATCTTACAATAATCAACAAGCTGAAAGGCCTCGGGCAAAAAAAAACTCTTTATGATGGGCCTTGATCTAAATCTTTTTTATAAAAAGGAGGCAAATATGTGAGTTTGTACTTTGAAACCTTATGTGCATACGCGCAATAAAGTGATTTTAAAATAAAATATTCCTTAGGGTTCTTCAAACAAGGGATTGATATGATACTATGTCATAAGTCTAATTCAAAAAATTTACATCTCGCTTTAGAAATATGTAGAAACTGGGACTTGAGCATGGCCACATCTACAAACCAAACTTTTTTTTTTCTAATTAACGTTTTTTCTTGGAGAGGCCTTTAAAACCTTTGACAAATTGACAAGCCCTAGGATTGGCCCCTGTTTTTCACTACTAATAGGAATCTGAAAAAATACACCTCATGATAACTCTCATCTGACCGTTTTGAAGCCTGGCAATTGACTTTGACAAAATAAAAGACCATCAATTGCCTCAAGAACTTCTCGTCTAACTTTTTCTATTTTTTGCCATTGCTTTTACATTTGAATATACCGAATAATGTATGAGATAATAGCAGGGGGCTTGGTCCTGCAAACAGAATATATTTTTCCCCGCCAGAAACACCACGCCGAGATTAGAACAAAACACCATCATTAGTGACGCAGTGATGCTTTTAAGTTTTTTTTAGAGAATAAAAAAGCAAAAATGAAAGACCTAGGAAATGTTAGAGTGAAATATTAACCCAAAAGGGATATTTGGTTGTTAAAATTGCTTTTGCTGTTTTTTTTTCTTGTAAAATGTGTATTCAACTTTCTAGAATAATCTATTGCGAGATTTTCTAAACACCAACAAAAAACTTTTCCCAGACGCCTTCCAGTGCATACCCATCTCATCACCATCATACCCGTTGTTTTCATCAACTGGCTCGTTTAGTGACTCCGTTTTAAGTAAATAATACCGGTCCACACTAGAAAAATAATCGATTTTAATAATCAGCTGTGGTTACATTTGGACAAGCATCCCATGAAAGATCATATGCATATTTTTTTGAAAATGCCAAAATAACAAAAACCATTTCCAAGAATATGACAACATCATTTTTTACTTTTTTTACAAAGCCATGTGTTAAATCACCATGAAATTGAACCGTTGCTGGATCATTCTGGAAAAAAAGGCACATTTAACAAACAATCTTAAAGCAATTTGTAATTAAGAAATAATCTAGAAAGTAAATATTCGTTTTGACCAAATTCATAACTTTCTTGCTCATAACCTTTAAACCAATCAAACTACCATGTGGCTTTTCTTAAATAAAAGGCTTTAAATTTAACAAAAGAGTCTAGTTGAAACAGACCGAAACAATCGGCCTTTTTGAGGTATCTATGACCCTTGAATTTGAGGAATTTCAAGGGGGCATCAAGAAACAAGATCGAATCATATGAAGAAGTAACGATATTTGATACCTTCTCAAAAAACATGTAAACTGCTGAGAGATAAGTGGTAAATGGTAAATGGTAAATGAGTTTGAGGAATCTGCCATAACTGAAGACTTCTTTTAACAATCCAACTTGATACCCGCTTCATTTTTGATTTTTTTTAAGCATCTTCAAAAGTCTTTAAATATTACAAAGTTTAACATATCTTGGAGTCATGAACATGAGTTTTTCTTCTTGATTCAACTATATAAACTTCCATTTTTTTCTCAAAGTTCCTCAATCATCTTTTTTTATAGCACCCGTTGTTGTTCTGAAAAGAACATCGAAAGGGTTTGTCTCTGCTGTTATATTATACCTGTGATCTTTTTTACTGTACCAATATGCATTTTTTTTCTATCACTTGTTTTTAAGAAGTGATAAGCTAATTCTAAAGTAGCTTGTGATAGATTCAGCAACTAATTTTTTTTGTTTTGATCAAACTCTTGATTACCACTTTTCTGTCTTTTGCCCCCGCTCCATAAAGCGAAGTTAGTAAGGAGCTGGAGAATTCTCAATTAAGGTCACTGATATTCAAGTTTGGGCGCATAGCTTTTTGCGCAACTATACTTCAATCTGATTCTGTATGACAAAACATCAGCTGTTTTCTTTAATACCGTAAGAGATGTAGTTCGATAAACATCCACTATTCTTTTCAAAAACACGTTCTGAGTTACTCCAAGCCCGTGAATTTTTCCTTGAAAGATTTTGTGATACCAGATCTCAATACCATATTACATAAGTGGTTTAACACAGGCGATATACAAAGATCTCAAGGAATATCCTCGCACACCTCTGAGTGTTCAACTAAGTATACAAACAGCTCTTGTGGCTTTATTTGCTTAATATATCTTTCTCATAATATGAGATTAAAAATCAGAAACATTATTTAAAATAATCCCAAGCATTTTTATTCATTTTTAAAGCTCTCAAAATATTTAAATTCAATCAATTGTTTGTTGTTTGTTTTTATTCAAGGGTTATAGAAATATATAACATCTAATTCAATCAAAAAATGTCACGTGAATTTCAAAATAAAATATTTAGTAGACAAATAGCTCTTAAGAATTGTTTTTTTTATAATTACAATGCTTCGTTAGCTCAGTCGGTAGAGCGTCAGTCTCATAGTTTATTCAACCGATCTATCTGAAGGTCGAGAGTTCGAACCTCCCACGGAGCATTTTTTGTTTTTTTGTGCTGATTGGTGAATACTTTTTTTTCTAAAAGCACAAGTATTTTTTTCCCCAAACAAAAAACACAGGAAAGCCAAACTAATCCATCTCATTTTAATCAAATTATGAAAGACACGATTGTTCTCTTTGATTTGAATCTAATTTTGTCAAATTTCTTTTTTAAAATCCATTAGCTGAAACCAAACATCCTTGGTCACGCATTTCCACTGCAAATTTACTACAAGCTTTGAGAAATCATTTTTCTTTTTTATATAAACCCGTAAAAACACATAACTTGCAAAGTTCCAATCATATAAAAACTAGTTTTAGTTTTTCAGATCGATTAATGAACCGTATCCAAGAAGATTGTTGTTTTTTTAAAGCCATGCGAATTTCATCTGTTGTAAAATTTACACTGTTCTGTATTTACATTGGGTCGTCTTACAAACTCAACACTGTGCTAATAATTAGCACAGCGCTAGCCCAGCGGCTACCCAACCCACCACAGAGCACCTACCCCTTTGCGTTCTCCACCACCACCACAAAACCTATTTTTTCTCCCCAAAACACAAAAAAACCAACACTTCCTCCCCCAATTTCATTATCACCACTTTTTTTACCGTCAACTCTATATACAACTGCTATTTAAACGCTTTTCAGATACCATGGCTAAATTAACCCCAGATCTTTTAGCGCTGCTTAAGCAACGCAAAGACCGAGTAAGTTTTTTTAAAAAAACAATGCTATGGTTTTTGTTTGATGTCGCGTTTTTTAAACAGTTCCGTGCTTTCTTCAACCTCTGTAATAACCTTTGACGCGTCACATCGCGTTTAATATATATTTTTCATTACCATATCAACATACAAAAAAAAAGCATCCTCCCCCCCTCCCCCTCAAAAAAAAAACCGTTATTTAAACATCCACAAAATAAACCACTAACATGTATTCTAGGTTGTCAGCGCACAGTTCTCTTTGTCCAAATCTGCACAAGAATGTGCCAGCGCCACGGTGGATTTTTTCAATCTTCTGGAAGAACTTAAGGACGATATCCCTGTTCAGCTTCTGTCGTTTGCTGCTTCTCTCAACGCAGCATCACTCAGCTTGACAACCTCTGCTCATAACGTGCTTCCCCAGGAGCTGCTGGAGACTCCCCAGAAAGAGGCTGCTGCTGCTGCTGTTGCCGCCGCCTCTGCTGCCGCCGCCGCCGCAGCAGCAGCGGCCACATCCCCTGGCGTAGGTAAGCGTGGGTCTAAGCATCCTCGCCGCAAGTACACGGTTGACCCCGACGCACCCAAGAAACCCACGACCTCTTACTTTTTGTTTGCCGCTGCCGAGCGCAAGGTGATTCGCGAGGAGCGTGAGAAAAAGGGCGAACCCCCGCTCGGTAACAGCGAGATGACTGTGGAGTTGGCTAAGCGCTGGAATGAGCTTTCCGCCGAGGGCCAAGAGCCATGGAAGGCTCAGTATTTGGATCATTACGAGAAGTACAAGGCTGAAAAGAAGCTCTATCTTGACAGTCTGCCCAAGAAGAGTGCTAACGGAAAGGCTACTACCGACGAATCACCTTCTAAGGAGGCTAATACTCAAGACAAAACGGTGGAAGATGAAGATGAAGACAACGAACTTGAAACCACTTATGACCAGGATCATCCTAATGCAGAAGACGAAGATGGAGAAGAGAAATATCAGAAGGAGGAAGAAGTTGAATCTGAGAAAGAGGAGGAAGACGAGGACGATGAGGACGACAGTGTTGATCTCAACACATTCAAGCAAAAGGCTGCTCTTGAAGCCTTGAAGAAAAAACCCGAGGAAGAGTCTGAAGATGAGCACCCCGTGAAGCCCATTGTTCGCTCACCCGTCACTCCGGTCAAGAAAGCTCCCGTTCGTGTCACCAAGACTTCTTCTGAAAAGCCTACTCCTGCTTCTAGAAAGAGAAAGAGCGTGACCGAGTCCGTGACTGAAACCAAAAAACCCAAGAGCGAGAAGGAAAGCACTTCAAAGAAAGAAAAGAAGGAAAAGGAGTCTAAGGAAAAGGACAAGAAGAAGAAGGCGACCCGCAAGAAATCCAGTTCCAAGGAAAGCAAGACTTCCAAAGACTAATATACGAATTTTTTTTATTTCTCTTATTGTTTTCATTTTTTTTCTTAATATATTATTTACACAAAATATACACTGTTTACATTTTTACAACTTCTTGATGAAAGATCTGGCAGCGATACCAGACTTGTGCAGTTGTTCTCTCTTGGTGAAACCGGAGCCAGAACCGTTGGATGCAGCAATGATTTCATTGGCGAGTCTCACAGAAAAGGACTTGGAGTTACGCTTGTCGGAGGCCTCAAGGATCCAGTTCCAAGCATGGCGGATGCGCTGGCGCTCTGATAGCGCAACAGGAACCATTTCAGCGCGGGCACCACCATCGGTGTATCTGCGGAGCTTGAGAAGAGGTGACATGCGCTCGAGAGTAGACTTGAGCAGCTCGACAGGATCGCGACGAGTGGACAGATGGACGAGGTAGAGGGCCTCCGACATGATGCGCTGGGCGCGAGCCTTGCGGCCGTGGCGCATAATGACGTTGGTCAGGTACTGGATAGTGGGGTCGGTCTTTACGGGAATGGCCACATCACGCAGGCGGTCGAGCTGGGCCTGTTGCTCTGGGGTGGGGACAAACTTGGAGTCGCGCAGACTGGCATCGAGGGCCTGCTGGACGAGGTTGATTTCGGCGTCCTCGTCGGGGGAAAAGGCGCGCAAAGGGTTGAAGGGGGCGGATCCGTTCTGTGTAAAGTCCTTGCGCAGCTCGCGGATGGCTGCCAGCCACTCGCGGGCATCCTCCTCGGAAGTCTTGTCGCTGCGCGCCTGCGCAGACAGCGCGCCCAGCAGCTGCGAGGCGTTGATCTTATCGAGGCTTTCTGCGGATATCGATTGTGAGGATTGGGGCTGTTGGGCCGGAGTGCTGGATGGTGGTGAAGATGCTGTGGAGTTGTATCTGATGAAAACTGCAGCATTTGCGCAAGATCTAGGGACCGTTGCAGCGGCTCGTCGAGCAAAAATCTGGAGACTCATGATGGTCGTCGTTGGGTAGCTGGTTGAACTGATAGGAGGGGGTGCCCGTTTGATTTTTTTTTTTTTCAAACTTGATGCAATTGTGGTGGTGGTGTATAACCTGGCGAAAAATTTTTGACGACCATGGTAAACCCCAGCACGTAAACAGTACACCCCATCACGATCGATTCTATTGGCCCACCCTTCTCTCTCTATTGCAAGACCTCCCAAAAATTTTTTTTATTTTTTCAAAGGCCAGGCACGAAATTATCACCACCACCACCAC
The DNA here is from genome assembly GCA_900497715.1 of Magnusiomyces ingens NRRL Y-17630. Lineage (NCBI taxonomy): Eukaryota > Fungi > Ascomycota > Dipodascomycetes > Dipodascales > Dipodascaceae > Magnusiomyces > Magnusiomyces ingens. Next base: position 657,906 of record UIDE01000007.1, read on the forward strand.
TACCCACCACACACAATTAACCATGGCATTCCAGACCCTTGTCAGACGGGCCATCCGACCCTCTGCGGTCCGCAGCTTTTCTCAATCTGCGGCCCGTGCCAACAAACTGTCTCCTGAGGAGGTGATTCAGCAGGGATTTCGCAAGATGCGCGAGACGCCCAACTACAAAAAGTCTGAGGAGGAGCTCAAGCCGCTGCTGACTGCGGCCAAGGCGCTCGGCATTTCCGAGGCGAACATTCGTGATATCTACCAACGCACAACCGTCGAGAACACCGGCAAGTCGTCATCCAAAAAGTCTCAGGACTCGTCGTCGGCAGGCGCCTCCAAGTCTCCCGAGACTGGCTTTGTGCCCGGATCCAAGGCCGAGGAGCAGTTTTTGCTGCAAAAGCTCAACACCAACATGCCGATCCAAAACGCCCATTTCCCATTCAAGTACGACGATATCCCATCTCTGGGTCACTTGCAGCTGCGCGACCACCGTGTGCAGCGTGAGTACAACCGCGTTGCAGCCTACGAACTCCCGCAACTCGCCAAGTTTGCGAGCGAGTACAAGCCCCCGTCTGAGTCGGAGGTGCTGCGTTTCCGCTACACAACCTACATGGGTGAGGACCACGCTGGCGAGGCTAAGGTTGTGGTGACTTTCAAGACAAGCGAACTGACAGATCTCAATGACAAGCAGCGCCACAAGCTGCGTCTGCTGGCTGGCCCACGCTACGACCACTCCACAGACACCATCAAGATGTCTTCTTCGGCGTTCCCAGAAGCTGCCCAGAATGTGCGTTATCTAGGTGACATTATCAATTCCCTTGTTTCCGAGGCAAAGGATCTTAGTGACTCTTTTGAGGATATCCCCTTGTCCACGTCGCATGTTGATGCCAGAAAGAGACGCAACAAGTCTAGATACCCCGACCACCCATTCCCTGAATCTTGGAAACGCCCGCAGGATGCTCCCAAGACCAAGTCGGATGCCTTTACTAATTTGGCTGAACAGTATGCTCAGCTCCCCAAGTTGTAAATAAACATGGTTTTATGATGATCACAAAAAAATATATAATGTACATAATATAAGCCTGTATTTTTTTTCTTTTCAGTTCTTTCATTATCATTATTTCAAATCTATTCGGATTTGTCTATGTTCTTTTCCGGCGGTGAAACAGAATCTGTCATTTCCTCATCACTATCACCTTCACCTGGTTTAAGTGATAAACGTCGTCGTTTGACTCCACCTTCGAGCACCATGGCATTGGATTGTTCTGGATCGGTGGGCTGTGACGACGTTTCTTCTGATGGCGGTGATTTTTTAGGAGCTTCAGAGTTTTGCTCTATGGGTGTTCCTGCAACTTGAGAGTCTGGAATTGTGGGGGGTTCAGACGATTTGGAGTCTGGCTCCGTGGGAGGTTTGGGAAATTCGGTAGCTGGTTGTGCGGATGATTCAAGAACTGTCTCTTTTTTAGGTGCTTCTTTAGTAGATTCTTTTGACTCAGTCGCAGGGTCCAACTTTGCAGAGTCCGACTTTGCAGGTTCCACCGACTCCTCGGATGATTTTTGTATAACTGGTTTTATATCAGTTTCCTTGGGGGGTTCTTCTGCTTCATTTACCAGTTTTTTCGCCTCCTCTTTTTGAGCATTTTCTTCTTTACTTGGACCGGGTATTTCATTATCTTCCGATTCACTAGGCTCTTTAGTTGAAGCCAATGATACAGCTTCTTTCTCTTCCTTAGAATCTTGAGCAACACCCTTAGGCTCGTTTTTGACATCGGTAGCAGCATCTGGCATCTCCACATCTTCATCTGCGTCGGACTTAGAGTCACTGTAATTAATATTGTTATTGGAATCTTGCTGCTCATGTTGTTGTGTACTCTCGGAGGCATCACCATCATCGAGCAAGCTATTTGCATCGGCAAGCTCTTCCATGAGTGTGCGCCCGCGCAAAGCCCCATCAGTGTCATCTACACCTTGGTGAATATCGCCGTCATTTCTGTCTATGCGCTCATTAATCCAAGAGATCGGCGACATGACCACCACCGAGTTGAGCTGCCCGACAATAGAAGAGTTATTAGAAGATACTGGTGTTGATGGGATGGACGAGCTACGAGAACGTAGGCCCCACATCCGTGAGGGAGGTTGCTCTTTGGCAGACGTATTTTCTTCTTTAAGGGTTGTTTTGTCACTGGTTGCTTTGTCATTTTCTTGCACGTTTTGGGGGTGTTCTTCCTTAAACACACTTGTTGAAGTGCCAAAGATGATGCGCGATTCAGTGACAGAAGATGAGGAGCCCAGCATGGGGAAAGGAAAGTCGTCTTCTTCGTCGAGGTTATTTTCGCGCTCGCGCTCAAGCCGGTCGCGTTCTTCTGCTTGGCGTTCTCGTTCTTCAGAAAGCTTAATAATATCTAGGTCTTCAAACTCTGCAACACTCGAGGCAACATTTAGGACACGCGTGAGGGCCAACAGGTACTTGTATTCCTGGGTTGGTGGGTACTGCAAGTTTGGTTGAAGCAGCAATTCGGCCATGCGCTGGACAGTGAATGGTGGGCCGGTCTCGTGTGTTTGGATAAGTTGTTTTACGTCGCTGACCATTTCTTCGCGAGTAAAGGATTCCTTAGTTAGAGGATCAAGGAAAAAGGGTTTCGGTTGTGAGGGTATTGGTGGAGGATGTGGGGCTTGGGAATCTGTAGAGGATGACGAAGAAGGTAATGTGCTTGTGGGATTTAAGTCTTTGGATGACGATTTTTTAGTGCCGGACGCGTCGTCGGGAGAAGTAAAGTGTTTCGAGAGTACCTTTGGGCAGGTTAGTATATGATAAGAGGATCTCAAGAGAAAAATGGCAGAATAAATATTACCTCATCTATATATGGTATTAGAGCCTCTTGAAAGGATTTCCATGCAATGGAGGGATCGAGGTCCCCGTGCGTTGCAATTTCATTTAGGATTCCGTGAACTAGAGAAAAACAGCAAATAATTAGAGAAACGAAAACATCAAGTCAAATGTATGCACCAGTCATACCATCCATTTGACCAGAGTAGGTGCGGAACCTCGAGTGTTGTTTGTGATGATAAAGAAACGCGTGGGTGTGGAGGGGAAGTAGGTTGAAATTATTTTGTAAACAGAGAGTCTGTCATCAAGTATGGTAGGGGCTTGTTTAATATTAATAAGAAACTAGATGCTAATGTAAATGAACAGAAACACAGGATTCTACTATTCTCCAGTTGTTGGATATATATAAATTACAGATTATTAGGGTTGAAGATAAAACCAGAAAAAGCTTTTCAAGATTTCAGCTGTGGAAGTTGTGATGAAAATCAAACGTACATAATTTTTTTTTCTTAATATGTCACAGATGGAAAAAATGGGCCTTTACTACCATGTCGCAGTAGTCATTGTTTCTACACGCATCTGCAAAGATGAGCAACAGGTGACAAGAGCTACCGGGACACATGTGAATATTTTCCACAACGGACTTGGAGATCCGGTCGCCAGCGTAATGTTCCGAGTCGTTAACGTATACTCTACAGTATATCAATCAAGAGCTCGTTCACGCGACTTTGTTCTATGTTTGTGTTTTTTTTTCTCAAGGTTGTAATGGTGGTGATGCTTAAATTTTAGTATTTTTTGCTTATCACGTGCATTCTGAAAGATACCCAGATTGGTGTCAGTTCTCATACCTACACCGGTCTGAGAAGTTCCACGACCCCCCTTGCTTTTTGCCACCTGCTTGCAAACTTGTCCTCCTACCACCTTCTCCTTCCTTCTTCCTATAAATTGGAAAAAAAAAAAATTATTACGCCACAGCCTAAAGGATCATCACAACTCTCACTAAAGACTAGTCGAAACAATATTAAACGATACATCTACTTGAACTGAAATACCGATATCTAGAAACACTGCAACTAAAGATTTCTGCCGGGTTTTTTCAGAACATTTTATCGTTTTTTTGTAATTTTTTAAAGAGTTGAGTAAAAAAGAAAAAAAAAAACTTATATAAAAGGCTGCTTTATATATATAATTATATTTTTGATTCGTTTGGCTGTATAAAAAACGCACACACTGTTCAGACCATCTCTCTCGCGCTAGAAATATCAGTGCGGAAATTTCATTTTGTTTCAAATTATCTTTTCGATATATAACGTACTTTTTAATAAATTCAGTAATATATATATTTACACACAAAAATGTCCAATGTCGTTGTGGTATGCACTTATTTTTTGTTTTAGCCCATTGGGTCTAGTGGCTGACCATTTACTTTTAGGGAGCTCTCTACCAAGACATCATAGATGGCGTCATTAGCGAGGCACGACTCGACTTTGAAGATCGCGGTGTGGATGAGGCGACTTTGCAAGAACTTAAAAAAATTTGGCAACAAAAACTGTCAGCGCTTCGTGTTGCGCAGTTTCCCTGGGACTCGCCCTTACCACAAGATGTTTTACTAACGGTTGGCGGGCCTGCACCACCACTGAACGCCACTTCACGCGCCAACAATGGTAAACAAAATACGGCTGCGGACCAGTCGCTACCTAAAATCAAGAGGGAGGAAGGCGTACCAGCAAGCGCCAATAATAAAAGTAATATTACCACCAACAGTACCACAGCTGCTACGGCTAATAGTGCTACGACCAATACCACCACGGGCAACAATGGCGGGCTGTTTCTGCCTGGGGGAGGGAAGATTGCGCAGGCGGATGGGCCTAGCGGGGTTACGACGGATGAAGAGGGCAGAAAAGACTTGCGGATACGAGCGCTGGACAGCTTGACGTCGCAAGAGGTGGACCGACTAATAGAAACCAGTATAAACCAGGGCAGGATACCCGGAGCAAAAGATCAAGACGAGGACGAAGGGGTTTCATCTCTGGAGATCGAGGTGCCGCCGCATTTGCTACGCCGGCTGCAAAGGCACCAGGTGGACGGAGCTGGGGGGGATACTAACTATGACGATGACGAAGATAGCAATGGGATCAACTCTGACTTGGATGATTCCGATGATGATGAGGGGTCAAGTCGTGAGGATGATGATTCCGAGAATTTGATGATGATGCTATGCTTATACGACAAGGTCCAGCGAGTTAAGAACAAGTGGAAGTACGTTCTCAAGGATGGGGTTGCCAACATTAATGGCCGAGACTATGTATTCCACAAGGCCAGTGTTGAATCTGAATGGTAAATAGTAGAATAATAATTGAAAAAAAAAGGAAAGACACAATTTTATTGTTTAAAGAGATTGGATAAAGGTGACGACAGAAGAAATGAGGTCATCATAAGCAGACTGTGGAGAATCCGCCAAGTTGTGTGTAGCATTAGGAACAACGTGGGACACAGGGCTCCATAGGGAACTTTTTGTAGCATTTTGGAACCGCTGGAGAAGCTTCTTTTTGTCGACCTTGACAGGGACGTACTCGTCTGCGCCGGAGTACAAGACAAGCAATGGGACGGCGACTTTGCCAAAGGTCGACTCCAGGTCTTTATCGTCGAGGTCGGAGGAAAAGAAGTCGTCTTCGCCGCGGACCTGCATGAGCGAGATCCAGCGGTAGGAGGAGATCTGGACGCCGAAAAACAAACGCGTGTACTGGGGGGGCATGGGCGAGAAGCCGAGGGCCTCTGTCTTGACGGGGGTCTTGTTTTGGGCGGCAACGTCGGCCTGCAGCAGGGCCTGGGCGTGGGCCAGGGCCTCCTGCCACTTCTCGTCGCCGTTGGCCTTGACGAAGGCCTCGCGGTCGGAGACGGAGGCCTGGAGAACGAGACCGTCGACGGGCGGGCGCAGGGCCGGGTCGGCGCCCTGCGTGGCGTAGTAGATGAGGTTCTGCGTGCCGGTGGAGTGGCCCATGAGCACGACGCGCTGCTTGCGGGTCTCGCTGTTGGCGCGCAGGAAGGCGACGGCGCGGGCCATCTCGCGCGCGTCGCGCGGCAGCGAGCCGAAGCCCCAGCCCTCGTAGGACGAGGAGAAGAGCAGCTCGGCGAGCCCCCAGCCGTGCGCGTCGAGAGCCTTGGCCAGGGCCGGCACGTAGGGCACGGTGCCCAGGCCGTCGCCGAGCCCGCCGATGAACAGGACGATTGCGGGGTGGTAGGTGTCTGAGGAGGCTGGGGCGTGCTCGAAGATGGTGAGCTTGGGGGAGTAATTGAGGAGTCGTCCTACGGTCATTGTTTAGGAGTGGTTGTGCAAGGGGGGGGGATTGTAAGGGTTGGTGGGAAAGAAACTGAAAGATTCAAGGTATAAAAGATTTCAACGTCTATTTATATGGCAGAACAGGCGCACACAAAGACTCGTGGAAATGCGTGGTCTGGGTGGATGGACTTGCAAACCGGCCCGGCTAGCCATTCCACAACAAGAAGGATGCGAGCGCGCGGTTAAAAGAGAAATTAAAGTTGAACAGGACACAGCGGGAGACGTTGGAATCACCAATCCAGATATTTCCAGCTCCCCAACGTCGACTGTTTCTTCTCTCTCGTACAATCTTCTTCAATGCAACACGCCCTTTTGGGACGGGACTCGCATTTGGAGTATTCTCGCTCATGGCTGCTCGTCCTTCTGCGCCTTGAGCTCCAGAGCCGCGAGGTTGACCTGGACCACGTTCTGGATGCCGGCTCGCCAGCGGTCCTCGAGGTACTCGACGGTGGGGCGCGCGTGGAGCTGGTTCTCGCGGCGCGCGTTTTGCGCGAGCTCGACGCGGGCGCGCGCCTCGCGCTGCGCCGTCTCGACGCCCGCCAGGGTCCGCTCGAGCGCCGCGTTGCCGGCCAGCCACTGGTTCTTGCCGTGCGCCGCGGCCAGCGCCAGGCTCTCGCGGCGCGCCTGCGTGTACGCGAGCGCGACGTACGCCGCGGCCAGGTCCGGCGTCGCGGGCGCCAGAGCCGACGAGTAGCGGTCCAGGTCGAGGCGCGGGTAGGCCGGGTCCGCGGCGGCGGGGCCGGAGCCGACGTGGGTCACCCAGGCATCGAGGGGCTGGGACAGGGAGGAGGGGCGGGGGGCAGGGAGCTGGGGGTGGAGGGCGGAGGGGTTGGATTGAGCGAGCTCCTTGTCGATGAGCAGCTTGGAGGAAGCGAGGGCCGTTTCCGACGGTTCGTCGGAGTCAATGTCTAAAAAAAGAGTTAGAGGGAGGCGTATACAAGGGCGCGAGGGGAAAATCCTTACATGGAAGATGGTCGATGAGGACTTGGGACATGAGTGCAGCTGGAGATGGGCAAGTCCGACGGGGGGTGGTGGTGATGGAGAGAAATGGTGTAGAAAGGCCAGAAAAAATTTGATTCCAAGATCTGCCAGAGCATTCGGAGCACAAAACCCAAACCTCGAGTTCGCGCCACTGTTTTTATTTTTTCTTTATCTTTTCTACTTTTCTTTGTAACCTCCACCACCACCACCACCACCCTTTTTTTACATTTCGACGTTTTATAAGCTCTTTGAATCATTTGACTTTTAGATATTACTGTTCTCGATATATTTTGAAGCGATTTTTTTGGGGAAAAAAAAAAGTTATACACAGACACAATGAGCGGACTGTTTTCGATGTTTTTTGGCAACAACGAGGCCAAAAAGGACACGCCGAAGAAGGCGATTGCGGACCTGCGCATGCAGATCACGCTGCTCCAGAAAAAAGAGGACTATCTGACGAAGCAGATTGAGGAGCAAGAGAACCTGGCGCGCAAAAACGTGACGACCAACAAAAACCGTAAGTAGAGGTGGGAGATAAGCGGCTCATTCTAACGTGGGGACTAGTGGCTCGGACGGCGCTGCGACGAAAGAAGATGCACGAGAAGAACCTGGAGGGCCTGCAGGGCCAGATAGACAGCCTGGAGAGCCAGCTGAACGCGATCGAGTCGGCGAACCTGAACTTCGAGACGATGAAGGCGATGAAGCAGGGGTCGAAGGCGCTGAAGCACATCCACGGCAACATGAACATTGACAAGGTGGACCAGACGATGGACGAGATTGAGGAGCAGGTGACGCTGGGCCAGGAAATCAACAATGCGATTTCGCGGCCGCTCGCCGGGCTCGAGATGGACGACGACGAGCTCAACGACGAGCTCGAGAACCTCGAGCAGGAGGTCCTCGAGGAGAAAATGGTCACCGGCGCAGGCAGGGCCCCCGTCGCCATCCCGGGCGGCACCGCTACGACGGCCACCCCCAACACGCCCGCCGCCAAAAACGCAGCCACCCCGGCGAAGCACGAGGAGGAGGACTCGGACGAGGAGGAGGAGCTGCGGAGACTCCAGGCAGAAATGGCTCTGTGAGACAGTCCGCCGGGCAATGGAGAGGTTGATGATTATTTTATGGCCATGAAGTTAATGATATCGTGACATGCGTCAAAGCATTTTTTTTTTACATTTTTTTTATTATTATATATATGATTATATATTGTTCTATTAAATTATTATTTTTTTCCTAAAAATCAGTCGTATTAATCTTATCGTGATATTAAAGACTTTATATTTTATACAGCTAGAAATACAATTTTTGTTCAACACCTTGAAGGGACTTAACTAACAATAACCCAGAGAAAGAAAAACAGTAGAATGATACCAAAAGACTTGATGATGAGCCAGCGGTTGGACGAGATACGAGCATAGTACTTGAGCAGCTCACGCTGAGCGCCAGAAACATTCAGAGATATGTCTTCAGTATCCGCATCAATCCGCTGGATGGTTTCGCGCTGCTCCGAGACCATGGTGGCCAGCTGCTGGAAAATGCCGCCCAGCTCCTGGATGGTCGACTCGATGGCCTCGACCGCGTTGGATCGCTGCGCCATGTACTGGAACTCCTGCTGGGCGTGCTGTTCTTCCAGCAGCGCCAGCGTCTGCTGCTGTTCGGGCAGAGCCAGGTAGTCTGCATTGCGGCCGGCCATGGAGCCGTCTTGCTGCAGGGCCACGGCATTGGCGCCCGAGGATGCGTATGGGTTTTCAGAGAGCGCGGGTCCGCCAGGGACCGGTGTTGCTGATTTCGAGCCATGCACAGAAACGGGTCCGGCGGCGGTAGCTGCTGCTAGTTGTTGCGGGGTACGTGCTCGCGAGACGGAATATAATGGGGAATCGTGGTTGCTGAAATTCTGCTGATCTTGGGGCTTCAGGTCAGACTTGGTGTTGGATGCAGAAGAGCCATCTGCCGGGGTGGGACCAGGGGCGGCGGCTGAGGCAGGGGAGCTGCCCATTCCGTTTGGCGCGACGGCGGATATGAATTGATCTTTTCTATTTTTGGACGCCTGGATGTTTTTGATGCGCACCTCGAGGACCTCTTCGAACCCGGTGGTGACTTCGGTGAGCTTGCCCTGCAGCGAGACGACGACGTTGTTGGCGTGCTCCGAGAGCTGTTTTTTGCCTTGCTTGGAGGTGCTTCCGCCCCAAGCGCTTGCGGCCGAGGACGAGTCGGCCGCCGAGAGGCCCGACTTGACGTAGGCCTGCAGGTCAGCAATGCTCTTGTTGATTTTGGAGACCTTTTGTTTGATGATGAAGGTCAGCTCGGAGATTTCCACGGGCTTGTCGTCAAAGAGGGTTTTTCTGCGGGCCAGAAGAGCCAGGCGCTGGAGCATGGCGGTGGTATCTTCGATTTCGCGCGCAATGGAGGCGGCGCGGATGGCGAACTGGCTCTTGGGGCTCGACGAGGAGTGGGCGGGGTCGATGTCTGAGGCTGGAGCGTAACGAGAGGAGGCAGCGGCGGGTTTATTGTTGAGAAGGCCTTGACGGGAGGATGCGGTGGTGGCATTATTTAGTTTTGATAGGGAGGCGATACACGAGCGGAATTCGCTTGTGCGGTCCTGGATGGCTAATGGGTGAACGGCAACGGCCACGGTAGCCATTGTGAGGGGTGTGAAAGGTTTAGGGGTATTATTTGGTGGGTAAGTCTAATTGGTTATAGATGTATGGCTTAGGGGGGGGGGTATGGATGGGTTGGTTATTGGAGTGGAAAGGGATGGGGGGAAATGCCAAATGGCCATAAAAAAGGGCTGGTTTGAAGAGGTGTGGGTTAGGGGGGGAGGGAAGGAGAGGAGGTGAGTTGAGCGTAAGGCTGAGTGTTACAATTTTCAGATAGCTGCAATTGCACAATCGATATTACATAAAGATTACGTGGGACTGAACAAAAGTCTAGACCGCGGGTCTACTCAGAGTGTTATGTAATGATAGGCACATGTGAGCGAAGACCACACTAAGGTCCGCTTATTTTTGCCGCGGTGCCCATTGGCTGGCTGACCGAGAAGTCCCCGCTATTTATGGCAGAGCAGCAGTTCTGCGAGGTTAGGGGATTTTTGTAAAAGTGCCAGTTTTTCCCACGAAAAGCCCTCCATTTCCAGATACCCCACAAAATAGGCTCTCGTTATTATCATCAGATCCTTATCACGTGACTTCGGTCGGTGCCTCGGCTCAAACTTAGGTCTCTGGGCAGACGTTGCCGAAGATGAAAAACGAACGGATGCTGGAGAAAAAAAAGCCTCCAAAGGTGTATATAAATCACCTTTTTTTTTTTGAATCAAGCAAGTCCAACCTTGTATAATCCAATGATTGGCCTTGAAAAGCAGATCTTAAGCTGCTCAGTTGGTCTCGTTCATATGTGTGTACACCCAGGCGCAACTTCACCATCAGCCCAAAGTCGGCCTCCCCTTTTGGATCCTCGGCTTTGGTTTCGACGAGTTCCGTCTGTGCCAAAAGATCTGGACTCTGAAGCAGCCTGGCTCAGTCATCATCCTCTATGGCTGAAAGTCCGTTGGGGGGTTTTTTTTCTGCGAGTCCACAGACATGGCTGCCGTCATTCGTAATCCTCCATCAAGTCCTGGATAAGAGACTCGGTGTTTGTGTTGTAAACAACTCAAAAAAGACCCGCTTGCAGTGTCTCCCCACCTCGTTCCAGTAAACTCCCACCGCCCCTCCAAAAGCCCTTATATATAAATACTTTCCTCCCCCTCCTCTTTCCAAAAACTTACCCATCCATCCTCTCCACCAAAAACCACCCCACACCTATCAAACATCGTATTCTTTCGTATCACCGCTTCTTCACCATGCCGGAACTTAAGGAAATCACCGTCGAGGTACGTCTCATCAGCGCCTAAAGCCTTTCTAGCCGATATATAAACAATTACAATTACACTTCTTGGTTCTCTCACAAGCCCTTTCTATCCCCCCCCCCCCCCAAGATTGCCCCACAAATCTCGGTCTCTAAGTGGTTTATAGATATATAAATACTCTCCACTTTCCCACTTTTTTAATATTTTTATTTTCCATCTCTAACTATAACCCCATCTAGGAAGTCAAAAAACACAACAACGCTGACTCTCTCTGGATCATCATTGACGGCCACGTTTACGACCTCACCCAATTCCAAAATAAGCACCCCGGCGGAAAACCCATTCTCAACAAGGTTGCAGGCACAGACGCCTCTGAGTTTTTCCACAAGTACCACAACGTCAAAAAGGTTATGAAGAAGTTCGGCATCAAGTTCCGAATCGGTAAACTAGTCGACGATAACAAGCCCCTCGCCCAAAATAAGCTCTCCTCAGATATAATGCCCTCACAAGCCCTCGTTCTTGCCAACCCCGCAAAGGCGGACTTCACCGGAGTCTCCCCCTTCAACACGGACGAACAAACAGACGTCTTTGGCGACAATATCCCCTACGCCGACCCCGCATGGTACCAGGGTAACCGCTCCCCCTTCTACAAGGAGTCCCACGCCAAGTTCCGCCAGGAGGTGCGCGACTTTGTCGAGGAACACCTCGAGCCCTACGTCGACGACTGGGAGGAAGAAGGCGCCATCCCCCACGAAGTCTACAAGGCCTTTGGCCAGGCTGGCTTTGTCGCCGCCGGCTGCGGTATCCCCGTCTTCCCCGCAAAGTACACGGACCGCCGCCTCCAGACCGTGACCCCAGAAGAGTTTGACCCCTTCCACGAGCTCATTCTCGTCGACGAGGTCTGCCGCACCGGCTCCGGCGGCCTCGCCTGGTTCTTGCTCGGCGGCCTCGGCATTGGTCTCCCCCCCATCTGGAACTTTGCCCGCGAAGACATCAAGCAGCGCATCCTCCCAGGCATCTTTGCCGGCGACAAGCGCGTCTGTCTCTGCATCACCGAGCCCGACGCCGGCTCCGATGTCGCCAACATCAAAACCACCGCCAGAAAGACCCCCGACGGCAAGCACTTCCTCGTCAACGGCACCAAGAAGTGGATCACCAACGGTATCTGGGCCGACTACTTCACCGTCGCCGTCCGCACCGGCGGCGAGGGCATGGGCGGCATCTCCGTCCTGCTCCTCGAGAAGACCATGCCCGGCATCACCGTCCGCAAGCTCCACACCCAGGGTATGCTGACCTCGGGCTCCACCTACATCACCTTTGAGGATGTCAAGGTCCCCGTCGAGCACCTCCTCGGCAAGGAAAACGAGGGCTTCAAGGTCATTGTCCACAACTTCAACCACGAGCGCCTCGGAATCATTGGCCAGGCAAACCGCTTCTCCCGCGTCTGCTACGAGGAGGCCGTCAAGCACGCCCACAAGCGCAAGACCTTTGGCACCAAGCTCATCAACCACGCCGTCATCCGCAACAAGCTCGCCAACATGGCCATCCGCATCGAGGCCGTCCACAGCTGGTACGAAAACCTGACGTACCAAATGGCCCTCATGCCCCCCAAGGAGGCCGCCCTCCGCCTCGGAGGCCCCATTGCCGGCTGCAAGGCCCTTGCCACCCAGACTTTTGAGCTCTGTGCTCGCGAGGCTTCCCAGATCTTTGGCGGTCTCGCCTACACCCGTGGTGGCCAGGCAGGAAAGGTCGAGCGCTTGTACCGTGAGGTCCGTGCCTACGCCATTCCCGGTGGCTCTGAAGAAATCATGCTGGATTTGACCATGCGTCAATCCCTCAAGGTTCACCAAATGCTTGGTGCAAAGTTGTAAAAAAAAAAAAATTAATTTCATACTTAAAAATATATCAAAGCTCCCAGTTAAAATAAATGTAATAATATGGATGACGAACACACTTGGCTTCACTTGCTTCACCATTTCCTTGCTCACCTCCTGCCAAATGGTTGCCGCATTTAATACATAGCCCATGTTTTGATCTATAGGCACTCTCTTCTCGAGTTATAATCGACTGCCCCTTCTTGAGGCGCTGCGGGTGTCGAAAGGCAACGTGGGTACGCACAGGAACTCCCTCCACCGTGCAAAACAGCCGATTGGTTTCTGCCATAAACCGTGCACTGGTCCACGTCTTTTCAGAGGGAGGAGCTCGAGCCATCAACGTGGTGGTACTGCTAGTGGCGCTACCATTATTACCAACACCACATCCCCCACTCAAAATCTCCTCGGTAAAACTGGCACGCCGAATAGTGGGCACCCCCTCATCCCCAATTTTCCCAAGCGACATTGAATGGTGACGCCGAGCACTCGGAGAAGACGGACTAGACCCGATAAACCCCAGCGGCAAAGGTGCAAGAGATACTGGCTTGGCTCCATCACCTCCTGAAAAACTTCCTCCACGTAATAACCCAGCCTTGCGTTCAGATCCAATACTCCCAGTGGCTCCACTAGTTAACGTTGCTGCTGCCCCAACATGCTCCAACAAATTCCCCCCCTCCTCGTCTTCCTCCTCTCCATCATCATCATCATCGCTATCTTCAATTGCGCCACTACCCATGCTTGATGAAATCTTGCAGGGAGTCAAGGGAAATCCAGCTTTAGTCTTTGTTGAAGCAGCAACTGCTGCATATGACAATACATCCGGTTTAAAAGCCTTGCGATTGTTGCTACCACCACTGTTACTCTCGGCAAGCGTTACCTGTGATAACTGGCCCATTTCAATATTAAAAAAGTTGCCAGAAACAGGGCTTTGCGCAGGAGAAAAGGCTTCATCGCTCTTGGATGTTTTCAGCTGTTGCTTTAAAAATCGCCCAGTAAATGGAGTGGTAGGGACAGGAGACCCCACAACGCTAGATCCTTTAATAGGGGTCATGGGGACATCCGGCAAAGGAGGAAAGTCCCCTGTAGGCTTGGCAATCAACCGCTTTTTGCCATTTCCAGCAGTACTTCCATTGTTACCTTCAGGTTTTGAAAGAGACATGGTTGGGGTGGGTGGAGTAGGAGGAGCCTTGGCTACAACCACCATAGACTGCTGTTCTTGCTCGTCTTCTGGTTGCTCCAAAGATCCTGGGGATGTTGCCACAGCCATCTTTGGAGCATAGAGTTTAATGATTGCATCATTTAAAACGGTTTTAATCTCCTCCAAAGTGACGGATGCCTTGAGTCTGTTTTTGGCAAGGTAGTTCTTGAGATCTCCCTCCACCTTTGCAGTAGCCACCGTATCAAAGTTGGACAGTAAAATATTATAGTAACCCTCAGGCGTGCTATAGTAAGCCTGGTAATCGGCATGGAGACGAGCATAACGGCGACACTCCATGTCATTTGTTGGTGTTTTATGAAGATCCAGCACAAGTGATCTCAAGTCGGAGCGTAGCTTAAAACGATCATAAGTAATTTCCAAAAGATATTGAGACCACAGAATAGGATCGGTCCAGTCAACGTTATCGCACATGAGGGTTTTGGTGACATAATCGCGAAGTTCATGCTTGACCGACTTGAGCAAAAAGCGGAAAAGCTGTTCCTTAGTCAGTCCGCCATACTTTTCCTGGGAAAAAACGGCACGCTTCATTTTGCGAAACCAAGCAACAACGTTTTTAGTTTCAAAAGAAAGCTTTTCAGGCATTTGCCCGCCAGAAACAAGACAAGTGTCAATCAATTCGCCATCTGTTGAGGATTGTTGTTGATGTTGTTTAGGGCTCGGCTCGGAGGTGTTTGCCCTGTCGCAGCACTTGATGCCGTTACTTGCAAGACAAGCGTTAGCTACATGTTCGTCGCGGTAAATATAGTCTTGAAGAGGAGTGGTGAGATCAAAGTAAGGCCGAAAGGGAAGACGGCTATAAAAGTATCCAGCATCGGCGCCGGCAGTGGCCGTCATGTATAGTTGAAGGCGGAATTCCGCCTCATCATAGTGACATGTGCAATTGCACTCGTCAGAATTGTTATGCTGGGGTGTAGAAGTATTAGTAGTGCTGGGGGAAACAGCGGTAGTAGTATTGGCAAGATTAAAGTTAGGAGAAAGAGCAGGGCTAACGTTGGGTGTTGTAGCAGCTGTAGTTGTAGCAGCAACATCAGGGGGGGTCTGTAATGGTGTTGTGACGGCAACAGCCTGAGGTCGTGGCAAAGAATGTGTAGGCGCAACAAGGCTCGTGAAACGCCGAGTTGGGGCTTCCGTATGCTTCTTGAAATTATCAGCGGTATTACCAGGGTGTTGGCAAAGCGAGTTAGTGATATTATTTTCAGAGCGGGAAATTGAGAGGGAGGAGGGAAAAAATGAGGCGGCAGTGCCAACAGCGGCACCACCAAGTGCAGTTACAGAGACAACGTTATGGTTGTTGTTATTAATATTATTATTAGCAGTAGTGCTGTTGAATTGGGTATTTTCAGAATAATTGTTGCTGGTACCAAGAGAGCTACAGGGGGTAGTTCCAGGGACACTGACTTTGGAGAGCTCGTTCTGGGAATCATCATCAATATCGTTAAGCCCGCAAAAAGCCAGAGATGATTTAAGAAGGCGCATGCTTGGTTTGCTAAGATCAAGTTCGCCATCAGATGAGCCGCTTGATAAGCATCGTGGTTGCTGTGACTGTTGGAGCTGAAGAGGCTGGGGGGGTTGTTGGGGAGGGCCAGTGGAATAAGGAAAAGAAGAGAAATGAGTAGATGATCCCACAGAACGGGAGTAATTGTGGATTGAAGGGTGGCTATGTTGGTAATTGGGATATGATTGATGCTGGGTGTGATTCTGGATTTGCTGCCCAGAGTAAGAGGTATATGCAGTTCTGGGGTAGCTTGGAGAATCTTGTGGATAAGAGTAATGGTAATTTCTAAGGGCCATTGTCGATGAAGGGGTAGTAGTAGTTGGGGGGCCAGATGGTGATACTGTAGCTGCAGCGGCTGCTGCAGCTGAGGGCACTACCGGGGTTGATGAAGAAGCAGCCATGGTGGAAGAAATGGGTGCAATGGGGCCAAAATGGTTATTATTGGGGTTGCTCATATGAAGCGGGTTTTGCTGGATAAAAGGCTCTGCTAGACCATTGTTGTAAAAGGTAGAAGTCGAGGATGCGGAAGAGGAAGAGGAGGATGAAGAGGAGGAGGATGGATGAAAGGGTTGTTGATGGTTGATTAGAGAGGATTGCTTTTGATTATAAGTTCCAAAGAGCGGTCCGTAGGACATTGAAGAGAGAAGGGTTGATTCAGGGTGGATAGGATGGGATATAAGGCTAGATGGGATATTTTTATATATATGGATATATATATATATAAAAAAGGGAGGTAAAGATTAAAGGAAAGATGGATATAAAGGAAGAGATAGTGGCTGTTAAAAAAAAAAGAAGTGGAAGAAGAAAATGATTTGCATGAGGCAGGCTCTGTCCTTTATATAAGTTTTTTTAAAATAATATATACAATAGTGCTTATGAGAGTATATTTATATAATTTGATATACATGCACAATTAAAATCTTTCTTTTTTTTTTCCTCACCCCCTCGCACTCCCCCCCCTCTCTGATTCCTGTGGAGGTTCTGGCCCAGTTGCCATTCCAGTTACTGTTGCTACTACAGCCCAATTCCTCTATAAAATACGGTGGTTTGAAAAAGGGGGGGGGAGGGAGGCGCGAGAATAAAAGCTGAGCACATTGTACATTTGTGTGTGCGTATTAGTGAGAACCAAAGCCGCTGTTGTTTTTTACTACCAGAAATAATAAAAAAACCCGCCCACTTTATGCTCACACGTTACACAAAAAGACCCCTGCTCCCTAAGAGTTTGCTAAAACACGGATGGAATTAACAGCTGGATCATCTAACCAACATCTCGATTGCGTAATTAACGAAGCTGTGGCCGTTCCTAGATGACCGAGGAAGACGGAAAAGAAATATACTGATATACCACGCTTAACCGTCAAGAAAAGGTTGGGTCTCGGGTATTTTTGTGGGACGCTCAGCAACTTAAAACTTCTCCCCTTCAGTTGATTTCCGCACACAAATCGCTGCGAAGAACGTTTCTATGACAATTTTTTGTAACAACAGGTGTGTAAATAAAAATAGCTGGTTTGAGGCTGGTCTATGACACACGCAACAGGGGGGTTGTGGTGGTGGTTTGCATGTGTATAAAGATAAAGCCTGAGGGAAGACCAGGGTATAGAAGTTTGCCATGTTAAGAGGGGAAGAAACCAACAAAATCCTCATTTCGCAAGGCAGTGACTATTGCGGCTAGTCTCGTTCTCTCTCTCCCCCCCCCCCAAAAAAGAAAAAAACGATGTCAGTGTGATGTTAAGGTATGCGCAAGTATCAGTACGGTACACTCGTAGTACACACTAATGCTGGACGTTCTGGGTTTTATTTTTTTGCGCGGTTAAGGTAATAGTAAGAACACCTAGAGAAACTAGACTTGAAAAGTTGTATTTATGGGAACTAAAGCCGATGAAAAGGGAAAAACAAATAATGATAGTAAAAAGCTGTATATATATCATTGCACTCTACCCTGGCTCGCCGTGCATATAAAAATAAAATAAAAAGCACCCGACCCAAATGCCTAGACTTTGCACCAGGTGCCGAGAGTGCCGAAAACGAAAGGACTCGTTTTTGAACAAGGGTAACGAGAACATGTGAATGGATATAGATCAAAGAAGAACAGCTATATGGGTAACGGATAAGAAAAAAATACTGATTTGAATATAATTATACTTGGTATTTTTCTCTAAGGTTTCGTCACTCTGGTATTTATCAATAGTTTTTTTTGTTTTTCTCTGTCGATACATATTGCTGTGAGCCGCACATGACCATTTATAAAAATATACTTTATCTTAAACCTAAGCGGGTCCCCAAGTTGCAGCCTCTAAAAAAATAGAGCGTAAGGCTGATGTAACAAGCCCAATATGGAAGTTGTTGCCACCGTTACAAAGCCGTGCGTACTGTCGTCACTAATTCATCCGTGCGGTAGAATCTAAAAAATTGCCGAAATAGGAAGTCAATCCCTCTCGCTCTCTCAAATTAATAACCCTCCTCCCACAGTTTTTTCTCATGGGCTAGTTATTTTGCTGCTATAAAAAAACATGGTATCTTATGAACATTATCCTCAAAAACTACTCCTACCTGACATCGATACATTGGCATGTGCAATTGTTAAATTAACTAAATACCTGTCTTTTTCTCTTGTCAAATTAACATTCAATTTTAATCTTACCCCAGATATTAGCTTAAACCCCCCAAAAAAGGAACCTTCAACGTATTGGTCGTTACTCTCGAATAAAAAAAAAAACGCCCATAATAAGAAACTGCTGAGAAAAATACATTTACATATTTTGTTCTCTTTTTTTTTTTTTTTTCAAAAAGAAATGAATAAAAATGTACATCCTCATATATATATACAAAATCTTTGCTGTCTTATTCTTGGGTTCCGCGGAATCCCCATTGCCTTTTTCAGAAAAAACAGCCTAGTGGTGGTACTCCGATGGTGATTGGTCTTAATTTTAACGTGAGGTGTGGGCGTGCATTTGGCTGAAAAAAAAACCGTGGGAATTCCAGCGGGATGACAACAAAGGAAATAAGATTTCAATGACATGGAAGCAATGTGTTTTTTTTTCCAAATGTCAAATTGAATTAATAACATCTAAAATAGATTTATATATTGAGAGCTTTTTTTTAAAAAATGGCTCTTTGGTCCAATAAAAAACCCGTCTCGGTCTTCTCCGACACGCTTATCCCATATCTCGCAGCCTTAACCTAAAAAGCCTCCCTCATTTTTTCTAGTCAAAATGTCCTCCTCCCCCTCGGGCAGATTCAACAAACCTCCTGTTAAATCTCTGCCGGTATCGGAATGGTCCAGACTAACTTTAAACTATTCCTGTCAATTTAATCAAAAAATAATAATTTTTATATATTATTTATACTAAACAAAAAGTCTTTTATATCAAAATGTATAATGTGGGGTAATTTTTTTTTTTTAAAAAAAAATGGAGACATGTAATCCCTTCCTTAATAGCACTCAGCTAGTAATAAATCAAGCATTGGGCTCAAGAAGTGGAGCGCGCTCTCCGCTACCACGAGCCTCCTCTCTAAACCTCGTAAAAGCAATAGGCGTCAATGTGGGAATTGCAATAAGAGTCGACAGGACAAACAAGAGGCCAGCAATGGTAAAGGCAAAGATCCACTGCAGCGCAATGAGCTTAGTGAAAAGCTGGGCAATGGCAATGCCAAAGACAAGGGCGGCGGAGGAAAAGCCTACCGCCCAGTCGCTAAAGAGAATGATGAAAAGCCCGGGCACCAGCAAAAACTCCCAGATAAAGACGTTGGCAACGATGCGGGAAAAGAACCCGCGGTGGGCGTGGAAGGCCACGGCGCCGTTCCAGAAAATGGCGTACATGACCCAGGAGAGGGGGAGCGCGCAGGTGGGAGGGTGGATGGTGATCCATCGAGAAAGCGGCTTGATTGCGTAGGGCTTGTGGTGGACGTAGAGGCCGAGCAGGTTGATGAGGTTGGCAATGAGGACGATTTCGGACGAGATGTACTTGTGCTTGTGGCTAAAGAGCCAGATCCACAGCGAGTGGAGCAGGTTGAAGAGGGTGAAGTGCCAGGTGACGTTGGTGACTTCTACCAGGGTGGACTCGTCGTTGGCGTAGAACTGCAGCAGGTAGAACAGCTGGCCGATGAGGAGAAAGAGCCAGTACACAAGCACCACAAAGGCATTGGCCGTGAAGGGCGTGTCGTTGACGTGGAACGTGGGAGGGTGGTTGCCCAGTCTTCCGCCAGCGTACTTGAAGGAGTAGTAAACTGAGAGGACGTAGGAGATGATTGTGACCACGCGGCGCGTGAGCAGGGCGTTTTCATGGCGAGTAGCTGAGGATGGCATTTTTGGTGTTATTTAATTATGTATAGGTACAAAGGGGAAAAAGGAGAGGGAAAAAGACCTAGTATTTATACTTTTGGGCCGGTGTTTTAGAAAGTGGATAGGAGAGAGGAGAAAAGAGGCTTTTGTTCTATTTTATTTTTTTGCTTTTATCAAGAGCAACCTAGAAAGCAATCTTAAGTTAAGATTTGAGTAAAGTTTGCTCTAGCTGGGGAAGCATGTGGTGAAGATATATCTAATATGAGCAGAAGCCTACAAATGAAGAAGTTAATAGAACAGGGATTTAAGGTTCACAGCATTGTTTTTTGATGGTATCGATACAATTGAGAAGTACTTGTATCATTTAGGTCCATGATGGTGATGATAAACAGATGGCGCACTCACTCAGCCCTTTTCTTGACGTCAATTGAACAGCGGCTGTTACAAATGGGACGGAGATTTCCAAGGTGTAACAGAAAGTGTAACAAAGCGGGACGTTTTAACGAGGGACGCACAAGGCCGAGGGGGATTTCAAATGCGTGGACGTGAAAAGAGGCGCTTTAGGATGAAGAGGGCGAGGCGGAAGAAACAGCGTTTTTATTCTTAATATAATGATGGAATGTCTAGTGACTTTATCTCTGTTAAAAAAAAAGAACTCAATGGAGAAACCCATGAATATGATAACATGCAAGATATGTCTTGAGTTTTTTTTTCAGCAGTTGAGCATATCAAATATGAGCCCTCTGGAGGGCCGTCCATCCAGTGACTCAAAGATCAGTACAAATCTCAAACTTCCTAAAAAAGCTAACTGACCAGCAAAATGGCCCGCGGGACCGGCCAGACCACGAGGGTATGTTCAGGACCTTCTTTTTCTTCGGTAGTTTCCATGAGTAGTAGAAAAAAGCAAAAAAGCAAAAAAAAAAGAAATAACAATGAAACTGAAAAAAAAAAACGGTTTGTCACACACGGGAGTAAAAAATTTCAAAAAGGAATTGATGTTAAACCAAATACCTGTGTGTATCCAATATTTTTAACCTCCTTCCTGCCACACCCCTCCTCCCCCCCTCTAAAAAAAGTTTCGGAGGTAAGCGAAAGTATGAGGGTCGACCTCCGCACTTATATTTAAATACGACTTTTCCCTTTAGATTTTTTTTTTCATTTTTCCCCTTCTCTCTTTTGGACTCTATTGAGAGCCGCCTATTATATAAGAACCATTTCATTCTTCAATCTCTTGAAAAACTTATATATCCTCTTAAAAAATTAAAATCCAAAAAACCTCGTTTTTGTCTCGACTTAATTTCTCGCGCTGTGACTTATTTTGTCCAACTGAAAATGCTTAAAAAGGTAATATCAGACCCTCGGTGACAACTTCTCTATATTTCTTCTCTCTCTATTAAGATTGATACGCTCAAAGATTCCCAAAATCAAATCTTATTTTTTTTTTTCTATTTCTTGAAAAAATACTCAATCTTTGTTCTTTCCTCACTCCCAAAATATTCCAAAATATTTCAACCTTCGTTTTGATACCTTGTTTTTTGTGGGGGTTACTTTGGTACGTGTGGAATTCCCTTCTTTTAAAAAATCCCTTCTCGATAAATAAATAAATACATAATAAATAAAAATATTAACTATATTAACCATCATGTGTAGATTTTTGAACTTGGAACATAAAATCAAAATCAAAAAAAAAAAAAACCTCCCTTCTTCTTTTATCCAATCTTGTCTTCCTCTCACCTATGGCCTCTGAGGAAAATCAAGATAGTCAGCAAAGCTATAATAGCTTCCCAGATCAACAAAACCAACAAGCTCCTCCTCAACTTTCTTTCCCTTCAATGAGTACTATAGTAGCACCTTCTCATTATCAACAACAACAATCAACAATGAGTCTCGCACTCATGCAGCAGCAGCAGCAGCAACAACTCCTCTCCCAATCCTCCATCTCTTCACAACAACAATATCACCACCAACAACTTAACCATCACCATCAGCTGCAACAACACCAACAACTCCAGCTTGACCAGCGCATGAAACGCCGCCGGTTCTCGCGCCGCGGCCGCAAGAACCTCACCACCCGCGACAAACACGACCTCATCGTCATTCTCGAGGAAAACTCCCACCTCGTCCGCGACAACGACTGGGACGCCATCTCCATCATCTTCAACCGCCACGCCTGCGGCGACCAGCGCCCCTCCCGCACCGGCGCCTCCCTCCGATCCGCCTTCAGCAAGCTCCGCAAGCGCGCTAAGCCCTCCGGCGATAACCACCTCGACAACCTCATCGACCACGCAAACCGGCTCCACTCCTTGCTCTATACCCGCTCCGCAGGCCAGCCGGGCGCAATGCCCCCAGCTGCCTCGGCCGATATGGCGCCTACAACCAACTTTGCGTTCAACTCGTCGTCGAACCTGTTTGAGGCTACAGATGGCTCGAATAGCGGGCTGGGTGGATTTTCAACAGCAATTAGCGACGGAGGAGGCGCTCCAAACTCATCGCAAAACTCGCCAGATTACTATCAAAGTGATGACCAGGACGAGGGGTTAAACAATGGCTTGTCAATAAATACAACTTTAACTGGGCCTGTCTCGTCTTCTACGGTAACTGCAGATTTCTCGCAACAGTACATTTCCTCCCAGAAAAACCTGTCTGGACTTGTTCAAAGCGCAGCTCAGGATCTATCCCAACAATCTCAGAATCAACAGCAGCCTTCCTTCCGTAATGTTTTTGGAGATGGCTCTCTTTTACGCTACGACCAGCCTGCAAACTTGTTTGCTCAGTCAAACCCCACTCCCACTCAACCTAAGGAAAATACTCTGGAATATCAACAGCCCCAGGTTA
Source organism: Magnusiomyces ingens NRRL Y-17630 (assembly GCA_900497715.1). NCBI lineage: Eukaryota > Fungi > Ascomycota > Dipodascomycetes > Dipodascales > Dipodascaceae > Magnusiomyces > Magnusiomyces ingens. The sequence continues at coordinate 680,585 of UIDE01000007.1, forward strand.
GAGACAGTAGCTCTTCTTCTTCGTCCAACCTTTTTCGTTCCTTGGCTTCTTCCTCAAGTGGCCAGTTTTTCAATGAGGAATCTCGCGTTCCGCGGTTTGCCATGGGACTCTCATCCTCGCCATCTCTTCAGAATAACATGACTGAACAAAACCCAAGGTTTGCGCCATCCCGACTTGCTCCACAATTCGCTTCAAACCAAACCGCCCAGCTCGATCCGCGGTCTCTCGTTTCTTCGCCGCGGAGGCACTCGGAAAGCAGTGGCAAGGGCACCTTCACGCTGACAAGCGCAACAGGATTCGAAATGACTCCGGGCGGAAGCTCTCATCAAAACTCTCAGCACATCCGCGGGCCCTCCGATCGCCTGTTCAATCGACCGTCTTCGGCCGTGTTTCAGTTTTCCGCAAGTGGAAACACCCCCGCTGCAACACCCCCCTCGTCTCTTCCTCCATCAGCCTCCAATGCAGCCGCCCCAATTAATAAATCTCCGGCTTCAAATCCACCGGCCGGTCCTACCACCACGTCTTCTTCCTCTGCTAATGCCCCATCAACCGCTTCCTCGAGCAGTACGGCGGCCCACGGCAAGGGCTCAGCGAACCAGTCATCCTCGATTTCGCCACGAATGAACTCGGAGAGATTATCTCAGGCGCCAGCGCCTACTGCTTCTGCGATTTCTTCACCCCCTGCCAACAACAACAACAATAGCAGTGATAATAGCAGCACAATGGACTCGAAAACAGCTGGTTCTGAGGCGGTTCCAACCACTGGAGCGGGGCGAGTTCAGCCGCAGCCGCAGGGTTTCCCAAAAGAGAACCACCAGGCTCGAGCAATGAGTGCCGCGGCTTCCGCGGGATCTCCGGCGGCTTCCGCGGGAACAACAGCTTCTACCAATAACAACAGCTCCAATAACAACAACACGGGTGGTCACAGCTTAACGGCTCCGTTAACGGCCTCTTCGACGTCCACGACAGGCTCGACGCAGGCAAATACGGGGGCGGCGAGCGGTTCCAATGAACAAAGTGGGGGCAGCGCTAATACAGGTCTCAGTGTGAGCACTTCTTTAACTAGAGACACAGCAGCGCCTACCAACTTTCCGTCGCCCTTGTCGACAACCAGTGCGTCTGCCGTTTCCCCCAATGCTTCTGGAACTAAGACCAACAACAGTGGCGCCAACAGTGGAACCGGGTCTACGTTGTTCCGATCACACTCCTTTAACTTCCATCCATACTCCCACGCCCGCACAAATTCTCAGCCAAACTTCCCAAGTCCTCTTGGTCACCCATCGTCGCCTGCAACAAACTCAACTACTACTCCTACCAATAACGGTGGGAATGGCGGCAGTAGCCCTAAAAAGTCCAACACATTAGGCCGACGGCTAATGCGCAACAACAGCCTGACGCTTGGCCACGATGGCCAAGTGGTTGTTGGAAGCTCTGGGGGAAATTCTCGACTGTTTCAGCAACTGACCACCACACAAGGATTCACCCAGCAACACATGCAAGACCATTCCATGACAGGCGGGGTGATGGTGCCAAGGTCCTACGAGGGACTGGTCAAAGAGAACGGCCGCTTGAGCGAGCTGGTGTACGAGATGCGCGAGCGGCTGCTTGGGATGCGCGGGGTGATGGAGGAAGTCCGTCGCAAGTACGAGAGCGAGCTACAGGACAAGACGCAGACTATTTCCATTCTGGAGCGACGGCTGGCCGACGCTACCTTGGAGTGCGGAGGAGGCGAGAGCATGATGGGGGAGGGGTCTGGAGACGGGGCGAGTCCCAAGGGATCGATGATGATGATCGAGGGGGGTCCCGGCAGCGAGAGCAACGCCAGGTTACGACAGGTGCTTGTGCAGCGCGAGCGTCAACTGCAGGACACTTTGGCGGACGTGGAGTATCTGCGGAAACAGATGGCGTACAAGGACCAGGAGATTGAGTCGCTCAAGCACTTGCATGGCATGGAACTGCGCACGCTGCGGATGGAGTCTGCGATGCGGGCCCGGTCCGGGTTCAAGGGGGAAGATGTTGAGATGAGTTGTGGGGATGAGGGTAGTAAGGTAGGAGGAGGAGATGGTAATAAGGAAAACAGCCAAGGAGGAGAGGAAGAAAATGGCGAAGACGAGGGTGACGACAACAAGGATGAGGACGAGGAAGAAAAGCTCAAGCGAAGGCTGAATGCAGCCGAGATTCAGGAAGAGGACCAGGAGGAAGATGAAGAAGAGCGCGAGCAGCTCCGTCAGAGTCTAGGGCAAGCGCATCCTCCCAGTTTCCAGCACCACCGGTCGGCGTCCATGGTTGATTTGAAGCCTTCAGTGCGAGGAGGCGGTGAGGGGATGGAGGACGAGAGCACTCAACGCGTGAGCGGGCGAGTCGGGGTGTCGCGCATCTCGCTGGGCCCGGTTGCGTTGGACTTTGGGGCGGGCCACGGGCTGCGGGCCCGGGCGCCGGGGTCGCCGAGTAAAGGCGGGCTGTTTTCCAAGATTACAAACAAGTTTTCGAGCGGGGACCGGGTGGGAGAGCGAGGCGCCGGGGACCGGGGGGGTGAGGATGGGGGGTCGAGTTTTTTAGGGACGTTGATGCGGAGTAGCAACAAGTGATTACGGCCAAGAAAAAGAATTTGGAGTTTTTATGAAATGTTTTATTTAGTTTTAGTTTTTTGTTTATTTTTAATGGTTTTTATAGAAATGGTGTTTTTTTAAAAAATTAATTGAATTCATTTTAAAAATACAGTTTAAGAGTTTGATGGAGTAGATCTTTTTCCATGCTAAAAACTATTGGATTATGGTGATTCTGGGTTTCCCGAATAGGCAAGTTTGGATTTGTTTATTTTTCTAAAAAAAGGTGCAAAATGGGAAACTTAAATTATATGACCCGGAATACCAATATATCCAGACCCTAAAAAGCTCTCATAATGGCAGTTTTTTTCAAAAAGAGACTTTCAAACGAAATAGGATATTGAAGAGGATATACCCAAATCTTGGATAATTGAAAAGGCCTGCAGATTAGTTTTCAGGCACAGCGACACATGTGTATTCTTACAGCACCTTCTGTCGACTCCCCAAAAAAAACAAGAATTACGTCTGATCCACTCGGTAGGTTAGGGCCGGAGAGCCTTTCAGATAAAAGCAACTAGCAGATTAGGTGGTTCTTCGATTTCTTGCAGAGAAACCAAAAGCCATCGTCTTTAGTCCAGATTCCCTAAAAATAAAAGCGTAGCCGAGTAATCCTTTCGAGCCACTTGGTTTTAATCCCCGAGTAGGGGTTTTTGTTATTTGTTTTAGTGCAGTCTGTTGAAATAAAATGTCACTTTTGGAGATATTTGCCGAGACCTTATTAAAAAAAAGCCCCAGTATTGACATTCACTGTGGATTGACAGGTTTTTTAAAGTCCCCAAAGTATAGCGAGAGGAAGAAAAAAGATTTGACAGCTTGAATTGATTTTTCAATCATTGTCAGTCTGTTTAATCTGTATAATGGAATGGAAATTCGATTGGGGATTTTCCAAACAGTCTGGGAGTTCTACTTCTCCCCCCTTGCGACCTAGAGTATCTCAGGTAGAATTAAGGGTCTTTGGATTCACTTTTCAGGAACCTGGGTCTACGACTCGGAAGTGGGTGCGGTCTGGATAAAATTTCAATGATTTGACGATTTGAAAAAAACAAATTTGGATGGTAGTGGAGACTTACTAAAAAAAATCTCAATGGGACTGGTTTTTTTTATTTATTAAAATAAGCTGCGCTAACTTGAAAAATTTGGATGAGAGCCAGATAGGAACCTGATCCCTATTTGGATCTCGATGAGAACATTTCTATACGATCAGACAGGTGCGGTCGGTATGGCCGAGTTTTATCTTTTGAAGAGATATCTTGACCATAACTAGTTTATAACAGGTTGAGCTACTAGGACTTGATCTTCAAGCTATGTGCATCAAATAATCCCGGAAGATTGCAATTACAGCAGAAACGCGTGTCCCAAATATATAGAACTCGGAATTAGAAGTAGATATTCATTTTAAAAAAGTTCTATTACCATTTATTAGAGTTAAAATTAAAACGTATACTTTTTGGCTCACAAGTACACCGAGCATAAATCAATTTAAAAACAAGCATTTAATGTTCCATGATTAGCTTTTAATCAAAATGTCCTCTTCTTTTGTTTGGTAAAACGCGAGGAGGTCCTATTTAATAATACTGGCCGTGGAACAAAAGAAAAAATTATCATCACCACCAACCTCTTTATCCCAGGTATTTGTCCTACCACCAAACCTCGCTGCAACCGGGCTTTTTCTCTGGGTCCGACCATGTTTGAAAGTAACTCCGATTCTTTTCGCAGCTTGATCTGTTTTTTATTTTTTTCAATCTCGGTTTCTGATAGGACCCATTTTGTGGGAATATATTTTTATCCAAACCTTTGGAATATTCAAGTTTTTTTCAAGTCTAAAAATTACTCTACGCTTGGAAAGGGACAAAACGCTCCAAATCCAGACCCAAAAAAACTCCACTTGCCATTTTGGCTCGTTGCATAAGTTCAGTTTGGGCTTTAATATCTTCTTACTCATTGAATTTCATAGATGCTCATGAATTAATATACATGCAAAAATGCTCTGTTGAATGTTTCTGATACTTTTGCAGAATATGAAAAAAATAAGTCTCTTGAAAGAGACTTGTGACAAGGAGGTCATATATAATTTTTTTCTCATCCTATATTCTCTGTTTTTCAAACAATGGATAATCATGAAAGAAACTGCTGCAAACATTGGTTCTCATCATGTAATAATAATAATATATATTTTTTTCTCAGCCTGTCACCGTGTACACCTGGGTGCAGACAAAGGGAAGCTTCCTAAAGAAGTACGATGAGACCACGGCTACTACCCTTTTTTTGACCAGCACGTATGTGTGTGATACTCGATAAGGTTATAAACTTTTTTTTCTTTTTCTAAAAAAAAGGAACAATTAGGTCTTCCATATAATTTAATATCCTTTTATATAAAAAGACTCAGATCTGGCCTTTTTTTTTTACAAGTTCTATCTCTTCAGTCACTCTTTTAAAATATATATATTTTACTCACTTATACACTCTTTTCTATTTATCATAAATATATATACACAAATGTCCTTTACAAATACCACCCAATCGGCCCTGCCTCCCTCTCTCCAGCAAGTCCCCATCCCCAGCACGCCTCTCGCAGACAATGGCACCACCTCTTCCGGCTCATCCACCGCAGGCTCAGACTGCTCAAACTCTCCCCTAGGAACCCCGCGCCACAGAGTTCTCAAGGGCCCGTCTCTCCACCACAGCGCCAGCGATTTGCTTCTCTCGGCCTCCTCCACCTCCACCGTCGACAGCGTATACGAGTATCTTTGCGACGACGCCGACGGGACCACGGCCGCACTCTTGGACACGGACGACGATGAGTACCTGTGCTCCTCGGCAGCTGGTCCTACCAGCGCCTCGGCAGCCGATCTGCTGGCTTTGTCTCAAACTGGCAAAAATTGCATCCCCTTTTGCTCGTCCTTGAAGAGCCAGCTTGACTCTCCTCTCGGCCTCGTGCCTGGAACACTGCTCACCCACCCGCACTCTGCTCACAATGCTCTCCAAAGTGCTCTCGAGGACATTTTTGAGATTCAGCTTCTTTCGGAGTCGTCGCTGGCCGATGACGAAGACGAAAATGACGACGAGTGTCTTGATTATCAATGCAATGACCAGCCTGAAGAACCCTCCCAGGACCTGGAGAACTCGTTGAGTGAAGTCACCTTGAACAATGACGATGATGACGAGGAAAAATTGCTGCCGAAACACAAACTGTCTAGATCACCTTCTCTTCTCAATGCACCCTGGTCCTTTTACTCAGGTCCTCAGGCGCCGGCGCCCGCGGCCCCCTTTTGCTCCGCGCCTCACGTGTATCCTCCCGCTGGAGCCTCGGCGGCCGCCTGGTGGACCGACTCGAGCGCCGATGAGGCCGACATTTTGGCGGCCTATTACGACGATGACGACACGACCGACTCGAGCTGCGCGCCCACGCCTTGTTCTGCCACAAGACCCTTTTGTCTGGCGTCTACGCTGATTAAGAAAAAAAACACAGGCAGCACCATCAGAAACCATGCTTCTCCGCAAGACGCGCCCGCCATGGCGGCCAGTCCCTCGCACACCCAGGCGTACCACGCAGCAAGCGCAATCTTGTCGTCTGTCAAACAGCGCAATGCAGTAACAGGCGCGTCTCCAAACTGGGTTGCGTTGCGGCGGCTGCACGATGACTACGAGGCTGCCTTTGTACATAAACTGCAACCCACCACAAACAAGCAGGCCTTGACTTCGGCCGCCGTTGCTGCTGCTGCAATGGCTATAGCTGCTGGTTCTACTGCGACCCCAGACGAGGATTTTTCGATCGACTCGCCGGTCAACAACGACGAAGATGACTCGTCTTGCTATTCCAGCAGCGGCTGCTCCACCTCTACCGATTCGGCAAACTACTCGCCGGTTTTCTACATGCTGAGCCCGCCCGCAAGAAACGCCTCTGCCTATCACGCTCTTGAGTCTACAAACCCATATGTCGCCTCGTCGTCGTCCTCCGCCTCTTGCGCAAAAACCACCGCCATTCGGGCTCCTCCGCCTGTCCCTGCACGCGTCCCCGCACGCGTCCCCGCCCAAGCCCCCCGCCCGCAAACGTACATGCTGCCCGTGGCTGTCTGTGCCGGCTCGGTCGAGCGCGCAGCACTCCCGGGCCCCCCGTTGACTCGGGTGCTGGCGGTGCAGCAGCGGATACAGAAGAATTCGCAGACTAGTTTGCGTGCGCGCCGCATCTTGAAGCGCAGAATGCTTGAGCAGCAACAGCAGCAGCTTCTGAGAGGCCCCATGGTGCCTCCTGGATTGCCGATGCCCATGGGAATGGCAAGTCCAGTGCCTGTCATGTGAAGGCCGTGATTATGGTGAATGGAGAGGGCCGAGATAAAAACGTGATAAAAAGAAGCACGTTTCAAGCTGTAAAGACAAAAGGGGACAGCGTACAAGTTTATCTTTTGATGATAAAATATTTTAGCATTATAGCATATTTTTTAGGTAATTTTTTTTAAAAAAAAAGACTTTATTGGATAACTGGTAACATGATGATGTGCATTGAACGGTACAAACTCTTCTTGCAACTCTACCAATGAAACGGATTTGACCGAAGCACCAAAAATAAGGGTCTATTTAGAAGGGAAGTTTCTTTCGGTTTTGTTGAAAGATACTCGGAGTTTTCCGTCGTTACAGCGCAGTGAAAAACATTAAAGTGATCAATGTTGGATTGCAATTTACTGTGAACTTGCCTTTTGGTACCAACATCGACGCTCAGAAAAAGCTTCAAGGGTAGGCAGCAATGGCTGGCTCAAAGTTAGCCACACTAATCAGATACAAAGGTGCTTGTTCCGATCGAGTCTAGCCATGTGGGTGATTCAAATCAGCCGAGTGAAAAGGCATACACGGATTCTAGGTCTCCTTAGTGGTGATTCTTATCATGATTCAGATCCTGGGGTCCGCGACTTTTTAAAGGACCTAAAGTGGCAACAGGGTCTGAAATAATGGAGACACAATAGAAACTTGACGTAGCAGTTTCCGCTTTAAGACTGGGCACATGCGTATAAAGCTTAAGAGAAAGGGAAAGAAGAGTGAGAGAAACCCTCGAGGTCTTGGTTTGGCAACTTTGTTCAAACCCCATGAGTTTAAAGATGCCATATTCCTTTTAAGCTAAAACCACTATGGCAGTATATGCCCACCTGAGTTTAACTTTTTGCGGATCTCCACTTTCTCCGATAAGCTTAAACAATTAATTTTTAACAAGAAAAAGATCCGTGCGCAAAAAAATCTTGTTCTGATACTAAGATTCGTGATGGCTGCTGCATGGAGGGAGGATGGAAGAATCTGAGAGAAGCAGCATAAGCCTATTCAACTTAGAGGAACAAAAAGAGACGCAACTTGGAAAAGATTGATCAATGAACAAAAGAAGTTTTTAAGCTGAGTACAATTCAACGATATTCCGGGGAAGAATATCTTTAATCAAAAAAACCTATATTCAACAAACTCATCTTTGAAAAAAAAGCGCATTGTATTTCACATCTCTGTGAGCCAATCGAATAAAAAAAGTTTACAAGCATCAAGTAACCCAGAAAGCAGACCTTTAAAACCATAAAAGGTAGGAAAGAGGGCATTAAGATCGACTAAATATAATGCATGCCTTTATCACAGAAGATGAATGCTTTTATTATATTTTTTCCAATCGTTCCATCTTATCCCAAACCCTCTTCTCTTTTTATTTTTTCTCAATAGCACAAGTGGTACCATTTTTTTCCTTATAATGAAACTCGAGGAGGAAAAAGCGCAGTTTCTTCTGTTTCCATTGATTTGTTTCAGCAGATAAAATAGCAGCTTTTATTTCTTGTTTCCTGGTAAACCCTCTCTCCCCACAAAAATTATTGGATTCGCCGAAATATTATTCTACTATAATAATGAAAGCGAAAAAAAACAAAGGTGTTTGTGATTATCTACACTAATAACCCATCTTTCGACCTGCTCCAGAATATTATTTGAAGGGCGGCGGGATCTTGTCAGGAAATCATGGTAGCTTGAGACTTAAGGGGGTCCATGGAGATTTTATTTTTTGTAACCAACGGCTAATAACGCCGTGTATACCAGTAAACGGTGATGAGACGATCATGGTAAAGCTTCTGTTGTCTTATAAACTTAACACAGCTAAACCACTTTATTTTCTTCATTGAGGCCTTTTTCATTTATTTTTCCTTGGTTCTAACATCTTTGTGTGAAATCAATATACACCAAGTCTCACGCGCGTCAAGCTACAAGCATCTTCAAACCCAACAGTCTTTTTTAAGCTTATATACTTAATTCGCTCCTTGGAAACAACATCGTTTTTGATTAATCTCTTACAAATTCATTTCTCTCCCTTTTTCGTGCTTACATAGATCTTTCAAAGTCGTTTGAGCTTCAAGCCTCAAACTACAGACTATCAGTCTGGAGTACCCTAAAACCTCCTTGCTTGATTTCAAAGCTTTGTCCAACCTTATTTCCCAGGTCTTGTCGATTGAAGACCAAATGGATTTCATTGGTCAAAAACGCGAAAAAAACACAAACCTCCATAAAGCCACTTTTTTTCATTGTCCCCTATGCGTGTTCACTTTTGGTTCTCCGACATGGGATAGAAATTCTTTGTAAGTTGGGATTCTCCTTTTTACGTACAGAAAATTACATGAAATGAACGCTTGGTCCCGACGTGGCTTTTCAAACGAAACGCTGGGTACCCAATTCTTTTGTATTTATGTCTCCTGATAATTCTATATTCTTTTATTTTTAAATTCTTTGATGTTTTTGTTTTATGCATGGCAAGGAGTTGTCAACATTGACAAAAGCACCTTGAGAAGTCTTATAATCGCGTTTTAAATTGAACAAGACTGTATCACAAAAGTTATTTTTTTCTAATCTTTGTTCTTTTAAGCTTGTCAGTTTCGTGCAATTTTGAAAATCCCCAAAAATTATCTATTACTTTGAATAGTATAGATTTTGTCGACAAAAAAGGGGGATTAGTTTTCTCTCTTTCACAAGTATATGTCGTCAACAAAAGTTGACTTGAAAATGTAACATAAAAGAAAACTCGTACCAACTATTTGATAAGACTTTCAAAAGTATTAAAAGCCTTTTTTGGTCAAGAATTGCAACGGAAATACAAGAGAAAATGTGTTTTACGTTTTTCTAGCTCCACCTTTAGTAATTATCTTATGTATATGTTAAAAAAACCTCATGATGTTTACAATTTGTAAGGCACTTATAACGCAATGTCTTGGTCAATAATGTTTTTTTAATAAATCTTTGAAGTTTCTCTTTGGTTTTTCCACAGCTTTAAAATATTAAAAAAAAAGTTTCCAGTCATCGTTAGACGTATTTTGTACTCTTGAACCTTCTGGTTAAGAGTGAATCACTGGGCATTATGATTTGTGCAAAACTTGCAGGCTAATGACCCAACGTTTGAGCTATCTTTTTCAAATACACTAATAAAAAAGCCAATTAAATAAAAAGCAATGTTTGTTTTTTAATTAACATCTATCTCCCAAAAAAGATAATAGTCACTGGCTGTTTTTTTCAGGGGGATAGGTGCAACTTTTAGTCTCATTAGACCCAGTAACTAGGAAGCAGATGTTTAGTATTCTGTGGTTATCAATTGAGTAGGAGAAATCATTTTTTAAGGAGGGAAATTCAAATTAAATGGGGACCTAAATAGTTAAGTAGTTGCATAGGGTGGTCGATGGAGACTGTCACTAGGACTAACGTTGTTTCAAAAGCAGAATTACTAGTTATATATAAAAATTTCAAAAAACTGACTTCGAAAAAGTAAACAATACCTCATCGACTAAAGGCTTTAAAACGCATCTCAATATGGCGACAGTAATAGTTTCTCTAGCTTAGTCTGTTGGGTAGTTGTCAGAGAGAAAGTGGGTTTTGCGCAAATATCCCTAGTTTTCTAACTGAATTATCCTAACATGATTAATATTAAACAGACTTAATATAATTGTTAAAATTTTAAATCATTATCGCTTTTTTCGAAATTATACCAAAATGAACTCACTAAATCATCAGCACATGCCGGTAAACTTTTCCTTACTGGTTCGATTACCATACCGAGTCATTTTAGCATCCGTCATGTATTTAGCTCTCCTAAAGGCTCTTTTTATAAAAAAATAAACATTCACCACAATCACCTCCTTCAGGCTCCAGAAAAACCCACAACACCTTTTAAAAAAATTGTTTCTGCCCCGCCCTACGACAACAAACTCTCATTATTTTCACTATAAATCCCACCACCAGCCACCGTCATGTCCCAGGTCGCGCAAGGCAACCCAATCCCGCCGGCTGCCAAGATTCCGCGGCACATGAAAAAGTACCGCAACAAACAATTCGACAGCGTGCCAATCCCCGTATACCAGGGAATCGTCTACGCGCTACTTGGGCTCCGCATCCCCGCCCTGTCCGCGTCCCGCCCGCCTTCGACCAACTCTACCACGGACTCGTCACACAAGCATGCGTCGCTAGAGGCTCTGCGGTCGGTGCTTAACTTTGCGCTGACATGTAGGACGTTTGCGCAAGCGGCGCTGCCCATTATATGGCGCGACGTGTATTTCGCGATCGCGGTGTGGGTCTCGTACCCGGACTCTGCATTTTACTTTAGAGCAGCGCTGCCGCAGCTTGCGCGCCGGGTCGTGGAAGGTGCTCGGTCTCCTGTTGAGCTGCTGCGGGCGGCATCGTTTCGGGGATCACTTCCTCCGCAGGTTGAAAAGGAGGACCCAGAGCTGGTGAAGTTTTTCCCCGAGCGGAGCGGGAGTTCTGCGGCCGCGATATGTAGACAGCAAGGGTACCTATTTTCCAAGGAACAGTTTAAGTTTGCGTCCGTGACAATTGAGATTCAAGACGATACAAGGTCGATCCACGAAATGCCGCCGATTCTTTTTGAAAAGACGCGGATGGACAAGAAGAATTTAATATTTAAAACAATGCGCCTTTGGAAAAGGTTACAACAGGCCCCGGACGTTAACGTGATTATAAATGACTCTTTTTCAACTCCCGTAAGCCCTGGGCTGACACGCAGAGCCGTGTATCTGCTAGGTCTGAATAACTCGACCGTCAAGAACGTGGCTCTAAGGCTACCGCTGAGTACTGGTGCGCATTTGTCGGAGCTGTCTCCAGTTTACGAAAAGCTTACGGATCTGACTTTAGAGCTGCAAGGACGGCATTGCGTGACCGAGATTCTTGGGTTTATTGAAAAGTTATCGAATCTGCGGCGGTTCCATATTTCGTTTATCAACATGTTGCGATGCATAAATCCATTGCACACGCTGGAAAAAGATGAGAATGATTTGACACAATTTTTTACGCGTGACGTGCTGCCAATTAAAGATTTTGGGTTTTACTCGACGGAGCTGTGTATTGCAGCGCTTCCTCCGCGCGCAACTCGCGTCACGCTACGCGCAGACAATACAAAGCTGTATTCCAAAGCCATGGCGAACTCGGATGATTTATTTGATGAGGGTGGGGCCTATCCGTTAGTCAAACATTTGTCGCTGACGGAATATGGCGATGTGATGGGTAAGGAGGTACCTCCAACACCATCACTGTTCTCGTCGTCTTCTGGGGATGAAGAACAGCTGAGGTTCCCTTTTGGGAACTTGGAGACCCTGGAAATTAATAACTTTTTGTGTGCTGATAACCCACAGCATCAGCGCCTGCTGCGCATGGCGTTGACTGCAAGCCATGGGCTGCGCCACCTGCGGTGCCTGTACCTAGACTGGGCACTGCTGCGTCTAATTCCGGAGCATGATGTCAAGTTACAATCACTTGCTATTATGCGATCATTACCGATGGATCTGGCTCCTGGGGAGCCTGTTACGCACAGACAGCAAGTTTCTGCACAAAAGGCGAGTCTCCATCCTACTGTAGGCCGGAAAACAAATGTAAGCGGCGGTATAGGAGCGGAGGGGTTCTTGTCTGCGAGCCCGTTGAATCCAGTGACGCTTGATTTCGAGGCCTCTGCGCCGGATGCACAGGCATTGCAGGTGTTGGGAGCCATGTCGGAGCTGAAGGAACTTGTGCTGAGCGTGCGTGCCGACGTTTATGTGTTGACGGAGATTCATCACGTGGCCAAGGAGCTGCACCCACAAGGCATGTTATTGGTGAAGGCTGACCGGACGCTGCCAATTGTGAATGCGCAGCTGAGTGCAGACGACGAGTATTCGGCTGCATTTGCGCACGTCGCGAACCAGGGGAGTGCGGAGAGCATTGCGCGGTACATCAACAGGCATGGGAAGCGAGGGATTGAGGAGGAGGGCAGTGAGGGAGTGGAGGGCCGAGAGGGAGAGCCAGATTTGCAGGCCACCAAGGACAAAAAGAAGGTGGAAGTTGAGATGAATGTAGCGGGTAAACGTGGGGAGAGGAAGAAGGACAGTGGCGAGCTTTATGTTTTTGGTCGCGCTTCTGGGCGTTCTCCAGAGACTGTTTATTTCGACGATGCGGCGACGGATTTTGGGACTCAGTTTGTAGCGCCTGAGCGGTATGCGTTTCCGCACGTCAAGTTTAGTGAGCGCAAGTATGTGGGGAGCGTTGCTAAGATGGGTATTGCTGAGTATTTCCAGGAGACCGTTTCGACGCAGATGTTTCCATATGTGTTGTATGAGCCTGAGGTTCTACAAAAATGACGAGGACCTGAGGAGATAAAAGTTATGTACAAGAAAAGACAGATGATTAACATGGGTTAAAGGTTTAGCGAAAAATTCAAGTTGAGGGCAGAGCGTAGTTGTGTGGGACATCCAAATGGGATTGAGTTTGAACTGTTGCATGTTCAGGACAGACCCGAAAACGCAGTACCTTTGGGGAAAAAAGGGGAGTCCATTGTGGCTCAGAACGCAAATTACAACGCGGCTTAGAACCTGACGGGGCTTTTTTTATACCCGGTACTTGATATAATGATTTCGATAAATTTTAAGCCTCCTTTGTTTTTAATTATTATTACTATCATCACTGGTATGCGATATTGGAAAGACCTGCGATATTCTCTATGAAGCTCTAAAAGGGAAACCGCTAAGCCTATGAAAAGGCTGTTACAAAACGGTTGTGCCTAACAAAGTTGTAACAAATTGTTTTTTTTAATTTCTCCACACACACTAAAAAAAAAGTCAGCCACTTTCCGATTTTTTTTTCTTTTAAAACCTCCAAGAAATCCACTTTTTTTTTACTTTCTTCTATTGATGATTTTTTTAAGCTCTCTTGATAGTTCCATATTCTGATCATCATTCGGTTCAACTCTCGTTTTTTCTTTAATTAATACCCGGTGAATCACGTTCTGCTGGTAGACAAGAAAAATAAGCCTTTAAACATACCATACGCCATTTCCTCTCCATCCTCCCACCCCCCTAAACCCCTAAATATATAGGTATAAAGCTACTTGTAAACTTTTTTCGGTATTAAGGAGTCTCAAGAAGTCTACCAAACTGCCGTCTTTCTATCGAAAACAAGGACCTTTTTCTCATAGGTCCTTAGATCCACTAGATCCAACAAACCCATTCATCTCTCCGACACATTACGACCCCATGACTGCAGCCACTTCCTCGTCTTCCGACGCAGCCTCTTCGTCCTCAGAACCCCATGTCCAGCCATACACAAACAACCCTAACACATATGAAAACAACATGGACAATACCGCTGGCCCTAATCATAACGCCTCTCAGAACCGTCACAAATTCTCGCTATGGGATTTGATACCAAGAACAAAATGGTCCATCCTTTACATGTTCGTCACAATCATCTTTACAGCCGTCATCCTTGTCCTAGAAGCTCTCATCTTTGCATGGTTCACTTCAGGTTTTTCTGATAAAACATGCGACGGTATGACGACCCAAGAATGCAATAACTTCTTTTCTCTTAAATCAACAATTCCCACGTACATGGCCCTCTTCATTTTTGCTGGCGCGTACCAGATTGGAGTTGCCTTCTTGGCCCTCAGCCGCAAAAATTCCTTCCAGCTTATTCTCCTTATCATCTTTTCCTTCGCCATGCTCGTCTACGCCGGCATCCAGTACGACCAAATCAGAGACTCTTACCAGCTTATCAACACTACCCATTCTCTCACTGAGCACCAAATCCACTCCATAGTCATTGCAATTCCATGTATCATTGCCGGCGAGTGTGTCGTCCTCATGATCCTCTCATGGCGATTATATCTCGAAAACAATAAGAAGATCTTCCAGGAAATCGGCGCTTCAAGCTCCCGCAAACGCGCCCGCCGTGATCTCCGCATCTTTGAAACAATCATCCTCTTTGATTTTTTCTTCTTTGTCGGTTTTACCCTCCAGTTCGTCCTCATCATTCTCGAAACAAAGGGTACCGAGTTTGGTCTCACTATTGCTGTTATACCCGTCACCGCCGTGGTACTTCTTGTGGCCGTTATTGCTGTCTACAAGGAAATCAGACTTGTTGTTTATCTCTTCCTCGTCTTTTGTTTGGCCGGCCTTGCTTATTTCCTTTACAAGCTTGTGCGCATCTACACCACAAAAGGCCGAAAACACGACCAATACCTCAAAGCCTCCAAGACCCTCACCGTCTTTGCCGCAATCACCATTGTTTTTCTTATCGTCACCATGTTTATGACCTTGAAGTGTATAAGAAACTTTGGCTACAACCACGGCAAATCGTTTGGAGAAATGGGCGACGATGACATTGATCTGGAACCAGCGACAGAAGAAGGCTATGGCATGCAAGAAGCCTACTACTCACAAAGCAATACCAACTATGACGATGCTACCAGCATACGCACTGGACGCAGTGGGCGCAGCGGGCGAAGTGGGCGCAGCCTGCGCAGCGTACAGACAAACACGAGCAGTGTAATAGGCGTGGAGGACCATCACCGTAACCTCACCAATGGCGATATACAAGCCAAAACCAATCTGGGCAACAGTGAGAATGACGGCCCTCATCTGGGCGTAGGAAACCGCGATTCCGATCACACTACGGCTACCGCCTATGATGGCCAAATCTCGGCGGACAAGCCCGGCGTACAGTACTCATCTGCGCATCTGACAGATGGTGAAGAAGACGACTTTGGCAAAGATGAGGAGATGCACGATGCCTACACGGGACAGGAAGATAAAGATAATGTTAATGTCAATGTTAACAATGGTCATGACCGATGAATGAGCTACGTGTGTGTCTTTTTAGTTTAATACAGATTTACAGTTTTTTTTTTTTTAGGATAATGATGATGATAATAATAAAAAATTATATTAATGATGAAGATTTACAGAAAAAATTTTTCCTTCTAAAAAAAGGAAAAGTCCCTTGCAAAAAAAGAAACAAATGTTTTGGTTTTAATTGAATGTTTCAAGATATTTAGGCACAAGAAGGCAATCAAGTCAGACCAATTTAATGAATGTTGGGCAAACAAAAAGGATTTTTGACGGTCATGCGGCTGCAATATTACATAAACATTTACATAATATATTGTTACACTTATAAAAATGTAATTTCTGTATTACACAAATTTATTCTGTTTTATTTTTTTTTTTTCAAAACCTCCAAAAGCTGGTATCGCGGTGTAGGTCTTGTGCGATCTCCTCAACTGACTGATACTCATACACACACTACTATATATCCACACACACCCCCCCTCCACCACACAAAATGTCAGCAGAAGTCGAATCGCACATTCCATCGTCCTTAGACGCCCCGGCTGGCCCCATCGACGCCTCGCTCGCGCCCCTGCTACCCCTCGAGCTGGTCGACAAGGCCATTGGCGCGCGGATCTGGGTGGTGCTGCGCAGCAACCGCGAGTTCAAGGGCACGCTTGTTGGGTTTGACGACTACGTCAATATGGTTCTTGAGAATGTGACCGAGTAGTGAGTAGATTCTATTTTGGAGAGCCATCCAAAGAGACGGAGTACTAACTATCAATAGCGACGTTAATGGCCAAGTCGTGGCTCAGCTACCAAAACTTTTGCTGAACGGCACAAATGTGGCTCTCATAATTCCAGAGGACCAGTAAATAAAAAAACGCAAGTTTATTATATTTTTTTTTTTCTCGGATGTTCTTTATTTTAAAACCTATTTATGTACTTTAGTTTGTGTGCTTTTTTCCATGGTGTTAAACCAACAAAATATACTCATATATGCTCGTAATGTTCTTATTCAAAAGTTTTTTAAATCATTCATTCTTGACCTTCTTTCGTGATCCCTCTAGGACGTCCATGTCCGGCATTCCGCCCAATTTCCATAGCACCAGCATCAAAAGACTTCCGTACGGCGCAAACTTCTGTCTCACGTACTCGAACTCGTGGGTCTCTGGCATCTTCCATTTCTGTTTTTTATTAGTCCCTGATCCCGAAACTTTCCTTTTCTTGGGCTTTTTCCCATTAAGCTTCTCGAGCTCCTCCTGCATCTCACTCGCTAACCTCACGGCCTCAGGCCGTAAAACAAGATACCGCGCCAACCCGCGCTGGATCCCCAAATCCCCCCGACTAAATACGTCTAGCCGCCCAAGCCCGTACAGCAAAAACATCTCTGCAGACCATGGACCTACACCTTTAAGGGCGACTAGGGCCTGCTCAATCTCCAGGTCTGATCCGTCTTTAAACAGCTGCACGGAGAGGCGTGGCTCGATTGACTTTTGGTTTTCAAGAGAATCATTATCCAAGCCATTATTTTTGCTTTGGAGCAAATCTATCCTATCAATTTCACTATTGTTACCTTGTGAAGATCGGAGCTTCGAAGCTCGACTCTCAACCTCATCATAGGCCTCAAGAAATGCATGCGACAATCCTATGACGTATTCCACTTTGCGCGTGGATAGCCCCGCGCTACGTAAAATTTCTGGTGCTGTATGAATCACTTGATATGGATGTGGGAATGCCAGTTTCCCGTCGTCAAAATAATCTCCTACGGTTGCTTTTGTTGTCGATTCCTGTGTCTCGTCACTACCTTCCTCAGCTCTTGTGTTGTTGGCCCATTGTGAATTCAGGCTTTCCCATAACGCCTCATAGTCTGGCACAGATGTAGGTATTGCGCGGGTAGTATATGACGACACGTTGGCGGAAGGTGGCGTGGGAAGGTTGTAAAACAAGAGCTTGAACCGGCGCACGATGGTGCGTGCGGCAGCTCCAGATATTTGCTGGGCAAGAACCCCGCGGGCCATGTACTGAAAGTATTCATCTAACAGAGCGTAATCTCTCGTAATTGTGGTTTCATATGATTGCTGTTCGGTGTCAATGTTTGTTTGAGCCGAACTCGCAGCTGCACACGCATTCGACAGTGGGGCAAACAGATCGGCCTTCCATTCGGGGCCCAGAAGAGCCGGGATCGATGGATCGATTTGCAGTAGGTGATCTATGCCTTTGAGGATTGCCGAGGTTAGGATGGTAATAGTTGGGGCAGGTTTATCAGAGTCGTTTTCAGGTTTAGAGTTGGCAGCACTCATGTGCGCAAGATTGGCGGCCACTTGGGCCCTGTGCTGCTCAATGTCGAGGACCGGTTGTGGAACAAATGGTGGTGGCAGGTCGACTGAGTCCGATAAACGGCTCGAGGCCGAGCGTTTTCGGGAGGCTTTTGGCTTGGAGGAGGCAGCGGCCGATTCTGGGGTGATGACGTTTACAAGGGACGAAACGGCTTGTGGTTTGTATGCGAGGCTCTTAGTGGTGGTAGCGCTTGGGGTCGAGTTACCCACAAGATCGTGCGTGAGGGCGGTCACGGCCGGAGCCGAAGAACCAGCGCCCAAGAGTCTCGCTGAGCGTCTAAGTCCTACCATCTTATTTATGAAAGATTTAAAGGAGTATTTTATAAGGAGCTTTAGCGGTTTGGAGGTAAATTGGTGATTTCCAAGCAAACTGAGAGAGTGGGGGGAACAACATGAACAAAAATAGTACAGTCAGGGTTACCCTACGTAGAACTTTTTCCTTGGGCTGCCACCATGCTAGACACGCCCTTTTCTTTTTTTTTCAAAACAGGCCGAAATTTGTCGAGAATAATCTAAATATACAACTCGCCACTGAACCTTTACCCAAAATCACAACAATAACAATTACTCTGAATATTTATTTTATAGATTATTTTTATAAAACTCTATCAATAAAGCAATGAAACTGACTATTTCGTTCGATGCAGACACTTTCCCCAATCTCCAGACCCTGACAATGGAGATTGACGCAGGAAAAGATATGACCCTCAACGATTTACTCGCCTACATCGAAGCCGAGTCTGGAGTCAAACGCGAGACTATGGTTTTGATGCACCGCGGGAAAGTAATGAAAGATACTTCCTCACTAAGCCCTTCCGTCACCTTAGAAAATCTTGACATAAAAGATGGCGATCTTTTGCTGGTATTTGACGGCTTTTACTTTGTTTCACCGTACCGTAGGGGGCAACAGCAGCCACAGCAGGAGCAGCAGCCACAGCAGGAGCAGCCACAGCAGCAACTGGGAATAACACTTCCTACCAACTCTAATGCTGAAGCAACAGATGCTGGATCAGGACATACATGGACAAAACTTTTCCAAGACATGGAAGTAATCCGCAAACACATGCTGACCAACCCCGTTTTGCGATCCGGCGTGATTCAGCAGTATCCCCGGCTAGAAGCCGTCGTGGACGACCCTCTGCGGTTTCGCGAGGAACTGGTTAAGATTGAGCAATCCCGAGTGAAGCAGGAAATCACTAAGCAGGCGGCCATGAAGAAGCTGGAAGAGGACCCCTACGACGAGGAATCCCAAAAAATGATTCTGAAGAATATCCAGGAGGAAGCCATCATGGAAAACTTCCACAAGGCCATGGAACACAATCCGGAGCTGTTTGCCTCGGTCACCATGCTTTTCATCAATACCACCGTCAACAACAGACCCGTCAAGGCCTTTGTCGACTCAGGCGCACAAGCAACCATCATGT
This sequence comes from Magnusiomyces ingens NRRL Y-17630, assembly GCA_900497715.1. Taxonomy (NCBI): domain Eukaryota; kingdom Fungi; phylum Ascomycota; class Dipodascomycetes; order Dipodascales; family Dipodascaceae; genus Magnusiomyces; species Magnusiomyces ingens. The sequence goes on from UIDE01000007.1 coordinate 700,033, forward strand.
CGCCCGCCTGCGCAGAACGCTGTGGCATCGCGCATCTCATTGACGAGCGGTTCCAGGGCATGGCCATGGGAGTCGGCACCGCGCGCATTTTGGGCCGAATCCACTCGGTGCCCATCCAGATTGGCGACCAGTTTCTGGCGACCTCTTTCACGGTCATGGAGGGCAAGGGCGTGGATTTCCTCCTGGGCCTGGACATGCTGAAGAAACACCGCGCTATGATTGATCTCAAGGACAATGTGCTGCACATTGCCGACGTGACGGTGCCGTTCTTGCCCGAGGCCGAAATACCCAACTCGGGCCTGTTCTTCCAGGACGCTGGGTCGTCGGCAGGCTCCGATACCAAAACGAACACAGGTCCCAGCACCAGCAACGAGCCTGGATCGGCGGGCTGGTCGTCTTCTGGGCCGAGTGGGTCCGCGTCGGGATCGGCGACCTCCGTAGCCTCCGGATCGGGTAAGAAGCCGGACAACAGTGTAGGTAGTAGCAGTAGCAGTAAAACTACCACCGACCCAGCGGCGGCGACAGCACAAACAGGAGCCACGGCCTCCAAGCCGCGCACAGGCCCTTCGCCAACACCATTAAAGTACACCGAGGATACAGTACAGAGCTTGATGGCCATGGGGTACACGCGGAACAAGGTTCTTGAGGCGCTGACGCTGGCTGACGGCAACCCAGACCTTGCCGCCAACTTACTATTAGGTTAGAATGAGATAGGAAATAAAAAAAGGAGTTGACTGTAATCAAAATCAGAATAATGGTGAGAACATGAAATTGAACCAAAAGGTTTGGACTTTTTAAATATAACCATGACTGGGATTTAAAAAAAAAAAACGAAAGATGCTCTATTGGTATTTTACACAAATTAAAAAAAAAAAAGGACAAACACAGCTGCACATTAGCTTTGGAAAAACGAGGGGTTCAAATACGCGTCAATGTTTGTAAAATCGGTCGGATTTAAATCGGTCGAGTTTAAATCGGCATCAAAATCGCCAAACGACGACGCGCCTAGTCCCCCGGCGCCCACGCTGGCATCGTTGCTGAGCCCGATCCCCGACAGTGCGGCGCCGCCCAGCCCGTCGCCGCCGCCCGCGTTGCCAGAGAGCGAGTCCATGGGGTCCAGGGAATCAATGTTGGTCATGTTGGCCATCATGGCGTCCACCGAGTTGGCGCGGCTGTCGGCCCCGCCGCTGCCTGGTCCCTGCTGCGACCCGCCTCCGCCCCGGTCATCTGCTGCGCCTTTGTTTGCGGCGGGTGCGCCGCCGAGCCCCGCATGCATCTGCCCGGGGCCGGAGGGTTTGGCGGACGCCGCCATTCCGCCCGCCGGCGAGAAGCCCAGGGCCCCGGCCGACTCGACGCCAGGCGCCCCTGCGCGGCCGCTTGCAGTCCCCCCCGACGCGTTGGGAGCTGCCAGTCCCATCCCGTTCCTCCCGTTGGGGCCGCCACCGGCGCCTTCGCCGTTATTTCTGCCTCCAAAATCCAGTGTCGAGGACCCCCGGCCCAGATCTCCGCCCAGGGTGTTCGAGTTTAAATTGTTAATTATTGGATTTGTGCCCATTTGCTGCTGCTGTTGGCGCTGTTGCATTTGCATCATGTGTTTCATCTGTGCTTGACGGTAAGCTTGCTGGGCAGCCTCTTGCTGAGACATTTGCGGGCGACCGCCTTGGCCATTGTTAACATCATTCTCATTATTGATATCATTTTTATTGTTGCCAGTGTCATTGGTATCACCTTTATCCTTATTATCCAAGTTACCCTTATCATTATCTTTCTTGTCATTGTCATTATTACTTCTATTATTGCTGCTATTGGGTCCAGCTGGATTATTCGGGGGTATGCTTGAGTTACCAGGCATGCTAGAAATACCGTTTGATGGCTGGGAATGCATCGGACTGGGGCCGTTATTACCATTACTGAGGTTTGTGTCCATGTTGCCAGAATTGTTTTTATTAAAGTTGTTGGTATTTCCCATATTGTTGATATGGTTCATGTTCCCGCTCATGTTATTGTTTGCTGTATTTTGGTTTCCGTTTGGAAGTCCACTCTGTCCAATATTTATACCCACGGCCACAATGGCCGCCTGGATCTGGTTCAGCGTAAGGCCAAGCTGCAGCAGAGCGGAAATACTACTTCGTAGGTTTGTGTAATTTCCCGTGTTTTTCATCTCATGCATTGTTTGAAATACCTGCTGAATACTCTGAAGATTTTGAGCATTTGGACCAGGCCCATTATTGAGATTGTCATTATTGGTGTTGTTATTGAGATGATTGTCATTGATGTTATTTTTGTTTTCCATGTTAACCTGATCACCTGTAGATATGGATGGGTTAAGACCCTGTTGAGACATTTGTGGTGACTGTTGTTGTTTTTGAATAGACTGGTGTTGGATGGGATGTTGCATTTGATCAGACTGCTGAGAGACTTGTGTTGGCTTAGGTCCGCTGTTAATCTGCTGCTGAGAAACGGATGGCTTTTGTTGAAAGTTCATTCCCACAGGTGAGGAAGGACCCATGCCTTTTGGATGTTGCTCATTTTGTTGCATTTGTGATTGTTGCTGCTGCTGCTTTTTCTTGAGTTGCTGTTGCATTAGCGCCATGACTTCTGGAAATAGCCCCTGAAGAGCTCTATAGCTATCAGCAAGTGAGGGGACTTCCATGGGATGAGTCAAAATCTGGGGGAACAAGCTCATGACAGCTGTTTGGGCATTCTCCGGGGACGCTGGGTTGGAGAGGGCCGTTGTGAGGTGGATCAAAAAAGTGATATTGGCTTGGAGTCTGCGCAGACAGTTGAGAAACATACCCTCATTGTACTGACCCGTGGGAGCAGTGTTTTGAATCTGTAAATTTGCCGACTTGGGGGTTGTTCCCACAAGACTCATAGCAGGATCTGCGTAGTTACCGGTTGCAATCATGGCGAAACGGAACAGTTCATTGTTGATTTCCAAGACTAGTGCAATACGCTGTCGACACAAGAGATGTTGTTGTTCAGTGAGCCCAAACATGTGGGAGTGTTGTGGTTTATTTAGCTGAGCCATGTTGTCGTCGCTATTTTTGCGACTGCCCATAGGGGAGTTCATGGCAAACATGTCATTAAGGCTTCCTGACGACGAGTTGCGTTCTCTGTTCATAAAAGGTGGTTGATTAGTGGGTGTATTTGATTGCTGTTGCGGCTGTTGTTGTTGCGACTGCTGAGCAAATCTCATTTTAATGGCGGCATTGTTTTGGTGCATTCTTAACCTCTGTTGATATTCGATTTGTTGTGTAGCCATCATATTTGCTTGGGATTGTACAGCGTTAGTTGGGTTGGTGTTTGATGGGGAGGAGGCTTGAGGAGTTGAAGACGACATGTTGGGAGAAAGCGCTGTTCCTACTGGAGAATGAGCTGAGGCCGATCCAGGGCGTGGTCCGATCATAGACGCCTGAGCCATTTGCCCAAATCCCGCGTTTGGAATGACAGGTGACGGCGTGGCGGCAGCGGAAGGGATGTTACCAAGCAGGGCGGATGTCGAGGAAGAAGAAGAAGACGTGGACGAGCCCATGGTGGCCATGGACAGGTGGGGGCTTTGCATGGACATTGAAGAGGGGTGTGGTGGGGTGTTTGAAGTTTGATTCACCATAGGGCCGGCAGATGAGGGAGAGGTGGAAGATGAGGCCAAGTTGGAGCCATTGTTAGTGGCAAAGGACGCGCTATTGAAGTTCCCAAGATTGAACTGGTACTGTTGGGAGCCAAAGTTCATCGCGGAAAATAGGAGGTAAGAACCAAGAAAGGGGAGGGGTGGTTAGATCGATGTGATGAAGGGTTGGGAGTAACGGCAGGGTATGAAGGTTGGTTACTAAAATGTTAAAAAAAATGAGACGCGTTTGGGGTGTTGATGGTTTATAAAAGGGAGGTTTTTGATTATGAGCAAGACGTGTAAGAAACAAATGTAATAAAGGGTGCAACAAAAGTAGCATTAATGTAACAAGTGTGTGTAACAAATATGTGTAACAATAAATGTAACAAAAGTTGTCATGACATTTCAATTACTACTCGAGAAATTTCACACCAATCAAAACATTTTGTGAATCCACCCAACCGCATCGGTTTACTACGGGCCTAACAAATCTGCAAAAAAAAAAAAGTCTGATATAACGACCAAGGGGAAGGTTCTTGTTTAAGAATAATCATCATTAAAAAAACATCTAGGTGATAGTAGCGTGTGAGTTTACATTGTTTACATGGCAGCAGCGGAGCCGAACTTCTCGTCATAGCCAGGGGTCTCCCATCTACCCTTGGTGACAGCCTCGGTGACCTTGGCGTCAATGTCGGGTCTGGCCTTGCGGAGGTCGTCAAGGGTGAGCTGGTCGAAGGGTCTGGCGGTCTCGATGTTGGAGAGGGTGGCCTCGAGGTCCTGGAGCTCCTTCTCGATGGTGGCGGAGGTCTCCTTAGCGTTGGCAAGAGCCTTGGCCTCGAAAGCCTCAATGGTCTTGAGTTGCTTGGAGACGTCGTAGGTCACGGGGGTGAAGGACTTGTAGGCGGCCTCAATCTTGTCGACAATCTCCTGGTTCTTGAGGGTCTTGCGGTAGTAGGCAAAGTCAACGGAGGTGGGCTGGGTGCCGAGTTCGTAGACGGCCTTGAGGGCGTCATCGTGACGCTTGCGGAAGCCGGAGAGGGCAGAGACGGTAGAACCGGTGAGGCCGAGGGTAGAGACGATCTTGGCCCAGTCAATCTTAACGGTGCGCTATAGGACAATGAAACAAGAGGGGGGGGGGAAGTTAGAGAAAGAAGACGAGCATCAATTGTAGTATTATATCAGTTATACGTACAGCAACAGACATGGTGAATTGAGTGTGGATGTGGTGGTGGAGGAGGGGGTTTTTGTGGAGGAGACGCGAAGAGGTTAAAAAAACAAGAGAGAGAGAGAGAGAGAGAGAGAGAGAGAGAGAGAGAGAGAGAAAAACGACACGCGGGAAAAATTTGGCTGGTTGGCTGGCCTGGTTGGGTAGGCAGAGGGGAGGGGAGCAGGCAGGCGGGCCAAACTGGCGAGAGGTTTCGTTCGAGGGATCACGTGAAGGGAGCAAGACGAGCACTGGTTGGCTGGAATTGGCAAGTGGCATTGCGGGAAAGGCACCTTGGAAAGTGTAACAGAAAAGTTGTTACAGAGGGTTGTTACATGGGACATAGGACATAGACCTATGGGTACAAGACCCATGTGCCAAGTCTCTTTTTTGTAGGGACTGGGTTCCCGCGTTGCTGTCTTACTGTAGAGGAGGTGTCTATCCGCCTGAGTGAGAATGGCAAGGCCGCCAGAGCCGGTTCAGTTGCCAGCCAAGCTACCAAATGAAGGAGTTTACCGCCGTAGCGTTGTCACCAGCGCGGCGAGAGGCCTCGGTCCGATCCGCCCGGGTGGGAAACTTATGGAAACTCTGAAATGCTCAGACCACTTTACGCTTTACCGTCAGCCTGGAGTGGTCTTGAGCGGGAAAAAATGACCAGACTGGTGAAAATTTGTATCTAGATGGAACCTCTTGGAGCCCGCTCTTCGACATGCACCCACGGGGTGGATGATACTGCTCGACTACAACTGTTCATATTCCCCGGTTTCCTTCGAGTAACCCGATAGAGTTTTCCCGCAGGCCCGCCTCCCAGAGACCCGGGGGCCGGGCGACTGGAAACGTGAGACACATGGAAGGGAACAGAAGCCAGCAGGTCTTGTTGCAACTTTTCGACTTGTGGGCCGGTCGACAATAGTGAAGCGAATCTTACAGGCGTCCGTGAAAAGGCTGACCAAAATAGATCTTCTTCTTCCTTCTCTTGGTACCCAGGGACAAATCACGCTTTCATCTAACCGGCAGTCCTCGTCGTTGCACAGTACAAATCGTAAGGCCTTTTTGTTTTTCTCTTGGGCACTTTTGTCCTTCTGCGTCACCGCCATATGGGCAGTCCTTGAAATGTTCCGCGACCTTAAAAATATTTTTGTACTTAAAAAAATAAAAGAACGAGATTTTTATTTATTTTTTTTTTTTTTACTCCTTTAATCTCTTTCTTCTTCTCTCAAGTGTATCTTTCCATCGTTAAATATATATATATCGAGAGACTGACATAGATACGTATATCGAGAGACTGATACAAATATATCCTATATGTGTCTATAGTCCATCCTCCATCATATCTTCTCTCTAAACCACTCTTCAATTGGTAAATTTCCTCTGCTTCCCCCTAAAAATATCCTCCCCAACATTCCCCAAAGCCATCCTCCCCCTCCCTCTTGCCAGTTTTTCAACTTCACCATCTGTCTATATCCATCCATCAGCCACTTTCATGCCCGAATAATCCTAATCAAACGCCCTTCCACCATGACCTCTCACAAAACAACCCCGTACTTAGAATTCCACCAAGACTTACAACCACAAGAAGAGGCCCCACCTTCTCCACCCTCCCAGTCGACGTCCAACTCCCCCTCTCAAGAAACTAACCCTGCGCTCTCAAGACCTCCCGTATCCTCCAAATCACCCTCACTGCCTTCTTCCACCTCATCGCCATTCTCCGCATCAAATCCCCCGGCCTCTTCTTCTTCTATCTCGGCACCACAACCATCCTCTTCAAAAGACAAACAGAACCGTATCACAGTGGCATGTGAACGGTGTCGCAAACGACATAAGCGGTGCCACGGCGGATCGCCGTGTCTCAACTGTATCCGCTCTAAAGCCGAATGCGTCTACGTCGAAGGAGAACGGAAAATTGTAGTCACCCTGCGCTACATCCAGGGCCTCCAGTCTGAAAACTCGCGACTCAAGGCCCTGGAACAGGGCAACACACCAACATCGTCAGCCAACCCCGTCGCCCAACAAAGTACAGCTTCATCGCAACCCCTACACTCATCCCAGTCCCAGTCTTACCCCCAGCACAATTCCCAATCCCAGCCGCCCTCCACCTCTTCCCAAACAGACTCTCTTCAGCGCCAGCTTATTGAGGAAAAAGAACAAAAATCGGCCCTCAGAGTACAGCTCCTGCAGCTCCAAAAACAGCTCTCGCTGCTCCAAAGCCAACAGCGTCTCCACCCTTATGGACCCTCAGCCTACCCCGGTGAAACCCAAGCAGAAGTTTTCCCGTCTTTTTCCTCCTCTGAATCCCCTTCCCAATCCGCCTCTTCTTCATCTTCATCTGCATCCTCCTCTTCTTCGGTGTTGTCACTCCACTCCTCTTTCCAGATCCCGTCCCTCAGAGTTGCTCATCATACCCCATCCCCGGCTGTAACTTCTGCCCTAAAAACCACGCCATTTCTTTCGTCCTCCTCGCCACAATGCAAAATTAAACCTCACCCGAATGCGGCTCCCTACGAAACAGCAGACGATTCCTCTTTTAGGTTCTCCACTGGCGCCACTCCCAACCCCTCCTCCCAGTCTTGTGCTGGCGGGGGGATGGCCGTGGGTCCCTTTGACTCTCTGCCGCTACCGCGCACCTCGTCCTCTGGATCCTTCTCGGCCCCTTCCACACTAGCCTCCTCCTCCTCCCCCTCCTCGTCGCTGCTGTCACCTCCTGCCTCGAGCTCTTTGTCGGCTCCCTATTCCGCACCACCCTCGTACCCAACTAGCCCGCGCTACGCCTGCCGCCAGCCTGACAACCCTAGCCCTAACCCTTTCCCATACCCGCTTATTCCTACGGCGCACAACAGCCCTCATGCTTCCACTGCATACGTCCCAATGAAGCACCCTGCGTCGAACTTTCCACAACCCATCCGCTCCCACCCGCTCCCACTCTCCTCCGTCTCCACGGCAACCGCCATCTCATCAGCTGCTGCCGTTGGCAGTTCTTCTATGGGCGTTCAGGCAACCACCACAGCTCACCCATCCATCGGATCACCGTCACTCACCGGGCCGCGAGGCGGAGTCCTCGTCGCGCCGCCGCCTCCATCTCTACGATACAAGCACCAGTCCCCGGGTCCTTTACCACCACTCCCAGAGTCTCTGGCTTCAAGAACTTCCCCAAACAGCTACTCCCAAAAGCAAGTGCCCCCCAAGTTCGGCTCCTCATCAAGACCCTCCACATCCCCAAACAAGTCCTCCCCCCTCCCCTCAAACCCCTTTTCCTCTCATCAAAATCCTTCAGACCAGCTGCCAAATGCTTCGCCGGGCGTCCCAATCTCCTCGAGGGGCCAAGGCCCTAATGGCGCTAGCTTGTCCGGGCAAGTTTTTGGTCCCAATACCATGGGAGCACAAGTTTCCCCAACAACTATGGGATTCAACGTAAATCAAGCTTACCAACACCAACAACTCCAGGGGCTTCAAAACCAACAGCAACACCTCCAAATTCCCGCTGCTCTTAAAAAAAATACCTCAGGAGTCCAACACCAGTATCAATTACCTGCCTCCTCATCCGTGTCATCCTCCTCTTTACCCTCTTCCCCCTCCATTTCCCGTGGATATGATCTCAAAACAGCTGCAAACGCGTTTTCCGCAGTGACTGATGATCTCTCCAAAATGCTTTCGGGGTCTCCACAATCCAATACCCGTAGAAACATCACCCCACTAAAGCGCACAAACTCAGGAACATTTATCACCAATAATACCAATGTCAGCCAATTCAACAACTCATCCCCTCCGTCTCGGTCGCCAAGTTCTTCTGAGCTTTCAGGACAACCAGCTTCACCCCGTAGCCCTTCCCTTTTGCGGTCAAATCACCCTAGCTCTTTGCCAACACTCACCCGCGATTACCTCAACTATACCGTTCAGATCCCTCGCTTAGGCCAGCCCCCTACTGTTTTATCCTTCTCAGTTCCACATCTCAATATAGCTTTCCAGTACCTTGAAACCTTTCAGCATTACTTGGGACGCAGCTATTATATAGTCAACTATGGCCGGTTTCGTGCAGAAATTGCTCACTTCTACTCACGGCCAAATCAAATAGTTGGAGCCACGCTATCCCCGGCTTATATTGCATGGCTAGTGTGTTTTCTCATCATCATGGCTATTGGCGAGCTTTACGAATTTGACGGAAATGAATCTCCCAATCCGTTTAACCCAGCCCATTTTCACCCTCTAGACTCTCAGCTGGCCCAAATTTGTAACCTTCCGGGATTCAAACACTTTATCGTAGCAAATTATCTTGGTCCCCATCTCGTCGAAAACATGCAAACGGAATCTGATTCCTTCCCAACGGCACAAGCGTTGGCACTCATATCGTTATATTTTATCGTCACTGACTTGCCCAAGTCTCAGTACTCATTAGGTGGTCTCACCACCCGTTATGCCATATGCCTCGGGCTCCACAGCGACTCGGCTGGAATTTCACTTACGCCCGTTGAACTCGAGCATCGCCGCCGTCTCTGGTGGTCAATATACGTGGCAGACCGTTATGGTGCCGCCAAGTCAGGATTCCCTCCCTCAATTGGAGATGACTTTATTTCGACACCGCGTCCCTGCCATGTCACTGTCCCTGCCGACGAGCCCGACACGTTTGAAGACGAAGGCTACGTTGCTTCATTCATCTTCATATCACAAATCACCTCCACAATGCTCTCTTACCTTTACCACCCGAACCGCAAACCAGACGTGTTGGCTATTCTTACCAACGTACTTGTTCACTTGCACAGCTGGCGCCGCAACCTACCCAAAAAAATACAAGTGGATTATGCCAAAGAAAAGCTCGACGTGAAACGCCACATTGCCAACCTACACTGCGTATACTTCCAGTGCATTAATCTCACGGTTCGACCAATTCTTCTTTACTTTGTGCGCCAACGCCTTCTCGCTGCTAAAAAGGAGGCCGCTAGTCTCTCAAAGTCTTCTTCGTCACCCTCAGCCAAACGCCGTCGTACAATGGCGCCCCCTCCTGTCGACCTTTCTCATTATTCCCAGGAAATGCTGGCTCTTCTTAGTGCCACTTTCCAAGCTTCCATCCAAACCATCCGCTCTCTCCAGCATCTTTACGCGCATCACGAACTCCCGCTATTCTCATATTTTGACCGCGAGTACATTACTTCCTCCGTATCGACGCTGCTCCTTTTTAACGCGGCGTTCGGCGTCAATTCCTTTGCAATGACACGCGTGTCGGCAGGACTCAAGCTCCTGGAGGCCATGGCTGACGGCGGAAACATCAAGGCAGAAGAACGTAGAGACAACTTGCTTGGTCTTATCACTGCCCTTGAGAGACATGGCGTTGTATCGTACAAGGAGGAGCCATTACAGGATTCCTCTCAGAAGCAATCGGAATTCATGCAGAACAGTCAACCGACTAAAAATCCTCACATTTCAGACTCTGGAATGTCCGTGTTGCCCCCCTCAACAAGTGATCCTCTTAAGCTCCAAGATGGAACAAATAGATCGATTCTTAACACCACCAACCATGAGAGCAACCAGGAGTTGTCTCAAAATACAAACGAACGGCTGACCTCCCCCGACGCCCGTGAGTTTGGCTTCTCCAACCCGTGCTCAATCGCTCATATCGCGCCCAATAGCTCCAGCGCTCATTTGGTCCCACACACAGAATCTCCCGGTAATAGCCATTATGCATCCACAGAACAACATGCTCCCCAAAATGCCGCCTCGGCTAATACCACCACGACCAGGGCCGACGGGCTCCCGCTGGACGGAAATGCCCCGCTGGAATCCTGTGTCGAAAACAACTTATCTCTGCTAGGTTTGACAGGAAATGAACGCTGCGATACTTGGGGCACTCCAGCAAAATTCTCTTCCTCTTCTTCTTCGTCCACCGTTACCCCAGCATCTCTTGCAAACAATATCTCGAACTTGCTTGCACCCGAGTCACCCCAACGATCTGCGACACCGCATTTGCACAAGAACGACTCTCAGCCGTCTCCTGCTAGATTCTCACACAGTCAGTCATGGGTTCCTACTCACCAAAATCCTAATCCCGGCCAGCCACCCATGCCACTACCAAACACCCACACACCAACAGTTGCCACTGGAGCTAAGGACTCGCAGCAACAACAGCAGCAAATACACATGTCGCCACGTGTGGAGGATTTGGGCAACATGACTGCTGTGAATGGATCTCCAAAGTGGTGGGCGGATATTGACCGCGACTTGTGGAACGATATGGCCACACACTCGTCGTCATGGAACGCTGTACTGCTTGGTGAAGAAGTCGATGACTTGTACAGAAACTTGTAGAGTTAAAAAAAATAATATTTATTATTAAAAAAAATCTAAATGTACAAATATACAAAATTAATCCTCTTTTTTATTCTACTAAACTCTCGAGCACCGTCACACTGGCGCGCGCAGTTTCTTCACCTTCGATTTCTCTCATCGACTGCTCAACATGTGCTGGCAAGCCTAACCATTCCGGAGGTTGCTGTCTGTCGGGCAACTTCTCTACCCATTCATTAAAGGCGGGCAAACCACTACCCTCCGGTACCAGGAGTGATCCGTCCGGAACAAGAGAAAATCCAAGGTTATAAGCTTCCGATGTGAATACACCGCGTACTAGCTTTTCCAAAACTTCGTGATCTTCCGTACGGTCAATCTTTCCGCCGTATACAGCATCAGTCAGCAGGCCCCGAATAGCTTGCCAAGGCAGCCCAGCAGGCGCCACATTTGTGCGAGTGCCGGCAATAGCATCAATCCAAACATCAATCACATAGGCACCGCTCTCAAAGTCTGCATCGTTGAAGTCATATGCTTTAGTCCATCCCAGTGGCACCAGTCGTCCACGTTCCTGTAGCACACCGTGCAGCCATGCCAGAAGAAAATACAGTCTGCCGCGCTCGATTGGTGGCCTAGAAATACGTGTTGCATTGTTGAGGCGTAAACTGGCTTGCATACTCGACTTGATTCCCCATGGAGGTTCAAACATAACCACCCGCGACACACGCAACAGTGTGGTAGGGATTCGTGCGCTTGTCTGCATTGTCAAAAACAGTCTAAAGTCAGGGTGGTGGCGTGTCGACAAAACATGTTTCTCTAGCTTCTCAAGCCACGATGGTGACAGATGAACGTTTTGGATTAACACCCAGGTACCCTTCTGAGATCCAGTCAAGATGGCCTTGTCGGCATTTAGATTTCCTTCCTTAGATCCAAGTGCAACTATCTCGCATTTCTTTCCAAGACGATTCAAAACAGTTTCAACCTTGAATGAAGGGTCACTACCCCTGGTTGCACAAAGAGCAAGAGGTATGGAACTATCACTGTGGTTCAATATCAGTTCCTCCAAATCACAGTTCATGTCCAAAGCAAATGGGAATACCGAGCTGCAAAAGTTATTGACGTACTCCAGGAATTCCTGCGGCTGTGTAAGCTTGATCAAAAGCAAATTGTACAACTGGCGCAAAGCCTCACTGCACGTTTCACCCCAAATGTTGATGGGCACAGATCCACCTCTGCGGTTCTTGAGAGCATCTGTCAGCGATAATTCATCGACAGAATTAATATCAATGTCGGCAAACTCGTCCAAAATTCCCTCAATCTTGGAAAACCACCCAGGCTCATCAATATTGATGCCTTTAAGGTCGTGTTTGGTCAAAACTCGTGCAAGCTTATTGGGACCAATATCAGAACTATAGGCCTGAGCAAGCAACAGCAAAAATGCAGGCTTATCTTTGTTAAGAAGGGATGCTGATGTTGCTCTGAAAGTATTAGCGTATATCAGATTAATAAGCTCAGAAACGCGAGATGATGACATGTCAGGTTTGGCACCAGCTGCCCAAAGAGAAGAAAAGATCTTCAAAAAGTATTCAAGCGAAAACTGGTAAAATGGATTGATAAGGTGAAGTTTTTCCAAGATGGCAAAAATTTTACCGCAATGCACAGCCAGAGGACGATACTGATTCATCACTTCGTCAATTGTAGACATAACGTTATCTGTTTCCTCCACCTTTACACTAATTTCGGCTGCTTCAACCTTAAGCTTTTCCAGGGTCTCTATAATCTTTTCATTATCGAGAATGTTGCCTTCGGATTCATTAAGTGCTTGTAATAACTGCGATTCAAGCTGTCTGAGATGAACCTTGTACTCACTCTGTAACTGAATCAATTGTAAACGCTTCTCCTCGACATCGGGTCTTTCAGCTCTCAAAACTTGGTTCAAGGTCTGGCTTTCTAAGCTGCTTCGCGTGACACTAAAGTTGACAATTGTAGTGCGTGCACTGATGTGTGGAGGAATGGCAATAGATGGATCTCGGGTAAGCAAATACAGCTTGAAGTCTTTTGAAAAATCAATGTCTTGATTTCCAAGCTCAATCAAAACTCGGCCTCCAGTTTTCTTGTATTCTTTATTAAGGATTTGTGAAAGAATAGGATCAAGGTATTCAGCATCTTGGATAAGAATTGGGTTGCCAAAACGAATGGCGCTTTCCAAGTGCTTTACAAATGCATCATCAAGAAAACTAGTGACGGTAAGTTTCTTGTTTCTGTACTGCTTCTCCAAAAACGAAATGACACGTGCTGTTGGATCAATGATGAGCGGGTATCTATCATACCGAGATATCATAACTGCATTTTCCACATAAAGATTATCGGAGGGAAGATCAGCACTACGCCATTTAAGACGCTGCTCTCCGGTTGCAAGATAATTTCCTAGAGTGTTGTCTTTGTGGAATGGAATACCAGAACCTGCCAAAAAGTCTTTCCAAGTTTTGTAAATGCGCTCACGAACAGGCTGGTCGTAATAACCAGCATAGGTCATGAAAGCAGCAGAAAGCAAAACATCACCTGGTAAGCTTTCTTTACGCGACTCAAACTCTTTCATGTTGGCGCCCCAACGACTTTTCTCTGCTGAAAGACTCTGTAGAAGCTTAACACTTCGACTGACCTTGTTTTCAACTGTAACCATTTCACTCTTAATAGTCTGCACTTCAGTGATAAGAACAGCATAGTCATCCTTGAATTGTTCAATGCTCTGTTCAAGCTCGCCAATCATGTCAATAATGGCTTTAGCTTGAGCCTTGGTCTGATTAGCTTCCTCTTCAAGAGTATACACTTCCTCACGCAAAGGACCAACACGTTCAAGAATCGAAGCATAACTGACCTGAGCTTCTACCCATTGTAGCAATGGTCCACATGCCTTACTCGCTCTGTTGACTGTTTCAAAGTTGAAATTTGGCAAAGATAAGAACTCACTTTCCATTCTGTGTCGTAGAATTGGAGTCATTTGTGTTTCACTGTCAAAATTGACAATATTGGAGATAAAATCATCACGACGTACATAAGCTTGAATTTCCTTCCAAGTTTGGGCGTGGTATCCAAGTAGTGTACAAACTGAATCAAGAGCGAGCTTTACAGCCTCTGGGGGATTTACCATGGATCGCAACTCCGTGAGATGCTGTTTCTTAATATTACTGACACTCTTTTGAGCTTCGATAACAGCAGGCTCAGCGACAGCCAAGTCATTCAAAACAATTTCTTGGCGCATTGCAATTTCTTGCTCTTGTACTTCCAAGGCTTGCTGGATTTTGATCGACGCCTCGCGTTTGCGCTCGGCCTCGTTCTGTTCAGCAACCATACGCTGAAGTGTTTGCTTGGCTTCATCGCTTTTGATTTCTAAGCGTGATTTCTTTTCTGCCAAGTTAGCCTTAAGCTCACGAACCTTCAATACGGTATCTAAAAGCTTTTCAACACCCACGTTAAAGTGACGCTGTTGATCTTCAAGCTCTTCACTCTTTTCATGGAAAATTCGAACAAGGTGTTTGACGAAATCCAAAAAGTCGCTGGGCGAAATAGAAAGCTTGAAGGATTTGTTAAGTTCCAATACACTCTTATGAGTGTAAACCATGGCATTAACCAAAGTCGCACGATAAGAGCTCAATGGGTAAGTCTTGGGGAGCAATGCTGTTGCAGTCTCAGGAACCTTAAACTCAGAGCGATCAATACTCAAGAATTCAGTCAGTGAAGAGGCAACTTGGAATAGAGAAGTGTCTGACCAGTCACCCATCCAGTTCAAAACGCAGCGATTGATAAGAGCTGGTGAGGCAACTGCATGTGAAGATAAGTCATTATCGGGAGGATTAAGTGTGAAAATAACATGTAAATTGCGAATGATTTCGCTCGTAAACCATCTGTAAAGCTCATCTTGTGAATCTAAGTTAAGACTTTGACGAAGAGCTCCTTCCTTACAAGCAGTCATGAGAGTCGTAAAGTCGTCGCCTTCAAACAGCCCAGGAACTTCACCATTAGCTAAAAGTGTATTCATCCGCTCAAGAAAAGCAGCCTCGCGAATATTAGACTCATCTAGTATGAAGCAGATCTTTTCGCCATTAGTACCTGCACGACGCAAAATATTCCGTAAATCAGCATCAAAGTCCTCTTGAGTATACTTGCGCGTTGTTTTGAGTTGAACAACACGTAGGCCGCTCATCCAAGCAACAAACCGGGATAATGTAGTTTTTCCACTGCCACTCAAACCAATTAAAATCAAATGACCTTGAGGTTGTCTGAGAACACGGTCAATGCGAAGAATATGATCAAGAAGGTCATCAAACAAAATGAGTGGTTTGTCGAGATCCTCCTCACAGAATGTCTTCATACGAGCCTTAACAAATGCCTTGAGCTCATCGCTATCAACAGGCAAGTAATCTTTGGTGAGCCAGTTGGAATATAATATGGGCATCTTCAAAGTAGTGCTAAGATCCACATTGACAAAATGTTGGTAAGCAACATTGTGCAAAAGTTCATGTGTCCACTTTCTTTCGTCATCCTGGACGAGTCTATCATGAAACAAACGAAGGGCTTCATGAGCCCAGATTCGAACAAGGCCCTCCAGAGATAGATGCTCAAGTGGGTGAATGGCCTCGTAGATACCCCGACACCAACGAGTAAGTTCACGCGGAGAATAAATGTAGTGAGAGTGTTTAGAATTTGTGAATTGGGCCTGTGAATGCAAATAAAAGTCAATCATTGCACTGGTAAGGATGGTGGCATATCCTCGCAGCGATGGGACACTCTTGAGGATAGCTGAGTTGAAAGTTTCATAAATTTGGTGTAATGAAGTTTCGCCAGGATAATCGACAAGAATAACAGCAGTATGACGCAGGAAACGCATATTGAGTTCCTGTCGGCCTACATCAGTAGGAGGATTACAAGCTCCTACAAACTGAATATGAGAAAGAGTAATCCATTGCTTTTTAGTAGGACTCCAAAAGCCTTGTTGCTCAATCATTTGACGAAGAAGCGAGATAGCACGCTGAGTTCCGTAACGGTCCCGCTCAGGTAAATTGATTTCATCACAGAATACAACAAGCCAACGGCCTATTTGTGATGGGCATAATGTCATGCCATTCATAGTCTTCTTATACTCGCAGTGCTGCTCAAGTGATTTGATGAGCAGGTTAGGTGTTGTAGCACTGGAAAAGTTAAGTCCAACAACATCGAGATTTGGAGACTTTCGTAAAGCACCAAATAAAGTCATTGTTTTACCAGAACCTGGTGGACCACAAAGAACAATAGGTCGATGGCTGTTAAGAAGACTATAAATCAAGTTCTCATGACGAACAGTGTCCAAGGTAGGTACAACAACATCAGTCTGAATAATAGAATGCGTTTCAAGATCCACCCGAGGAACCTTGTCAATCCATTTTTCCCACTGGGCAGAAGGCAAATTAACGTCATAATCAATAAGAGAAGCAGTATGATCGAGACCCAGTGTGGAAAATGGCGCAAGTGACAAAAGATGTTTGCCAAAAGCCTCACGATCTTTAAGAGAACAGTCACCAGCAAGTGCCCATACAAGAGAAAGTAACACAGACTTTGTAGTGTATTCTCGGCGTTGGTCAGAGTCAATGGAATACTCCAAGTGCTGATTCATGAAAAGCAAAAGTTTGAGACAGGCCGAGTTGATAAAAGAAAAGGCTGAATAAAGGGCGCGCACGCTCTTAAATTCCATAACGTGATTAATCTCTGCTGCAGCTGAAAGAAGATTGTCAATGTCAATTTCGTTAAAAACAAACTTGATTTGGGCAATCAGTTCAGTCTGAATATCAGATGTGTTAAGTCCGGAAATATCCTCCTCAACATCATCATAGGAATTATCCTTAAGCTGAAACAAAAATCGAGAAAGTTGCATGCGGCTTGTAACAACATTTTGACCAAACCAAATCATACCGCAACGACTGACAGTGGCCGGAGTTGCATACTTGAGATTCTCAACTTCAAAAAGAATGCGAACATTCTCTGGAAGCGAAATACGTTCACCATTTGGAAGAGTAAGAATCTTATTGTCATCCAGAACGGAGTTCAGGTTCTCGGCCCATTCAGGATCAACATCACCATCAAAAACAATCCAGTGACGTCTCTGGTCTTCACCACGCAGGTTTTCAACAACGCGGCGTAAGATCGCAGTGAAAAACCCATCTGTCCACTCACGTGTGGTAGAATCAAGACTTCCAAAAAGAACTTCCTTAGACATGACCTTGGGATCAATCAGATGGAACACACTTTCAGTTTTTTCAACGGCTTGCAGTGCATCCAAAAGTGTGCGCCATACACTGGATTTACCGCATCCAGCAGCGCCGACAAGCATGATACCATGATGGATCTTCTGGAACTGATATAGCTGAATAACTTTGGCCAACCATTCCTCAGAGGCAACATGGCCGTTTGTTTCTGCAAAAGAACGGATGCTGGCCTCGAGTTCAGGTGAATGTGATCCTTTATAAACGATATTAGGGAAAAGAGTTTCCTCAATGGCTAACATAATTTGAGTATCCTCGGCAACAAGTTTTGGTGCAACAGTTTCACGCAGGCACTGCAGTATGATAGATGCCTCCCAAGTATCAGTATCTTTAAGTAACTGGTCCGAGAGTTGTGCGCGTTTAAGAGTACCAGAAGTAGCAAGTACATTTTTAAGGGCACGTAAACCGAAATCATAATGGACTTGTGAAGAAAGTCTGTTTTGGAGTTCTGTAAAGAAGGGTACAACAATCTGTGAAAGCTTTTTGGCGTGAACAAATCCCTGAGAATTGAGAATAACTTCTGCAATAATTTCCTTGTCCGGTTTGGCCATGGAAAAGCTGCGAAAGAGACGCTTTAAATTTTCGGGTAGTGTGTTTCTACCAGCATACTCAGGGTTCATGGTAATGAAAATACCAGTATTGTCGTCAATGGGTACTGTCCGGCCCACGAGTTCAATTACCGATTGTGTGTTGGTACTGTTAGATTCCTTAATTCCGAGCTCAATTGCTTCGATCTGTGTAGAAACTGCAGAAAGAATTTGCTCATTAAGTCTGTTGAACTCGTCAAAGCAACCCCATGCGCCAACTTGGCACACACCTGTGAGAATGCGGCCGATGGCTTGGAAGTCGAAGGACTCATCGCAACAGAAAACAACAACGTATTTTCCAAGATTGTGACCAAGAGCTTTTACCGATTCAGTCTTTCCTGTGCCTGCAGGACCAAAAGGTGATCCACCAAGTCGCTGATCAAGTGCTTGAGTCATGGCTAAGAAGCACTTGTCAACAAGGGGTGTGGAAACAAGACGATCAGGCATGCCGAGGTACTCAAATCCATACTTAAATTCAGCTTTGGCTTGAATTACAGTGAGACGAAGAGTAGGATTTTCAAGACCAGAATCGTAGTAATAGCGGAGTTGTGATTGCCAAGTAAAGTCTTCAACAGAGTTCACACCGACATTAACCAATTGGTTAATAACATCGCGCTGATGAATGATTTCAGTGATAAAACTCTCACATTTTTTGCGGTCAATGATAGAGAGATTATTAAGAACAGACTGCGCTAAATAACTTAGCATTTGCGCATATACTTCATGCAATGCTCGTAAATCATTGAGGGAAGTAATTGCATTTTCTACGGCACTTGTCCAAAAGACTTGGGAAGTAACAATAGAAATTTGGGATGGCACTGATTGTAGCCAGGGCACGAGAGTATCAGTATTGTCAAAGACACTTTGGAACGATTGAATAGAATCACCAAGAATGGTTGAAAGTGAAATGCAAACGTTTTTCTCAAGTTCTAACAACCAGTCAACCACTTTGGGTGTCTTTGCCAAGTTGATTGGCGAAATGAGCTCAACTTCCTCGCCCTCCTTAGAACGTATGCCAGTTATTTGTAGGCCATCGTGTAAAAGTCCGACAATACCAGCAAACATCTTGGAAAGATGCTTTTCAACTCTATTAATATCATTGGAGTTGCCAATAATTTCGAGCAAATCATCGTCGCCAATAAAGTAGAAGCGAGCAAAACGTTGGCGTTCTTTTTCATAATACTCACCGAGTGCCTTTTGAACCTTAGAAAGCAAATCTGCTAAACGTTCAATAGATTGTTGGACACCGGGAATGTTAAGAACATCGAGAACAAGAGGAGACTTGTAAACTTTGCGCAAGATAACAAAAAGTTCTGAGTTAATGCTTTGGAAACGAGAAGATTCAACAGGGAGAATGTGCTTGATCTCTGAGTTGTTGTTGAACACACCTTCCAAGTACACCCATTGACGTTGAACGTCAATCCAAACGTCAAACAAAACATGAACTCGGTTTAGTTTTTCCTCCCAACCCCGGGCCTCTTCTTCAAAAACCTTAAAATAATGTGAATGGTGCATCGCACTCAGTGAATTGAGGTGATCACTGCATGTTTGAAATAACTCATCCCAGTCCTTAATGAGACGGCATGTATTTTTGTAGTTGATAAGCTGAAGCTCGTAATTGGACCATACTTGGCGCACCTGTCGCAAAAAGATCTCAAGCGCAAGCTCACCCTGTGCCTCAGCAATGATGTCCTTTATAACTGCAGAATTCTCCAGCAAGCCAAGACCCCAGACATCTCCAAGTGTCAATGAGTTGTAGAAAATAGTTTGGTTTTTAGAGAGACGCTTGAAAATCTTTTGCCAATGGCGTTCAAGAATGGCATCACCTTTAAGATCCACAAGCAATGGCTGTGCTCTGATTAGATTCTTGAGTACATTCTGGATATGCTCAAACGCTGCGTACTGGCGAATGCGCGTAGGCATAGCCTTAGTCATTTCTACAAGATCATTAAGATTCTTGCGGATTTTGCGAGGAACAATGCTAGCCCAAGGAGTTTCCTTAAGGTCGTTAATGGAGTTCCAAATGCTTTCAAGGGCAGACCAGACAGAATTGAAATCACGGATTTCTTCAAGAATGGGCTCGAGACTGCTAGATACTTTAAATGTCAGGTCAAGTGCGTTGGATGCCTTAGCCAAAAGCGTAGCGGAGGCCAAAAGAGAAGATGCCTCAGTTTCAAACCTCTGCAAAAGCTGAAGCGCAGTTAAAGGATTAAGAGAACCTGCAATAGGCTTATCTTGCTCCCATTGATGATCAAGGTTATTGATGCGATCAGTGAGACGTTTCATTTCATTTTGGACACGAGCTCGAATAGCGTCAATTTGAGACTCAATGATGGCAGACTTTTTCTCAAGAATTTCGTTGAGTGCAGAAAACTCGCTTTCAAGCTGCTCGACATAAAGCCAATTAGATGGAAACCGAAAACGGTAGCGTGAAAGCACTGTCTGACCATTGAGATAAAGACTGACCTCCTTTTCCCATTTAGGCAGTGATATATTGCATGCCTGGACCTTAGTAACAGTAGCAACTACTTGATCCGTAAAAGTAAAGTCTGTGTTCATAAGTTCAAGATCGCGACGATTGGTTTCAATCACGCTACAGAGATCCTGCATAGCAGTATTGAGCTGTTGAGAAAACTTAAGCATGGCTTCCTGTTCCCAAGAATCATACTTTGCATTAATTCGAACTTGGACAGTACGAAAATCAATTCGCAAAAGACCAAAAGTCTTGTACATTTCCGTCGTGTCAAAAGTTGATCTGGCTTTGCGAATTTCATTAAGAATCTGGAGCCACTTAGGCATGCTGTCGCCAAGGAAATCAAAAACCTGAGTAGGTTCAAGATCCCAGAGTGATTGAAACTGATACCAATTGTCAAGATAAACTTCTGCATTATGAATATGATGCTCAATTAAAACAAGAGTTTTGCTAATTTCGTGGCTCAGATGATTGGGGATATCCGAGAATGTAGCACTTGACTGCTGGGGAGTCTTGAGTTGAAGATCAAATCGATCTGATTTTATCATTTTAAGACGTGACGCACAGTTTACATTTTCCTGGAAATTGTAAAGCCATGAGCTCCGAGCAGATTCGATAGGGGGGTAAAGTGAAATGACACGGTTTTTGAGAATGAGTTCATGCACACGAATGTCATTTGGAACTCCAAGAGTCTTTGCCAATTCAGGTTGATCAAAAGAGGAGTTCCATTGATTTACAACTGTTCGGCAGCGCTCAATGAGAATCTTTTCGATTTCATTATTTAGGTTGTGCACAAAGTCTTGAACGTTGGCATAGCCGTCAAGGTTAAGCTTATCGACTTGTTCCTGAATAAGTGCAAGGCATGATTGAAAGGAGTCATATCCAAAAGGACAAGATTTGAGCTGCGAAAGTGATGATGCAATTGTAGAGTATGTGATTGTAGCTTGCTCGGTTTTAGACTCAAGTACTTTGACACATGTTTCAAGCTTTTGGACAAATTTTGTGTGTCGAGTCTCCTTGTCAAACATCGAATCATGGATGAAAGACTCCCAAGAGATTGCAATTCCCTTTGATAAAAGACTGTAAACATCATTTTCGTATCCATTAAGGAGACCACTGGTTTTTGAAGGAAGCTTTTCGATAACAGCCTGTGTATTAAAAAACGTTTTTAGCGTATCCATGAGACCAACAGCATAGGGGTAAGCACACTTTGCATCTTTAGAAACGGCATTAAGAGAGTGGGGGACAGGGAATTTAAGCCAAGTAAGATTGCGAATTTCCTTAAAGAGAGTGATGACTTCTGGGTCAAAGTTGACGGAAAGCTCATAAACAGCAGTTCCTGATTTTCGAGTTTTTGATACGCGGAAAAGATGGCCGCTGATGCTAAGATTGGGTTTTTGCGCAATTGAGGCAAGCCAAGCCTCATATATAGGAGTGCTATCAAGCTTTTGGCGGAAAGCAACACTTTCTGCATGAAGTTTCTGTCCTTCCGCGTAGTGTTTCCATCCCTTACCGAGGACTGCTTCTACACGCTTCATGTAAGTGTCGAGCTGACGTTCAATCTGTCTAATCCAGATTATGCTTCCCGAAACTGGAGGGATATCCCGAAGCTTAGACATTTCATAGGCCTCAGAGTTGTAGTATTGGAGACGGAATCGATTTTGGAGCGCAGCAATGTCAGCTTTGACATTTTCAATGAGGCGAGATTGATATTCTTGGATAGCACCACGAATTGAAGCACGAACAAAAAGAGCATTAAATTTTGAAAAAACCCGAAACATTTCGTTTGATGTTTTTGCTGTAGCTAGTCTGTCTCTGAGCATTGCAATGATTGCATTTTCAACACGAGTAGTACGTTCTTCATATTCTTTTTCTGCCTTGTTCCAAGTATAGACGCCATCTAAAAAATGTTAGAATTGTATGTGCTTTAAAAAGTATATTAAACATACCTTGAGTTGTATCTAAAGCATTGATATTTTTCAAAATGGAGTATGCTTCTTCAATCTCATCAAGAGGATCAAGGCCTTCAAGGCCCACAAGTTGGGTTTTCCCTGCACCAAGCACGCGTGAAAGGGTATTTCTAAGTTCCTGATGGCGCTTTCTAAAGGAAGTGATGTAATCCAGTCTCTCTTTAGTTTTAAGGTATTTAGCATTGAGACGAATAGGGATAAATTTCTCAGAGCGCTTGCGAATGACCTCGCGAGCGACGTTAGCAAACTCCTTGAACTGGTCGTCCCAGACGACAAAGATGTCATTGGTTTGGTTTATGGTATGGAGAAATGTGGAATAGTCAAGATGCATGAGACGGGTAGTGTTTAAAATGGACTGTAAAGAAGTGTTGAAATCAGCAGAAATCCCCTCTACAAGAGCCAGGGCACGCCATGCAGGGTATGGGGTGATTCTGAGTTTTTTATTGAGATGAGAAAAAATAAGCAAAAGAGCACGTTGAACTCCATTAAGAGATGTCGCAGAAATAAGGTCATCGAGAGAAAAATCACGCATAAGTTGATTGTATTTTGCGACTGTTTCTGAGGCTTCCTTAATGCCTGTGTCAGAGAGGAAACTGACAGTGGCGTGAAAACGTTTTGCATTTCGAAGAACAGCAAGAGTAAGAGTAACGCCAGGACCCTGAAGTTGATCTTCAATGTGCTTTAAAGCAGTTTCCATAGAGAGCCAAAAATTAATTTCTTGGGTTGCTGTTCCAGTGTAAGGGTCTCTGTTCATGCGAGTTGTACCCTGAATAGACTTGATCCAACCATTGACATTAGATTGAAGAGTGTTGAGAAAATCAGTATCGGTAAGGTATTGTGCTGGAATCAAATCAATTGAAGGCGGAGAATTGTCTTCTGGCGAAAAAGAGAGTAATGCTTGTTCAATAATAGGGTGGATATTGAGGGTAAGCTCTGGAATTTCTACATTCTGTTGAAGATGAAGCAAAGAAAGTTCGAGTTCAGCAATTTTGCGGCGGGTTGCAGGGACGGCTGCTGTTGCAGTAGTAGCCGCCTTGTCTGTAGAGGAGGCCGAGGAAAGCTGTGCAGAGGCTTCGAAAAATGGGCTGATGGCGTAGCGGATAATGGAATGAAGAGCTTCGTAAGGGCTGACGGCACCTTCAGCAATCTGAGTCGCTGGCAATGGAAGAAGAAGAGTCTGTAAACGCAAATGAAATGCGTGGGAAGAGTCAATTGGAGTAGGGTCCTTGATGACTGCGATGCATTGTGTGGAGTTCGTAGTGATGGATGGGGTAGTGTCGATTCGGTAGGTGTAGTATGTGGTTTCTACATAGGTTAGAGAAGAAGTGGTCGATTTGGCATTAAAGAAAAAATCAAGCTTACCATCTTCAGGGTCAATGTTGGCGTCTCTTATGACGAATATAACGGCTGCAGAGGAATCCGCGGCAAATGCGGAGCAAAGTTTTAAGACTAGAGGCGTGGTATCTGGGTCAAGAATAGTTGCAGTTGGATCTTCGAGAAGAGTGGCAATAACATCATTGATGTAGCCTGCAAGAGAAAGAGGATTTACGGGATCGGGTACCTTGGGTTCAGAAAAGACATCCGAGTCATCCGGATCCAAAACGGTGGCAGAAGCCATGATTGATGGTTCAGAATTGGGTGCGTGTACTGTATGGAAAATGATGATGAAATTGTAAGAAGTTTTTGAAGGTTTGAATGTTTTGTTTTTTGAAGGTGTTTTGGTGTCGTTACAAGATGGACGCTTTGTTACAAAACATACTAAGATATTATAGGTAAACTACATAAAATTACCTGGTAAATAAGCTTATTTGGGTAACTTAGAGTTGTTGATAAATATGTTACACGTGTGTTACAGGTTTCAATTCGGAACTTTAACATGGAATGCCTAGAGCCTACTTGATCACGCCGGATCGAAAATTCTCTGATACTGCCGGCAACCCAAAGAGGTATCCACGGCACCGTCTATTTATAGAGATTGTCTTGGCGGGCTGCGTGAAGGTTTGCAGAAAGATTTCGACGCGGTGCACCGATATAATCGGGGTTGTTTTTTGTCCGAGCGCAGGAGAAACGTAAGACGATTAGCCGAAGACCTATCGTGATAGTCTATTGAGTGTGTTCCTTCAATTTAAGATTTTAGTTGCTCTGACTGTTTGCGAGCTTGTAATTTATTTTTCTTTTATCTAGAATGAATGGCTGCAACTGTAATTTGTTTTTATTTGTTCCATGGAAATTGCAAAATAGGGGTCAAGGCTGGATTACAAATGATACCAGACGCCTACGCCATCTACATAAAGCACTGACTACCGTAAGCAGCTGCTGGTCTTAGGGCTTTTTTTCCCCGCTTCCAGAAAGTTTTCGAGAAAAGACACGCAATAGCTTGCTGGCGTTAACACATGCAATTATTGGTTGAAAAATGCCGAGCCCTAAATATTTTTTTGGGGCTTCCCTACTCATGGCTCGTTTTACGGAAAGCATTAACATTAATTGTCAAACATAGTTAAAAACCCCTGGCGATTGTAGTCCAATAGTTGTCATCAACAATCACCATGGGCTCAAGTATTTTCCATCTATACTCGTGGTGCCAGTTTACTTGCCTGGTATTACTGTGAATGAGTCAATCGTGAGGGGCATTTTCTGGCGTATTGAATACGAAGGGTTTCCAATAGGCCACTGCCATTCACAAAATCTTAGTAAAATAAAAATAGAACAATAAAATGAAAATACTTCGGTTGGAATGTTATCATTGTGTTCCATTGAGTAGTCATTTCCCTTATAAACAGTTCTGAGGGCTTCTTGTCGGTTCGTCGGTTGCTCATCGGCTAGTTGTGGAGTGTGTTCCCATTGTGCTTACTGCTTCTTTTCTAAAGCAATGGTTGTAGCTACTAGGGTTTGTTTTTTCTTTGCTTGAATCTTGCTGCTGTTGCTTTTAATGAATATATACCGATTCTTATTCTATGACTGATCTTCGTTGATTAATGCTAGCTGCTGGTGTATATGGAGGTGCCGCCGTTTGGTCCTCCAGCGCCGCTCATCTTAACCTTCCGGCTGCTCGGAATTACGGAACCCTAGCTGCCACTAGCCCTAAGCGCTGGCTTAACCCACACTTATAGGCCCACTGGCCGCATTCTTTAAAAGCAATTAGGGCTCGGCAGCCAGTCTCCCTCCTTTTCTTTCCTCCCAAGCGTTGGCGGCTCCTTTTTTTTTTTCTTCTTTTTTTTTTTACCCAAGATATTGTCTGAGCTTTTCTTCGTTCTTCTTCAATTTCATTATTTTGGGGTGCATTTCTCTAAAGTTTAAAAAAATTTACTTTCCATATATCTCTTGTTTTTTTGTTTGCTTTTTTTTTCTGGGGGAGGGATTCATGCACTATCGCTTAAATATATCCCTAGTTGTCACAGTCCCGTTCGCGCATTACCTCACTACCAATGAATCATCACAACTTTCATACACCAACAGATACTAAAAATATAGACCTCCAACTTATTTCTCTTGGCTCTCAAGATAAAGTTGCTACCCCATCTTCGGTCTCTTCATCAGTGCAACCTGCCACGTTTCGACTTAGTGTTCCATCAAGAGACTCTTCCAGAGTTTCCAAATCAGCATCTTTACTACCATCCAGCTCATCATCTCAACCATCTTATCCATCTTCTTCGTCTTCTTCTTCATCATCTTCTTCATCTCGACATTCTCATCGTAGACATAAGTCAACCTCACGGTCCCCGACGTCACCCTCATTTGCCGTTACAGGATCGTCTCACAAAGCCCCCCAAACCGCATCTGCACCATCACATCATGTTCTTAATGCAAACCAGGTTTCACCAGAAACAGATCTACCGGATGACTATGAGCAGCGACTGCTTGCAGGTATGGATCTTGTGCGTAGCGGCGCCATATCTATTCGTGCGGCAGCAAAGAAGGTCCAAGTAAGCCATGAAACGCTGCGTCGAAGATGCCAGGGGGCATCATCTAGGCAGGAATTCCATGCTCAGCTCATGGCTCTAACCCCAAAAGAAGAAGATCTCATCGAACGCATGCTTTTTACATTTGTCACTTATTCAAATATTCTCTCATCCTCGTTTCTTTGTAACCTAGTCAACAATTTCCGTAAAGTTAAAGCGGCCAGAGAAAACCTACCACCTCCTAAGGATCTTGGGATTTCTTGGACTGCAGGGTTTCGTCGTCGACATGACAAGGTGTCCGAAATCATGGCAAAATCCATGAATCGTGAAAAGCCAGGAACAAGCTCAACGTCAGGGACCTCCACTTCTCCTTCTGAAACACCTCCATTAACACCTTCTTCTTCAAAATCGGTCTACGATCACTGGTTTGATCTTGTTTCGGAATCTATTAAAAAGTATAAAATAACTCCTGATAATATGTACAATCTCGTCGAGATGGGGTTCTTATGTGACTCAACGGATCCCAAATCACCCAGTCTCATCTGTATCAAACGTTCGGAGTCTCCAAAATCTTTGGATTTGTGTGCAGTTGTTTCGACATCAATGGAATGTATAGGAGCATATGGGTCTAGCCTTCCGCCTCTTTTTTCTGTAAAAACCCCCTCACCGGGACACAACCTGTTTTCTGGCCCAAGTCTAGACTACGGATTACTCTGTGCGACCTCTGATGGATGGCCCAATGACACAGTTATGTTGGACTGGCTTGTCAAAATCTTCGACGTTCAAACAAAACCCAAAAATAACGGATATCGTCTCATTTTTGTCGAATCTCATGCCATGTTATTTTCATCTGAAGTCTTACTATTTGCCCTCAAAAACAAAATCTTGTTTGCAGTATTCCCACATCAATCGTCCCACGTTCTCCAGCCTTTTGACTTTGGTGTTCTTCCTACATTCAAAACCCAAACATACGCTGTAGCTGAGCAGTCTCGCATATTATCGTCCCCAATACCCTCTATCAACTGGGACTCGTACTTTAGAATTCTTACGGCTGCTCGACAAAGAACGTTTCTGCGAGAAGAAATTGCTTCCGGTTGGGAAAGATGCGGACTGGTCCCCCTCAATAAAAATCAAGCTTTAGGGCTTTTGTTTACAAATCCCCATATCCAAGCAGGCTCCTACGATAACCAATTTAACCTTCATTCCAATCAGTCAAAACGCAGGAGTACCATTACTAGTGGTAGTAGCGATGGAGGAGAAGGTGGCAGTGCTGTTGTTGTTGCGGGTGCCTCGATTCGTGAGAATCAGTCTCATCGTTATGCCAGGAAACTGAATGAACGAAAAAACACATCAGCAGTAAGTGGTCACAACAGTTCTCCCCTGACTGACAGTCATTCTTTGTCCATTGATACGAATTTTGATGTTTCTGGAAGCATGCCACAAACGGCAACAGTGGCCGCAACAAGGGCCCAAACAGCAGCAACCATGTCAGTTACAAACGCTACTCACACACAAGCTCCATTAAACTTGCCAGCGCCGTTTGTATCGACTCATTTGCAGCCTTTAAGTCCTGCCGAAGAAAATATTGCATTACGTGTGATTGGTGCGACCCAACAGTGTCTTACAGAGTATTTTGGCAATAGGCCAGAGCTCTATTATGGCAACGGCTGCCGAGCGGACGTTGATGATGCAAAGAACGCAGGCGCAGCACTGCAAAAATTGTGGAGCCGATTGCTTAACCCTGGTATGGCCAACGGCAACAACAGTAACTTTTCCAACGCTTTGCCGTTTGCCGACGATCATCTCTTCACGGCAACAACAGCATATTCCACAACCACAAGTACCTTTCCAGTGGTGACATCTGGCTACCCGTCTGCTGGCACGTACACCACAAGTGTACCTGCGTTTTCCGTAACAACGGCTTTGACGTCGGCGAATAACAGTAGCTATTCGATTCCTTCAGCATATCTGCCGCTGAGTCTTTCAGAAAGGGGCTCTGTGTCGGGAAGTGTCCCACCAGAGTCACCCGAGGGCAGTGGTGCGGCGACCACAGCCTCCTCGTCTTCAGGCTACTCTCCTGGTATTGATCCGGCAATGCTCTATCCTTGAGGTATGCTGATAGTCTGTGAAGAAAAATAAAGTTTTTTTTATCTTTTTTGTTTTTGTTTCTTTGTTTTGATATATATTTAATGACCGTATGATGAATTTATTTGTACCATAGACCAGCATGAAATTTATTCCATTTTTTTGATCTGTTGGAAGAAGTCTGAACCACAAATAAAACCTTTGCTTGATATTACCCCTTGGCTTTTTTGTCTTTCGTGTGTGATCATCGCGAATAGAATTAGTGTGTAGAATTGAGTGTTACTAAACCGTATCTCTGCTGTTCCACTAGTGCCATCGGGCTCTCGAGCCCATTTGGTTTGGTCTGCCTGGAGGCCTAAAACATACAATAGAGCTGCGCCTCAAGTTGACCTTATTACTTTTTTCAGGGTTTCCTTTTCTGGGCGAGCCGCACGCTGACTCAAAGCTTTGCTTATATTGGGTATAAAACAAAAAAAAGTGGGAAATTACCCGGAAGCATCTTTCTCAAGACGTTACCCTGTCTTGGGAGATTACCCGGTTCAAGCGGTCTGCTCTGCTGCGGCTCTTCCTCCCCTTTCATAACACTAAATACTCGCAACCGACGCTCCCCGAAACTTGAAAACTGACCCTCCCCTTCGCCATGGACAAAACAATCAATTCTATCACTTACAATCCTTATTTACCAAAGCTCTTGCTCTTTGGAGACTCAATTACCCAGCGTGCTTACTCATATGCCGAGGGAAAGACGTTTGTTTTTGGTGCAGCCTTTTCTGATGGTATGGTGGAATTTCATTTGCAACACGGCCCACATCTAACATAAATGTAGACTACCTGCGCAGATTGAGCGTCGTGCACCGTGGGTTTTCCGGATACAACTCAGAGCAGGGAAGATATATTCTCCCACAAATTATTGAGGCAGAAACGACCGGGAAACATTCAATTGCTCTTGCTGTAAGCCTGTCTTGAACTTGTTGTATTTGGCACCTATTAACACTCCAATATCCAGACTGTCTTCTTCGGGTCCAACGACGCCGTTGTTCCTTCCAATTCTCAGTACGTTTCGCCTGAGCGCTTTGAGGAGAATGTCCGCTTCATAACCAAAGCACTTCTGGATGCCGGTGCGCGCGTCATCCTCGTTGGGCCCGCGCCGCACGACGAAGTCCACCGTAACCAGCTTTTCCCTGGTGACCCTGCCGACAACCCACGCTCCACCTTGCGCAATTTCCAGTACGGTGAAATTGTTGGCAAAGTGGCTGCCGAACTCGATGTGGGATTTGTCGACCTGTGGCACGCGTTCCTTGAGAATGTTGGCTGGAAGGAAGGCGACCCTATTCCCGGTAGACTCAAAGATACACCTCCAGAAGACCGCAGTAAGCCATCGCGCATTGCGCACCTGTTATGTGACGGGCTCCATTTTACAGGAGAGGGATACCGTATTTGGTACAATTCTGTGGTCAAGGTGATTAAAGAGAAGTATCCTGAGCTCGAGCCCCGCAAACTCCCATTTCTCTATCCCGAGTGGCAGACGGCAACCATCGAGGACCTGAAAAAGAACGCCTAGAGCGACGATGTATGTTTAGCTTACCTGGTAACTTATTTTTTTTTGTGACCCCCCACATGCCAGTAATTTATTTCGGCTCTGTTCCTCCTCCTTGAAAAATGGTGCAATTTTTCTCGTAGAAGCCACCAACCAAATGATCTCTTCGTCCTACAGAACCCTCCATCTATCAACATCCAGACTCTCTTCTTTTGTTCGTAAAATGTCCACCGGAAAGCTTTTCACCTGCATCATCCCCGACAAGGCCGGCGCTCTTGAGCAGCGTCTCAAGGTCCGTGACCAGCACATTGCCAACGCCAAAGATCTCAACTCCAAGGGCATTCTTATTTCCGGTGGTAAGTATTTATACATCTAGTGCGTTCAACAACTGGCTCTTAATTAACAAAAATAAAAAGGCGGCTACGCTGACAAGCACCCTGAAGATGGCGAGGCTTTCAACTTTAAGGGCTCCATCATCACTTTCCGTGCAGCCAGTCTGGAGGAGGTTCAAAAGCTTTTGGATACTGACATCTATACCACGACTGGAGTCTGGGATCTGCCTAATGCTAAGATCTACCCCGTAAGTATAACCAACCTTTAATCCGACCGCTAAGCTAACAACATGTAGGCCATTGAAGCAATTCGCAAGGACTAAGCTTATTTTTTCATGTAAAAAACCCTGTTGTGTAAATTAAACTTGTAGTCTCCTAATTAAAAAGATACTGCTTAAGTTACATATAGATATTTAAAAAAAAATACCGCTATTACCATTCTTTCCCTCACACCACTCACTCATTAGTCTTTCTTCATTGTATGATAATTATCATATCTCATCACTCATGGCTGAATTCATAACTTATCATGATATCGTTAATGCTTCCAAGACCGTGACAACATCAAATGGGTGCTTTGTTGATGGTCTTGGGAGGCAGATTGTGCTTCGCGGTATCAACTTTGCCGGAGATGCCAAAATGCCGACCCACCCTAAATATATCCCATCACATGCGCCTGACGACGAGGAGTTCTACGACGGCGACGCTGTTTCTTTTGTGGGGTCACCTTTCCCTCTAGATGAGGTTGACGAGCATTTGGACCGCCTGCGGGCATGGGGGTTCAACACACTGCGCTACATTTTCACGTGGGAGGCTCTGGAGCACAAGGGGCCTGGCATTTACGACGAAGAATTTATCGAATATACAATAGCAATGCTTTACAAAATTCGAGCAAAGGGGTTCCGAGTGATTATGGACCCGCACCAAGACGTCTGGGCGCGGTACTGCGGCGGGTCGGGAGCGCCCATATGGACACTTTACGCCGCGGGGCTTGACCCCACAAAGTTCCGCCAAACACAAGCGGCTATTTTGGAGAACCACTTTGCAAACCCGGACCGCGATCGACCCAAAATGCTGTGGTCGTCGAATTACACGAGGCTGGCGTGTGCCACTATGTTCACTCTGTTTTTTGGTGGTCGCGACTTTGCGCCCAAGTGCACGCTGGACGGCCGCAACATTCAAGACTACCTGCAGGACCATTTCATCAAGGCCGTGTGCTACCTGGCACATCGCATCCACAAGTATCACCCGCAGCTGACTCGCGGGAATTCCACGATTCTGGGGTGGGAATCCATTAACGAGCCTGGCGAAGGGTATCTGGGAATTCGGAACATATGCAACATTCCAAAGCACCAGCAAGTCAAGATATTCCATGCCCCGACTGCCGCGCAGGCGATGGCGCTGGGGTCGGGATACGCGCAAGACAGCATTGCGCACTATGCCTTTACAACAATGGGCCCCAAGCAAACGGGCACAGGACGGATCGACCCGGAAGGGGTTTCTGCATGGCTCACGCCTGAGCGTGCTAAGGAAATAGATGCTCACTACGGCTGGACGCGCGGGCCAGAATGGACGGTTGGCGAGTGTATTTGGAAGTTGCATGGAGTCTGGGATGTGCACAAGGGGACGCCAGCGGTCAAACAAAGCCACTACTTTGCACATGACAAGATGGGCAAGCGACTGGATACCAAACGGTTTGTCAATTCCTGCTTTACGGAGCATTGGCTAGACTACTCGCGCGCCTTGCGCAAAA
This sequence comes from Magnusiomyces ingens NRRL Y-17630, assembly GCA_900497715.1. Lineage (NCBI taxonomy): Eukaryota > Fungi > Ascomycota > Dipodascomycetes > Dipodascales > Dipodascaceae > Magnusiomyces > Magnusiomyces ingens. Next base: position 732,049 of record UIDE01000007.1, read on the forward strand.
TTATCAATGCGGATACGTTGCTTTTTTTGCAGCCGCCCGTTTTGGTGGAACCGCCGGAGCTGCTGGCACGCGGGCTTGTGGACAAGTACACGGTGTACACGCCACATTATTATGACGGAATGACGCTAATGCAGAAGCATTGGAACACCAAGTTCAATGTTGACGCGTTGGGGGTTCTGCGAAACCGGTACCGCAACCCACCGGTTATGGCCGTGCGGCTCGGGGAGCGCAACATTCGGAGTTGCTTTGCGCAGCAGCTGCTGGAAATGAAGCGCGAGGGCATACATGCCCTGGGCCCTGACATCCCCATGTTTATGTCGGAGATTGGGATTCCATATGACCTCGATAACAAGCAAGCATACCGTACGGGGGACTTCAGCGCGCAGACAAGAGCGCTGGATGCCAACCATTATGCGCTTGAGCGAGCAGGGTTGTCGTACTCACTTTGGGTATACTCCGGCCGAAACACAAACAAGTACGGAGATGGGTGGAACGGAGAAGACCTGTCGGTCTGGTCGCGAGACAAAGTTGTGGGCGGAGAGGTTTACAATGGCGTGACGCATTGTCCTGCGTCTGTGGCTGAGGTTTACGAGGAAGGTACACAAGCCTCTGCAAGTTCGACCTCAACGGCTGTTGCTGCACCTCCCATAACTAAAACGACGACGAATGATTCGAATCATAGTAAGGAATCCTCCCGAACTCCGTCGCTGACTCGGAGGGCCAGCACACAGATATTCCGACGAGCGTCGACAGCCCCATTACCGCCAACCCCGCCTATCAAGGGGTTCAAAGGACCACTGACGGCGGAGTCCAACTTCCCATTGTATCGTGAGGGGAATCACAAGAATAAGAACAAGAAGCATGACCACAAAGTGTCAGAGCACAAGCATAAGGAGAAGCACAAGCACAAGAATAAAAACAAGCAGGCGAAGAATGGCGGGCCCGAGGGGGGCAAACCGCCAAAGCAAAAGCAGCATCATCATAAGAAAATCTTTGTGGCGGCAGACGCGGTACCGTCGCCAGGAACACACACGCCGGATAAACCCGGGCTTCCATTGGCGCTGCAGAAAGACCAGGTACACGCGGAGCTGGAAGCACAAGCAGTGCAGCACCGGGTTGCAGAACACGATAAAGTGAAAACACCCGCATCTGAGAGCAACAGTCCCCCAACTCCCGGCAACATTCGCCGGTCGTCGACGTCTATCTCCGAGGCGTCGTCCGTTGCGTCGTCGGCTTCTGCGCTCTCGGTGATGTCGACCTCTGTGCTAGAGCGGAGCACGCGGCGACAGTCGCCGCGCGACGAGTCGCTGATTCGGTCGGTGCACTCGGCCAGCTCCTCGGCGGCGTCGTCGTTCATAGAGAGCGTCGATAGTGGGAGCAGTGAGCAGGAGAGTAACATCCACGAAAACAGCGCGGAAGAGCTGGCGGGATCGAGTGGAAGCAGCGTGGAAACATCTACGGAATCGTCCTACAAGTCCGCGCTTGAAGAAGTGACGGGTCTTGAGACGGAAACGGGGTCCACGGCCGACTCGGAGACCGAGACTGAGGTCGATCCCGTGTCTGAGCAGCAGTCGTTCCACGACCCGTGCGATTACCTGGAGGGCGCGCGGGCGCCGGAGGCGTTTATCCGGCCGTACCCGGTGGCGGTAGCCGGGAAGCTGCGGGCGTATGGGTTCGACATGAAGGGCGGGGTGCTGACTGTTCGTGTGGAGGGCAGTGCGCAGACGGTGCCGCCGAGCGCGGTGCGGGGGCTGGCTGCGAAACTGGCGCGCGAGGCGCGCGACAAAGACACGCCGCCGCACAAGCGGACGGAAATCGCGGATATGCTGAGGCGGCACGCTCGCGCGGAGCGCCGCGCGTTGCGCCGGGCGGAGCGCGAGGAGGAGCAGGCGACGCGGCTGCGCGAGCGCGAGAACGAGGTGCTGCAGCATGCGGCGGCCACCGGCGTACCGGTTCCTGCGCACGAGTTTCTGAAGGGAGATTACGAGGAGGATGGCGACAAGGCCGACGAGGAGCTGGGGTGTGTTAGCGACGACGACGACGACGACGAATCGGTGTTTGACTACTTTTCTGCGCAGGACGAGGCCACGACGGATGCGCAGTTTGCGGCGTCGCCCTATAACGCGCTGCACCTGGTGCCGACGGTCATTTTCCTGCCGACGTTCCATTTCCCCTGCGCAGGCACGGCGGTCGCCGTTTCGGCGGGGCTGTGGCGCGTCGACCGCGCCAGCCAGCTGCTGTACTGGTGGCACCTGGGGGGCCCGCAGGAGCTGGAGGTGCGCGGCGTGGGGGTCGACCGCTCCACGTACATTGTCAACTCGGTGGCGGCGCTGCGGCTGCGCGAGCGAAATGGGGCCGCCCAGGGACCCAACGGGCGTAACATAACGCAGGGGATCCCAGGGGCCTGGTCGACTCCCCAACAGCAGTCGCCGCCTAAAGGTACAGGATCAAGTGAAAAGCCAGCTGTATCTCGTGCGCCATCAGCGGCTTCTATCGAGCCATCTGCCGCTTCTAAATCTAGATCAACATCTTCGCGATCGAGATCACGACCAAAAGCGCAGCCGACTGATGCTGGATACGATGGATCTGCACCGTCATGTATTGTAGCATAAGTTTTGAGATAAGGAATTAAAAAGGCAATAATTTAATTGAAAAACAAAAAGGGGGGGGAAGTTTTTATTTATAAAAAAAAATATAACACACACAAAAAGAATCATTAGTAGTCATTAATAAGGAGAAGGCCATTTAAGCCTTGTTTTCAAAGTAGTCCTCCATCTCGGCGTCAAGCTCCTCAAGAGTCTTCTTGGGTCGTCGGGTAGACTTCTTGGAAGAGGAAGTGCCATTCTTGGCGGTGGAACCGTTAGAGGCAGCAGGCTTGGAGCGAGTAGAAGGAGACTTCTTCTTTCTGCCGCCATTAGAAGCATTCTTAGCAACAGCAGCTTGAACAGCCTCAGGGGAGCTAGAAGCGAGTTAGGAATTTGCAACTAGAGACAAGACTGGTATACATACATAGGGTTCAATCTGGTAGAAAGGGGTTTCTTGGAGGGGTCCATGACGAGTTCAACCTTCATACGCTTGGCGCCATTGTCAATGGCGGTACCGTTGAAGCGAACCGAGGCCTTGTGGGCGTCGCCAGGACGCTTGAAAGTGATGGTGACAACGCCAGTAGATTGACCGCGAGCGTTGTAAGCAATAGAGCATGAGGCGATGGGGCCGACTTCATGAGAAAAGTAGTCCTAAAAAAAAATCGAGTGTTGGTAAAACATAATGATGAAAAAGAAACCTAGATTGTGACAAGGCGGTTGAACATTTGAATTGTTGTTGCCGTCGAAGAAAAAGTTTTACTTACCCGAACAGCAGACTCGGTGACATCAGTGGGCTGAAACGGGGGAAATAAAGCGTGTTAGTTGGACGAAATCATAAAATAATAAGTTTGATAAAAAACAAAGGTTAATAATAATAAAAAAAAGAGTCGGTTCAACTGGACTAAATTTTCTGAAACCGAACGCGTTTGTGATGGGTAGCAAACTTTTTTTTCATGTTCAAGAAAAAACGTGGTAGTTTTTTCGCAAAAAAAAATCACCCAACACGAATTAACAGCGAAGCGGGAAAAAAGAGTCCGTCTGCGCAAAGGCATTATTGAGAATACAATATTAGACACTCGAGTCAGTATATTGATCGATCCATCTTGCAAAGAACCCATAATCTAAGCAATGATAATGCCAAAGGACGCTCTAGACCCAAGACAACAAGGCTATATTTTTTTATTATTTGAAATAATTCACCTTGCTGACTTTAATTGAGTCATATTTATCACCAAGGACAAATGTGCGCAGACGTTGAAACCGGATGGGACAAATGACGGGCAAACAAAAGAGTAAGCATCATTGTGCAAGGTATGATTTATACATTAGAGTACAATCATTTCCATTTAATCCCATTATTTTTTTTTAAAAAAAATTATTATTGTTGGAGGAGGGAAGAGAAGATTTAAAATAAAAAAACACAGTAAAAAGTTGAAGATTTTACTGTACGCGAAATAAGATGATCAAGTGCATACCAAGTTGGAGATGATAATTCTGTCGGAAAGCTTTGATGCCTCATCGAGAATGTTTGTCTTAGGACCCTTAGGGGTTGATGCTGGGAGGGCAGAGGCCTTTGGCTGGGAAGGCTTCTTCTTAGAAGCGATAGAAGCAGTTGTGGAAGACTTTGAGACGCCGCGTCCAGAGGAGCGTCTTTTGGGGCCACGAGTCTTAGGCTTGGACGAGATGATTTCGTCAAGAGATTTGTCAAGATTGGAAGACATTGTGAATATATATAAATATAGATTGATGGGGTTTTAATATGGGGATGAGGTTTTTTTTGGGGAGAGGTTTTATTGAAAAGATTTTCGAAAAAAATTTCAAATTGATGGTTTGGGTTGGAGTTTAAGTTGGGAAAAGTGTTAAGGATGATAAGATGGTAAGAAGAAAGAAATGGAAAGGTGGCGAAACTTTTTTTAATTTTTTTTTTTTTTTCAGGTGGGCTGGGTTGTGAGGTTGGATCTAACTGATATTTGAAAAATAAAGGGGGACCAGGGTGTCTAGTCTGAACAGGGAACAAAGGGGGTTTATTAGTCATGATGAGTAAATGTGTTGTCATCTTAAGTAATATTTAAGGCTGTAACAAACTTTATTTTCTGTAATTCAGTTATGAGTGTTAAATTAAATGGCCATGTGAACGCGTCTTTTTTTTTTTAAATATGGAAATGGAAGCGACATTTTCTGTTCTAAACGATGGCTGCACGTACCCGTGTCCTGTTGTATTCTGGAAAAAACAAACAAAAATACCTTATGCGGGTACATCCATCCATTCTTTCCCCCCCTCCCAATTTTAAGCCAAAACCCACTCCCTCCTGGCCAAAAACACAAAAAACTTTTTTAAGTTAAAAACGTAAATTTTTTGTTTATTAGGGAGGGTAAAAAACCATAAAACACCGGAACCGGACCCGGATATCTCCATGTTTCATTGGCGCAGCAAGCAACCTAGTTGGCAACGACCACTGCAGCTAATTGTCCATTGGTGATTGTGTGCCTTTCTGCGTAGCCTCGCTGGCTTTACTGCCATCCATCCAACCGGCACGCTCGGAACCGCCCAGATTAGCCATTTAGTGTCGAGGGTTTATGAATATCTCAATGGGATTTGCTTGAAGTTGCCAGTAGAGATCTACGAGGCCAGACGGACCAGACAGTTGATGTATATTTTTTTATACTCCATCGACCCAGCGAGTGGTGGTGTCGATTGGTTTTATATTTACCACTTGGTACAGACACCCCACGTTTGGATTATTGAGATCTTTTATATATAACGAAATATATGTAATAAAATGAAGCTTTTTTATGGGCTTTTCATACTACTCTTCTCTATTTAATTATATATATACTGTAAAAACCACTAAACATTGAAAAAACTCATTGTTATAAACATTGGATATATATACAATTGTATATCTAAAAACCGTTTTTATAAATGCATCTTAGGGAGGAGAAGCTCTTACTATTGTCAAACGTGTTACACACTGCTATTAACAAAAAAAAAAACGCCCCTCCATTTGACCCCGCCATCACCAAAAGCGGCGAATGAGCGACCAGCACAGCCAGCTGCTCCCCAGCGCTGCGATCTTCGTTTTCCCTCTTCAGCCGTTGGACGGTCATCACGTTGACTGTGTAAGAGCGTTACATCTATCCGTATCGATATAGAATCAGAATTGACTTCGTTTTATATAACTGTAGAACCATGTCCATCCCGGTCCAAAAAGGGTTCTGTGAAAAATCTCAAACTCATAAAAAAAACTGCTCAAAACTTTGTAAACAAACCCATCCTGCTCTTCATTCCTCGTCATAACACTCAACCATCTCTGGGTATATCCCGTGACCTCCGAAACCCGCCAGGTGTCCCGTCCCCTCTCGTCGACTTCCTGGTGTTGTAGGGGAAACTTTTTTTTTATTTCCCGCGTACGCCCGTTGGTGATTTGTTTATTGATTAGGCAGCAAAATTATTATTAAATACCTAAAAGGCCTGCCGCTTTTTTTTTTTTTTTGCTCTCCTTCCATTTACATATATATATAAACATTTAACCCTTTAAATATCTTTTCCTTTTCCCTTTTTCCCTTTTTTTTTTTTTTTTTTCTTCAGTTCGGATTTTTTTCTGTTTCAGTAAAAATACCAAACCGCTCTATTTCATCTAACCCCTCCATCACATTCAGCTCTTTCTCCATACCAAAATGTTGAGATCAGCTTCGCGCTCTATCCTGAGCAGGCCTTCGCTCAGACAATCCCTCAGATCCTCTCTCGGTGCTTTCGTCCCCAGAAAGGCTTTTGCCGTAAGTTTTTGTCATTTGGTGATACCCTTGATATTCCCTTAAAATTGTGTTTCAATGCTTGTCCATATATCTGCCAATTCCTACCTATTCTACCCTCCCAAACCCATTCAGGTCAATCAATACCTCCTCAACCCATTCAACTCCAGCTACAATGCTGAAAAATTCAATAGTAAAACATGGTCAATGTTGATGATGTATTAATGGTGGGAAATGCGTTGTAAATTTAACCTTTTCGGAAATTTTACTTTCAATTTTTTTTTTTTCAAAATCATCACTTTAAACCACTCAATTTGTTGGAATTTTTTGAAATTATTAAAATCTTCAATTCTCAAACAGCAAAAAATCGCTTTTTAGCATTAAAGATATTTCCCGCATTCTTCTTTTTTTAATTTTTTAAAATTTCTCATTTCTTTTATCAATTTTTTATATTTTTTTGTTTTTAATTTTTTGGCTGCTTGTTTTGTATGGCTGCTCACTCGCGGCTTTTTTTCTTTGCACTATCATTGGCTACAACCATACACACACAAACTTTTCTCACAACTTTCATATTATACATACTAACATTTCGATAAACCTATTTTACTAGACTGGCAGTGATGATGTCTTTCTCTCCACTGTCAATGCCTCTTACATTGATGAAATGTACGACGCCTGGAAACAGGACCCCTCCAGTGTCCACGTTTCATGGCAATCCTACTTTAAGAACCTCGAAAGCGGCACTCCCAGCTCACAGTCTTTCGTCGCCCCTCCTACCATCGTCCCTGGCAGCGTCGCCCCCGGTGCCACCCTCGGTGCTGGCGGTAACAACTCCCTCGCCGACCACATGAAGGTCCAACTTCTCGTCCGTGCCTACCAGGTCCGTGGCCACGCCCGTGCCAAGACTGATCCCCTCAAGATCTCCTTTGGCTACGACAATAAGCCCCCCGCTAAGGAGCTTACTCCCGAATACTACGGCTTCACCGAGGCCGACCTCGACAAGAGCATCACTCTTGGTCCCGGTATCCTCCCCAGATTTGCCACCGAGGGCAAGACTTCCCTCACTCTTCGTGAGATTATTGCCGCTCTCGAGAAGACCTACTGCGGCTCTTATGGCGTTGAGTACATGCATATTCCTTCCAGAGAACAGTGCGACTGGATCCGTGAGAGAATCGAGATTCCTCAACCCTACAAGTTCCCCACTGACGAAAAGAGACGTATTCTCGACCGTTTGATTTGGGCCGTTTCTTTTGAGGCTTTCCTTGCCACCAAGTTCCCCAACGACAAGCGTTTCGGTCTCGAGGGTGGTGAGTCTACCATCCCTGCCATGAAGATTCTCATTGACGAGTCTGTCGAGTACGGTGTTGAGGATATCGTCATTGGTATGCCCCATCGTGGTCGTCTCAATATGCTTTCCAACGTTGTTCGCAAGCCCAATGAGTCCATCTTCTCGGAGTTTTCCGGTTCTGCTGGCTTCGACACTGGCTCCGGTGATGTCAAGTACCACTTGGGTGCCAACTACCAGCGCCCCACCCCTAGCGGCAAGAAGGTCAACCTTTCTCTTGTTGCCAACCCCTCCCACTTGGAGGCTGAGGACCCCGTTGTTCTCGGTAAGGCTCGTGCCATTCAGCACTACAAGAATGACGAGGGTGTTGGTGAGAAGGCCATGGGTATTCTCCTCCACGGTGATGCCGCCTTTGCTGGTCAAGGTGTCGTCTACGAGACTTTTGGTTTCCACAACCTCCCCGCCTACTCTACTGGCGGTACCGTTCACATTATCGTCAACAACCAGATTGGTTTCACCACTGACCCCCGTTTCTCCAGATCTACTCCTTACCCCTCTGATCTTGCTAAGGCTATTGATGCCCCCATTTTCCACGTCAATGCTGATGATGCTGAGGCAATGTACTTTGTCTTTAAGCTCGCTGCTGACTGGCGCGCTAAGTTCAAGACTGATGTGGTTATCGACGTTGTTTGCTACAGAAAGCACGGCCACAATGAGACTGATCAGCCTTCATTCACCCAGCCTCTGATGTACAAGAAGATTTCCGAGAAGAAGTCTGTTTTGGACATTTACTCCAAGGCTCTTGTTGAGGAGGGCACCTTCACTAAGGAGGATGTCGATGAGCACAAGAAGTGGGTTTGGGACAACCTTGAGGAGGCTTTTGGCCGCTCCAAGGACTATGTTCCTACCCAAAAGGAATGGCTCGCTTCTGCCTGGGATGGTTTCAAGACCCCCAAAGAGCTCGCCACTGAGATTCTCCCCCACCTTCCCACCTCTGTCGAGGAGCCCATTCTCAAGCACCTCGGTAAGGTCATCTCTACTCCTCCTGAGGGCTTCCACGTCCACCGCAACCTTAAGCGTATTCTCAACAACCGTTTGAAGACTGTTGATGAGGGTAAGAACATTGACTGGTCTACCGGTGAGGCTTTGGCCTTTGGCTCTCTTCTCAAGGAGGGTTACCACGTCAGACTCTCTGGTGAGGATGTTGAGAGAGGTACCTTCTCTCAGCGTCACGCTGTTCTCCACGACCAGGAGAATGAGCAGACTTATACTCCTCTTCAGCATGCTTACCCTGACCAGGCCAAGCTCACCATTTGCAACTCTTCCCTTTCTGAGTACGGTGTCATGGGCTTTGAGTATGGTTACTCTTTGGCCAATCCTGATGCTCTTGTCATCTGGGAGGCTCAGTTTGGTGACTTTGCCAACACTGGTCAAGTCATTATTGACTTGTTCATTGCTCCTGCCGAGACCAAGTGGGCCCAGAGATCCGGTCTTGTCCTTTCTCTCCCCCACGGTTTCGATGGCCAGGGTCCTGACCACTCTTCTTCTAGATTGGAGCGCTTCCTTGCTCTCTGTAACGAGGACCCCCGCAAGTTCCCCACCGAGGAGGCTCTCAACCGTCAGCACCAAGATTGCAACATGCAGGTTGTTTACCCCACCACTCCTGCCAACATTTTCCACGTCTTGAGAAGACAGATGCACAGACAATTCAGAAAGCCCTTGATTTTGCTCTTCTCCAAGTCTCTCCTCCGTCATCCTCTTGCTCGTTCCTCCATTGAGGACTTTACTGGTGACTCCTCCTTCCAGTGGATCATTGAGGACAAGGCTGAGCTTCCTAAGGAGCAAGTCAACAGACTTATTTTCTGCTCTGGTCAGGTCTTTACCACTCTTACCAAGGCTCGTGAGACCAACGGTATCAAGGACACTGCCTTTGTTCGCGTTGAGCAGATCCACCCCTTCCCCTTTGCCCAGGTCCGTGATGTCTTGAACAGCTATCCCAACCTTAAGGACATTGTTTGGGTCCAGGAAGAGCCCCTTAACATGGGTGCCTACTCTTGGATCTCCCAGAGATTCAACACCACTCTTGCCGAGTCTGATAACTACAAGGATGCCAAGTTGAGATATGCTGGCAGAGATCCTAACCCTGGTGTTGCTGCTGGTTCCAAGAAGCTTCACCACGACGAAGAGGAGGCCTTTATCAAGCAGGCTTTCCAGCTGTAAATTTCGAGGGAAGAAAGAAAAAACGCCTATATATAAAATTCCCTTGATTATGATGACTTGATGAAATGCTTTTTTTTATTTTTATTCTATCCCCACCTACCCCCCTTATACATTCCGCCATTTTTAACATTCCTCCTTATTACCATATTTTCCACCACTTCATTTTTTACTTGATATAATTTTAACGTATAATTAATTAAAAAAATTTGTAAAACATTGAATTGAAGCAATGAGATTTAATTAAACAAGGGGGAGAGACGTGTGCTATTAAATGTTTTGGTTGTAGCAAAAGGGAGAATTAAGGTTGTTCCTGGCACGGCTGATGCCAAAAACCTTGTTTAGAAGGTAGACCAAAATGAAAGATATTCGTAAAGTGGTTTTTATAAAGAGACAAAGAGAAGTGTATTTAAAGAAGATGCCATCCGAGTGATCCGAGAGCAACAAGTATCCAGTGAAAGGATTCAAGTCAAACATATCATAAAAAAGGGTGGATGAATCAAGTATTTCAAAGACAAAAGCCGAGCAGAGTGGTGGTATCAGAGGTGTACCCTGGTGAGAAATGAAAGTTATTAAAAAGGGTTTGGATATGAAAGGTTCCGGGTATTTGAGTGAATCAATTCCATGGCTCTTCAGAGGGATGCCTCTTGCTGCCCGTGCCAATTGCGGGGTGGCCACCGCACATTTTAGGAGGATTGGGACCAAATGAAATTTAATATACCCAAGACCTTGCGCCAAAGAACTAGACTCTGGAAGCGCGCCAATCCAGTAACAACAAAAATGAGTCTGTATATTAGCGTACAGTGTGGGCAATATATTAATGAATATGCGCGGATTATTTTAAAGAAATATTAATAATGAAGAAAATGAGTTTCAATATATTCTAAATGGTGATCCGGAATACCGGTCTTTCATTCAGAAAAGTTTTCTTTCTTTTTTTGAGCTTTTCTTTATAAAGAATGAAAAATGTCTACATTTTTTTCTTTTCAACTTTTTTTTTTCTTCTTTTTTAAATATCATTAAATATGCAACAACTTGTATAAACCCCTCCAGTCTTCTATGCTACTTCCCCCCTTATTCAACTTGTATTTTATCGAAAACTCAGTTCTATTTACCCTTCATTGCCATATATCCTCTATACCCCCTCCCAATGTCGAGTCCTGCAGCGGCGACCCCCATGACCCAACCCGCGTTAACTCCCCCGGCCACCACAATCCTGGCGTCACTCACAACCTCCTCTTTCGCACCCCAGGAAAGCGCCTCCCCAGACTCCAGATCGAATCCGCAACTTTCCGCCTCCAAGCATCCCTCTGGCCAGACCCCTCCCCGCTCGTCGTCGCTGGCCCAGCTCGCGTCGTCCTTGGCGTCGTCCTCCTCTCGTCTCCTTAACCACCACGGAGCCGCGGGCCCGCCGCCTGCCCGAAGCATCCGCTTTCCACCGGTCGGGTCGCTCGCAAAATCTCCCGAGCCGCAACCCATCCACCTCCCACCCGAGCCCTCCGCAGCTGCCCCCAAGCCGGGGACCCAATTGGACGAAGCGCCGCCGCCGTATGGCGCGCGTGCCAGTCTGCCCCACGACGTGGCCGTGTGGCTCGACAAGATTAACACCACCCTGCGCGAGCTCAAGCCGCACGGCCCGTCTTCCTCCTCCTCGACTTCGGGGCCATCAAGCTCAAACCATCACCAACAACCACCACGCCACGCACTTTCAAATGGTACCCTGTCTTCCAACAAATCACTGTCGCCAGGACGCAGGCTCCAACGCATCTCGCCACCATCGGTCGACATGAATGCAACAAGACTTGCTCCGGACTTGCCGGGACCTGCAGTAGACAGCGCCGGCAGCCGGCCTCTTCGACGTCAGTTGCGGCCGTTATCGAAGTCCAGCTCGGCAACGACGCTGTCGTCCATGCGCGGGCCGGTGATGCCGCAGCACTCCCGCAACAAATCGGAGACCAATGGGTTGAGCCCAGTGCTGCGGGGTGGAAGAGCAGCTTCGCATTCTCCTCCGCCGTTTGCGTTCAAGCCCTGGACGCCTTCTAGTGAGTCCCCGGCTAGTGGCACCAGTTTGCATGGTGGAGCCGCTAACGCACCTCAAGCATCGGCCGCAGCCTCACCCAAACAGCTGCAAGTCGTACCTGATTTAGCGGGCTCGACGTCCAAACGGCCGCGGCCCCTGGAGGACTCTGGGGCAGGGTTCTTGCCGACCTTGCGGAACGGTCGCTCGGGGAGAGCGTGGTCGCTGGCGCCGGCGGACGCGGTCGAGCTAAGAATCCATATTAACGCGACGCTGGCAGGAATGTGCAGCGCGCTGGAGCGCGAGCTACTCGAGCAGCGCGAGTGGATGGCCGCGCAGGAAAAGAAGCGCATGGCCGAGGTGGAGACCCAAGTCCAGACGCTTGTTGCTGAGCAGGTTGCTGCGAAGCTCGAAGAACACGCCGCTCGAGTCCAGGCCGAGACAGATGCAAGGCAGACCGCGGTTGAGCAGCTGCAGCAGGACATGGCCGCGGTGTTTGTGGAAGTGCGAGCGCTGAGCGGGCGGCATCTCAGTGGAGGCACCACCACCAGCGTCTCCACGACCCAGCTTGAAGGTCTTGTGGAGGAAACGCGGACGACGGTGCGACAGCAGCGTGAGCGACAGGACGCACTTGCGGAGCGGATCGGCGCGCTGGACGCCCAGCTGAACGCGGTGAATGCGTCGCGGCAGGAGCACCACAAGAGCGCGCTGGGAGACGGCGACGGGCTAGTTGCGCTCGCAAAACGCGTGGACGGCGCAGAAACAAGCCTTGCGCGAGTAGCGGCGCGCGTGGCCCACGTGGATGCCCTGGAGGCACGCGTGGGTGCTGCGGAGCAAGCGGTTCGTGCCCAGGACGCGCGGGCTGCCGACTTGCAGCGGCAGCTGGGCGATGTGGCCAACAATACGATTCAGCTGGTCGGGCTGCATCAACGGGCGCTGGAGCGCGAGGAGCGGCTGCGCGAGCAGCTACCCGGGGTGTTGAGGGGGGCCTGGAAAGCAAGTCGAGGCCCCGCGGACGCGCCATCTCCGCGCTGGGCGTCCACGGGGTCTGACGCGTCGACGAGCGAGATTCTCAACGGACATATTGATAGCTTCGACGAGGGGTTTTCCGTGACCTTGGACGAGGACGACAAGCAGGTTGGTGAGCTCATTGATCTGAGTCTGGCCGAGGGGACGCGGCTGCCGCCCAAGACCGCAAGAACGGCGGCTGGGGCCAATGGGTTCAGGCGACCGAGCACTGGGCAGTGCTACTTGTCGGACGAGTCCCGGTGCACGCTGCAGAACCTGCGTGTGCCTGCGCATGCGCGGACGCGAGTGGCGACCCCTCGGGCTGCGGCGGACCCTTATTTGTATTTCGGCCAGCCGCAGCTCCCGCCGGTGACGCACCACCACGATTTTGCCGTGGACAGTGCCCCCGTGAGTCTCCGGACGGGCGGCCCCGTGGTTCTGCAGCGGCCCGTGTCGCGCAGCGGACGCAGTCACTACGGCGTCCTTGAAAAATCAAGCATTGAAGTTGTATGTGGGAGTGGGCGCCAGCAGGAGGGTGCTACTACTGGAGCTGGAGAGTTCGGCGAGAGCGACGAGGATAGCTGGGAAAGCACAGCGGCCAGCGAGGTTACTGCGGGAGTCAGGCCGACGGAGGTCAAAAAAACAGCGCCCGAGAATAGTAACGAATCGGATGGTAGTGGCGAGATGAAGACGGTACCCAAGAGCGATGGCGAGACATTGGAGTCTGGTCTTGCTGGTGCAAGCGCAGGAAATGGCAGAATAAAGTGTGGGGCCGGGAGCACGGACAACAGTATGACACTGCAACCGCCGTTCTACCCCAGCAACCATCACAATCACCACCGGCAGAACGCGAGCAGCGAGGTGCATCGGCATGCGCATGTGTACGGCTACGGGTTGAGTCCGTCGGGGACGTCCGTCTCGTCTGCGGCGGGGTATGCGGACCTGGGAGAGGAAAAGGGCCACGAGACGGAGAAGAACAAGAAGGAGGATGGAGACGCTGCGGAAGAGGAGGAGCACCCGCAGGCGTTTTGCATTTACTATGGAGGCACGGGAGAGGTTTCGGACGGAGAGGGAGAAGACTATGAAGAGGTGGAGTCGCTGGGGTCTTGGGGGACCTCACAAGATACCATGATCCATCATCGGACGGCAGCTGGGTCAGCAGACAGAGAGGCTGCGAGGCAGAGTCCGCGCCGCAAACCCGTGTACCCCGATCGAGTCATGTTCCGCGCGGATCTCGAGGAGGAGGCAGGAGGTCACGGGGAACATGAGGGAGATGAGGTGACGCCAGAGCTTGGAGAGGGCGAGGCCCGGGATCAAGTGGAGAAGGAGCCGGGGTCGCCTGCGCGCAGCGTGTGTTTGGGGACCGGGTCGGGGACAGGTTTAGGGGTTGGTGGAGGATATTGGCCGCCGCCGCCGGCGTCCCAGCAGCCAGGGAGTCTGTCCGTGGCTGCGGGACACCGACAGCGGGGTCACATGCGCGCGCAGTCGTGGTGCGCGCCGGCAGGACAGACGGGAGCGCCGTTTGGCGGGGGGAGGAGTGGAGCGGTGGGTCCAGGGGCGGGGCACACGCGCAACAAGTCGCACTCGCACGCGATCCCGGGCGGGTCGGGCGCCGCGGCGATGAGTGGGCTGAACGTGCAGCAGGTGCCGGGGCGCCATGTGGTGAGCGTGCACCCGGTTGTCTCGGCACCGACGCATCACGGGTCTCTGAGCTGGGGCCATTTCGAGGCGCCCGATCTGGGGACGGTTGCGGAGGAGAGTGTGGGGGAGTGTGGTGAGGGCGCGGCGCCAGCTGCGCCGGCTGCAGTGTATGGGGAGTTTTGCGAGTATCTTGATGGCGAGGCGCTGGGCGGGAGTCTGGATGGAGGGGAGAGTGGCAGACCTAAGGAGCAGTTGCATCCGCACCATTTGACAGTCAGGTTCGAGCAAGGACAGGCGCAGTGTCCTCGACCGCAGGCGCTGCAGAAGGCCCACGATCATGCGCATGTGCCGGGTCCCAGCGAGGGGAGGAGCCCAGGGAGGCAGCGGGAGGGCGAGTATGACCACCGGTTGTACTACCACCCGAAGGCCGGTGAGCAGTTACGGTACCACCACCATCACCACCTGGAGGATCAGCTCTTTGATGAGTTTGAGTAAGACTTGCAATATTTTTTTGTTTTTTATAGAGATTTGCATGTGTTATAGTAAATGCAGACAAAAGTGCGGCTATCGTATTTTCACATGCTGAGAAATCATGGAGCGGCGGTTTGAAGCCTATCGAGGCTTAACGATGGCAATAGTGATCCGATATAATGAAGCTCTGAGCTAGTAAGAAGCCTAATTGACAGATCAAACGTTGGCTTTTGGGTCCATCCACTATAAGACTGGCTTAAAAGGTGCGCAGGGAATTTCCAAGCGGAGACAGAGCTTGAAGGGGCTGGGTGGGCAGTACGTCGTCGGCCAAGGGTGTTGCTGTGGCGGGACCCTTATGGTTTGACGAGTCCGCGTTGTCGCAGACGTTTTTGCGGAGGGTCTCGATGAGGGGGCCTGCGGCGAGGTCGAGGACAAACTCGTCGAGGTAGATGATGCGGAAGCGGGCGAGGACGAGGTCCGGGGCCAGCATGAGGCGGCGCCAGTTGTGGCTGAGCGAGGCGCCGAAGGAGTAGAGCTCGACGGACCAGCCCTCGGCCAGAGCCTTCTCGACGGCGGCCAGAAAGCCGAGCGCGGTGGAGCCGTTGGTGAAGGCCGGGGGCTGGCCGTCGCCCGTGGCAAGAACAATGGTGCCCGGGGACTTTGCCTGGCGGATGGTTTGGATGATGCGCAGGCTCAGGAGCTCGTCGACGCCGTGCTCCTTGTGGTGGGCGGTGGACGAGGGATGGTCTGGGGTCTCGACGCGCGACATGACGGTGACGTCGTAGCGGAGGTGGGTTGCGTGGGCAAACATCTTGCGGTAGACGGAGTGCATGGGGTTGGAGGGGGAGGTTGGCGCGGAGCCGATGAGGAGCTTCTGGGCGGCGGCGCGGCCGCGCAGCAGAACCTTATCGAGGGCCTCGAGGTCGAGGGGGTGGACGTACTTGGCGGAGGGCTTGTGGGCAAAGGCGGAGGCGAGGTCTGGGGGGGAGTAGTAGAAGTCGAGGTAGGACTCGATGGTTTTGCAGAGGCCGATGTAGACGTTGGAGAGGTCGACGAAGACGTGGAGGGAGGCGGAGGACGGCGAGCCCGGGGGCTTGGGCACGAGCAGCGTGGACTTGTTTTTGGGGAAGAGCTGGATGATCTTGGTGTAGAGATTGGTGTAGCGGGCGATTCGTGTGGCGGGCGGCTCGTCGAACGTCGGGAGGGACTGGGCGGGCGGGGCCTTGTGGGGGGTCATTTTTGGCGGGACGAAGAGGGCGGAGGAGTTTGGAGGGGGCATTGTGGGCGCAGAGTTGGTGATAGTTGGCGATAGTTGGACTGGAGGTTTTTAAGGTTGGGAGGCTTCCGTAGGGGATTTTTTTTTTTCAAAAGTATAAAAACCAGCTGGATTTTCCTCGGTTTTTTTAAAATTACCTGCTTTTTTTTAAAATCTTCAGCTTTTTTTAAAAAACCACGCAAATCAATTCACGCGCTAGGGATTTCCCACACACACACCCTATTGCTTTGCACTGAATCTTCACACCAGTCCCCCTAATGAAACCCCTCGATGGCTCACCAGCAGATCGCCCGTTGGTGGTGCCGTCACTCGAACGCTCGCCCTCCGCAATCAAGCTCCCACATAGCCTCTCTCTAGTCCCGCTGGCCGTGGACTACCTGGACTTCCAGGGCCCTGCTGCCTCCTCGTCGGCCGCAGACTCCGCAGCGGCGCCTGGCGACTGCTGCTCGCTGGCCCCCCCGGCTGCGCCGGTGCCGGTTCTGTCGTGCTCGTCAGCCTCGTCGTTATCGACGTTTGCATCCTTTAGTTGTCCGTCTCTCACAAACCTGGCCGCATATACTGATCCATACCAGGAGGTCGAGGAAGACGACGACGACAATCCGGAAACAACTCACGGATTGGAACAGCGGACTCGCCGGCTGTCCATTTCTCAGGGATCAATGCCGGCTACAGAAGGTGGGGCAGGAGGGTGTGGTGGGCGAAACCATCCTCGAGAATGCCCGGTGATAGCCGGTCTATCTGGGGACCACGTTTGTGGAGAGGAAACAAAGACAGCCGGCAACGACTTGTCGCCACCACCTTTGACCATAGGCCCCTGCGAAACGCCCTGCGACCTGTGTCGCCGGCCGTGTCTGGGGCACCTGGCCATGGCCCCCAAGGCCGGCTCGTTTCCGGGCGGCAAGCCGGAGCCGCCGCGGTCGCGGCAGGGCAGCGAGGCGGACGCCGGGCGCGCGACGATGGCGCGGATGATGCGCAAGCGGTTTGAGGGCGGCGGCGGCGGCGGCGCGCGCGAGTACACGACGGAGATCCCGGAGATCTTTGTGGATCCGCACAAGGTGCTGGGCACGTTGATGCGGGGGATTCTGAAGAAGGGCGCGCTGGCGGACCGCGGCGGCGCGCTGGCGGACCGCGACAAGAAGCGGCGCAAGAAGGAGGACGAGGCGGGGCCCCGGAGAGACGAGGACGGCCCGCGCGAGGCGGCGCCCGCGGCGGACCCCGGCGACGGGACCCCGGCGGCGGACGAAGCTGCGGCAACAGCCAGGAGCCACGTCTCGGCCGCGCGCGCGCCGCGCCCAGCCCCCGCAAACGGGCCTGGGCATGCGCGGGCTGCTGCGGGAGACGCCGCGGGCGGGACGCAGCCGCCGCCGCCGCCCCCGGGTCTGCCGCCGCACCTGGAGGCGGCGCTGTTTCAAACGGGTGCGTCGTCGTCGTCGTCCTCCTCCTCCTCCTCCTCCTCGCCGGCATCCGGGGCAGAAGCAGCCACGGGGCGGGGCTGGGGTGGGGCGGCGTGCTGGGGAGGCAGCGGGCGGGAAGTGCCCATGTATTTCTCCAGCGTCAACCTCAACGACCTGCAGGACCCCGACACGCTGCTGACGCCACCCAACCACGTCACGCTGAACCACCTGGCGACGTCGAGCATGCGCAACTCGATTCTGGCGGCGGCGTGTACGAGCCGCTACAAGAGCAAGTATATTACTCAGATTCTGTATACGCCCATGTAAAGGTCCACCTTTTCATATATATTAAGATTTTATAAAAAAAAAAAACAAGATCAACGTGTGAAAACTAATTGACGTTACCCAGAGAAGTGATTGATAGCTCCTTCATTGTCTGCAGCACCTCCTCGACTCGGTTGTCAAGGGCGCCGGTGGCATACTCCTCGCGGGTGCTTGCGTCGAGGTACTGCTGGACCTGGGCCAGGCGGGTATAGGACTCAGTGCAGAAGCGGAGCTGGATCTTGACGAGGGCCTCGAAGGAGGGGTCGAGGTACGGGACGCGGAGGTCGATGAGTTTGGGGAGCTCTTCCGAGAGCTGGTCGTTGAGCTGGTCGTAGACCTCTTTGGAGAAGGCGAGGTCCTTTTCGAGGCGCGGGAGCTTGGTCACGTCGTCGCTGGGTTTTTCCGTCAGCCGCTTGACCTTGGAGCGCAGGGCGTCGTAGTCCATGAGCTTGTGGTTGCGCTTCTTGATCGCCTCGTTGATGTCCTGGAAGTACGCGCAGAACCGCGTGATGGGCTCCAGCACCGTCTCGCGGAACGGCCCGTCCAGCGCCTTGACCGTCTCGCTGTCGAGCTCCTGCACGGCTTGCAGGTAGTACTTGCTGACGCCGTCGCGGGTGCCTGCGTCGCCGTAGAAGGCGTCGATTGTTTCCGCAATGCGGGTCTGGGAGGCGGTCATTGCGCGCAGCGAGTCGAGGTAGCCCTTGGCTTCTTTCTGGAGTTTGTTGCATGCCGTTTCCATTCTGAGGAGAGGTGTGAGTTGGGTAGGTAGTTAGAGAATTAATAAGACTTACGTTCGGTATCGTCGTTCTTCAATTTCAAATTCTTTATCGACGGTCCGTTCCACATGGCCGGTTTTCATCATGACCTAGTGAGGGAGGTTAGTAGGGGGGGTCTTGTTGGCAATGCTTCACGCCGTGACGGAGCAGGTATGCGGGAAGCCAAAGGGCAGACGTACCGAAGTTCCGGCTCTGTTGATTGCTTTTTTGAATCCGTTCCAACTCATTATGGGTAAGTCGAGCTATGCAAAGAGGGTGGGTTGATGTGATTTCGAGTGTAACCACGAGGGGGGTATATTTTGGGTTTAGTAAGAAACAAGGAACAGCGCTTGAAAGGGGGTATCGTTATGGTACCGTAGTGAGAGTGTCGAATCCGAGAATCCAGGAATGCGTAAGTGACTTGAGGATGTGGTGATGGGAGAAGAGGCCTTTTTGGTGGTGTAGCGAGGGAGTTTTGTGTTGCGTTGCGGGAAAAAAAAAAAAACGATGGCGATGTTTGAGGTGGAAGTCACATGGAGACAATGAGGAAGGCGGTGCAAATATGAGTCATTATTTGTCATGTTTATGTAAGCGGCACTTTGAAATAATGGCCTGTGTCTCGACTTCTCAACTTGCAACCGAAGCCCCGGGTCGTCCCTCGGGTTCTGTCCCTTAGTAAATAAATTGAAAACCTTTTTTTTTTTTTTTTTTTTTTTTTTCATAACCATCACACTACAAACATCTACTCGTCGCCAACTCGCCCCACCGCCTGGCACGAAGCACGCTCGACGGGTCCTTGCGAGGGCTTTGCGTTTCGCCGGGGACTGTCCACAAGTTTTCCAGAGTAACACCACCTGCAGGGCGCTGACTAAGCCGGGGTTCCTTTTCTCTCTCTTTGTCTCCTAAAAAAAACTTGCCACCACCACCACCCAAACCAAAACCCCTTCAGCAAGAACAAGACATACCACGATGAGCGAACAAGTGGCCCCGGCCAACCTGACGGAATCCCAGAAAATGAAGACGGACGAGCACGGCGTGCCGCTGTGGATTCTGGCGCCGACCGAGGAGAAGACGCTGCTGAAGGAGCACCAGGCGTGGACCGAGAAGATGTGCGAGGTCGAGTTTCGAGGTGAGATTAAGGCTGTTTTGACCAAAGGCCCCCCTGCTAACGTGAGATGTAGAATTCGCCGAGTGCTGCCAAAACTACCCGCTGCTGTTCCCGTTCCGGTGCCCTGACAAAAAGGAGGCCATGACGCAGTGCGTGGCGCATTACGGGTCGCCGGCCATGTTCAACAAGCTGCGCGAGACGTACATTGAGCGCAAGATTGCGTTTCGCGAGAAGCTTGAGAAGAAGGCATGAGTGGGATTTTTTTGTAAATAGTCTAAATTAAAAGTGTATATAAAATATCAAATATAAGTTATATATAAAAAAAGAAAAACTTATGGTACAAGGAGAGAGAAAAAAAAATCAAAAGGTTAATCCACCTTTTTAGGAGCCTCAGCTTCAGCCTCAGCCTCGCTGCCACCTGGGGGCGAAGCACCTTGGTAAGTCTGGGCAGGAGGAGCCCAGGAGAGATAGTCTCTGCGGACCTCGACGTAGTCGTAGGCAAACTCGCCAATCTGGTCGTCGTCCATACCGCGCAGCTCGGCGTCCTCCGAGGCGCGCAGCTTGCAGCCGGGAATGTAGTTGACAATGAAGCCAATGAGGACCGTCATAAAGAGGGTGTAGCCGGCGGACGCAAGCATGTAGCAAATCTGCTTGTAGATCTGGCGGTAGTTGTGCGACAGCCAGCCGCCGCGGTGCTCGGTGGCATTGTCGAGGCCAATGACCCAGTCGGCGCCGAAAAGAGCATTGTAGATGAGACCAATGATGCCTGCGACACCGTGCTCAGCAAAGGTATCGAAGGAGTCGTCGACGCGGCAGAGGTACTTGACCTTGGTGGCAAAGTTGCAGACGACGCCGGCCGACACGCCGAGAATGACCGAGGCCCAGAGGGGAATGACGCCGGAGCACGGGGTTGCCGCGACCAAACCGGAGATGATTCCTGAGCAGACAGCTACGGTGGACCACTTGCGCTCGAGGCGGTAGTCGAGCAAGCACCAGGACATGGCGCCGAAGCAGGCGGTAATGTTGGAGTTCATGATGGCGTAGACGGCGCGCAGGTTGGCGCCCAGGGCGGAGCCGCCGTTGAAGCCGAGCCAGCCAAACCACAGGAGGGCGGTGCCGAGGGTGACGAGAGAGACATTGTGGGGGCGGAAGTTGAGGAGCAGCTGTTCCTTTCTGCGGCCGAGGACAATGGCGTAGGCAAAGCCGCCGACACCGGAGCCGATTTCGACGGGCCCGCCGCCGGCGTAGTCGAGGACGCCCCACTTGGCGGCCCAGCCCTCGCCGGACCAGACCCAGCAGGCAATGGGGCAGTAGACAATGGTGATCCAGACGGCGGTGAAGACGCAGACGGGGAAGAGGCGGCCGCGCTCGGCAATGCCGCCGGCGATAATGGCGCCGGTGACGGCGGCGAACATGCCCTGGTAGGCGGCGAAGAGGAGTTCTGGGTAGGTTGCTCCGTCGTCGCCCCAGAGGACGTTTTTCATGCCGAAGGAGTGGAGGTTGCCAATGTAGCCGTTGGTGGCGGTTTTGGAGAAGGCGAGCGAGTAGCCCCAGAAGTACCAGGTGAAGAGGGAGACGACGGCGGTCATGTAGCAGGCCCAGATGAGGGAGAGGGCGGATTTTCTTCTGGCGAGGCCCGAGTAGAGGAACCCGAGGCCGGGCACCATGATCAGGACCATACAGGTGGAGACGGCCAGGTAGGCGATATCGCCGGTATCGTAAGCTATTATGTAATTGGTTAGTCTGGATAAGGGAAGAAAAAAATTTTAGATTTAAAAAACGGTGATTGGTTTGAGATAAGGTTGAGGAAAAAAAAATTTTTCAAGTGAGGACATAAAGACTTACTTTCGCCACGGAACTCGACGACGGCCTCTTCAGCTTCTTGTCTTTTTTTGAGAGCCAGAGCAGCTCCATGGAGGAATGGGTAATGCATATATGGGGTGTGAGGTTGGGGATCAGAGGGAAGGTAGGGAAAGGAGGTTATATAACGATTATATATATGGTGGGATATATATATATGGGTGTCTTTCCTTTTCTTTTATATATATTGGGATGGTTATATAAAAGGAGAAGAAAAAAAAGGGTACTGAAAGATTTATATGAATATTGAACAGGAAAAAAAAGAAAAAGAGGAAGAAAAAGTGCAGAGTATTTATACAAGTCTCCTTTTTGTGTGTGCAGGAAGTGGCATATCAACTTTTTTTTTTGGCACACGCAAAAAGAAATGTTGGGCTCCCAAATACCTTGGCCCGCGTACTCTTATCTTGTGCATCTGCTGCTGCTGCCGTCTTTTGGCTGCCCGACTGCTGCTGCCATTGTTGCTGCCACTGAATAGCCTGATTAGGTCACTCACGTTTGTGCAGAAGAAGAAGAAGTTTAAAACTTTGTTGTTCTTCCATTAAAAGTCTGGAGACTTTTTATCGTGCTCAGAGTGTTGCTTTGATGAATAACCCATTTTGAGTCCCAGAGGTCTCTTGGTCCTTCTGGCTGGCTTCAACCTTGCTCACCTCTCCGTTTAAACAGCCTTTTTATTTCACACCTTAAAAAGCTTCCCCCCCCCCCCCCCCCCTTACCTCTGCTCAAGTCCCATTGTTCCTCAAAACCTCCAAAACTCCACTTTTTTTTTCTTTTTCCTTTTCCCCAGCTTTTAATCCTCGCTGAAAAAATATCTCTTTATTTCCCTCGCCGAGACTTGGAAAATAAGGGGGGAGGGGAGGTGAAAGGCAACAAGATAAGTCTAAGCTTCTCCTATCGATAACAAAAACCTTCTAATCACTCTCATCCAACCATACAACCGCTCCCTCTTTTTTTTTCATCTAAAGTTTTTCACAACTCCACTCTTCTCCTGAGTTGATAAACGTCTCGGCATTCGCCTCTTTAGGCAATTTCTCTTGACACTTCTGCTGCTCCCCCATAAACCCGCCCTTACGTAACCCCTTACTAACGGCCCTCATTGTCTTAACCATCCATTTCTGTCCCCTCGTTATCATTCATCACCTATTGGCCTGTCCCTCAGCCTTGTAACCTCCGTAATGACGTAAGGCCCCGTTGAGCTATGACTAATCTTCCCGTTTCTTATCTGCTTCTTCTATAATAAATCCTCTATATAACCTTATCGCTCCTCCTCCTCCTCTCCAAACTCACCCGTAACGCAACAACCATCTCCCCCCTGCCTGACCGCGCCAACATCCGCTCAGCGCGCGAAACCCCTACCCACACCCGGTCCCGCTTCCCCCCCTCCACCCACCGCCACCCCTCTGGCCCTTCCTCCGCTTCCCCACCAACGTCCGCGCCATACTCCCCCTCGTAGAAATACACCCAGTTTTCTCCCCGGCTTACCACCTCCCCATCGGGACCCCTAGGAAACCGCCGCAGCTTCTTCTTCTTAAACACCTCTGTCCGCGCAAACTCCTCCTCCAAGGCCCTATCGCCTGCCTCCCGCAAATCAACCTTCCTAACAAACCCCAGGCTACTAACCCTGCCGCTGCCGCCGTCCTCACTCTCTCCCTTCCTGCTGTTGCTGCTGCTACCAGTCACCTGACCATCAACCCTCCATATCACGGGATTAATCACCCCATCCGGCTCCTCCCCCCCACTCTGCCTCTTGCTCTTCTTCTTCTTCTTCTTAACGTCTCCATCAAGTTGGCGCACCAAAACTCCCGCCTCTTCCCAGGTCTCCCGTATCGCTGCTAGCCCGTAATCCTCTGCCTCTCGTTCCTCCACTCCACCCTTAGGGAAGGTCCATTTATTCACCCCCTTTTTCACACTAACTAGCAAAACCCGATCTTCCTCTTCTTCCTCCTCTCCATCATCGTCACCTTCCTCCTTCTCACGCCATACAATTAAACTAGCAACTATCCGCGCCCCTTCCTTATTGAATAAATCAGATGATCCCGACCGCCCTCGAAACCTCCCGTGCCCGTCTAACCTCTTTTGGACCTCATCCTGATGCTCATCATCTCCTGCTCCTTCTCTTCTCCCCATTTTCTTCTTATTCTTTTTCTTATTACTACTACCTCCCCCTTCTCGAAAAGATTGCGTAAATTCTCGAACCTTGTGACGGTGATGGCTTTTAGGCCGCTCCGAACTTAAATGCTCTAATGTACTCAACCTCCCACCAGTACCGCCCGTACTTGCCGAGGCCCCTGGATCAATCGTCGAAAGTGCCGCCACTGTTACTCCTGCTACCGTTACTGCGCATGCAACAAGCATTAACACTAGCATACTATTGGTTGGTATCTCCCTGCTATCGTTCTATCTTAACGGGAATAGAAAGTGTTGTTTGTGTGTGTGTATATTTATGGTTTGAAAAAAAAAAAAGACGAGAGATTTTTTTTTGTTTCCTTTAGCCCTTGAAATCTCGTAATCACAACACTCAACCGTTACGTAAGTCACACGGCTATGTTTCTCCTCCTTTTCCTCGCCTTCTTAAGAGAGCTAAATTCGTACTCCATAGGCCTCCTGCCACAAAACCTTAGATAAAGGTTAAAACTTGAGGGCTGCTTAAATCCCTTTTTAAATGCCCTCTTCTACACCCACTGCTACCATTGCTGCTTCTGGGGCTGCCTCGACGGCTGCTTTCATTTTATCCTCTTATCTATTCATCCTCCAACCTCTCTCGCTTAAGCGCCAATTCGCGTCCTTCTCAAGGGCCTAAATAATATAAGATATATATAGAAAGATAACGTATCAAAAGCAAAAAAAACAAAAACCTTATTGTATATATTCAATTTAGAAAAAAAGCCAAGATGATATTCAAATGTTTGCAAAAAAATGTAAATGAAAATATCGAAAATATATTGAAAAAAAAACTAGTTCTACTCTTAACTACCTAGTTTATCAACATTTCTATCTCAACTCTTCAATGAAAAACCAATTTCCCTTCTTTTCCTATTCTCTCACTAGTCTCCCCTTTTTCCAATCTATTATCCATAACAATAAACCTTGTTTTCTCATCCTTCGTTATTGTCTCAGATCTTACATGTCACAACTTACATATACTCCCCGAGATACAACATCCTTTTAAACCATCTGGCCTCCCCTCTCGGCCATTGTTTATCTTTTTTAAAAAAAAATCTATTATTATAAGTTAAAAAATATATATACACTTCCCTCCCTGCATCTGCTGATCCTTATCGATCCTTTCCTCGCCTTTTCAACATGGACACCCTATCAATGGCTGCTTATCCTTATCTCACGTGACCACTTTGCAGCATCCGCCCAGATAACCTCCCAAAGGCCTCTCGCCCATCCTCCCCCTTGATAACCTTCAACACACTAAAAAAATACTGCATCTTTTGATAACATCTCTACACTTTTCAATGCGTCCTCAATTGTATATATACTTCCCATCCACAATACCTCTATGACCCTCCCCATTGTAGATCCCACTAAGGGCCACTGCTGCCCGACCCCCAGTACCTCCTCTCGATCCCGTAATATCCGTTTTCGTTCATCCTTCTCTCTAAATCCCAATAACTCAAGGTTAAATTACCTTCGTAACCACTCCCGTAGTCATTTCACAAAGACTGTCCAAACCGCTTGGTTCTGTGGGGATATTAAGGCACAGCGGATTTTATTCTTGCTATCCCAAAATGCACCTCGTCTTTTTTTTTCCACCACCTGCTTCTTAAACCTGTAAGTAAGCCGACTCTGAAGTAACTCACGAGTGACCGGCCCAGCAATTTCTTCTTCGTTTACCTGCGTGCTACTTACCTCTAACTTCCCAGGTAATCTAATAAACCTTTCACTCGTTTCCTCCATAGCACAAACCACGTTAAACCCTTCTAAATCACGTAATTTGAAATTTATTCATGGTAACTACCTTCAGTAGACCAAATCATAAATATTTACAAAAATTATAATCATCATCATCGTCATCACCATATCCAAAAAATTCATCATAGTCATCATATTCATCATTTGACGACTTCCCTAGCTCTTCCCTCTTGAAAAAATCAAATAAATACTTATTCACCTCAATATCAATCTCTTGCGTCAACACATCCTCAATGGCCCCATCAACCTCTAGCCCGCACGCCACGTAAGGATCGTACACATACCCAATCTTATCCTGCTCTCCTCGATCATTGACCCCCTCAAACATGAGCTCATACGCCGGATTCGCCACTCTGTCCAATGGCAATACAAATACCTTATCACAATCCACCTCCGATGAATACCAGTAGCGGCCGCGCACCAGCCTCTCCCCAGGGTTCATCGTCAGCAGATTGCGCGCCGAATAAATGGGCCGTGTGGGAAGTGCGGTAACAACCAAGTAATTCTGTCGATAACAAAATGGCTCTTCTTTTTGCTCAGAGCGCACTCCACCCACCCTCTCAACTTCGATCCCATAGCAATGCACCATGTCCAACACCTGGAAATATCGAAAGCCTGCTGCCGTAAAGCCTTGGTTGGGCAGCCCTACTCGAACCAAATTTTTGCGTTTGATGTTATAGCCCTGCCCTCTAAAATAAATAAACTCTGGCCGCTTATAGTTCTTCTTCGTCCATGCAATAGGCGAGCACACAAGCTGAAGCCCCTTGGACTTCAACTCCTCAAGTAACTGTCGCTCAACCGCTTTTTGATAGGCGCTTGGACGCGAGTTTGGGCGAAACATATTTTTAGGGCTTGATATCTCGACCCACCCCAAATTCAGTCTATCGCCACTCACAGGCATGATGAAATTGGTTATGCTCAGCATCTGCTCATGCTTTGCAATGTATTTCACTACCTTCTTCTCGTTATACGCCTCTCTTTCGGCATCCTTTACGTGCCGGTTATTGGCGTAACCGCTGTACTGCGAAAGAGGCCCCACTTGTGCAATCAGCGAGGCCGCATGCGTGCACAAATGAATGGGAAGCGTACAAAGTGAAAAGTTATCCTTATAGTTATGAGTAATCATGCGCTCATAGTCTCTCACAAGCACATTAAAGGATCTCTCAATGCCGTCCAGGTGTGCCTTTTTAACCACCTTCCCGTTTGCAATCTTTATCATCGTTGAAAAGTCCGCAAATATATCCCAAAGCTCAACTATTTTCGAATACGACTCCCGTGGAACCCCGCTCACAATCATCTGGTGATGAAGAATTGGCATGACGTAGCAAAGAACCTCCATTTTAGCCGCATTCACTCCCTCAAAGATCCCCCGAGCCATTCGTGCGCTTTCAGGCTCAAAGTTGTATGGCTGCAAGATGGAGAACATATTGGCCTTCCGAATCAAATCATATAAAAGCATTCTTTCTTCTTTTGAAAATCTAAACTCTCTTAAAAAGGACGGCGCTGTGTCTTCTTTAGAGGTCCCAGTGCTTATCTCATAAAAGACCCGGGTTACGTTTTCAAAAAATATCTTTGCGGGATCAAAGGGAAAGGAGTAAGGGAAACTCAGCTTATTTATCTGAATCATGGCTGAATCTTCATTAAAACAAACTTCCCAGTTTCCTCCTGGAGTTGAATGAACATGCTCCTCATTGTGAGGCTTCCGGTGGCGGCTTTCAAGCGCAGGCTCAACAATATCCAAGTACCATTGCATATCGTATAATGTATAAAAAGGAAGCTTTCCGTTAGGACCCAGAGGCCCAGCAGTTGGAAGACCTTTTTTCCCGTTGCTGTCTGTACTTTTGGTTACGGAGCAATACCAACATGGATTCACAGCTGCTGGACCCTCGTGGCCCATTGCCGAAGCAATCACTGGTATGTCTCCTCCAAAAGTCCTAAGATGAACATACACTCGGACTGTCTCCTTTTTGCTCGCATCATAGGTATCAAACCCAACTTCTGAAAGCACTTTAAAGTGGTCCTCAACAATCTTGTAAAATGCCCTGACATCGCTTTCACCAGAAAAGAAGCTCTCTGGCGTTTTCTCGTCCCAATACAGTCTTTCATAACAATTAGGATAGCTGTAAACTGTGACGCGATTTTCCCTTTTTGAACGCTCACTTGGAGGAAGATTGTCAATGAGCGCAACAAAAAAACTGAATTTCCTCCTTACAGAGGAAAAAATAAAGGACTCATACTGGAAAAGAGAAACATAAACATGTAAATCGCTCTTTCCAGGCTCCTCAAAACTATGCCCTTTAAATAACTCTCCTTGAACAAAACTACTCATAACACTCTCATCCTTTTTGCTGGGCCCAATTCTCAACAATTTAGCCATTTTCGAGTCGTTCAGAACATTCACCAAGTAAGGAATCATGCCGTTGAAATATGTTTTATCTTGACCCGTTGCTTGACAGTTCTTAACAGGGCAATGGGATAAAACCCTATTCCCACTAAAATAGGGACTATGGCCTAGACTGCACACATCTATAAAGCCTGGTAATAGCACTCCTGAGTAAGGCTGTTTTATGCCTCGCCTTATCTTTTTAGGCACTATGTTGTCAAGTTGGTTTCCCAAGTTATTAAAAATCTTCTTTATTTGACGTAACTCTTTCGATGAATAGAATCCATTCATCCTGTCGTAAAACGATTCACGAGCAAACCGGTGTTCGCGAAAGTAAAAACACATACCGATTCCTAAATTTTTAAGATGCGGATTACCACGGTTTAAAACCAATTTGGTACTTGATATCGTGTCTTGTAGAGACTGAACAAATTTATTGTAAGTTTCTAACATCTCGGTTGGAGATTGAGGTCCCTGGTCGAGGCTAGCATCTTCCTCAAAAGGTGGTACGGCATCCCTCGCATTACCAACTTCCCCAACGCTCTCCTCTTCATCCTCGTCCTCCTCATCAGTAAAGTCACAATCTTCACACGACTCTATAAAGCTGTTGTAATTGTATCTACTTCTGCCTTCACTCTATGTTGCTATACTAGTGTCGCTTGCAAGATATAATACTATAAAGGTTAACAGAGTAAAATAAAAGGAAGGAGACACTTACTATCGGGGTCTGAACAATAATTTGAACTATCGGATTTTACCTCATTACCTGTCATTTCAGGAAGTATGATTGGTGTTGCATATAACTTCGGAGTCCCAAGAGGTTCATTTGGAAGGTCGTTTGAACCATGGGTACAATCGGTCGACAAATCCGGTTCACGCATCATGGTATTTGGCAAATGAGGCTGACGAATAGGAATGTTATTCGGAAGAACATCTGGGGATGAGGGCAAAAATACCTGTCTAACTTCGGGAATAGAGTGTCCCTGATCACCAGCCGGAAATGTGCCTTGTTGAACATAGGGATCAGGACGATGAAGAGATGGCAGATGCTGAACTTGCTGTTCCGGGTTGGGTGGCTGAGGAGGCTCCAAGTTTTGATAAACTGCATTATATGGAGGAACAGGCATGGGTGGACGGGGTGGCATAATTTGAAACTGCGATTGTTGCTGGAGAAAACGTTGCTGAAATTCCGAGTCTTCATGCCCCAAACGTCGCTGATTTTCTCTCACATCGTTCAAAGGTATGTTACTTGGCGTAGCAGTATGTTGTGGAACAGGACATGTTGCGCTGGGCAATGGAGGCTCCGATGGTGCGTTTGGCAGGTATATTATAGGGGGCTGAGGTTGCTGGGACTGGGCAGCTGGGTTTAACCCCATGGGGGGACCGGGTGAGGGGGAAAAGGAGGATGGAATCTGCGGCGAGGAGCCTGAAGATGTCGATCCGTTTGGTAGGTGAGATTTTTTAGACGCAAACACGGAAGGATCAAAGCCGTCGAATGACCGCGGCAGGGCACCTGGTCCATGGGCTCGAGCTTTTTTCAAGCGCTCTCTTGATTCGCGCTTTTTTTTACGGTTGTAGGCACGGTACTCCTCGCTGTTGAAATCCCATTTAAGTTTTGGCAAGATGAACTCAAATTCAATGACGGGAGCAGCTGGCTGTGCAGCAGCAGCGTCACTAGGCGGCTCGGGTTTCGAGCCACTGGTATCCTGGGGGTTCATTGCGTTGAAGTTATGGCTGATTTAGAGTATCGGGCATGAAAAAAAAATTAGAGACGCACAAACAGGAGACCGGTGGGTAAATAATGGCACAATGCTATTGTTACGTAAACTCAATCCTAATAGGTATATTATAGAACGAGGATTACAATTAAAGCGAGTTTGGCTCTTTTACGGCTGGTGAGTGTCAGGGTTAAGTTTAGGATTGACCTCAGAGTACTGTAACTCTGTTTGGGATACTTGGTTGGGCGAGCAGAAGTTGGGCCCAGGATTATTTTTGGCTGAACCAAAGCTCCCAGCGTGGTTGCGAACCTGGTTTAGTCCAAGCTTGAAAACCCCGTGTGGGGTAAATCGGATGATGAACCCGGTTCGCGGTTTTGGCCCAATGTCGAAGTAACTGCTAATGTCAGCTAGTATATATAGTAACTATGGATGTTTGACAACTCTGATAAAACAAGATGGAAGCGCTCTTTCAAGCTGTGATTTGGCATCTTCAACAAGTCCAAGTTTACTATACGTCATCTTTATCCCCCTAACCCTATCGTAATCTATCCCCCTCCCCTTTTTTCCCGAAAACCTCCAAACCCTTTTTGAATCCCATTCTTCCTGCTGAACTTCCTCATCTCCTCAAACATTTTAACCAATAATTTAATAATAATAATGATGAATCTCCTATAAAAATATATATATTCCTTCTTTACTTGGTAGGAGAAAATACCAAAATAAATAACCCTACTCAATACCGCTCTCCGCCCCAAATCTCGGCTGCCGCCTTCTGACATGCCTTCAACATATTCTCCTTCCCAATCACGGATTTCCCTCCAGACTCTGTCACCAAACTACTCCCCACATCCTGCACTTTAACCACCTTGTGCAAAACCCTTCTATCCGATACCTCCTCAGAGCTAATCTTCCACCCGCTCCCGTCTCTCCCACTCCGTCTAGCCTTTCCTGAAATATCCCCTCCTCCGCGCTGCGTGGTCTTTTGTAGCCGCCCAACCGCCCGCGCCCACTCAACAAGCGCTAGCGTTCGCTCAATGGATTGAACTTCCCCACAAAATGGATTACTTGGATCAACCCTCCCGGCACTAAACCCTCCTTCCATAGACCCTCCATTACTTCCTCTCAACCCAACCCCGGATACTCCATCACCATTCCTCCTCTTGTCCCCATTAACTTCCCCATTACCTTTAATATTACCTTCCCCTCCTTCATTACCTCCACCATTATTACCGTCTCCTCCATTGCCTCCACTCCCATCCCCTCCTCCTACTACTTCTTCACCTCCTTCCTTACCCCCATCCTTCGTAGTCCCTGCTGACGCCTCACTTATGGCAGCTTGTACATACCGCCGCGGAATATCAAAAACCACATTGGATCGCGCCGACCTCGAGGACACATTCACCACACAGTCCTTCAGTACCTCGCTCTTCATCTCTGAACTAGCCTCCCGCGAAGAAGCCTTCGTCAAGGCATCCGTCACAACTGAATTCAACAATAATGGCGTACTGATCGACGTAACAAACTCCTCTACTGTCTGCTTGGCCTGCGGCGTAAGCCCCAAGACCGGCCCAGGCTTCTGATAAACACCAACCAGTGGCGCAAGACCACCATCCAACATTCCCACGTATGGTGCACGCTCAGCTGCTGTGCTGTTTGTGTCATCCAAACCCTCGAGCGCCGACTCCTTACCAATGCTATATTTTGCCTGTCCCAAATCCGTCACCTTATTTCCATCGCCCCTGCTCTTCCACCGCTGCTCCATCTTCGCATGGTGTCCATCAATGTTAATGTCCACAGAAGCTGCATTTAACTCAACGTAGTCCCCGCGCGAATCCAGTCGCGCCAGGGGAAGCTTCGTCGTAAGGATCAAGTTTTTCAAAATATCAACTACATCACCCTCCGGAATCTCAAGGGCTGACGCTATTTTGGCAAACTTGATTCGAGTATATGGCCGGACAAACCGTAAAACACTAAGAGATCGCGCTGCAAACTCAATGTCTCCCCAGAACTCCCCAAGAAACGGATCCCCCATAATCTCCTGGGCGCTCTCTTGGTCCTGTAATAACCTCTGAAACTCTTCAAGATCATTGCGCTGAAACGCTTCTACCAATTGCACCATCAATGCAATCTTGGGATCGTTTCGATACGGCCTTGTTTCTTGCGACTCAAAGGGATTGATCCGGGTTTCACTCAGCATGCATGCAACAACAAAGTACTTGAGAACTGTAATCCGCTGTAGTGACCCTGCTTCATCGTAATTCTTAAAACTGTCAAAAAACGCTTGCCGTGCTAGCTCGTAGCGCTTTTCTCGCATCTGCATCTTCCCTCCTGCCTCACTGATGACCCCGAGAATTCGCGGGTGAGGAACAGCGCTTTTTAACGTTTCTGTCTGCCGGTAAATCTCCTTCATTTTCTTGTAGTCCCCAATCCCAGAGTACAAAGAAATCATCTGCGCATACACCTCCATCAAATACGACGACTTCAAGTTGTTTTCATCTCCGCCAGACCCATTCGACCCGCTTTGACATCGCTCTTTAATCTCAACAAGCACATCGAGCGCTTTTTGAACCTGGCCTTGGTCTGAATACAGCTTGGCCAGTTTCAGATTGGTTTTGATCCACATCCGCTCGTTTTTCACACTCACAAGCTTAGCGAGCGTCGTAACATAGATCTTTTCAACAAACTTTAAAATGCTGCTCGAATCGCTTCCCTTCTTCTCTTGCGACCCACCGTTGCTCTTCTTAGTCGCTGTCAATAAATCTAGCATGTTGGTGAATGATTTCTCCGCATAACTGCTGCTTAGTTTGTTGTCGCCCAGGTAATCCAAAAGCTGTTCGTATTGCTCAAGAACCTCTTCTCGCTTCCCTTGCGCAAAAAGAATCTTAATCATCTGCTTCTTTGCCTTGAAAGGCCAGTCGCCACTGCCTTCTGCTTCACTCTGCGCTACCTGCTCAAACCCCTCATAGGCTGCCTCCAAGTCATCATCCTTAAAAGCTATCAATTATCAGTCTTAGTTCATATTAAACAAAAAATATCTGCACCTTACCTTTAGCATTGTAATACACATTTTCCTTAGCCTGTTAGTCTCATCTCTATCCTCAATTGATCTTTAGAAACTTACCAAGTCCATATCCCCTCCTTCTTCCCCTTCTCCAGATTCGTCATCGTAATCAAAATTGTACTAAACTAATTAGTAACCTCTCAATCCTAATTAGTACACAATTTCACTCACGTCTTCTTCATTGGCCGAAATATCAAAGGCCCCATCATCATCGCTGTACGACATTTTTTTAATAACTGTTAAGAAATAATGCTAAATTAATGGAGGCAAAACCAAAAAAAGTCAAAACTACCAGCAGCAACAACGACAAAAAAACAACACCAATAAATTACCTCATCAATTACATAACCTACAGCATAAATCACCACAATGGCTCACCAGCATCATTATAAAGAATCAAGTTTGGGGTAGACGGCCGAAATAAAAACGACTGCGGAGTAAGCTGCCCATGCAGTCTTAAAGCTAAAATCGTATGGACGGCTCCCCAGCCTTGATCCCCCATCCCCAAAAAATATGCCACCAGTCCTGCACCAATTGCTGACGACACCGATGTCCCCGAGAACTGCACAAACCCTGGGCCACGGCTGTCCAGCGAATCTACATCAACACCGGGCGCAAACCCGTCAACACACTGGCCCCAGTTGGAGAAGCTGGCCACTGTCTCTGTCCGATCATCAAATGCCCCAACAACAAGAACCCCGGGAACGCTTCCCGGAGACATGCGGCATGCTGATGTATCTTGGTTACCAGCACCCGTAACAACAGGAATATCCATAGACAGCAGCGACTGAACTGCCCGATTAAATATATTGTTGCGAACAGAAGTAAACGACATGTTTATCACCGCTGGTCGATTTGACGCTTGCTTTCGCCGAATCACATAATCAATACCCAGCAAAATATGCGACAGCTTGCCTTTACCGTTGGCCCCAATTACTTTAATATCAATCAAATTGGCCTTCTTGGCCACTCCATGAGTAGCCGAACCAATAACTCCCGCAATAAACGTCCCTAAAATTTTGTTAGAAGTTGTTCCTATTCATCACTTTTTACAAAAAAAACACTACCGTGCCCATTCTTATCCCCGGCTCCTTCTCCCGTAAAATCAATTCCAAACTGCGTTCGATTTTCAAAACTAGGGTGCTCCTTGTAAATACCAGTGTCAAACACATAAACATCGACCCCCCTTCCTGCTGTGCGATCATATAGATAATCATGTGGACCATTGACGCGCAACTTTTCGTTACGAGAAACCCGAGCCAAATGCCGTGGGCAATCAGATTGAACATTAGAAATCCGTACATTGACATCCCGAGAAATGTCAAGAACCTAACTTGTTAGAATGAAAACAGTATAAAAAATTTTCCCGTCATCTTTACCAAGTTGCTATATGCTAGCAATCGAACAAAACGACGATCAAAGTTTCCAAAAACGGCCTTGAAAGCACCAATCGAAACATTTCCTTGCATCTTATACTTCAGCGAAGGGTACACCGTTAAGAAACGTTCAACACTAAGCTCAGGAAGGAATTGAATAATAACTGCGTCTTCGCTAGAAGTAAATGGTGCTCTAAATGGTGCCTTGATCTTTGGCTCATCTTCGGCATTCTGTGTAGGCGCTTGTGCCACTTCTGAATTCTCAGCTGCAGGAGAATTATGCACTTTATCTAGAGGAATACCAATGTTAGGAGTATTGGCAAAAAATGAATCTGCATCTTCCAGATTAAAGTGCGGATCGTAGTATGGTGAATTTGCATCTAAAGGATTGTCCTGAGGATTAGAAACAAACCCGCTCCCAGTATCAAGCCCTAGGGTATATACTGGAAGAGAGACCAAACCAATTAAGAATATAGCCAATTTGTTAAGCATGGTGTATATTTTAAATATTGTAGTTTTTTTTTGCCAACCTGAAAAAGTAGTACGAATGATAAAGAAGAAGGATAAAAATGTCAACATTTATAAAAATAACACTGGCAACAACCCCAATGTTGTCAAAAACAATACACACAAAATCACTCTGTAGCCCATGGCGCCTTAGTCACAGACTGCGGCTCACTAGGATTTCTAATAGTTGTAGTGTGACTAGAAGTCCCACCACCTAGATACTGACTATTAAGAAGACGAATTGCGGCTGCCTTCTTCTCCTGTTGGTCGCGCTCCTTTTCATCATTGACATCAGCCTCTGTACTCGGCAACAACTCCCCAGTTATGCGGTCCGCCCATGGAAACAACCCTGTCCCAAAACAGAAATGCTGTACAACAGGGAACTTCCCAAGAACTTCGGCGACATACATTTTAATCATGCCTCGATGAATTTTGTGCCAAGTGGCAACAGACGACACATCGTATAAAATAGGCGAGTGCTCGTAAAAAGGCCCAATCTTCACCTTATTGATAAATGCAATGGCGCTGAAGTACAGATTCGTGTCTTTCTCGCGCTCTACAACCTGAGGCCGCAGAACTAGCTTGGGAGAAAATCGCGGGGTAGGCGTATCCGGATCTGTAATATTGACAATTTGCGCAGACCCCAAAATGTATGGCAGATGAAAATGATCATCCAAGCCCCACACTCCGTGGCTTCCTGCAGGTTCCAAACTGTACTTAACAATGAGCTTGCGGATAGTATTGAAATATGTCTCAAAAACAAGCAAAATGTCCTCGCCACTAATCTCTGGATCCACGAGGTCTATTGCCCACAAACCACCAAAAAAGGCGAGAAAACTGAGCTCATGACCAGTACCAAAGTCTAATCGCTGTCGCGATCCAAATGACCCCAAAAAGTAAGGAACCAGCTCTACATAAGGATTGTTGGAGACTGGTGACTCTGACTTGGTACCTTCAGTAATCTCTTTTTTGGGCTGCCTGATGGTCTCAGGAAGCATGGTTTGTGCGTCTTTTTTTAGCCGATCGTGGAAAGTCCGGAATGCGAGATTTCCAAACCGGCGCGGACCCTCCAAAGGCGGAACATCGTCTATGATTCCATTAACCTTCTCAAGCACGCTCAGCAATCGCTTGGTTGACTCACTGTCGGTGGTCTGTGGGCGCTTTTTTAGCGTGACTTTTAAAGAAAGTAGCTGAATAAGACTACGAATTCGAACATAGGCTCGCGACTTAAGCGTGAAGGTATCAAGGTCTAAGGTCGAATTGATATACTTTTGAAGATCCGAGTATCCAGCCTGCTGAATCTGCAACAAAAGCTCTTCGCGAGGTGTATCGGGAATTGGCGGCAACTCAGGAGCCGGCTTAACTGTATTAGCTTCAGCTCCGAACTTAGCAGGAACTGCAGTCACACCAGGTCCTCCAAGAAATGATGCTGATGTTCCAAAAGCCCGTGCATTGGAGTTCAACGATCTAGGGGGTACGCGCGTGGCTCCAAGTTGCGGGGTTGTGAATGTTTGGTTTTGGTTAGTGGGTGGTTGTTGTTGTTGACGGTCTGACATTTTCTTTTAGCTGTGCAAGGGAAAAAGAAAAAAAAAAAATCGTCAGTAAAATTTTTTGTTTTGTTTTTTTTTCTTGTTATTTTTTTTTTTCACTACCACCACCCACACAATCAAGTACTTTTTCAACACAAACTTCTTGACTGAATCTGGCGACATTAGAAAACCTCGATTCAAAAAAATATAAAATGGGGATCTGGTCGCCTGTGCCTTTCATAAACTTCCATGATGCCATTTCAGAGGCTTTGGCAGACCCACTACTTCTAGACCTTACAACTCAATCAAAACTCCAGGAGCTTTTTGATGTCGTTTCAGATGACCTTAAGAATCTCTTTGATGCCCCTCCCAAATCTCCGGCTCACAGAGAACTTTTACGATCTGGTAAGTCATATTTCAATTCTATTTTTTTTAAGAAAAAATACTAATTTGCTTAGGTGAAATTACAATCAATGATGTCAAATACCGCGTTAACCAAGAATTTATTAATGAAGCAAGTGAGCTTTCCGACGAACTTTCAATCGATGAGCTAACTGCCTCTGAAATTCTTTTAAACTCGCAAGAACCTTCCAAACAGTCTCATACACAGCCAATACAAGCCAGTATCGCAACTTTTCACTTGCGACGACAATACATCCTTAACATCATTGCTTTTATTGTTGGAGACTTTATTGAGCAGGGCCCCTTGGCAACAAAAATGCAGTCTTTTGCCAAAACTCTTGAGTCTGGCCCTACTACTCTTTTTTCCCGTGTGTTATCTTCATTGAAATCCATTGAAGCAAACTTTGCTTCTCTCGATGAAAAAGAATCAAGAGGAGCTATTCTTGGCCAACTCGAGAGCTTGGATTTTCGCAACCAACTGAAGCTTGAACGTGACTTTTTACTTATAGAACACCAAAACCTGGCTCAAATTCTTTACAAAATCATTCAA
Source organism: Magnusiomyces ingens NRRL Y-17630 (assembly GCA_900497715.1). Taxonomy (NCBI): domain Eukaryota; kingdom Fungi; phylum Ascomycota; class Dipodascomycetes; order Dipodascales; family Dipodascaceae; genus Magnusiomyces; species Magnusiomyces ingens. The sequence goes on from UIDE01000007.1 coordinate 769,187, forward strand.
AAAGGTAGTATTAAATACACATCGGATTTCATCACTCTTATACAACACATTCGTCTGTTGGATACCTACAATAACCTCTTAATTGACTACATTCCAGCAGTCCATGCAATTTCTCTACAATTAGACCCTTACCTCAGCACTTCTCCACAAAACCTAGACTTGCCAGCTATCGCCAACATTGCAAAAGAATTTAAAGACGCTAAAGCCTGGAAACTCGGCTACTGGAAAGGTCTTGTTCAGTTTATTTTTTATACTTATGCCACTGGTTTATATCGCTCCAAGTATGTTGAAAGTGACGGCTTAAGTACCCCTAATCCAGCAAACGAACTTGACTTCAAGGCTGACTTACAAGATCCCATAAAAGAGTCCATTGATGATGGAGCTTTGGAGCTTTTAATGTTTATGGCTAGTGATATCAACCCCTCTTCTATCAACTTTGAGCCTTTTTACGATTTCCGACCTGATCTTAAATTTTGTGTTGCCGATTTCAAGTCATTGGGCCGCTTTTCCGCCGGTTCTTTGGATCTTATCTATTCGAGTCTTGAGAAACTTGCAGAAGGTGTCATTACAAACTTGGCAGACGTTCTTCGTGAAATGAGACTTAATGAAGAAGACATGTATTTGGCAAACGCCCAAAGAGAAATTTATGATGGTGTCAATGAAGAAAATGTATGCGGCGTGGATTTGGAAAGATTTTTCATATTCATCTGCTGCCTCTATTACGACCGGCCTGACGCGGCGCTACCATTTTGGGTCGACCAAGAAAACGACTTATACAATTTTGTTTTGTGGGCATCCCAATGTGATATTGTCTTCATGGCTACTGCCTTCAGTGCCATGCTGGCATCTCTTGCTTCAGGCCCTGCTTGTGCGTTAGCTGTTCATAAATTTCTTTCAGAACACGCAACAAATCCATCTTTTGCCTCCAGAACAAGAAAAATTGCAAAGTTGTCTTGGAGTCAAATCATCAAAGCCCTCTTTTCAAGCATTAAAAACCTTAAACCTCCCCAACCACCACCAAGCTCTCTTCTTTTGTCTAAAGCAAAAGTTATTGCTGACATCCCGGAGTTGGATAGCTCTGATGTTTGGATTCTAACCACATATCTGCAAATCCTTTCTCAGGTTGTAAAATATAGCCCTGAAGCACGAGATGAGCTGTTGTCTAGTTATCTGAGCTCGAACGGAGATGATAAACGACAAACAAAGCCTGAAAACACTAACGGGACTAATGGTACTCTTCCACCTCCAACACCAATCCCGGGGTCAAAATCTCTGATTATAACCACTCCATTACCAACGGCGGCCGGCTCTCAAATCCAACAACCACTGACAGAACCTCCCAAAGAAAAAGATAATGGCATGGTTGTTTCGGTTCTCTTTGAATTTTTATCATTCTACACTCCTCTATTCGGACCTATTCTTTACACACTTTCAGGATTCGCACTTTCCGACTCTCAACAAGTAAAAGACAATCTATGGACTGCTTTAGACCAATGGTTGTTTAATACCACCATCGCGTTCCCTCAAAATGAATATCTCAGCGCAGACGTTGCTTCTAAAGAGCGTTTATTTAGACTGATGAGTTCGTTTCCCACTGTATATGGACTTGTTTCATTTTTGGAAGCTCTTTTACGACCGTCTTCTAGCCAGCAATCTGATTTATATTCTCTTCCTTTCCCTGAAAACCTTGGAGGAAAGTATCGAAGCCCTGGACTTTGGCCCTATATTGACTTTATCATTAATGAAGTGTTTGTAACATCTACAACATCAACAACAATGACGGAAAAATCTAAGCTACAGATTCAATTACCTACAATCAAATTTATTTTGCATTGTCTTCAAAACTTTGATCCTGAAATTCCAATAATTTCTGCTAGTGCTGGAATTGACATCAACGTTATTGTCAAAACCCAGACTTTTCAAGATTTCATTCAAATTCATCCTAGCTCAATTGCTATGAGCTATCTTTTTAGCACTAAGGTCTATACACCATTACTCCAGATGGCATCGGTTGGAATTGACGTTGTGTCTGACTTGCCTGAGGATAGTTCTCTGGTTTCTATTCTTATCGACACCTTAAGAGTTATTAATGACATTCTTAATCTTCAAAATATTTTCATTGATACCGTCAAAAAGAACAATAGAGCCGGAGACTCTGGTCCTATTCATCTAAGCACCCATGGATTGTCATCTTTTGAAGAGGCCATTTTATTCAACCTTTCAATCATTTCACATCTTGCATTATACACAAGTTCTCCTAATGCTACGTTAGCTCGACTTTCATTATCACTATTGGATAGAGTTTCTCACTCAACTCAATTCTCAACGCCTTCTTATTCCACAGTAGACTCCCGTATTCGTGGTAATCGTCTGCTAAGTATTTTGGAAGCCGCTGATGATTCTGTTAGAATTAAAGAGGGATTTATCGAACAACTCTCCCGTCCTTTAGATTCATATGTTGGTTCCGGTTTGATCGCTGACGCTGGACTTAAAATTAAAGAGGAAATCCTTAAATTTTTAATTTCCAACCTTCCATCCACCTACAAGGAAGCATCAATTTCTCATCTTCTTTTGGGATTTAAAATCAATAGTGATGGATCCCTTTCTCCAGATTCTACAAGAGGGGGTATCTTTTCAGAGACTTCAATTCTCGAAACTATCATTCAGATTGCCTACAACTCTAGTAGAGCCATTACGGGTTCTTATATTCCATATCAGCCTGCCCGTATTTCTAGCTTATGCTATAAGATTATTCGTCTGCTGATTAAGAATTCTCTTTCAACTGGCATCATGATTGAATATCTCCGTGAAAAGAGCTTCTTTTTGACCAGCCTTAAATCGGAACCAATTGTGGATTCAAGAGCCATATGGGATGATATCACATTTGCAGACGTACCTGAATTCTACACTTCCTACTCAGCTCGTGCGTTTCTTTCCTTTATTGATAAGCGAGCTTCGCTTTTGGAATGCTTATCAATCGAGTTACATGCTGCTGCACTTAGTGGATCTCTTTCTACCGTTTCTCGCTATATGGAGGCTCTCGCTAATATGAAAATCAAAAACGACGAGTCTTTTGAAACATCTTCTGCAACCAAGATTCTTTCATTTTTAGATGTTGTTGAGTACACAATTCCTCCTAAAGAGCGCCTTAATGAGGAAACTATCAGCACGTTTGGAGAACAGCTAGTGGCTCATATTCTTCGACGAGATTCGGAACTCGATGATCAAAGCGCTATTGCAGAGCTGACTTATCTTCTCAGACTTAAAGGTCTTGAATTGATGGGTGCTGGTCATATCTCATCCCTTAGTGACCCCAGCTTTGTAACAGCTATCGATTCGGTGATTATCAGTTTTACTCGAAACAGACTTCTTGACCGACTGAGAAGCACGCAGCTTTCTTGCTTACAAGCATGGAGCAAACTTCTTCTTGTTGTCGTTAACGATTCTGACTTGGCCCCTAATGACCGTACCAATCTTTTATTGGAAGTTTTCCAAGCTGTTGTTTATAAACTAAAGTTTTACTCGACGACTGATTCTGAATACGCGGAAAATTTGGCCTCTCTCCTAGTTTCACTTTACAGCATATACCTAAGCGATATTAATGCAATGGAGCGCACGATTTCCTATAAAAATCCATTGCTGCTCAAACAAAACTCTGCCGAGCGAACACACCCTCTTTTTAAAGCCGTCATATCCTCGATTTTGACTTCTAACTCGACACCAACACTTCGTTCTGAGCTATATGTCATTGCCTACAAGTACCTCAAAAATGTCTTATCTGATGACTCTCTTACTGCATCCTCACCTATCATTAGAAACTGTTTGCAGTCGATCCGTGGTTCTGGTGATAAGCTGATTGAGCTTATCTGCAATGATGCCCTCAACGGTGAAGGCACCACCCGACTTACTGCCTACATCTTACTTGAAGTTTTCAGTACACTTTCAATTCGTGCCAAGTCGACGTTTTTGCTTGATACTCTTGTTAAATATAATATGCTTCTTCTTATTGTTAGATCGATTTCGAGTTGCGATGAGGAAATTGTCAAGAGAGATGATCTTCAATACTTTTATTCGTCAACTCACAAACGGTCCCATTTATCTGGTGTTTTTGCGGCCGCCAATCGTCACTATCAAATTATGATTTTCAAGTCAATTGTGTCTTTACTTTTACAGCTCGCTCGGACTCGTCACGGAGCTCACCAAATCACTCAATGTGGTCTTTTTGAAATACTCAAAACTTGCAAATTTTTGCGTATTGATCCCGATGTGGGAATCGACGTTCGATTGGCGTTCAACCCTGTTTTGACAAACAAGAAATTGGATGCGTCATTTTCCAAGGGAGAGTATCTGAGTGATCCTACCATTGCTGGTATCCGAAATTTCCGAAGTGTGCTTTTCCGCGCATTTTCTCGATCCTATTCTGGCACCAATGATCCCAGCTCGCCATTTTACGATGACCACCTTAATATAAATAACAGCGGGACCAACGCTTTTAGCAGTGCCTTGAATGGCAATGGCTCTGCAGCGGAGGCACCTGCTCCATTCTTTGCGGTTTTCCAGTATGATCCACAGGAAACCTTTTACTATCTGGTGAACCCGACATTCCAACTTATTACAGCTACGCTTTTATCACTGGGAAGTGAAAATGAGCCCGTGATTTCGCGTGTGAGATCGTTCTTACAGAGCCATGAGCTGCTGGTGGTTGCACTACTACGAAAAGATGTTCTTGCTCGAGGTAAGCCCACAGATCTCCTTGAGAATGATCAACTTTTTGATGACGACTTGGATTTGCTTCCTCTTAACAAGAAACCTACACCAGTACAGGAAGAAAAACAACAAATGGAGAAACAGGATAGTTTGTCGTCCCTGGTAAACCACATTGTACTTTTGATATCACTTACCAACTATGTACCGGGGATTTCTCAAAATTAATAGGATAGAAAATAATAAAATACATAACTTAAGGAATTTATAAATTAGAGTATGACTCTTGTGAAAAAATATATATAAAAGGCTTTATCTTGGTCAATTCTTTTTAAGGATCCTATTACTTGTTTTTGCTTTTATTTCCCAACTTTAACGAAAATGTCTAGCGCCGTATAATTTGTTGGAACCATCAAGATTATCACGCGTTTGGCTCTTAAGAACTTCAATCTGTTCAAGCTTTTCCTGGAGCTCATTTGTATGAGTATCAATCCACTGAAGAGACGACAGGTGAGAGTTGAGGACCTTGACAATTTGTGTCAGCGGATCGTCATCAGTTTTTGTTCCGGTTAAGTCAGTTGAAACGTCATTAATTTCATTGATGACAGTCCCCAAGTTATTACTCATGCTCTCGAGCTTTTCGTTAAGCTCTTCTGCCAAACGGTACGACTTTTCACGCTCTTGGTCGACAGGCTGAAGGCCATCAGGACCAGCGAGATCTGAAAGCAGTTCTTGTGCCTCGGCCTCGTATGTGTCGAGCAGAGCTTCAATATCGTCTTGCTGGCGGTTGATATAATCCAGACTCTGGTCAATTGTGCTTTGCTTGCGTTCAGCAGCAACAACATCTGTATACATTTGAGAGATGCGATCACCATTTTCAGAAAGAATACGGTCCCAAGACGCAATGTTTACAGCTTGTGTCTGGAACTCAGAAGTACGCTTGCTCAAAGCTATCGCCCACTTGCTGATGATATCTTCCAAGGATCTGCTTTGTAAGTAAACGGCAGTTTCTTGCTCTGTAGGAACCGCAAGTTTAGCAGTCTTTTTAGCGGCCAGTTCCGCAACATCTTTAGCATCAGCCTTATTTTCAATGATGGATTTAGAAGATTCACTTAAAAGTTCGGGCTTAGCTTTGGCATCGCTTTTCTCATCTGATTTAGGGGTATCAGTTTTAGCAGCGCCTCCAAAAAGGGGAGCGGGAGGTTTAGTAGTTTCTGCAGGTTTGGCCCCGAACAGTGAGGTGGTGGGCTTCGCTGGTTCTTCTGGTTTGGCACCAAAAAGGGAGGTTGCGGGCTTAGTCGTCTCAGCAGGTTTAGCACCAAAGAGCGAAGTTGCGGGTTTAGCAGCTTCGGCAGGTTTAGAACCGAAAAGGGAGGGTGCAGGCTTAGCAGAATCGTCAGGTTTAGCACCAAAAAGCGAGGTAGCAGGCTTAGCAGTCTCAGCAGGTTTAGAGCCAAAAAGAGGAGTAGTAGTTTTGGATGCATCTCCAAGGTTTGCGCCGAAAAGTGAGGGCGCGGGCTTAGAAGATTCTTCAGGTTTCGAACCAAACAGTGATACGGCAGGTTTAGCAGCGTCAGGTTTAGAGGTTTCTAGTTTAGCTCCAAAAACAGAGCCTCCCGTGTTACCGAAAGCCAGGCCAGTTGCTGGGGTTGTAGTTGATGCCGAGGCAGAGCCAAATTGCGGTGTATCTTTTTTTTCATTGGAAGAAGAAAAGGAAAATGCTGGTTTAGCGGCAGCACCCGTAGACGTAGAGTTCAAAGTTGAGTTAGTATTGAACATGGATGTAGCTGGTGCTGCGGACTCAGTTGATCCAGTCTTTTGTCCAAACCCAGAAAAAGCTGAAGATGTAGCAGAGGTATTAAAAGAAGGAGCTGAAGTATTTGTATTGCCTGACGTAGAAAACGAAAATGATGGAGTAGCGGTGTCCTTTTTTTCTTCAGTCTTTGAAAGGCTGAAACCTGCACCGAAAGCTGTAGAAGATGCATTGCCAAATATCGAGGTTGCTGGTTTAGCAGGGGTTGAAGAATTACCGAAACTCGCACCAAAAGCAGGTTTGGCAGCGTCCGAGGTATTGGTGGCTGTTGGGTTAAATAAAGTGGAACCAGATGTTGATTGAGCTGAGCTACCAAACGCTGGAGCAGGAGTGGCAGCAGCATCACTTTTATTACCAAAAATACTACCACCTAAAGTTGCATTAGAGCTGGAAAAAATAGACGAAGATCCGTCGGATTTGGGGGCTGTTGTTGAAGTATTTCCACTGTTGGTTGCATTGAATGAAAAGATAGGTTTATTGCCATCACTGCTGTTATTGTTGTTAAAGGTAAAAGCTGGCTGGGTTGAAGCCGAAGTATTGGTGCTATTGCTGGCCGAATTCTCATTCGTATTAACTATATGGATAAGTCAGTAATAGAACAAGTTAAAAAAAAATAAGAAAACATACATATATTGTTTGGTGTTGACATTGTTTTGAGATCAGCCTTGTTTGTGAGCTGTGAAAAAAATTTGTTTACAAAGAAATGTGAGGATTCCCAAATATCACAAATCTAGTGATGGTGGCGGAGAGGAGGTGAATGTATTAAGGCGGGTAACTTCATTTTGCAGAAAAACCAAAACAAAACAACGTCACGTTTTTATCATGTGACCGAGCAACGATAGATGTAAAAATTAAAGCTAATTTTGGGATCACATGATATGATAAATAAACGGGTGGCTAGTAAGTTCCCCACACACACGCACGAAAAAGTTTCGGAGTCGCTGCTCGCCCATTGGCCGTCTATTCTATGGGCTTAATTGGCCGATGTTTGGAAACAGCATTGGGACGATTGAACAATTCAAAAAGCAAGGAACAGGACGAGGAAACAATTGAATAAAAAAAAAAGACGTAACTTTCGTTATTGAGATTTTTATAGTTAAAAAACTAAAAAAAAAAAAGACAATTGATATCAGTTCAATCGATAGAATGATATTCTCCCAACATGTGTCAATTGGCTGATGAAGGACACCTCAGTATGTAGTGGTGTAATAGCATAAATTAGCTGAGAACATTACCGGAGAAAATCTTTGTGAGCGGGTGGTAGTGAGTGCCCACGTATCCAAACACTTTAAATACTTTGACTTTTCCTTCTGTTTCTTTCTTTTCTTTCTTTCCTTTCTCCCTATCCTTAATTTTTTTCTTTCACTATACTCATCTCCAAAACCTTCAAAAAACAATTTACAATGCCCCACACTCTTATCCTTGTTCGCCACGGTCAGTCTGACTGGAATGAAAAGAACCTCTTCACTGGCTGGGTTGACGTCCGCCTTACCGAGCTCGGCAAGAAGGAGGCTGCCAGAGCTGGTGACCTTCTTGTCGAGTCCAAGATTGTCCCCGACATTGTCTACACCTCTCTTCTTTCCCGTGCCATTCAGACTTCCAACATTGCTCTTGACACGGCCGATCTTCTCTACCTCCCCGTCAAGCGCAACTGGAGACTCAACGAGCGTCACTACGGTGCTCTCCAGGGCAAGAACAAGGCTGAGACCCTTGAGACTTACGGCAACGAGAAGTTCATGACCTGGAGACGCTCCTTTGATGTTCCTCCCCCTCCTATTGCCGACGATGACAAGTTCTCTCAGTTCCACGACCCTAGATACAAGGATCTTGCTAAGGATGAGATCCCCAAGACCGAGTCTCTGAAGATTGTCATTGACAGACTTCTTCCCTACTGGGAGTCTGATATCTCCAAGGATATCCTCGATGGCAAGACTGTCATTGTCTTTGCTCACGGTAACTCTATCAGAGCTCTCGTCAAGCACCTCGACAACATCTCTGACACCGACATTGCCGGCCTCAACATTCCCACCGGTATTCCTCTTGTTTACGAGCTCGGTGATGACCTTAAGCCCACCAAGCCTTCTTACTACCTTGATCCTGAGGCTGCTGCTGCCGGTGCTGCTGCCGTTGCCAACCAGGGCAAGAAATAAGCCGGTTGTTGAATGTTTTCTTTTGAATACCGACTTTTTCTTTAAATATAAAATAATGACTGCTATGATAAACGAATTGGTTTATTATTTTTTTTTTTTACGTAGACATAAAGGTACCCCGCACTATCAAGATAGTAAGCGGATCAAACCCGTCCTATTCGGACTTTACTTGACCGACTCTTTTTTCCTGCCAAAAAAAAAAAAAGAAAGGTTTTTTTTTTACAAGTATCGTAAACTAATCCTAAAAGCTGTTTAGAAGAGGATTTTTGAGGCATTGATAAAAAAAAATGTCGTGATTTCCTTGTTTAAGATATAAACGTGAGGGATTATAGGGAAGCATTTTAGAGTACAAGTTTTTAGGTTATAGGTTATGAGAAACTACATGAAAAGAGCCTACCAAATAAGCTAAGAAAAAAAACCCATTGATAGTTATCAGTATCTCTTTTATAAAGGCTTTATGAGCCAATAACGTTATAAATGCTCTTCACGAGAGGGCTGGTTTCTAGGCTTTGATTCATCAGTCGATGCAAAACAACATGCACTACCTAGTAGCATGCGGCTGATGCCGATGTCACTTTTTGGATCCAACTATCGAAGGAAAGAATCATTAAGTTTAATGCTGAGTCTCATAGTTAGTTTTAATCATGTATGGGAGACACTAAGTTATTGATATCGACTCTGCCTAACAAAAAAAAAGGAATTTATTTCATTAATACCAGAATTACCAAGTTTGTAAAACATTAACTGGAATTTTGGATATAGAATTTATGGTATAAAAAAAAAGACTACTGGTCAGGGATCCAACCCTTACCCCTTAGTAAATGTCGAAAATGAAGCTCCAAAAGGGTCTGTTCAGCATAGGGCGAGGGTTTTTTTCCCTCCCCCCTCCAAAAATCCCATCAACCTTTTATGAAATATCAATATTCGGCCTCCGATGGAAATCCGCCATTCCAAGGTACCTAAACTTGGAATTTTTTTTTCCTTTAATGAAAAAAAGTGAAAGAAAACACCAGCGATTTAAACAAGCAATAGATACACATAAAAATCGGAGGTCATGTTTACAAATAATTTTTTATTTGTCATCTGAGGTTCCAGGGGACTGATAGGGAGGAAAAGATCGCAATGAGTTGATCATATTTGTTTATCTCATGTGTGATTTCGACTTGGAGCTCAGAGTCTCATTTTATCTTGAAAGATATATAAGTAGGATGTTTGTCCTTTTTTTTTTTTTCTATATATCTTTTTCAAACTATCCATCCTCAAATCAAAATAATTTAATCGAATAAAATGTCTTTCAAGAATATCCCTAAGGAATACGCCCCGGCCCCACTTGGAATCACTCTTTATTCTTTGGGCACATCCAACGGTGTCAAAATATCAATTGCCCTTTCCGTGCTGAACATCCCTTATACACTGCGCATTCTTGACATTTCCACCAATATCCAGAAAGAGCCGTGGTTTGTTGAAATCAATCCTAATGGCCGTATTCCCGCTATTTTAGATATCGACGAGAGCGGTCATGTTACCAACGTCTGGGAGTCTGCTGCCATTCTGCTTTACCTTGTCGACAAGTACGACAAAAAGCACAAGATTTCCTTCCCCCGCGATTCCCCCGAGTATCTTGAGTCTCTGGAATGGCTTATTTTCCAGGTGGCCGGTGTTGGACCTATGCAGGGCCAGGCTGGTCATTTCAAATTCCATGCGTCTGAGACGATCCCATATGGAGTGAAGCGATACACTGAGGAAACCCGCCGACTATACAGCGTGCTGGAGAAGCAGCTCAACGATAATGGCTCAGGGTTTCTTGTTGGGGATCACATTTCCATTGCTGATATTGCAACCGTTGGCTGGGTTAGTGTCAGTTATAGTCTTGGGATTGATTTGGCCAAGGAGTTCCCAGCAGTCCACGATTGGGTCCAGCGCGTGATTGATGTTCCCGGAGTATATGAGGGGTTCAACGCACATGGAACCTGGCGTGGATTTACACAGGGCCCGTGGAAGGCCCCGCAAGCTGCGATTTCATCTGAGCAAAAGTAAGAGCCGGCTGGAATCTTACGCGATGCACGACGTCAGGTTAAAAGATGGTCATTTTTTAACGGTTATTAGTAGCATTTGAATTGATTTCTTTGGATTGTTCCTTAATATGACGTGCTGATATCTTCTGGAAGCCCATGAATTTTTAGATGTGATTTAGAGTAAGAAGATTGCGTAATAGTAGAGACCCAAGTAGTAACCAAGTCCTAAATCCTAAAGTTTAAGTACTATCTCATTGCTTTGTTTACGAGGAAGCCGACTTTCTGCCAGCTGGCGTGTTACGTCAGCCCTGACTCAAGTGAGCAGCGTCGCTAGTCGACTGTTCCGAATAAATGCCCGCACTTTAAACACCACCGCCATACAGGTTTACTAAGCCTTTTGGGCACACCAGCTTTTAAATTCCAGATCCGCCCAAAGACTTCCCTTAGTGTCTCTTCTATTTGTTTTTTTTTTTTTTAAATTCACACACAAAAATAAAAATTCCACACCACCCAATCCTATTTTACAACCCTTACCTACTATTACCACCACTACTCCATAACAACATCCCCATCACAGCATTAATATATCCCATCCAGTGGCTTTTCGCATCAGTATTTACTGCTTAATTGGTTTCAAAAGTACAATTCGCCCTTTTTTTTCATAAAAAATAAAAAATTGCCACATTTACTTTTTATTCTGATTTAGACTTTATATAACAGAAATACAACATCTGGGTGCCTTTTTTTTTTTTTTCACAGCCACCTTGTCATTTATGTCCAGGTCTTTTATGAGTTTACTTTTCATCACTTCTACCACCACCAAATTTTAATCTCTTTTTTGAAACCAAGTATCTATTACAATACTCGGACCAACCTCTCATTTTCTTTTTAAGGAAAATAGTGTATTCATCAAACTTTTTTTTTTTTTATTTTTTTTTATTTTAAAAATAACTAAAAAAGAACCTAGAAATGCCAACACCTCCTCCTGGTGCATATCCTCCAGGAACCCAACTCGTTGTGGGGTCACACAATGCAGTTGTCAAGAACTTTCTATCAGTTGGTGGCTACGCTCAGGTTTATGTCGTTTATATGAACCCTCCATTTTCTGACGGAAACCAGATTGCTTGTCTGAAGCGCGTCATGGTCCCTGATAAAGTTCAACTTAATCTTTTGCGTGCCGAAGTTTCAGCAATGGTATGTGACTTTTAATTATTCATATTTAGCTCATCTTATTAACAACTTGGCTTTTATTAATAGCAACGTCTGGAAGGCCACCCTAATATCGTTGAATATGTAGACTCACATGCCGCCAGATCTGCAATGGGCCTAGGCTATGAGGTTTTTGTCCTCATGGAATACTGCTCCGGTCACGGTCTCTTGGACTTCATGAATGCACATCTCAGAGACCTTCTTTCTGAAACACAAATCCTTCAGATTGCCTGCGATATTGCATCGGGTCTTGCTTTCATGCATTACCAAGACCCTCCACTAATCCACCGTGACTTGAAGATTGAAAACGTTCTTATTTCAGCAGACGGCGTATTTAAACTTTGCGACTTTGGCTCTGCTTCGCCTGTTTTGCGCCCCCCCAGAAATGCACAAGAGTACCAAATTCTAGAAAATGATATCCAGAATAGAACAACCATGCAATACCGTTCTCCAGAAATGGTCGACCTCACTCGCGGCTTCCCCATTGATGAAAAGTCCGACATTTGGGCATTCGGTGTGTTTGTCTACAAGCTTTGCTACTACACAACACCCTTTGAAAAGGAGGGCGACCCGGCGATTTTGAGCGCGAAATATACGTTTCCTCCAAAACCTGCCTTTTCTGAGCGCTTAAAACGGTTAATTCGTGTTTCTCTCAGCGAAGACCCCAGAAACCGCCCAAACATTTACCAGATTCACAAGGAAATTTGTGACATGCGTGGCACTCAAACTAACCTTCAGAATATATATACTAGTCCGACATCGACTCAGCGAATATCTTCCGTTGAATCATCATCCGTCACAAACTCAAAAGAAAAACCGGAATTGACGGCACCAACGCCTACTAAGTCAGTAACTCCTCAAGCTCAACTTAAAGCAGCTAAACCTCTGCCACAGGCACTCCAGGCACCAAAACTCAGCTCTGTGACTCCTCCAGCGCAACCACCATTAAGCAAACCTGACACCGGTAACGCCAAGATTACTTCAGCAACCGCAGCATACCTTGCCTCTGCTCAGCAAGGCTCCGCTACTCCAACCGAACCTGCCACTACGGTTTCCAAACCCTCGTCCTCAAGCACCAAGTCTCCTGCAGACCCATTCTTGATTCAAAATGAAGATGACGTCGACATTGAAAAGCTGAATGCTGAAGACATTGAGTCTAAGTATCCCACCATTGAGGAGCTCACGATGAGTCTGGAACAGCAATCATTCGGGTCAAGCCCCCCCAAAAAGCCCGCTCAACTAAAATCCTTCAGCTCCTCCCAAGTAAATCTTACACCTAGCATTTCTCACACCTACCCTACTGAGGCTGCTTTTACCAATGCACCGACAACTGCAGCAACTTATTCGGTTGCAACGCCCTGGGCAATTCCGCAAGCTTCCACCTCTTCTCCTGGCCAGTCTCTTTCAACTACCCCTAGTGCTTCCAACGCACTTGCTAGCTCGTTTTCCACTACTCTTCAGACGCCAGGCAATAGCAATCTTGTGTATACATCTTATGACCAAAATTTTTCTCAGCTCCAGCCAAACCTCCAGCCAGCATCTCAAAAGACTTATAATTCGCAGACTCAACCCTCTCAAACCAAGTTATACAAGCCAAATATGGTTTCTCATAGCACAATGACCTCCCCTGTGGCCAGCCGATCTCATACTCCTGCTGTTATTTCCAACGTCCAGACCAATGTTGCTCAGCCACAGCAAGTTAACCCCCATATTATTAGTCAAGATGCTGCCGTTGGAACTTCTAGAGCTTCTACTCCTTCATCTTCATCCGATGATGATCCTTTGGCTGATGATGGCTATTATGCATCTACGGCATTCAAGTATAAGTCGCAAACACCAGTCAATGAAGCCACATACACAAAACAGTTATCTAAACCAAAGTCAGTTGGAAATAATTTGGGCGTTCCCTCCAGTCGCTCTTCCGAAGAACGACCTAGAGCACGTCCTGTTTCTATGTACATTTCTGGAGCAGATACTATCAATGACTCTAACGACTACATTTCGAAGCAGACAAGTTTGCAGCCTAAGGTTAGCCATCCAGCCACGATTTCTCAGCCTACGCCACAGTCTGCTATTGCACAGCCGGAAGTAACGCTTATTGAGCCCGTGGTTACCGAAGAGAAAGACCGCCTCAAATCTTTGCTTACGGGTCTCTCTGAGAAGTCAAGCACCATGGTGTTGGACAACAATGAAAATTATATTGATAATGGTGTTGATTTTCTTAAATCTCTCAATAGAGAATTAACAGGTCGTTCACGCCACAGCAGATCTCCTAGCGCCTCGTCCATTCACGAGGAAACCCTTCAACCTCCTCAAAACAGAAAGCCTTCCTTTCATAATAAGAAGAGTAGTGTTTCCTTAAAACATGCCGTTTCTTCTAAAATTGGAGATGCTTTTAAGAAATTTGATGGAAGCAAACGCTCCGATACTAAATCTGCTCCTTTGTCGAACCTTAAGAAGAACAAATTTTCTTATTCCACCGAAAGCTTGGGCACCTTTGATGATTACAACCAGGACGATGACTTTTCAAATTACAAAAACTCAGTAATGACCCGCCATACATCTGTTCGTGTTCCTAGTAGTACACAGCGTGGCGGCGGTTATGGTGGAAATGGCTCTGTTCATAGTAGAATACAAGCCCTAATGAATCCTCGCAACGACCCTCCCCCTAAGACTGCTACAGGATACGGCAAATACACTGATCGGAATTGGGAAGAAAGTCTCCCCAGTGATGACGAAAGTACTGCTTCAACGATTCAACCAATTCGTTCTTACACTTCTATCCCTACCCAGTATCAAAGAGGTCGGACTTCTCTTGACATTCCTAGAAGCGACCAGCGTCGATCCGTGGATTTTTCTTACAATCGAACCACGCCCAAGGACGAGAAAAAGCCTAAGTCCATGACAAGCCCCCCCTTTATCGGCTCTGTTTCATCTAGTCCTGCTCCTGGCCGTCATCACCATATTCCCCACCCCCATATCCACCATCATTTTTCCAGAACAAAGAACTCAAAGAATCAATACGGTGAGGATTTCATTAGATATCGTGATGACGTGAGTGACAGCAGTAGTGGTGACGAGGACGAGCATGGAAACTATATTCCATCTAACCGATTTGAATTGCGTGAAAAACCTTCTTTAAAGGCTCCACCAGAGTTTCATGCCCATAAACGTCAGTTATCTACCATCTCTTCTGCTTCATCTTCTACTGAAGGATCAAGTTATTTGGGTCTCCCCAAAAGACCCCCTAACAAGCCTATTAAACCCGCTCACTTGAAATCTCCGAGACGAACAGATAGCGATATTAGTGATACTAGCTCGAACACCTCTCCTGCATACAGCAAGAGTTCAGCCTCGACACCTGCTTTGGGATCTTCTAATCCTGCCATTAATAAACTAAGATCTGACATGGAAAAAGCTGGTGCGACGACGACTAGTCGATTCAATTCGGATTCTGCCTCTCGTACAAACAACTCCAATTTGATTGATATTACTCCAGGCCAGTCTCCTATTTCGTCTACCAATGATGACTGGAAGGACGTATTTAACCACAAATATCCTAATCTGGTTTAAAAAAAATCATAAATATTACATTTTTTTCTTTCTCTATCACATTTTCATTTTAAGTAAATACTATTTAAATCAAAAAAAAAAACTCTTTGAAAAAAAACCGTTGAAAATTTAAGGGTTTAAATGCGGCATTTGCATCAAACCCCAATTAAAATTATTGGACAATTTAAAATTTAGAATACTTGAACAAAGTCATTTGAATAAAAATACAGCAGAATTACATAGCCTAGAAAAAATGAATTATTATTATTATTTGTGAAGGCATTCAAAAATAAAGGCTTCTTCCAAATATGATGATCTGTAAAAAAGAATAGGAAAAAAAGCCAATTATATAGAAACCTTTTTAAAACATATAAAAGTTGACAAAAAACATGCCGTATTATGTTTACTGTCATGAAAAGATCGTGAAGTTAAAAGAAGGGGGAGCGATTTAACGTCGACAGAAAATGCAAACAAGATTAACCAAAAAGATTCCCCAATGCAATATAGAAATGAGAAAAAGGGCTTCAACATTCAATAAGTAAAGGGGAAACTGGGTTAATTCGTTATTAAATTTTTCCCATAAAAGAAATAATACGCTCGATGGAAAAAGTGGGTAACGTGGTCAGGAAGATAGACAAAGACGGCCAGCGCAAAGTAGGCCAAAAATCCAAAAAGAAAGATGCCTAAAATATAGATGTTAGAAAAAGGTCCATTTTGTATTAGCTTAAAAAAAAACTCATCATTGAAATATGGAGTATCAGGTGTGACACGTACCGACAAATAAAAGCTCGACAGGAGTTAACATATATGCGGGAATCATCTCCAAGATGAAAACATTGCAAAACGACCGCAGAGGCTTGTTCTCAATGAGTATCGGCGCGCGCATCGACATTGTGAAGTTTGTGTTTATTTCGAAAGTTAGAGGTATTCAAATGGAGTGTTTGCCGGACGTCGATATCTGGTCAACTTGGGTTTGTATATAGGGGATTTCTTTTTTCACGCTGCAGGAGGGAAATCTGGCGATATCTGGAATCTTACATAGCTTTTGGAGGTTTTATTTTGATGACAACGATAACAGCACTAATTTACCCTACCTAATTTAAGTCACGTGCCATCAGTTTTCTGGGTGCGTGGGAAAGAAACCAAAAGTAAGCGCTCTCATAAAAATTTTAATTTTTTTTTTGTCACCACCACCCACTTTGGTCCTCATTGGCTCTTTCTGATTTCACCACAAACCACCACTTCGTCAAGTACTGCCAGCCATGTTTGCTCTGAAGTTATTTTCTGAGTCTGTCTCGCAAAGCTCGGTCCGATCCTTTCAAAGAGCTGCGTTTTCCACTTCTGCAAGCCGATACGACATGAACCCCAATAATTTATTCACCTTCCATCAGCAAAAGAAGAAGCATCTCGACTCCAATTTCTCCACACCCCCCGCTAACGCGACTCCTGCGTTCGAGGCCCCAATAAGCTATACTCTTATTCCACGCACAGGCGTTTATGCCGGACGTACTGTTGAGGTTCTGAGCGAGAGCGATCTTTCGAGAGCCCTGCGCCGCCTTAATACTATGAACTCGGTCAACCGGGTGCGCCAAACCTCTATTGCACAGACCAAGTATGTGCGACCTGGTAAGGTCAAACAACGCATTTTGATTGAACGCAAGAAGAGAAAGTTCAACCAGAACGTGAAGCGCATGTTTGAGCTGGTGGCCGAGGCTCGCCGTAAGGGTTACTAAAGAAATTAGATCATGGCTTTTTCTTTGCAGAATTGAAAGAGAAAAAATGATTTTAAATGCATAACGACTCTATTTTCTTTATTATATTTTTTTTTTTTGTTTTAGACAACCTTGTATATATGTATTTGCCTTAAAAGCAATTGTTACTTTTAATGGAATTTTGTAAATTGGACATTAGTATTTCCACCAACTTTGATTCTAGCTGTTTAAAATATATTTGATGACAAAATTCAGTATATTGTCCCAAGGTACTTTTTTTTATCTCATTAAGGTAGAAATTGACTGTGTGATATCACATCAATACGATGAATATAAAACTGAAAAGAATTTTAAATTAAAACAACTATAAAAAAAAACTAAAATGCATATTTAATCAACAGAAAGTGTTGCTTCGAGGTTACATCTATCGACAAGAGAATGTTGATCGATAACCTCCTTGTGAAGTCTTTTGAAAAATCTGCAAGACAAATCAATCTCCTTTGCAGTCTTAGTGTACTCCTCTTTCTTACGAGCTTGTTCTTCAACTTTGCTCTGGAATCCGCTACGCACATCCTGGGCAGGATACTTGAGCACCTTTCTGCACTCCTTGGAAATACGCTGAGCATTGGTATCAACGTAATTCATTTCTTCAATCTCAGCACGGAGTCTGCGGGAAACGTTGCGAGGCACGGCATATGGTATATCGCTAACAATATATGCAATTCCAGCAAGAGCACCAACAATCAAAGCAGGCACAGCCAGCTTTTTAACAACGTTGATATCCACCAACTGTGTCAAAGAAAGAACGCTGCGTGCTACATCTGTGCTGCGAATTAGTTGACCCGTAGTGACAACTGATGCCAACGTAAGAGCACCCGTGATTGTGGAAGACGAGGATTCTTCCTTTCGTTCAGAGGAAGCTTCAATCGATTTTTTCGACGAGCTAATAAATGGGATTTGAACGTCAAACAAGTCACTTAAAGTAAGCTCAGTGTAAATTGTGCGTGACATGGTGTCATGTCGTCGGCTAAACATAGCTTCGTCGTTGAACACCTTTTTGAATGCTGGCTGATCACCCAGATGCATAATACCAATGGCCTTGAGAGAATTGACACCCAGGGTGGTTTCCTTGCGAGCGTAGGACTCGCAAGTTTCAACTTCCGCAAGAATGCGGTCAATCATTGTTTCACGAGTATCAATGGCGTAGTTAAATGCTGAAAAAAGAGAAGTGTAAGGAACAACAGGTGATTCGCCAACCTCATTTAAGACCTTGGTCAGATGGTTTTTAGTAAAATCATGAACCTTTTCACAAATTTCTTCAATTTGGGTATCCATATCCTCAGACACTTTAACATTTTGGCGCATGGACTTTTCAAACTCGGGAGTAAGCAAATTCAAGTCGTGCATAACTCTATCTTGCTCTGCCTCAGAAACCTGAATATTGACGTAAGAGAGCATTTCCAAATCTTTTAATATATTTTTAAGATAGGTTTTTGCTGGCATGAGCTTGGATAAGGAGCGCTTTTCCAAAACAAAGTTGCGCAACGATGCCTCAAGTCTATCGAAATCAGGATGCTCGGGTTCATCGCTATCATTGTCTCCAGGGCCGTCATCGCCACCGCCACTTCCGCCAGGCATTTCATCTAGAATTTTACTAGAGCTAACAAAGTGAATGAAATCTCGGGCATCCTTATGCGTTTCCGGAGAAAGCTTAGCAACTTGATCCAAGATCAAGCGTTTGCAGCGGTTTTTATCGCGGATGTTGTCGAACCGATTGACAACAATAAAAACAAGGGACTTCTCATGAGCAGCGCTCCAAATGAATTCCTTGGCAGAAAGTGTGAAATGATTTTCGGCACTAACGACAAACACAACCAAATCGATTTCTTCTTGACGAGAAAAGACTTGGGTAGTTTGATAGGAGTCCATGTTTAAACCAGGAGCATCAATGAGACAAATGTCCACAACGCCATTTCTAAGCAAGCTCTGATCAACAGGTCTGCGGTCATTGACATAAACCTTAAGAATTGAATATTTTTCATATTCAGTCACCAAAGACTCAAGCTCTTTGAGAGGAAAAATAGTGAAAGTGGTGTCGTCACTTCGGTTATAGGTCACATTGATGGGAACGGCATGGACTTCCTCGACACCATGGTTTTCACGAGCATCAATCACTTCGCAAAAAACACTAGTACAGGGCTGCTGATCCTCGGGCAAAAGCTTTCGTCGAAGAAGAGCGTTACAGAATGTAGATTTACCGGCATTCAAATCACCAGTAATAAGAACTTTAGAAGTGGTATCATCAATTCTCTCGCGCAATGACAAAAGATGTCTAATGGTTTGCATGATTTTTTCGTCAAGAAGAGAAGCAACAGAAGTTTTTTCAAGCTGGTGAATTAATTCTGAAGAGGAAAGACTTCCAACTTTAAGATCAAGCTTAAAGACATTGAAATCGTTGGCAACCTGCGCAGAAACTAAACGAGGCTCAAGGATAGGCTTGGGTATCGGGGGTTGGTTTGATTGTTTGGATTCAAAAGAACCAGAAGAACGTCTTTTAAGATCGTAATTTAAATCGTCCTCATCGTTCAGAGAAGGAAAATGGTTCATTGTGGAGCGTCTTAGCGACTTTCGAGTGTCATCTTGTGGCGTCGCGCTTGCGGGATAATAGACGGGCCATTTTCTATTCATTGATTGCAGTTCCTTAAGCATTGAAAGAACTGCGGAAATAGATCTACCCAATGCAACTCTATTATCGTTATACTGAAGCTGGTTAACCTGCGATAAGACGTGACGTCTAGTAACAGCTATCAAAAAATTAGTTTTGGTATAAGAAATTATAGATTCATAGATACGTACCAGAAGGAGATCTGTGGTGGGCAATATTGGAAGATCCTCGCAAATACGTTGCCTGGTCGGGGCTATTGTTGTTATTGTTATTGTTATTGTTTAGAAAAGATTCGCGGTCCCGAGTCTCGCTGCCGTCGGGATCTGAGAATAGTGACCCGCTAACCGAGCCGCCATAACCTGAATCAGCATCGCCATAATCGCGCTGTCTGCGAGACGGGGCTTCGCCGCTATCTTTAGACTTGTCATTATTCTGAAATCCATGAAAACTCATGTTTGCCTGTTTCCGAGTATTTTAAACAGCTGGGATTACTGAAGGTTTGGTTCGTGTTTGATAGTTTTGTTTGCTATACTTTATAAACTGACTTCGGCCTTACGAATGGTCGGGAATGGAATATTAAAAAAAAATTAAAAAAAAAGTCATTTGACAAATAAATACACGTGATGGCGTGTGCGTAGTTATCAGTCTTAAGTATATACTATCATAATATCGCGAGCCAACCAGAAAACCCAACCACCATTCACAGGAATCACCAAAATTTTTTTAGGTGGTTTTCCCTTTTTTTTTTTTTCACCGCATCATCAAAACTAAACACAAGGACAGTGCTCGAAAATTCCAGCCTAGCCAGCTATCCGAAAAACCAAAACATGCTTTCCCGAAATTTGATTTTTAGATCTGCTTTGAACTTGGGCTCCAAGTCTTTCGCTGCCCGACCAGTCTCCAGATCGTTTGCTACCTCATCATATCTCTTAAATCAAGCCAAGCAACAGCAGCTCCCTCAATCTACTCCTAGCGAAATTGCAGCCCCCCACGAACTCCCATCTTATCTTCCTCGTCCTAAAAATGCCTTCAACTACTTACAAGTTTCTGAAGAGGAACTGCTACCTCTGAAGATTGGAGGTGCTCTTTATGCTACAGTCCACATCCACGACAGAAAATTCCTCGTTACAGAGGGCGACGAGATCGTTTTGCCTGTTAGATTGCGTGATGCCAACGTTGGTGATGAACTTATTTTCAACCACGTTTCCACCATTGGTACCCGCGAGCATACGCTTACTGGCGATCCCGCTATTGAGCCTTCTATTTTCAGCATCAAGGGTGTTGTGACTGAAAAAACTAGAGAGCCCAAGAGAACTCACGAAAGAACACAGCGCAGAGTCAGACGTGTCCGAACAGTCGTCACTAAGAATAGCATTACTGTCATAAGAGTTAGCGAACTTAAGTTAAATTAAGCATAAAGAATGAGAGAAGGAAAAAAGATAGAATAACTAAATTGTTATTTCCCTTGATTGTAAGGTTTACAGACAGTAGTAGACAAGTGAATTGCTGTTATGATGATGTTTTTTTTTTCACTTTTTTTTAGTTTTTTTTTACATTCAACGATTTATCTTTTCGTTCTTGTATATATATATTATAATGTAAATATGATGATTTTATTTCAAAGAAACTGTAACTTATATACGAAGAGGGGCATTGCTTTTTGTTCAGCTCAGGAGACTTATTAATCTGCAGGTGTAAAAGCCAACCAATTTTAGGCTTTTTATTCTCCTTAACAAAAAATTAACATTCATGTTCACTTTTAAAGTTATCACATTTTAATCAACTTTCCACCCCCTCTCTGCTTTTATTGCCTCTTAAACGTTACCTTTTTGTACATCATTTTTTTATTTATACTCTGAATGGCATGAGCCATGTCTTCTTCTCTTCCTATTACAGCCCCCTCATCAAAGAACGCAATTCAAGATGAAAAACAAAAGTCTGTGAAGAAGAAATCTTCAACAGTTAATCTTGTCGAAAACGTTCCTACATTTATCATTGATAGCTCTGTTCCTATTCTTTCAGGTTCAGTGGAAGATATACAAGGGCTGGATACTACGGGATCAAACCCTTATCCATCAATGGCCAGGCCGCGCAAGAGTCTTTCAGCTCTAGATACCGAGATTGCTGATATGGACCGGACATCAACAAAGCGATCTGTTTCCGAAAGTAGCGCTTTACAATCAACATCTATACCACTTCTGAGCATCACCCCTAGCGATTCGGTTAATCAACCTTCCGATCCCAGCCTACAGAAAAGAAGCAGCTCCTTAGTTCCTGACAAAAGTATATTCTTGCAAAACCATCAACCATCTCCAACCTCGGGCTCCGAGTCTAAAGGTGAAAAAGAGCATACCACGCCGCTGCCAATATCAAAAAAAGCACCACTTTCTTCAGCTCAATCTCCAATTGTAAAAGATGGTGATAACTCTTCTCCACCAACCACTATTTGGAAAGAAACGGCTTCTCAAGATCTGACTCCTAAACGACCTTCCATTTTGACGAATAACTCTTCATCGACATCACATCGTAATGTTCAGGTAATTGAATCACCAAACACAAGCGTCCCCCCTAAAAACGACCTTCAGCAATACAAACCAAACCAGGATGATTTAGGCGGAAGTAAGGGAAGTACACCAGAAAAGGATCCATTGGATAAAAGGCAATCTGTATCAAGTCTTCCTGGATCACCATCAAGCAAACAACCTAGACCTTCGACATCAGGTTCTCTGGAAACACTGTCGAATTCAGCACATGCCAGTCAAGGTGATTCATTTAACGATTCTCCACAGCCTGAAGCTAGCAGCACTCCAACTATTATGCATCAATCTTTTTCTCCATTATCACCGTCTACAAACATCTCTTCAAGAAGCAGAAATGCATCAGGTCAACATGTAAACTATCCTAATCCAATGCAAGGAATTAACTTTCGCACAAACGACCCTAATGAATGGACTTTAGAAAGAGTTTTAACTTGGTTAGAACACAACAAATTTGGGCTAGATTGGATTGAAACGTTTCGCTCTAAAAACATTCATGGAGCTGAGTTCCTTTCTTTAGTAAGTTATCAGAAGCTCAAAGATATTGGTCACTTATCTTCCTCCAACGATATTTATAGCACCACCCCATCTCGCTTCATCCACATTCTTAGAAAAGTATTTGATCGTTCGTCTAGTACCTCAAACGGTACCATAGATCCTCAACCATTTCAATCGGACCTTGATGAAGAAGATCCCATTTCTACTTATAACACGAATAACAGCATTGAGCTTTTTTACAACTCAGAAGCAATGACATCTACGACAGCTGGAACTGGAACAGCCTTAGATTCACTTAAATCCGAAACTGATACAGGAGTAAACGCCTCAGAACTGACTAGTGGAAATTATCAGGACCACTTGCTCAACTTGCCCCAAACAATGCGACTCCCTATTAATAACTCGTTAGGTGATAATATATCAGAAATTGATCCACAACAAATCCGAATTAGAAGTAATAACAATCAACTTCGGCCAATCTCAACGTATGATATATCGACCATTAAACAGGTAAGTATTGATATTTTTTCCGGCTGTAAAGGAGAAAAAAATAAAAATATAAAAAAAGAAAAAAAAAAATTAGGGAAATATACCTATTTGTTTTGTTACAGCAAGTTATTTTTTAGTGAGTTCTAATGGCCTTTTTTTTAGACATCTCCTTCATCTCCCACTGCATTTTCCAACATTTTTTCAAGAAAACACACAAAGTCAAACTCATCAGAATCATCTCTAGGAAACCCTATTCAGCCAACCTTGTCTGCTAATCCTTTAATTTCTCAAGAAGAAAAGGCGGATAGGAAAACTGGTCTTCTTAATAAATTCCGCAGGCGTGACAAAGATGGCAATCGTGATCGCCTCAGAGCGTCCAAAAGTGCCACGAATCTTTTTGAAGTTCAAAACTCTCAAATGAACTCAATGCCCTCAATGTTTACTAGTAATCAGCTGTCTGATCCTGCAGAATTATTTTCTTATGGAAACATCGATGTTCAATACGAACCGATAAAGCCAAAAGAACACCAACGGATTATGCTAGTAACCACGACCAACGAACATTTTACGACAATAAATATATCAGATGTTTCAAGTCTTGAAGAGTTAAAGCTGCTTATTGCTGATAAACTCAACCTGAACAATTGGTCTCATTTCACATTCCATTTGACTGAATTTGGTTGTTCTGAAGGTCAGGCGTTAGACGATATCACGTTTAATAATTTGGTTTTTAATCCTTCAAGGCTTGGCTATAATCCCCACTCAGTTTTAAAATTTTTTATTGGAAATGCCATTCCCTTTGGCTCGATATCGCCGGGACAGTTATCTATGGAATATGAGTTTTCTACAAACACTTCGGCCTACCCAGCGACACCGTCATATCTGATTCACTCTCATCCAGATGCCGCAAATACTGAAAACTCTGCTCAGCTACAATCAGATGCTGAGCCACCAGATTATTTCTCGCATAAGCCTCTAGAGCAAACCGCTGCTACTTCCCCCCAAGCACCTCTCTTAACTCAACAACAACAAATTTCATTTCAAGAGTATATTCGTAACATTAATCATCACAATAATAAAGGTAAAATGGGTTCAGCTTCAGCTCGTGGATCCTCCAAGTCTAACTTTACCAATTTTGGTACTCCAGCAAATTATAATTACAACTCACAATATAACCATTTCAACAGTAATTTTCTTCATCCGCTTGAAGATACGTTATCGTTTCGCGATCCAGGTAGACTTAGTGTTGCTAGTATTGATTATACTGGTCGTCGCTCTTCAGAAGATTCGTTTAAAGTTATTCGCCCAGAAAGACGAGAAATTAACTTTGATGATCGCCGTTCTTCTCCATATGATAGACGGCCTTCAATCAATCCCCAATCTATACCTTCCCGGCCTTCAATCACTAGTGATCGTACAATATCTATTCCGTCGATATCTTCGTCCTCTTCGTCATCTTCAAGCACACTACCCTTAACCTTCCCAAGTTCTAACAATCCTCATGTTGTCAACAATTCCACTAGCGCCTCTCCAGCAATGGGACATGAGGAAACTCTAAAAACTGAAAAAGCAACCGACTTTGATCTAACACTAAAAAATGACACAACGGGTAATATTATTGATAAGAATGAACCTAAGAGTTCCGAAGAACAAGAAAAATCCGAAGGTAATAGTGAAACGTTATCCACATCCAAAACAAAAATCAATCGACATGCTTCAATTAGGACCAGCAGAATTTACCGAAGTGTTGGTTCTGAAGACGCAAGAAACTCTGTTTTGGATTCAAAAAGTGTTGCTGAAAATAATCCCTATCTTGCTTCAAAAACAACCGAAGGAAAACTTTCGCGACAATCTTCTAAACTGGACCGTAAGAGTTCTGTTAAATTAGTTCCTAAAAGAGCTGCCCCTCCACCCCCAAGCTCTAACGCATCATCACCTTCATTGTCATCATCACTTCCTAAACCAAATAAGACACAATTACATCGAACAACAAGTGTAATTACACGAGGTTCAGGCGCTAGAGCAAGCTCGCATGCTCGTTCAAACGTCACTGACTCTACAGGAAATTTAGGATATAGTATATCTGAGTTACCTGAGGAACCAGTTCACGAAGTTCGCCGAGTTAGTGATAGTGCAGTTCAGGTATCTGATTCTACAGGCAGAAAAGTTAGCATAGGCTCACGTCTTCCGTTTGTTCCATATAATACTGAAAATACTTCAGTTAAAGAAAATGATCTTTCTTCCGAAAAAACAGTGGCTGATAATTCTCTTTATGGTCTAAAGGAAGAGGTTAAACAAACTTCGTCTCCTTATACAGCTGCCTTAGGAAGACAACCTTCTTCACGGGTAAGTAGTTTAACACATTCGTTATCTCGCCGCTCTCACCGCTCTGTGGAAGATAACGAAGCCAAGTTTCATGAAAACGAAGTTTCTTTTGCAGATGCTCCTGCTTTTGAGGAAAGTGATGATTCCGGTAGTTCTAGTGATGAAGGACTTTGGGCAAAAAAGCCACCAAAGTTAACGGAGGAAAAAGATGGCCATGGTAATGATAACAGTCACAGTGATGATCATGACAATAATGACCATATTGATGATCATGGAACTGAACAAAATCAAGAAACCTTAGGCCCACGCTCATTCAAAACACCTGTTCCAATGCCCCCAACACAGTTGCGGAGACTTTCTCAATCTCTTTCCACCGTTACGTCACCACCTCCGCCAATATCTGAATCGCCGCCACCGCCATTACCAACTTCTTCACCTTTAAAATTGACGATGGATGCTACGTATTCTCGTCCTCTTCCAATTCAAGGCGATTCTTCTGTAAATTTGCAACAAGAAACCCATTCCAGATCATCATCCTTTAGTCTTTCTCACAACCAAAAGTCTTCGCAAGACCCCCAGTCACAGAAAAGTGGTGATACCCAAGTTAAGTCAATATACCAACCAATTATCCCTGATTCTGCTTCTTCAGAAGGTCGTCCTACTCTTCATGTTGATGTATCAGAAACTGGGGCAAACGCACCAGGAAATAACAATGGAAAGCTTAAGTCTGCAACTCCTATGACTCCAATTTCATATTCAGATATCAATATGAATGGCTGGGCTGTACGTCCTCCTGCTGAAGTGGTTTATGAAAATTTGGAAAGATTTTTCCCTAATGCTGATTTGGATCGACCCATTATCTTAGATCCACAAGGGATGTCACCTCCCGCATCTCCAAACATGGATATTCCCGCAAAAAATCACTACCTGCCCCCGCTTTCTCCAGTTGTAGAACCACATGTATCACAAGATGGGTCGGCTACCTTAACAAGCAGCAGCAGCTTAAGTATTGTTAGTAGTAGCAGTGATCAACAAGATACTTTCTCGTCGTCTAGCGATACAAATACATTGACAGTACCAGCGCGACATAACTTTGCTGTTACACGAAATTTACAGGATTCTTCAACGACTTCTGGAGCATCATCCCCGTCTTCAGAAACAAACCCTCGCCGTCTAAGTGAAAGCTCAACTCTGGTTCCATCCTCGTTGGGTAACAATATCACTAGTACAAATAGTAATAAAATTTCAAGCTCATCTAATCAGCCTATGACAATCAAAAATAATGATGACAATTCTCCTAAATTAGGAAATGATGCTACACCAAAAAATACCGATGACAGTTCTCCTAAGTTAGTAAATGAAGCTGTACTAAAAAATACCGCTAGAACTAAATCAAACGAAGTTGATTTTGCCAAGTTTGTCAAAAAGACAGATCCTGCTGGTGGTATCGGAATTGGAGGTAAAAACAAATTGACGATGCGCACTAAATCGTTACGAATTGTTGTTCAAGAAGCGACCGAGCGCCGAAAAAGATTTCAATCATTGGCAAATCTTAATACCAAGGGTGTGATCAACGTCAATGGTCCTGGTGGTCCAGGTGATGTCATTGTAGGCGGTAGTCCAGCTGCTTTACTTCGCCGCAAGAGTACCAAAGTCTGGGGTCAAAAGGTTGTGGAGGTGAAACCGGACGAGTTCCGCAGTGGAGGTCAACAGCTTAGTAGACTGAGAGATAATCGTGGTAAAGTTAAACAGTTTGTCTGGGTTAAAGGTGAGCTGATTGGCAAAGGCACTTTTGGTAAGGTCTACTTAGCACTTAATGCGACGGCTGGTGAAATGATTGCTGTAAAGCAGGTGGAGGTTCCGCAAACCCTAAGCGACAAAAATTCATTACATCAAAAAGAAGTCATTGATGCCTTCCATGCTGAAGTTGAAACAATGAAAGATTTGGATCACTTCAACATTGTACAGTATCTTGGATTTGAAGCTCTGCCAGATGTTTACAATCTGTTTTTGGAATACGTCCCTGGTGGCACAGTAGGCATGGCATTACGCAAACATGGTCGATTTGAAATCAACGTTTCACAGTACTTCACTCGACAAGTTCTTGATGGGCTTGCATATCTTCACTCCTGTGGAATTTTACATCGAGATTTAAAGTCAGATAATATTCTGATTGATTTAGATGGTGTTTGCAAAATTTCAGATTTTGGCATTTCTAAGAAAAGTCGCGATATTTACGCCAACGACGCGGCCATGTCAATGCAGGGAACAATTTTTTGGATGGCACCAGAAGTTATTCACAATGTTATTGATAACGAAAAGCAAGGATATAGCGCAAAGGTTGACATTTGGTCTCTTGGTTGTGTCGTTTTAGAGATGTTTGCTGGTCGACGTCCATGGTCTACTGATGAAGCTATTGCTGCCATGTACAAGGTAAGATCTTTTTTTTTTTTTTTTTTTTTTTCAACTAACATTCTATAGCTTGGAAATGCCCGTTTGGCCCCTCCAATTCCCGAAGATACTAAACCTTTTGTCACTGAGGTCGGCAAGAATTTTCTTGATTTATGTTTCAAGATGTAAGTTTTGAAGTTTTATTGGTTATTTAAAGGCATGTACTAACTATTTTTTACAGTGACCCTGAACAGCGGCCTACGGCTAAGGAGCTTTTAGACCATGAATTTTGCGTCGTCGATCCTGATTTCAGATTTGCAGATACTAAACTGGCAAAGATGATTAGAGTAGACGATAAAGAAAAAAAGATGAAGAAGCAAAAACAGCAACAAGAACAAAATAAAAAGCTAGAGGAGCAGCTAGCAAAGCAATAAATTTATGTGACGTGACGTGTATTTTTATAAACCGAATTTACTGTATATAGGATTTTTTTAAACAAAATTAAGCATTTTAAGTGATAATCAAGGGCATCCTCATTTTAGAAAGTTGTAGTTTTTTGTCAGCCTATTTCAAATGCTGGGTGAATTTGGGAATTTGATATTTCCAATTTGTTTTTTATTTCATAAGCTATAAACCATATAATATCAAAATCATATATTTTTAATGGTCTAACTTTTCAAAATTAATTTTGTCATTAATTTTTTATCCTAGAGTTTATTTACTTATCAATATAACCGACAGTTTTTGGGAAGTCTGTGAGACAGTTGGGAAAATGTTAAACTTGGTTCATTCAAAACTTAAATATTACTTTAAAATCTATTTATTTTGTTTTTTTTATTCATAATTATATTAGCCTCATTGTTATCTTTCTTGATTTAACTATATAAATTTCTATATTTTTTTTAAACTATCGTGTTCAAACAGGCTTTTCCAACAACTTGAAAATAAGTCTTAATGTCAGCTTACGAGAGACAGGACTTTATTCCAAACCTTCCCAACTCACTTCCATTTGATTTCATTAAAACAAAAATGACCTGCTTATCGGTTAAACTAATTAAACACGTAATTATATTAAAAAATAAAAAACAAAATTTTAGAAATTTTAAATTTACTGCTTCAAATATATCTAAATTTCATTATTTTTAAGTTAGGCACTATGGCCGAGCGGTTAAGGCGAAAGATTAGAAATCTTTTGGGATTTCCCGCGCAGGTTCGAGTCCTGCTGGTGTCGTTATCTTTTTGTAGACTTACCAAGGTTCCATTGAAGAT
The DNA here is from genome assembly GCA_900497715.1 of Magnusiomyces ingens NRRL Y-17630. Taxonomy (NCBI): domain Eukaryota; kingdom Fungi; phylum Ascomycota; class Dipodascomycetes; order Dipodascales; family Dipodascaceae; genus Magnusiomyces; species Magnusiomyces ingens. The sequence continues at coordinate 798,516 of UIDE01000007.1, forward strand.
ATTTATAATTGTTTTTTACTTTTCTCTTTGAAAGTCATGTAATTTTTTTTTTCCGTTTGATGTTAGACTTTAACCTTTTGTAATGTAATGGTTATTTGATAAAAGGGTTTTTGTATGAGAGACAAAGCCGACCGGAAAAAAGTATAAAAGGTGACCCCCACACTTTTGTTGAAACGGGTAATTTGCAACAGATGCCCTAAAAAAAGGCATTTTTCCTCTCGTCAAAAGTAAAAAACCAGCTGAGATTTCCCTTAAAACGGTGGAAATTTTTCTGGTAGAGTCATTGAAAGGCACCAGGCATGCATGAGAAGCGCACTTCAAGAGTCCGAAATATCCGGACAACGGAGTTTTAACTTGTTGAAAAGAAATCGACCCGTGCCACTAGATCTCACTGAAGAGCCTGTTACTCGGTATCTCATGGGCCGTTAAATTTACTATAAAATCCCCACGATTTTCCATATTTTTTCAAGAATTTTATAAATCAAACAAAAAGATAACTTGATTTTGAAATAAACATTATGTCTATACTTTCAGGAATACTACTAGTGAGTCCCCATTTTTGAATCTCCTCGTTGTTGGCACCTCACCACAATTACTAACCTCTTTTGATCGTGTCACAAAGGGACTGCGCCGTTCGGGACCACACCTTTGGCGCTGCTACATTGTTACCACGATTGGCGAGATACTGGTTCTATGCTTCATTTACGCAGTTCACCGGGTGATCCTCACCACCGGCGTTTCGATCCCCGCCTCGGTGGTCTGCATGATTATTCTTTTTGCTGCACTTTTGGTGCTGGAAAAAGTGGCGGGGACTCGCCGCACTGCTCGCGTGGTTCGCTTTATAGATGGCGTAAACTTGCTCCAAGACGCACCTGTCATCGTCGCCGCCCCAGAACCGGCACGAACGCTCGCGGCAGGCCAGCCCGCCCAGCGCGGCTTACCAACCACAGACGCCATCGAGCTGCGCTCCATGAACCAGCCGACTGCCGAGGAACTGCCGCCACCAAAGGTGGCCGGGTTCTTTGTACGCGTTAAAAAACACCTAGTGTTTGGCGGGCCCGTTGGCTTTTCCTTACGGTGGATCAATGTCTGCTTCACGCCGGCATTCGTGGCGCTGCCGTTGTCTGATCGTGTTTCTGCAGCAGAGGCGCTGGAGATTGCTGGGGTCTTTGTGTTTGGGTACCTGATCTCCCTCGCGATTACTGTATACTTTGTGTGGGGGCTGCAGCGCGTTATTGGGAAACCTCGGCGATCGTACATGGAAGATGCTGCAGCGGAGTCGAACGACGACGAAAGCGATGGAAGCATGACGCGCGACGAACCATCGCAGCGACAGAGACAGGTATTAGACGAACCAGCCAATCCGGAGAGTCTTTCGGAGAACACACAGGGCCGAGCGCGAGTTGCTGTAAACAAGGTTCTTGAGACATTACGTCCGGGTAAATCCAGAAAAATCGAAGGCGCTGCGAGTGAAGAACCCGAGGAAAGAGATGACGAAAAGAGCATGAGTATACTGGAAACGGAAGATAACGAAGGGCCGTCAAGAATTGAGTCGATTCACTCGGTTGATGGTGATCTCGGGGTGGTGGCTGCAGTTGCGTATCCAGAAATAGAAGCAGTGGAGCATGCGCACGGAGACATTGACACGATTCCAGGTCGCCGGTCGAGTGTCGGGAGTGACACTGGTGACAATGATGTATTTGCCGAGAGTGTTACGACGACGACTACGTCCTCGGAGGTGGATGAGCGCAAGTACCGAATAGCCCAGTTTATTGCGCGGCGAATCGATTGGCTTTTTTATGGAACAATGCTGGTTGCGGGGGCCGCAGGATACTGGGCGTCTCCGACGTCGTACGCCATGCCAGCTCAGCTGGCAATACTAGTGCTTTGTTTCCTTGCAGCCATGCAGATTCCGCACAAGTACCGCGTCTACCTGCACCCGATTCTTGTGTCTGCCGCCCTGACGGTACTGGTGCTGTACCTGTTTGGGGTGGTGTACACCGCCACGATCTCCAGCTCGCATGCGTATGATCCGGAGACGGTGGAGCGGGTGGTTGACGAGACGGTGGCCGGCATTCTGGCGCCCGAGTCGGCCAGCCCGCCGACGTTTGTGGGGTTCTCGATCCGCGACGCAAATACAAACCAGCTGCTGCCTGCGGCGGAGCTGCGCGCACGCATATCCTCGGCGGTCTTGTCGCACCGAACGTTTGGGTTCACGTCGCTGCGCCAAGCGCTGTGGCAGTTTAAGACGGGCCGGAATTATCTGACTGTTTTTGACAAGCAGGTACAGCAGCCGTTGCTGTATAACCCCAAGACCCAGGCCTTTGAGCCCGCGTTACCTGGTGCGGGTGATATTATCTCGACGCTGCTGGATACCAGTATTGTTGCGCTTGCTGTACCCATGTACAACTATCGAGGTGATTTGAAACGAAATGTAAGTACCCTTTTTTTTCCCCAATGTGTAATTTTCTAACTTTTTTTAGTTTTGGGTCATTATGATTCCGTGTATAGTCATTGCGCTTGCATCTTTCTTTGCCTACCCGCCACTTTGCTACGCAGTTGGGATCCAGAGCACGCGCGCGCTGTCGTTTGTTGCGCGCAGCGTGACTCTGGCGCTGGCGCTCCCGGTGGTTGCGTCGCTGGGGGGATCCAGCACGCTTGTTGCGGTGGTAGGCATTCTGAGCGGCATCGTGGGGGTGATTATCGGCGGGTGGCTGGTGCAGCGGGTGCTGCGGGTGCGCGGCGACGATTACGTGACGATCGGAGTGGTCATGGGGATCAACAGCTCGGCGATTGGGTCGGCGCACTTGCTGGCGACCAACCCGCGGGCGAGCGCGCTGTCGTCGCTGAGCTTTTTTGTGTTTGGAACAACGTTGGTCATCATGGCGGCGATTACGCCGCTGGTTAATGTGATTAGGGGTTGGGTTGATTTGCAGCCTTTGTGAGAGGACGATCAGGTACAGCTAGGTATTTTTTTGAGTAGGTTGTTTAAAGTGATAGAAATTAGAAGATAACAGAAATTGTGGTTTTGTAGGTTTATTATTGAGTGTTAAGATGGTTGGAAAGCTGTTACCATGGTCAGGCTAAAAGTGAAGCAGCGGAAGTTTAATGCATTATTGTTGTGAAAAAATAGGAAATTTCCAAAAAATGAATTTCAAATTAACAAATGATTTTGAAAAACCCCCATTTTTTGTGAATTTGGTCCGAGGTAAATGCCAGCTGCCTCGTCATCAACCACCCTCCCCCTCCTTTTTCCACACCCCGCCACTCTGAACACCGTGCGCCCCCTTAAATACAACACCGCGCATTTAAGCTCTAAAATAAGCTCATCGGCACTTTCCCTCTTTCTCTCCAACGAGGCCAGCCGCGCGCTAAGTCATCTTGGAAAGATGACTAATAAGGCAGTGATTTGAAATATTGGAAAGATTTGATAAGCGGGGTAATAAACTTAAAATTTTTCCTCCGCAGCCAACCAAACACACCGGATTAATCCCGTACATCCCACCCTCATCCACAGTCTCAAGTAAACGTCCACGAATTCCGGTTCGAGCGTATTCACTTGAATAAGCTTGTCTAAACCCAGTCGTTTAGTCGCTAAGTCTAATCGGGGGTTTTGTGGCTGTAGATGTGTAAAAAATAAACTTTGGGTCCACAAGATCTCCGTCTCCCATTCCGCCGGTTGCTGCGCGGGTGCCCATCCGAGGACAAGATACATGCTTTCCTCCCTTCGCCCCTGTCTAAGAAAAACCAGACGCTCAGTGAGGGCTCGGTGATGGGGAGCCTTTGTTTTTCCTTGTGCCCCTCGGCCGCGCCACTTGTGGTGATTAAGGTCATTATATGCCACCCAGTGCAGCCTACTTGTCATTACCACACATCCCCCCCTACTGTCTTATAAAAACATACATATTCGCACTAAACGTTCCGTTCGAATGCCGGTTGGCCTGTATATTTGTATTACTATAACTTTTATTAAAAAAAATTTTCTTTCATTTGTGTCTCGAGGACAATAAAAAAAAACCATGTTTTTTTTCTCCTCGTTTATTTCGTAACTATAAAAACTCTTCACTTGTGCTTGTGTTCATCCTCGTAGCTCGCTATTATATCATCAAGAACGGGTTTGAGATCCACATCGGAAGGTACCTTGATGGCCTTAAGGGCCTCACTGATCAATGTCTTGCGGTCCTCAGATGGAGCGGGTTGCTTCTGTTGTGTGCTTAGTTGGAATGTCTTATATGAGTAACCAGAGTCGACAGCTTCGCGGACTCCTTGGATGTATGGTCCCAGAGGCACGCTCGAGTGTTGCTGCAGAGCGTTGACCAGCAACGTGAGTGCAAGTTCCAGTTTGAGAGAAATGTCCGAGGGTTCAATAGCGCCGTAGTATCTGGGATCAAGCTTAGCTTTTTGTGTGGTAGAGGGGGATGAAGCCTTTGTAGGGCTTGTTTTTTCAGATGTATTGGAGCCAATAGCAGCGGCAACAGTAGTGGTGGAAGTAGGAGCAACCGAGGGTGATGCAGCAGCAATAGCAGAAGAAACAGATGCCTCTTCCTTCTTAGGCTTGACGTCATGGTGATGGTGGTGGTGGTGGTAATATCTATCTATTTGGTGTTGCATAAGCTTCTCTTCCTCAGTCAATTCCATATCCTTTGTAGAGTTGCAAAGTTTTACCAGAATCATTTCAGTGTCGGTGACTTCTTTAGCCAGGCGCTTGGAATATTCGGAAACAACATGGTTTGCAGCTTTCCCGGAAGAGGTGGCAGCAGTGGTAGACGCGTCTAGATATTCATCCCAGAGAAGCTTGTAAGACTCGTAAAGTTGGTCAAAGTTTTGAGACTTGACCAGTAGGGCATCGGCATAGCGAGGCTTGAGTTGGGCCTTAGCGCGCGCAAGCTCTTCAAGAGTTCGTGTGACATTAAGAACTGAGTCTTCAGTGACGACAGATGCATTGATGCTGGAAATCAAGTCATTGAGAGACATAGCAGCGCGGTTAATTTCCTCGTCGCGATCGTCGGGTAACAGAACCAATGGGAGGTAGTCGCGGTCCTTGCCGACGGTTCCGGAGACGGCATCAAAGAAGCGGGATGGGGCAAGGGGGTCTTTTGTGTTGAGGGCAGAGGTTGCGCTGCTCTGACGTTTGCGCATGTCCTCAATATTTCTGTCTTCGGGAGAAATTTCCTGGTCCAGCCTGCTGGTCAAGGAAGAAACACTGGAGATAGAGGTGGCCAGGGCAAAAGAAATTGTGCCTGAGGATGTTTGAGATGAGGTTTTAGATGCAGATTGGGAAGAAGAGGAGGATGAGGAAGATGAAGACGAGGAAGATGGCGAGGACTTTGGGGCTGGGAAAAGGTCCGAGTATTGAGATGGGTCGATTTTGCGGTAGTAGTAGCTGTTGTTGAGGTCCTCTTCCTTAAGTTTGCGTACGCGTTCCGAGAGCTGGTTCTGGAACTCGCGCTCTTCGAGAAAATCAATGACGGTGCTACCGTAGGGAACGTACTTTTCGTATTGTGGGTGGTTTGAAGCAATCCAGATGGCACCAATGTAGGTGCCTGTGAAAAGCACGCTTGCTTGGGTGAAGCGTTTAAGCAGATGCAAAACGGGTCGTTTAGAGGAGCCGGATAGGGGAGACATGTGGAGCAAGAATTGATTGGATAGGGGTTTGGCTATAGATATAAGTTTAGAGTATTCTGGGTAATGGGGTATTTATTTTTTAGTAAAAAAAAGATGATATTTATAATATTATATATATAAAAAATAGAAATATATTTAAAGAGAGAAAAGGGAGTGAGTAAGAGTGTGGGAAATCGAGAGTATTTATAATATTTTTTTGTCCTTAGTATTTGTATGGGAGAGTGTTAAATAGAAGGTCGTGTGCCTTGTAATATTTTTGGCCTGTTAAAAAATTCATCATTGTGAATCGATTAATCCATAGGAGGGGCAAAACTCTCCCACACTGGTTTTTTTTTTTTTTGGGGATGGCACCCGTGGGGCCTTTCAGTGGGCTTCTGTACCCAACAGCCATCCCAATGTAAGCAGCCTACCTCATGAGACCCATTTTAAATCAGTTGAATAAAAACCCAGCAAAGTTATATCCTTTGAAAATTCTCTCAAGAGATTTAAAAAAATTTCGCTCCTTTTAAATCCACGGTTTTACTGCTCCAAGCCGGCTAAAAAATCATGAGATTTGGGCCTCTGTGAAATTTTTTTTCCCCTTCCCTGTGATCATGAGATTTCCTCTAATAAGCTTTTTCTTTTTTTTGGTTTGCCCAGCAGCTCGCCCTGCCTGCCTTGCCTATCTGCCTGCTTACGTTGCAACTCCCGCTCGCCCCCACCCTTCCCCCTCCACAAGACCGGGTAACCCAACTAGCCGCTCCTCCGCCACAAATCTCCCGTGGCCGTGCGGCGGCGCCCTTGTGGAACCCTCGGCTAACAGACCTTACATGTGTACATATCAGTCTCCAAGGTACATCTGGTACCACGATTTATCCCCATCAAATCAAAACCACTTGTTACAACACATGTTCACGTGACGCTTTGCTTATCAATTGTGTGACACTCAAAAAACCCACGTTTTGTAACAACTTCCTAGCCTCTTTGAAGCTTCCACACAGTCTACAAAAGTTTTGTTTATATCTCTCAATCACCAACCTTTGTATCCACAACTAAACCAAAATGGTCAAAACAATCTATATCACTCGAGTATGTATCCTCTATACATTATCATCTCTCTTCCTCAACTAACAATTCAACCTCTAGCATGGCTACAGATCCAATTGGGTCCTAGACAAACCAATGCCTGACCCTCCCACAGGTATCCCTGCAGACCCCGTTCTCGCAGAACACGGTCTCGACCAGGCTCAAGAGCTCGGTGCCTACATCTCTTCCTTCAAAGATTGTCCCGTCCAACAAATTTATTGCTCACCATACTACCGCTGCATCCAAACCGCATCTCCCACCTCCAAGTCTCTCGAAACAAAACTCTTCATTGAACACGGAGCCTCAGAATGGCTTTCTCGACCCTCCTACGACCAATCCCCCCTCCCGGCCTCCACCCACGACCTCGCCCATAAATACTTCAGCACCGATATCATTGACGAATCTTATGAACCAGTCATCCCCCACTCCACCGTCGGTGAGTCTTACCAACAGCTTCTGGCCCGTGCCAAAACCTTCATCTCTCAGCTCATTGCTCGCCTCGATAAGGAGGCCCCTCACATTGAAAACATCCTCATAGTTACCCATGCTGCCACAAAAATCGCCCTGGGAAGAGCCCTGCTTCAAGACGACACCTACGATATCCGCACTGGCACCTGTTCCCTCGATACCTATGTCCGTGGAGATACCCCCTCCGAGTGGATCGCAAAGTCCATTGGTGAAACCTCTTTCTTGACAAACGGTGAAGAAATGCATTGGAGTTTTGGTATGTTTGAAATCTCAGCCTTCTTCGGCTCCATGAATATATTATTAACGGTTTAGATATCGCATATGCTCCTGGATCAACAGAAGATATTGCTGCCCGGCTACAAGGTTCCGATTCCCAAGTACTTGATAAAGAAGAACCCGAAGCTGAGCCTGAGGAAATGGCGGTGAGTGCTTAATTTGTTCTTTTCTTATTTTTCCCCCTCTCTCTTTCTTTATATTTGCCTCTTTGGTTCGGTTTGGTTCATTTTACATGTGTATATATAAACACTGGTTTTTTTTCTCTTATCACTTTAAACGTTTCCTAGAATTCACGACGTAATAAAAGATTTACAATAAATTTCAATATTAATGTGTGTGACTTTTTTTTTGTAGAAGGCTAAACTTTAAGCTTTAAAACCAAAGAGGATATAGATATATACTTTTTTTTACATCTTTTACTTCGTTCAATATATTAATTCTTTTTAAGACTGTTTATGTTACTCTGGATTTATCCCAAGTTCAGCAAAACTTTTTCGGCGACTTTGCTTCCTTCTATACCAAGAAAAAAAATAACGACGATGGCTTAAATTACGAGCATGGCCAGGAGAATAATGGCGAGGATTTGGATTCGGACGACGAAGACGACGAAGATTACGAGGACAGTGAGGATGATGACGACGATGAAGACAGCCAAGACGAAAGTAAGAACCTGCTTGACGAAAAGCTGAGGAAACGAGCCGGGGTAAAGATCAACTCCTTTAGTGGCACCAAATCGACTCTACGCACAAAACATCTGTCCCAAATAGAAGAAAAAAACGCACAAGCGTTTTCCGGCGGTGACTATTCCCGCCGCTTCCAAAGTTCGACTCAGCGCATGCGGGTCAACCGCGCATCGCGCATGGCAGCTGCAGCCGCTGCTCTTTCCAAAAACTCTGCTCTCCAGATTGTCGATCTTGCTAGTGATCATCCTCTATTTAGAGTCGGCAACGACTTGTACATGGGGGTGTGGGAAGATCTTGTTGGAACAGAACTTTATACAAACTTTGGTGAGTTTTTTTTTGTGTTTTTTGTTAAAAATCTAACTTGTGGATGTAGAAGGAGAAGTTGTGGGGAAAACACGGACGCGAATCCGCTTGGTTCCGGCCAAGGTCAAATCGCGGGCTTTGCACACGGTTATGGAAGAAAGCCAGGAGTCTGCGTTATACTCGCAACCACTAAACGATTCCAACAATACGACAAGTCAAGCGGCAGAAACCAGCGCGGGTCCTCCAACCACGCCGCGCAAGTCGACCAATGCGCAGCACGCCGAGGACGGCGGAGACGGTAACACTCAGGGTATCAAAACGCCGAAAAACAACGCCTCGAACGCCGCGACGACGCTCAAGTCGGCCAAAAATAACAAGCTGATCTCGGGGCCCGGGGCCAGTTCGACAGGCACGGGCGAGGTGCGGGTCAGCCAGACGCGGCTGCTGGACCGGCTAAAGGAAATCAATCTGCGGCGGATAGCGGCCGAGGGGCCTCCTGAGCCTACCGAGCGGCGGAAAAAGGAGCTGGAGGCGGAGCGGAGAAAAAGGGAGGCTAATGAGGAAGTTGAGGCGGAGAATGAGAGTATGGCCAAGGTTGATGGCGATGTCGAAATGAAGGATATAAACTCAGGTGGAGACGAGGGTGCGACTAAACCACCGAGTAAAAAGGGCTCGGAAAAGGTATCTGAAGAGCCTGAGAAGAGCTCGGAAGAAGTGTCCGAGAAGAAGACTGGAGATCTTACGGAGAAGACTGTTGAGAAGAGCCCTCAACAAGAGTCTTCAAAAGAATCTGAGAAAGGACTCTAAATGGGCATTTTAAAAGGGATTGAACTGAAAGGGACTTTTTAGTTGGTTAAGGATCAACGAAGGAGAGAATTGACGTGGTGAATCTGGAGATTGTTTTTGTGCAACAAGACTGAACTGTTAAAGAGTGAGAAATCAAGCTTTATAGATTTTTAGTTGGAACTTTTTTTTTTTCTTTTTTTCAAAAACCTACAAGGTTTAAAATGCGGATATTTGACCGATTTAAGCTAAAGGCAGTTTCAAAAGCTTGGAGAGCAATTCTTTTCACACGGGACTGTGGATTATTCAAGTGTATTCAATAGCTTAGGAATTCCAGCGTAGGAAGAGCAAGAAAAAAGAAAAAGTTTGTGGAAAAGATCGCTTGAATTGACTTTGGGTATCCCAGACAAACTTGGTCAGGGACGAAAGTCCCGTTGATAGCCCTTTCGGTGGACTTGACCACGGCAGTGTTGAATGATTCATCTACCGTCATTGTGACCATAAAACCCTCCAGATGATTAAAGACTGACTAAAAAAAACCCTCTTTACAATGGCCGCTCTGCATCGACTCATCATCAGTCACGCTGTGTGCTACGGCTGTGACTGCCCTCCGAGATAAGTTGGTGGTGGACTGCAGGCTGTCGTCATTTATACGTGTGGTTGCTGGGCGCACTCGAGCAAAAGTATATATACAGTCCCAACAGCCCATTTTTTTAGAACTCTCAAGAACGTCTTCCATTCATACAACGCCCTACCAAGTGCGACTCTTCCCCAGACCCTGCTCCCCGTCTAAAATGCCCTGCAACTGCTCAAGAGCTAAAGCCCACGCTGCTCCCCTGCCCCCCTACCGCCCCGCCCAGGACGCCCCGCCAGACTACTCCGAAACCGGCCGCGAACCGCAGCCCTCCGCAGACCCCGTCGACAACGAGTCTCCGCCCAAGTTCTCGGAGGATAAGCCAACGCCCTGGCCCGCTGAAAAGGAAGAGGCTCTTCACAAGGAGTCGTCGTCGCCTCCAAGAGAAGGCCGGTTCAAGCGGTTCTTTTCAAAGATGACGGCCCATGAAACAGCCTCTCTTCATGACAGGATGCACACTTCCAGCTCTCATCTTTCAAACGACGTAACGCGGGCGTTATAATTTTTTTTTTTCATATACTTCACAATTGTCTTTAACCATTTAATATAAAAATACACTTTTTTCTACTCTATACTTTTACAACTTGGGTTTGCTCGAGGCGCCAGTACGATACCCGTAAACGGTATCGTTCTTGCGGTCGCGTAGCAAGCGTCGCTGGATCTTACCAGACGCTGACTTAGGAACGCTGTCAAGAACAACAACGCCTCCCCACAGCTGCTTGTGTCGAGCAACCTTGCCGTCAAACCACGCCTTGATGGCAAGCGGATCAATGTCCTTGCTGGAAAGAACAATGTAAGCACGGGGGAGCTCGGTGCCCTCATCAGGCAGGTGGATACCTGTGACGGCAGCATCAATAACATCCGGGTGCTCGAGAAGAATGCTCTCGAGCTCGGCAGGAGCAACCTGGTGGCCCTTGGACTTGATGAGCTCCTTGACACGGTCCACAATGTACCACTGGCCGTCCGGCGTCACAATGCCCACGTCGCCTGTCCGCAGCCATCGGCCAGTTTCGTCAAAGGTGTCGGCAGTGGCCTTGGGGTTGCGCAGATAGCTCTTCATGATGTTGGGTCCGCGAAGCCACACTTCTCCGCGATGCTCAGGGCCAATGCCGTGCACGTCGTTGCCCTCCGCGTCCACAAGCCGCGCCTCCAGGCCAGGCATGAGCCAGCCGCACGACTCCGCGTCGTACTTGTCGAGACCAGGCTTGAAGGACCCAAACGTGTTGATGGAGGTTGTTTCTGTGAGGCCGTAGGACTGGGTGATGGAGATGCCGTTTTTCAGGCGATCCGCAATCTCGTCAATGAGCGACTGCGACAGAGGAGCCGCACCTGAAAGGAATCCCTTGAGCGTCAGACGAACCTTGGACAGGTACTTGTCGAGAACAGGCGATTTGGCAAACAAAACGGCCATGGGCGGGACAACGTGCAGAAAAGTGACCCCGTGCTCTTGGATCTTTTGCAAAAGAAACTCAAAGTCGAACTTGTCAAATACAACAATGGTAGATTGGGTGATTGTGGGGACAGAGTAAATGAAGGTGGTTAAGCCGTAGATATGCGACATGGGCAAAACAGCGCCGTAAACGCCGTTTTTGAGGTAAAGTGCGTCGCGGGCAGAAATGTGCTGCTGCATAACGTCGGAAACAACGTTGAAGTGGGAAGTTGCGACGCCCTTGGGGACACCTGAGGTGCCGGAAGAGAAGCAGTAGTAAGCGTGTCTTTCCTTGGACTCGTCGCCCACAAACTTGACGGGGGCGGCTTTAGGGGTCTGCGGGTTCTGGGCTTCTTTGAGCAGGGTGTCGAATGTGAAGATGTCTTCGACGGGGACCGGGGCAAAGTCCTTGGTGGCAGCACGGGCCGTGGGGAGAAACTTTTCGAGCCCAATGATGAGCTTGGACTGGGAGACATTGAGCTGGTGGTGGAGCTCATGGGGGAGGTATGCAATGTTTGCTGGCGAGATGGCAGCGCCAGTGGCCAGAATGCCCAGGTGAAGGGCGGGGAGGTAGATGGAGTTTGTGAGCAGGAGGCAGACGGTGTCGCCGACGCGCAAGTTGTACTTGTTTTGAAGGATGTAGGTGATGCGGCCGACGAGATCGCGGTGCTGGGCCACGGTGATGTAGTGTGAGGAGTCGTGGCTGTCAATGTAAAGTTTGTGGTCGGGGTTGGAGGTCTTGGGGTCCAGGCCCGGACGGGTGAAGAGGAACTCGACAGCGTTGGATGTGGGGATCGTCTCATGCTTGAGTTCCCAGGGGGACAGATGGATGGTTTGTCCGTTTTCCTTTCGGGTGAGAGTAGACATGGTTATTTGGATAATGTTCTAGAGAGATCAGCTTGGTGTGATTCAGGGTAGGAAATAGCAAACAGATGGCCAAGAGATATGTTGTGAAATATATCTGATTTTATATTATATATAAAAAAAAAAAAAGAAAGAAGAGTTTTTTCTACATTTTGGGAGAAAAAGCACAGGTATTTATAGCTGTTGAAGATCATGTCGGCCAGTTTACCGAAAGACTCCGGAGACTGCAAGACCCATTTGACGACTACATTGAGATTTGCCGATAGCGCCGGCTAAGCCTGAGGAGCCTGTGAGTTAAGGTGAGTGAAAAGTTGTTGAGCGTGCAAACGAGCTGGCGGTTTTGGTTAGTTGGGATTTATTGCCCTTGAGGAAGGTTGATTTGGGGGGGAGAAGCAGAGATTTCACAAGAGGTTGGTCATTTTGCAACATTGCACGTGACTTTGGTTCAAGGGTGCTTAAAAAAATTTTTTCTTCTTCTTCACATGCATGAATGAAAAACGAGGGACTTGCGTAGGTTTTTTTTATTTTAATAAAATCACAATGGAGACTTTTCGGCCATTGAAAAAAAAAAGAAATCAGCGCGTTGTTGAGTGTAAAAAATTTCAAGGATGGACTTGCAGATCGCCTTTGTGGCTTGGAGCGAAATTTGCACGGTGTTGTTGCAGAGGATGAGCTGGCGGTGAATACCTGGGGAAGCCGCACAGCCCTAAAAAAACCTTAAATGCTGTGCAAGATAAATATGCGGTATATATTGTTTTTTTGCCAAAAAGTGCTCAACACTACCAAAAGTCTCCCAAAGGATCAAAACAGCTTCCTCTATTGTACTTTAAAACTTCATTAACACATTCTAACTATTAAAAATCATTATATACATTTACAAGGCATCGGGCTGCTTGAGAATGTACTCAACAGCCTGACCAACAGTCTTGATCTCGTCGGCCTCGTGGTCGGGAATCTCAATGCTGAACTCCTCCTCAATGGCAAGGACAACCTCAACAACGTCTAAGCTGTCAAGGCCCAGGTCAGAAGAAAAGTTGGTCTCAAGGGTAACACTAGAAGGGTTCTCGACCTTTGAAATAAGTTAGTAATGAATAAAAAAGCTAGAAAAATAATTCAGATATCCCTCTCGTCACATAAAACATATCAGGTGAAAGATGAAAAAAACTTAGCGTTACATGATTGCATTCAAAATTTTCAGTGTGATTGTGATTTTTTGTTCATCATTGTGATTGTGACGAGGGCGTCCTTGAAAAGCCCAAGGATGCAAAACCTCAACTATTCCTCCTCTCATGACAATTGCTTACCTTATCGAAAGTTTCTAGCAGACCGACAATGCGCTCATAGACAAAGTCCTTGGTGAGTGGGGGAGGACCAGCGCTGTACATCCGGCTGGGTATTAAAGTGGTGGCAGCCAGAGCAGTCTTCTGGAAGTGTGAAATGAGCTGGGGTCGCGCCGAGAGCTGCGAGCTGCGGCACGCCAGAGCCAATGTGTATGTGGAAGCAAGGCGGGCTGAGGCCGGGGTGGCTGCGACAGCGACACGGCGCAGAGACTTAAGGGCGGTGTTTCTGAACATTGTTATGTGTATGTTGTGGAAGGGGGGGTATATATGAAGGAAGAAGAGATGGGGTTAAAAAAAATAAAGAAGTTAAGAAGATGATAGGAAGGGAGAGAATAAGGGAATGGGAGAGGTGTGGGATTAAAAAAAAATTTTAGAGCGTAAAGGAAGGCTTTTTAGTGGTAGAAACACACGAGCACACCAAAAATGCAAAAATTCCAGTGCGGGACGAGGTGTGCGTAGCGGTGGTCTGGGACGTGTGGCCCGTTGCCAGGAGTAACGCACACAGCGGGCATCTGGCGAATCAACGGCAACTAGAAAAAAAAGCAAAGGATGTGACAAGCTGAAAAGTGTAACATAAATGTAATGTCATAGATGAGTTGATTTTTGTAACAAAAAATTAGTGGAATTTAATTCATAAAAACTAATTCAGTTAAATTAACTTAACCATGATTCATGTCAAACATTTGAAAATGACATCTCCATAAAAAATATCTCGAAAAACTCCAAACTACAGCCATCTACTAAAAAAAATACGTAATTGCAAATCTTTCAAATGGAAAAAAAAAATTACGGAAATTTGCCATTTTTAACTCGCTTTAAATGACCATAAATTGAAATATTCCAAAAAAAAAAATAAAAATTCATTAACTTTTCCCCTTCCACTCCAAAAAAAAAAAAAAATAAATACATTTACATCTTTATTTCATCCCCCTTTAAGTTCCATCTCTTTCAAGTCTTCACTCTCACGGCATTTGCCCAATTTCCGTGGTAGTCGCATTGAGACCCATAACATTCAGGAACAAATTCAAGTTTCCAATCTTTTGGAGTCCCATCTCCGGAGGCAGCGCCTTGGCCTCGGCCATGACTCCAAAAATCTTCTTGCGCACCTCGTCCACAATCACACGCTGATGGTCCAGACTAGCCGCAACAGCCAAAGACGCCAAAAAGTGCCACACGTATGAGTCGTCAACACGGCGAGGAGGAAACAGCGACGCAAGATGGCCCTGTAGCGACTGGAACAGAGTGTCAAACGTGGCCTTCCAGCTGGCCATATCTGTCTCGTCAACCGGCTGATGCTCCGCGTCTTGTTGGGAAATGTACTCAGCTTGAGAAATCAACACCGTCAAAATGGACAAACCAATCTTGGTCTTAGCAACATGAACAATCTCATTCGAAGTTTGCAAAATCTCAAGTAACCCAATCACAACACCAAACTCAGAATCGGAAATAAGCTGCACAAGGGGCGGCAAAACATACTGCAAAAAGTTATCCACTGATTCCTTGGCATGGGGCTTCAGGTCCTCGCCATCAAGGTAAACACCATCTTGAATCACATCAAGGGTGTCAAGGTGATTGATGATGCGGGTCAAAATGGTCAATCGTTGCGTCAGATTCAAGTGTCTAAAAATACGTGGAATCAACCGCTTGCCCTTATTATGGCGCAAAATCTCAATAAACGGATTGCCCACAACGTTGCGGCTATCCTCTGGCTCAAGAGCAACAAGCTCCAGCTGGTCCCAGAGCTTATGGTATTGCACCTGCAATCGGGCATCCCAGTCAACAGGCTCTTCTTCTTCTGTAGCCTCATGTGCTTGCTCAAATTCTTCCTGCTGAGGGGTTGCTTGATTCTGTTGTTGTGGCTGTTGAGATTGGGGCTGTGACTTGGATCGCTCAATAGATTCAATCTCGAGCAAAGTCGAATAAACGTCCTCAACTAAAATCAACAAACTTCTCAGGTCTTTGGGAGCCGCTTGCTCATCTCCACCATCAGTTCCCGCTTTGGTTGTCAGCTTCTTGAGCACTAGAGCCTGACGTGGTTTCTTGCTGTTACTGAGAGAAATCTTGCCCAGCGCACCCTCCAAAGAAATCTGCTCCTTTTGTGGATGTTCACGTGCATATGCCACAGCTTGCTGCACCTGCTGTTGCATGCGTTGAAGAGGATTATCTTGATGACGGTTACGGCCGTAGCGACTATTGTTGCCACCACCACCAAAGAAAAATCCACCGCCACCTCGCTGGTTGCCCCGCTGAAACAGGTATGTCTTTGCAAACGAGTTGAGAGGCTGCTGGGGATTAGAACGAGCCTGTATTTGAGACGACACAACGTAGTAAAAGTCCTCATTAAAGGGATCATCCGTGACAACACGATTGAGCTGGATACGAGTAATCAAACTCTTGTCATAAGCCGTCATCAAGTTGTTGTACTTGTATTGCTGCGCAATGCGACGGCTCTTTTTGAGCAAACGATCACTCTCAGCATCATTCTTTGACATGTCTTCCATCATAACTTGGGCAAGAGATGGAACAGTGTTACGTGAGACATTGAGGTTATATGGTGGGGTTTCATCACCAACTGAAGGCTGCTGCGGTTGTTGCTGTTGCGGTTGTGGTGGCTGTTGTTGCTGTTGTTGTTGCGGTTGTTGCTGCTGCAGATCTTGCTGAGGAATAGCTTGGGCAAGAGGCTGCTGAGGAGGTTGATTAGCAAATAGCGGAGCTGCACCTGCCGAAGCGGGCTGGAGAGGAGGCTGCTGCTGGGCTTGTTGCTGCTGAATATAAGGTGGCTGGGCCGGAGGATATCCACTCATGGGGTTATTAAGAATGGCCGGGTCTTGAATGAACGGTCCACTGGGACCAGGAGCATATTGTCCCGGAAATCCAGCCATACCAGGAGGGTACTGGGGTTGTTGCTGGGGCTGTTGTTGGTATCCGTATTGGCCAAGAATAGGGCCGCCAAAGTACATATTTTGCTGTTGGGGAGGAGCTTGGCTGGAAGCCGCCATCATCTGGGCCTCAAGTTCCTCAACCGAGAGCATCTTGGTTGCCTTGAGGGGCTCAGTAAGATCTTGTTGCGGCTTGGCTAGGGCGGAGCCAGGGGCAGAAGATGTTGCCGAGGGAGACCCCCAAAGACCAGGAATAGGCTGGAAATTGCGAGCTTGAACTGAGGGTGAGGATTTATACGGAGCTGAAGAGGTCGAACCACCGGCTGCGGCAGCTGCTGCAAAAGACATTGCTTGAGGAGAATTGCCTGAGGCAGCAGCAGATGCAGCAGCAGCGGAGACCACCGAAGGTTGAAGGCTTCTGTTTGAGCGGTTAAAGACAAACTGCTCTTCGTCGATAGTGTCGGCAACGCGAGCAGTCTGGCCAGCAAAGTCAAAGTCCTTATCAAGAGCCGAGGCGTTGAAGTCGCCAAAGGTCTCGTCATTAAGATCGTCATTGTCCTCTACAAGCTTCGCAGCAAGGTCGTCGTAGGCGGCGGCGTTGGAGAGATCAAACTCTTGGGCCTTTGCGCCCTCGGCAGGAATTGCGTCCAAGCCGAAAAAGGACATTGGTTGGGTTAAAGAAAAAGGCGATGGTAGATTATGAAAGGATCAAAAAAAAATGTTAATAGGGGGTAAAGGGAGGGGTGGGGGGAGAGGAATGTTGAATGTGTATATTTTTAGGGTGGTCGTGCCAGGTGGATGTGGTGATTATATACGGTGGTTGTGAGAGGGTTTGGTAAAAATTTTCTTTGTGTGACGCATGAAAATGGTGTTTAGGGAGGATTTTTTTTGGTGGTGAGGCATGAAATTGAGCAGGGTAACCAAACAGTTTTTTTTGGGGGGAAGAGATATTCTACACAAATATGGTAGGATGTTTGAGTGCTGGGGACTTTGGCTAGGAGCAGTTATAAAATATTCAACTTTTTGCAACTACAGATTGAGCATTTTGACATGAAGTTTGGGAAAAACTTGGGAAATAAAAATCATGATTTCTGACAAAATACAAATGTACATTTATTTATTGATATTTTTAGAAAAAAAAGTTTGTTGAATTTAATTAATCCAACTATGTTAAATAATTACATTGAGTTGCAAGTTTTTAAAAGATTTTTAGAAGCACTTGCCCAGAATTCTGAAAACAACTTAAAAACTTGATGATAAACAATATTTTAATTGAAAATACATACGGATGAAAATCATCTAAAAACTCATTTTACTAGGAAAGCTTTCACGATAGCTACGGTAAAAAAACAAACAGCCTAAGCTATGATGGTTACATGGAACATTAATGGAGGATTTCTCAGATGGAACTTATAAAAACGTTTAGAAAGAATAGCAGATCCTAATAAAGAAGAGGTTTACGTAAATATCAATTGTTGAATATCATGCTCAAAAGCTTTAATGCAGCACATAGCAGACCTTTTTTGCAATGTTTTAAATACATTTGTCCAAAAGGAAAAGGAAATGGTAAACAATATAAATGTTTCCCAAACAAGTAATTGAGCCAACATAATGTTGGACAGAATGAGACTTAGAGTCCACTGGCAAATAACCAAAAACAAAAAAATCAAAAAAAAAGTGCTAACGAGTTTAACTCTAAGTATCGTACGTAGGATACGCCGAGATTGTAAAACAAATGAGAAACTTCAAAAAATCCTAAAACAAAAAAGGAGTAAAGTCAAAGCTGGGAGAACTGAGCGTTTGAGAGCTAGGAAAGTATTGACAAGAATGGAATTATTTCAAAAACATAAGTGGGTATATATTTCTTTTTATTATTTTTTAAAACAAATTGAGTGATAATGAAATATTGCTTTTGGATATTATGGATATCTAGTGAATATTTTGTTTAACAAACGAATAATAAAAAAAAGTAAATCGATAATTACATCATTTTAGGGGGTATCTAAGTACCTTTGAATCTAAGACTTATATTTGATATCAGCAACGACTTAAAATATAGCGTTTAAAGACCGACGCTACTTTTATTGTCCAAATTGTTCACCTAGAAGAACACAAAGAAGCATTTTTAAAGGGCAGACTTCCATTTTAACGACTTTTGTAAAATCGGTTTTAATGAGCGAGGGCGTTTAAACACCTGTTCACTTTTTCTTTTTCCATCTTCCTTTTAAGCCCAACCTTAAAAAGAAAGACTCGAAAAAATGAAAGTTACAGCACCGGGCGTCAATAGAGAAAAAAAGACATACTAGAAGACTACGCGCAACGGGCGTTCTTTCTCTGGAAGAAAAAAATTAAAAAGAAAAAAATATTATCAAGAGGCCTTTTCTTCATCAGGGAGAGAAAAAAAAGCTTGGATGATTTCGACTTTTAAGGAGTCATTGAGCCTTGATTATTGTAATCTCATAATAACAGTGGGTCGAATTTACCAGACAAACCCACCATCACCTGAATCAAAACCCAAGGAGGTGTTTAGTTAGTAGCTTTAAAGTGTTGAAATCTTCCTTGTTCCCTTTTCTATTGACCGTATAGAAGTCTTTAGTACATTCCTCCTTTTCTTTTGCAGAAATGCCTCTCTTTGCAGGTCTAAACTACCCTTTTGTTAAAGACTAAATGGAAATACAAGGTTTGGCGCAAGGCACAAAACCTTAAGACGTACAAAAAGGCAATTAGAAAGAGCAAGAGGAAGACGACGATGGTTATGAGCTCCACCATGTTCAAAAAACCGCTTTCCGAAAAATAATAACTATTAATTAGAATAATTTTTTTAACAAAATCTTATCGAGTATTAATACATTACTGATTATCACACGTATAAAAAATCAAAATGGATTGAGTTTCCTTTTATTTTTTTAAATTGAAGTAATTTTAGGTGAAACCGTCAAAACTTCGTGTGTGGGGAGAACAAACCTCCATTCAGCTCATCGACATAGTGGGGTGCAACTAAAATAGTCATCACTAAACATCGTACGCTGCTAACAAGATGCTTAAAATTAATAAAAAAACAAAACTATTTTTAAAATACACATTATATATAGAAAGAACAATAAAAAAAAGAAAAAGTAGGTTATTATTTTTCTTTTTTTTTAAAACACATCATCGTAGTCATTATGGTCATTGTAATCATCAATCATCAACATCATCAGTAGTCATCATCACCCCAAAGCTTTCTCCATTACCGACCAACGTCGGCGCTTGTAATCATCATGGCCGGACCAGCGCCATGCTTCCCGCCCCCAAATGGCCCCCCATGGCCATGGCTGCCCCCTCCTCCAGCCCTTTTGGGTGTAAGCTTGCCAAACATTCGTCGCATCATAACCTTCTTGGAGTTTCCGTCCTTGCCAAACCCACCCACTGGAATCATTCCGCTGCTTCCTCCGCCCCCTGAAGCGTCACCATGAGAATCCTGACTAGCGTTGTACGCATACACTCCAGGCGCCACAACAGTCATCCCGCTAGGACCTCCTGTGGTAACGGGCACGGGCGAAGAGGAGGACGAAGAGGAAGACAAAGACAGTGGACCTGCAGCAGCCGATCCTGACGATGATGCAACAGCAGCAGAGCCCGCATGCATACCCTCGTTAGGGCTGTCTAGTGACCTGCGCACGCCGCCAGCCGCACCTCCGCTGCTACTGCCATCCACGTCGTCAAGACCAGTATCGAACGAAAAGCGTGGGGTCGAGCCCTCGTCGTCACCTGCAGCTGCGGCATCTTTTTGCCAGCCGTAGAGAATCGCCTCATCTGCGCGCATAGTTGGCGGGGTAAGGGTGAACTTGAGCGTCATTTCGCGAGGGACCGCAGCCACGAACGCTTGTGAGTCTGGCCGCAGCGTGTATCTTGTAGTTGAAGGTTTCTTTTCAGGGTTTGGTGAGGAGGGTGACGAGGTCGAGGTTGGAGCCTCGTCTTGAGTTGCTCCAGCTGCTGCATCTTCATTGTTATTTTTCTTTTTGCTATTCTCCTGGTCTTCCGAGGACTGCTGCGGCTGTTGTGCTTGGATCTGGTCAGGGGTATAGCCGAGAAGCAGGAGGTCTGCAGGGGCTATATGGATGGGAAATCCAAACTCAATCACCTCATCAAACTTGACTTCTGAGACAGCCAACAGCCGTAGCTTGTCTTCAATTTCGCGGTCGAGATAATGCTTGGTAGTCGAAGGGGATCCGGATAAAGGAGTATGATAATGTGCCAGCGATGCTTGTCGAGACCGAAATGGGTTTTTTGTCGAGGGCCCAGAAAAGCTGGAGCTGATGCTGCTAAGACTTTTGCTGGCTAATAAGGTGCCAGAAGAGGCCGAGGATGCCGGGGCAGTATTTGGATGTAGGGCTTGTTGAGAAGGCCTGCGAAGGCCTGACTGAGACGCATGTTGATTCAAAGCCGGGATGGAGGAGGAGGAGCCGGAATTTGTTGGCTGGAGAGAAGATGTTTGGTTTACGGGAGAATATACCTGGGAGAACTGGGGGTCATGGTGATGGACCGAAAGAGTAGAAGCCGTGGAAGGAGAATATGGCAAGTGGGCCTGAAATGCTGGAGCCGTTGCAGATGTAGCAGTTGTAGAAAGTGTTCCTGAGGGGGTTGCTTGAGTTACTGTTGGTTGAAATGGTGCCTGTTGCTTGTGCTGCTGTTGGTCCTTAGCAGTAGCTGGTAAGGCTTGAGACGCCGAGGACGAGAAAGAGCGCTTGATAAGCATGCTGCGTTTCTTTCTAGCGGTATGTGATGGAATAGCAGAAGAGGAGGAAGAAGAAATGGAAGAGGAGGAAGAGGAAGGAAGAGGAGGAGGAGGAGCGGTAGTGGGATGAGCAGGGGAATCCGTTAGATTGGAACTAATATGGGAGAGAGACTGAGACACGGGTATCGAAGATTTTGAGCCGAGAAATGACGGTCGGTGCTTGTCTGCAAAAAGCGCAAAGGATGAGAATGAAGAAGACTGGGTAAGCCGTGGGTTGCGCTGTTGGTGGGCGCTAGAAGAATTTTCGGCGCCATTAATCTCCACGCGGTTCATGCCAGTTTGATTGCCACTTCTGTGGACCGGAGATTTAAGCGGCATAGCGTCCGTGACCACTCTGGGTTGGTGATTTGTGTGAGGGAAAGGAGAGGCAGATGGTTGTGGAAAATTGGAAGGAGGAGAAAGTGTTAAGGCCGTGGTATTATTATTTGGATGGTGATGATTATTATTAGTAGTGTTAATACTAGCTATGGCTGTTTTCACAGTAGTGGCATTATTATTATCATAATAATCTTCACCACCATTGTTTCCATCCGCACCGGTGCTTTTCCCAAGACCTCCACTCTTTTCCAGAGTTTCATTCCTTGAGCCCTCCGAGTCCTTTGTCGCTGCCATCGTGGCTTTTTCCCGCTGCAGTGGCTGCACGCCATTTTCTTCGCCAGTTTCCCCTTCACCACCTTTAGAATTTTTCCTCTCCTTCCTTTCTTCTCTTTCTGCTTCCATTTCTTCCTGCTGCTGCTCCTCTGCTCCAACCTTCTGGATCCGCCTAGTCGGGGAAACCTGAAAGCTTCCCACTGCCGGCGTTGCCCGGGCACCAAATACCGAAATGTGCGGTGGGTGCTCTGCCTCAGCAACCGTCACGTGGCGCCCGCGCCCATTAGTCATATTGCTGGTGGTGGAGGTAGTAGTAGATTTGGCGGAAGAATTGTAGGTGGATGGGGAGCTTGAAGTGGAAGTAGCATTGATGGTATCATTGGTAACAGCAGTGGTTGACGTCGGATTGGCAGTACCCTCATTGTTACTGTCGTAGCTGACACTATTGCTGCTACTGTTCCTGCTAGCGACACTGTTGGACTTAGGTTGGGGCTGCTTGTCTTCCCACTGCACAGTCTTGGGCGCAGGCGAAACCAAAGGAACAGAGACCCCCGAGGGAATCGGAGGAACCGGCGGAACAGACGGAATCGTTGAGGATTTTTTACCGTGATGCATCGACTCTTCACGGCCCAATACAAGTGCTCGCAGCGCAGGCATACTTGAGCTGGTTCGCATCTTTGGTCTTTCTCTCTTTGTTTTATTCCCAACAAGCCCATCCAAAAAAGAAGAACCGGGTCCACCAGCGGTGCTATTTTGCTGGTACTGAAGCTTTGAAGGAGGCTGACTTACCTGCCGACGTGAGTTAATCTGGGCATACAGCTCCGCTTGTGCTTGACGAGCAGCCTGCATGTTTTCTTCCTGGATTGACCGCACTGAGTTCATTGATTGAGCAGAGCGTACCGACCGAACAGATCGCACAGAACCAGTCATGCTGGCTGTTCTACTAGAGTCGTGATGACCAAACAGCAGCGGAGGCGGACGACCCAGCAGCCGAGAAGAAAGCGACGACGATCGCGGTGCCTGTTGGAATTTTGCTGGTGACATTTTATTATTGACTGAGGTTGCCGCTGCAGAAGCTGCTGCAGTTGCAGAAGAATAGGCGGATCTAGAGGCAGACCCAGAAGCAGCAGCAGCAGCCGCGGCCGCAGCAGCAGCAGCTATTGTTGCGCCTGGGACGTTTCCACTCCCTCCCCTCTTTCTGAGAGGAATGTGGGATTTTCGTTCTTGCGGAAGAACGTGATCTTTTGAGGCACTGTCTCGCACCATTATTTTTTGTTGCTGTTGGTATTTTTGGTGTTGCTGCTGCTGTTGGTTCGATGACATCCCCATATGGACCGGCTTGGAGCTAAATTTCACGCTGCGTCGAGGTATTTGTGATTGGGAGATATCATTCAGCTTTTGTTGATGCTGAGAAAGTGATAAGGATACTTTTTTTCCCAAGTGCGTACCGTTAGCAAACGATGGAGGTGTTTCAAAACGACTGAAACCAGATCCTACTCGAGACACATTTGATGGCTGATGTTGGGGTTGTGTCTCGAGTTGGCTTTTTGGGCCATTCATCAAGTTTGGACTTGGCTGAGATGTGACTGTTCCAGAGCTAGCTGGACTATCACCGCTTGGTTGATTCTGTTGTTGCTGTTGTTGCTGTTGCTGTTGCTGCTGCTGCTGTTGCTGCTGCTGCTGCTGCTGCTGCTGCTGCTGCTGCTGCTGCTTAAGTTCAACCCGACGTGGCGAAATGGGTGGCACCTTGGGCGAAGGTGTGCCCGGTGGAGTGAGCGCCTGGGATGAGTGGACAGAAGTTTGGTTCAGCACTGGCGTGACGATTGGCGTTGTTTTTGTTGCCGGGGAGGCTACAGGCGAAGATGCAGAGAATGGAGGCGAAGATGAGGAAGACTCCGATGAGGACGAGGGGGATGACGAGCCGGAAGACTCGGAGGACGAAGAAGATGAAAAGACTGACGAAAAGCTGGAGGGGAAAGGAAGCGTGATTTTCCCAGGAGCTTGTGGCAGCGGCAGAGAAGGGGGCGGGGACAGGGGAAGTGAGGGGGACCGGATGAATGGCGGCAACAGAAAGGGTGGTGATTGAGAATGATGGAACTGAGATTGAGGGCTTGTTGATAGTGAGCGATTTAGTGAAAGGGTTGCTGTAACTGTGTTGGCTTGATAGTTGTGGTGGTGTGGTGCAGGTATTACTTGAGGGCTTGTGGGTGTTTGGGTAAATGAGGAAGATGGGGCAAGCTGTTGCACCGAAGAAGTGGCACTAAGCGTGGGATCTGAGCGGCCAGCAGGAAGAGACTCTTGAGGCTGCAGCAGAGGCAGGACCGGACTAGACAAGAAGGCTGGGAGGATGTGGGTTGAGTTGTGTAACTGTAGGTACTGCTGTGGGTGATGGCGTTGTTGGGGGTTGCTCTGCGAGTGATGGCTGTAAGGAAACTGGATATTTGAGGAGTGGGCTTGCTGCGGAGCAGGAGGTTGGGACTGCACAAGTCGCCGGGTCGACCCAAGCTTATTAGGCGTCGTCGTGTTGCTACTGCTGCTGTAAAACCTTGTCTGAGCCGTCGTAGTTTGAGACACGGATGGAGTCCAAGCTGATCCATCCGCTCCTCGAGGATTTTCCCAGCTGTATTGCGTATTCCCATTGTTCAGCCCTTTGCCATTAATGTCATCGTGATGGACGCTATTTTCGATTATCCCTAGCCCGGTGTTGTTGTATATACGGGCCTCCGTTTCCTCGCTCTCTTCTTCCCGCTCAAACGGCTGGTGTAAATAATATTGCGGGGACTCGAACGGCTTGGTCCCATCCGCGGTCTTGGTTGTTGGGCTATGGGATTTGGGACGGTGATGGGCAGTCTGATTGATTTTGGGTGTGGAGGCCGCTGAGGAAGAGTAGGGCGATGATGGTGAATGTAAAACTGGGCTGGACAGACCTGCGGGCCGCGTATCTGCTGGCGCCAAAACATTTTGCAACGACGCTGTTAATGCCGCGTGCTCCCAGTCCGTATACTGTTGGTTTTTTCCGTGCGGGCTGCTGGAATGTGATTCTGGTAACAGCGGGCTACTGCTTGTCTTTTTCTTGACGATGTTCAGCGGCGCAATGGGGCCCAGCTGCTGTTGCTGGTTTGTAGACATGGTGATTATGGGTCAGGTATGGATGTATTGGAAGATGGCTGGGATAACAGGACATAAACAACAAGATATACAGAGAGAAAGAGAGAGGAATAAATAAAAATCAAAACCAGCAGTGGAATGTAGAAACTTCTCATAAACACATAAAAACTCCTCATCGGGGAAGTCGTTTTTTCAAATGTTGAATTGCTCCATGGCGATTAAGCTCCCAGCCCCTGAAATCTACTCAATTGAGGTCCTTACGTTTTTCCTATTTGGGATAAACAAAGACGAGGCTTATGCATCACCAGCTAAAAGATAAACAAAAAACAGCAAGCTCGGCAATTATCTGAGATAAATGTATCGTTTCTATCATATGGGCAATGTATAAAGTCTAACGTCTAGTTATAATACAGATGATGACAAAAAAAAAGAGAGAGAAAGAGAGAGACAAAACAAACCTTACTATATACAGCTTTACACTCTAGGAACGGGCCCGCCGGGACTAGTAGGCAAGCGAGCTGTGAGAACTTCAACTCCGTCTTCGGTCACCAATAGCGTGTGCTCAAACTGGGCACTGCGCTTGCCGTCTACCGTGACAGCCGTCCAGTTATCGGGCCACATGGAGTCGCGGTAACTGCCCAGATTTAACATGGGCTCGATTGTGAAGCACACGCCGGCCTTAGCCATGCCAATAGCCTTGTTCCGGGCGTAGTGGGGGATGTTGGGAGGGCAGTGGAACAGGCTGTTGACACCATGGCCAGAGTATGTTCGCACAACACTCAGCTTATTGGCCTTGGCGTGCTTCTCGATAATGTCGCCAAACGAGCGGAATAAGACGCCAGGCTTGACCGTCTTGATCGCCAAATCCAGCGACTCTCTGGTTGTCTCAACCAGTCTCACCGTGTCAGGATCGCTCTTGGCCTTGTCGCCAACATAGTAGGTCTCGTTCAAATCGGCATGGTATCCTCCATAGTATATACTAATGTCCAAGTTCACAATGTCTCCATCTTCCAGAGGACGCTGATCTGGAATACCGTGGCAAATCACCTCGTTAACGCTTGTGCACACGCTTCGCGGGAAGTGGTAGTAGTTGAGTGGCGATGGGTAAGCCTTGTGCTTCATGCACTCGGCGTGCACAATTGCGTCAATCTCATCAGTCGTCACGCCGGGCTTCACAGCAGCAGCCGCCGCGTCCAAGACCTCCCGGCCAATGCGGCAGACTTTCCGCATGCCCTCGATTCCATCCTTGTCCAGAACCTCGATTGTGGTGGCGCGGGCGCCCTGTTCGGATCGGGGCATACCGTCGCGTGCGTAGTCTGGCAGAACAATACCCGCGTCAACCGCGCGTCTGGGGGCAAGCGGGTAGCTCGCACGCAACGTGCCAGTATAAACACTAGCAGGGAATGGGTCGTAGGTCTTGCCCTCGTTGTCGGCCTTGGGGTGGACGGCCTTGTGGGTCTTCCAGTTGCGCTTGAAGCATGCCTGCGAGCAAAACACCGACTCCACGCCATTCTTCAGGCATGTGGGGCACTTGAGACGTGTGTTTGTGTCCTTGCCGCAGTCACTGCCACAGCACTGGGTGATTCTTGTCTCGTCGTCGGTTGCACTCATTTTCTTCTTAACGGGTTTAGGTGAAGTGTGGGATTTACAAAGTGCGAGGGGGAACTTGGCCGCCGTGAAATTAAAAGAAATGAGTAAAATTTTTACCAAACCCTAGCCCCGTCACGTGAAAATCCTAACCCTGATTTCCTACACTCTTTCAATTTTTTTTTTTTCAAAGAAAAATTTTTTTCACCGTCCTGAGAAGAAAAAAAAAAACCTTTTGATAATCCATCTCTATCACCACCACCATCATACCCCCCCCCCCCCCCAACCTCAACCCTCTCTTCCCTTCTTTCCACCATGGTCAGCAGAGATACCATAGATTACATCCTCTTCGAAGAGGCTGCCGGTTACGCTCTCTTTAAGGTCATCCTTCAGCCCTCCACCATCGGTTCTCGTCTCCCTGAGGTTCAGGAGGCTGCCAACGATGTTGCCAAGTTCCGCAAGCTCCTTGAGCTCGTTTCTTTCGCTCCCTTCCAGACCGCTGCCCAGGCTCTCGAGAACGCCAACGACATTTCTGAAGGTATTGTCAGCGACTACCTCAAGGCCATCCTTGAGCAGAACATTCCTCGCACCGAGAAGCCTTCCAAGGAAAAGATTGTCCTTGGTATCTCCGACAAGAACTTGGGTCCCTCAATCAAGGAGGCTCTTCCCTGGATCGAGCCCGTCAACTCCGAGGTTGTCCAAGACATTCTCCGTGGCATCCGTAACCACGGTGTCAAGCTTCTGAAGGATCTGCAACAGGGCGACCTTGAGCGCTCCCAGCTCGGTCTTGCCCACGCCTACTCCCGCTCCAAGGTCAAGTTCTCCGTTAACAAGAACGATAACCACATTATACAAGCCATTGCTCTTATCGACCAGCTCGATAAGGATATCAACACCTTTTCCATGCGCGTCAAGGAATGGTATGGCTGGCATTTCCCCGAGCTGGCCAAGATTGAGAATGATAATCTGACATATGCCAAGCTGGTTCTCTTCATTAAGGACAAGGCCACTCTGTCCCAAGACAAGCTCCACGACCTTGCTGCTCTCGTGAACGAAGATTCTGGTCTTGCCGAACGCATCATTGAGGCCGCCCGTATTTCTATGGGCCAGGATATCAGCGAGACTGATATGGACAATATTGTCACCTTTGCCCAGCGCGTCGCAAACATCACTGAGTACCGCAAGCGTCTGTTTGACTACCTGTCCGAGAAGATGCACACCGTCGCTCCCAATCTCAGTGAGCTCATTGGTGAGGTTGTCGGTGCCAGACTTATTTCTCACGCCGGTTCGCTCACCAATCTGTCGAAATACCCTGCCTCGACCGTTCAAATTCTGGGTGCCGAAAAGGCTCTTTTCCGGGCCCTCAAAACCAAGGGCAACACCCCCAAGTACGGTCTCATTTACCACTCTTCTTTCATTGGCAAGGCCGGCGCCAAGAACAAGGGCCGGATATCACGTTTCCTTGCCAACAAGTGTTCCATTGCTTCGCGTATTGACAACTACTCTGAAACTCCTACAAATAAGTTTGGTGAGGTTCTCAAGCGCCAGGTCGAGGAGCGTCTGGAGTACTTTGACACCGGCAAGCCCCCTATCAAGAACTCTGAGGCCATGAAGCTCGCTATTGACGAGATTGGTGTCCCCAGTGTTGCTGCCGAGGCCATTGAGGAAACATCTGAGGTTAAGGAGACCAAGAAGGACAAGAAGGACAAGAAGGAAAAGAAAGAGAAGAAGGAAAAGAAGGAAAAGAAGGACAAGAAGGACAAGAAGAGATCGCTGGAAGATGACGAGTCTGCTCCCAAGAAGAAGAAGAAGAAATCCAAGGATTAATGAGGTTACGATTATTAGCAAAAATTTACAGTAGAAATTATAATTAAAGAGAGAAAGGAAAAAAGAAAAAAAATTAATAAATAAATTTACAGGTACATTCGCGATGATTGAGATGGCAGGGTCGATTGGGTCTGTAGTAAACCCAGGCTGTTTTTGACGAGGTAGGCAAGTGCTAATAGACCATCCGAGTCTACCTGCTCGTGATCCACGGGACCTTCACCAGCCACTACTAAAGCCACCGCCCGCTTATTTTCCATCTCTGCACGCGCCAGAACGGCGGCAGGCGTGCCTTGTAGGCTCTCTGGAACACCGAGTGGCGACACCGCGGCAATAGCTGGTAATAGTGAAGCATCGGCAGCAGCTGCGCTCGAGATGAGACTCGCAACGGGCATCTGGGACCCGCCCACACGACCGGACCCAGCCGCCCCCCCGGTGGCAGCAAGCACGGTTATTTCAGTTGCCAAACCACTCAATGCCGCGGCCAGCTCGTGGGTAGCGGGGACTGGGATGCCTGGGGCCAAGGGCAGAAGCAGCGTGTCTGCACTGGGCTTGAGGATCGGCAGCTTGAGAAGAAACGGCGGGCGGGATTCCGGGGCAAAGGTCCCGTCGTCAAAGTCGGTTTCGTCGCCGTCGTCGGTTTCATCCAGAGACGCAAAGAGGCTCTTCGGCAGCGAGGCTGTCAGCGACAGCGTGTAGGCTACAGGAGCTGATTCATACGCACGGAATAAAGGAACAAGGCGCGAGGCCACCACCACCAAGCGGGTGACTGGCTGAGCCGGAGCTGGGGTGAGGGTGGCGGAAAAAGTAGCAGGTTCTGGGTCCTCAGTGTCGGCATCTTCTTGGTCGTCCAGAAGATGGCGAGGAGGGGGGAGTTCAGCCCAAGGTTTGAACTGGATAGATGGTTAGATAAGATGGTAAGAAAGTCATTTGCATCGTTCCTACTTACAATCATGGTTGTAGAATATAAAGGGTTGGCGAGCTTGTGGAATTGAAATTTTTTGGTGGTTTTATTTTTTGTGTGTGCGAAAAAAAATCCCTTCTTTTTAATTTTTTATACCTACCACCACCAACCTGCCCATAGATCTAACCATGAGTGCACCTTCTTCTACTACCCCCCCTGAAGTTAACGAGCTGATCGATCATCTATCTGCTCTCCAGGCCGAGCTCGGTGATTTGATCCGTTCGCGCGAAACCCTCGAGGTCCAGCTCAAAGAAAACACAATTGTCAAAGACGAGTTCGACACACTGGGCGACGATGCCAAAGTCTACAAGTTGACGGGCCCTGTGCTGCTCCCACAGTCCAAGGGCGAGGCCGAGACAAACGTCAACACTCGTCTGGATTTCATCAAAAAGGAGATCGAGCGCGTGGAAAAGAACATTGCTGCTAAGCAAGAAAGCGTATGTTGAATTGTTACTTACTGTCATCATTTACTAATTAAGTAGATTATGGAGAACCGCAATAAGCTGGCTGCTATGAGCGCGCCGCCTCAACCACAAGCTGCGTGAAGAAGTTGTACAAAAAGAAACAAAAAGACAAAATCTCTAAAAAAAATAAGAAAACATTTGAATCTCGGATTGCTTGTTATTTGAGCAGATTGGCCGGTCCGAAGCTCATGGGTAACAATTGCTCCAAAGTCATAATTTTGACTTGGGCCCCGTCGCTTGTAAACATGACGATGCTAATCTCGGTCCCAAACTCGCGGATCATCTGGCGACACACTCCGCAGGGACTGCACAGCTCCTTCTCGTCCGTAATCACGGCAATGGCCCGAAACGTTTTCGGGTCCACGCCCTCAGACACCGCCTTGACAAGCGCAGTGCGCTCGGCGCAGATGCCGGCTGGGTAGCTTGCGTTCTCAACGTTGCACCCCGTGATGAATTGCCCGTCTGTTGTTAGAATGACGGCCCCCACACGGAAGTGCGAGTAGGGCGCGTACGCATGTGAGCGTGCTCGTATGACATTATCGTAGAGGTCTCTGATTTCCTGGAGTGTGAATGGCGCGTAGGCCTTTGAGTCGATATTTTCAAACATTTTTAGTTGGTTGGTTGGGTGTTAGAGATAAGGATTAAAAACAAAAAAAATAAATGGCTGGAAACGACATTTTCAGCAATTATAAGATTTAAGTCCAGACTATATACACACAATGCTCAGGATTCACGCCTTGACCTTCTTTTTGGCTTGCTTTCGCAGCGCACGCATGTTGGGCGGCAGATCGATTCCCAGCTCCTTGCGCAGGTCGTCGGCATCGCGCTCCAGCTGCTCTTCCCAGTAAACGTTGAGCAGCAGCTTGGCTCGCAAGCCATTGGTCAGCGCCCACGGAATGTAAATGTCGCACAGCCGCTGCTGCTGGTCCGCCTTGAGCTTGAACGGCTCCGAGAAGGCCGCCAGCCCAGTCATGGGGATGCCCATGTTGGCAAACTCAAACGCCTTGACGGCCACCTCGCCCTCCATGACCACGGGCAGCCCCGTCACGGCGTGGTAGAAGTCGTGGCACTCGCGGTACCGCTGCATTACGTACGCGCACTCCGGGTCCGAGATGTACCGCACCGCGGCCCGCGTGTCCGGGGAAACGTTTTCGGTGTCCAGCCACCGCACGTATTCGCTGCCCAGCGTGTTGCTGGGCAGCGCCCGCAGCCGGTTCAGGTCGAGCGACGTCGACGTGATGCGCGGCCGCTCCCGCAGAATCCGCCGGCCCACGGCGTCCGCAAGCATCGAATCGCGAAGCCGCTGCACAGTGTATGGCTCGGCCGAAGCTTCGCCAAACACCGCAACAAGGTCGGGTCGGCGGGGGTTGAGGACGGCGGCTATGCCGGAACCCACAAACAAAAACAGGTGCTGGAAGGGCGTCAAAGGGACGTTCCCAGGATACTTTGGCAGAGCATGAGCCGTAGCATTGAGGGCTGAAGACATGGACATTAATGGATTGGTCATTGAAGAGTGTTTTGAGTGAAGAAAAAAAAAGTGGTGGGGAGATTTTTTTTTTAACACACAAAAAATGACAGCAAGTTTTAAAACCTCCACATTTTGGCATGACCGTTTAGAATCGTGTATAAAATCAGTTAAGCCCTTCATAATTGTAGTGGATATATATTTGATTGGTTTAAAAAAAATAAAAATTTAAACAAATTACATCAATGAGAATCTCCAGAAGAAAATGACTTGAGAACGTAGTACAGAGATATTCCGGCAGCCACCATTGCACCAGCCGTGACTTGATGGCTATACTTGTTGTAAACATCACGTAGGTGGGGGTGGTCCACAATCTTATGGGAAGACGGCTGCGGTGACTTTACCTCAAGGCTAGAGTGTGACGCAGGGGTTTCATGCTCCTGTGGTTTTTCTGTCAGGCTTTTCGAGCAAGACTGCTCCTTAAGTGACAGTTCTCCAATCATCTTGGAAGACTCCATGGCCATCTTCTCTGCGCTTTCCGCTCGGTTCTTGTATATTTCAAGCTGACATCGCGCTTCCGCCAGCTGTTGTGCAAGTTCCTTCATTATCCTATCCGTATCCTCACGCTTTGGTGTGCTTACCTCGTCGTCCAACGGCTCCGTCACTGTGACCACGGTCTTGCTTTTAATGAACCCATTGCTGAGAGTGGCAGCTGCAGCCAAGGATGACGATGTGACAGGCGTTGCACTCGACTTATACTTGGAAGGATAACCGCGCGACCCCAGCATGTTCATGCTAGATGATACTGAGCGAACAACCGGCCGTGCAGGTGATACAGGCCTTGCGTTAAAAATGCTGCGCGGTGACTGAGGCAGGCTTCGAATTTCAGTGAATGAATGCGAAGGGCTGTGTGGAGGTGATAACGACGGAACAGAGGCTGCACGTCGTGGAACACGGCCAACTTCCGTGGCATCATTTTCCTTTGGATATGACACTTGATCGTCATCATCTTCTTCATCATCACCAACATAAACATCATTGTATGGATGACCGTCAATATCAACCGCCATAGCCATGGGGTCGCCTCCCAGGGCCGTACTGATTCCTGCGGCACGAATTGCTGGAGGCCCTGCAGCAAGAGTATGGGCTGGTTTCGTAAATGCGGGGGAATTGAGGTTGAGGTTGGAAATATCAAGAGAAGGTGAAAGCTGATGAATCGGGTCAGCGTAGAGATCCGGAGACCGTGGTTGCTCAGGATCAACAGCTTGGACATTGGTTGTAGTAGTTACCGAGGTTGTGGTTGTAGTTATCAAACCTGCTGAGGTTGGTCCTGCTGATGCTGCTGCTCCTTCTGACACAAATGCTTTGCTGCCTTCAAGACTCTCCTCTAGAGAATCTCCGTCTGTGCGTTTCTCGTCCAGGGCTCTATCATCTTGGTTCAGCTTTTCAGAATCCTTATCACTGGGTTCACTTGTAGAGGCTGCCAGCAGCCGCTGCTCCAGATCCGCAATGACGGCGTCCTTTTGGGCAATGTCCGTTTTGGCCTGTTCCAAGTCCAACGTGAGAGCCTCAATCTGCTGCTTATAAACATCAAGCGACGGCAGCCGATCGGTGAGGGTCTTGGACTCTTGCTGATTAGACGATATTTGTTCGAGCAGCTTCGAAACACTGCGTATTTTGGCAGACTCGACTTTGGCGTGATGAATTTCATTAACAAGGCGCTTAACTATCTTCTCCACAATTGCTGTGGAGGTCACGCCTGTGCTCATAAAGCCGCCACCAACAAGGTTACGTGAGTGATTAAGAGACAAATCCTCGAGCGAAGCGTCAATCTCGCCAAAAAGAGTCACATCTAAACTTTCTGCAGGAGTGGCGCCAGAACCACCTAGACCGTTCCCGCCACCTCCCATTCTCATTAAAGTGCTGGAGTTGCCATTACCAATAACATGGATACCTGAGCCAAAGCCATTAGCACCAGACGCCCCATTACCATTCTGAAAGGGGAACGACTGGTTAGAACCAAAGGGAGCATTTGGAACAAGCACGGAATACGGGCTTTCTGGCGTGGCTTGCAGTGACATCATGGCAATGCGATCGACTCTGGCAGAAATCTTTCGGTGCACAAACGTCGTACGCTCATCATTGGTGATGTCAATTCCCAGCTCGAGAATGTCATTCTTCTTAAGTTCATGAGGTTCTGATTCGCTTTTTTCGTTTCCAAGCCGAACTGAGTTGATATAGGTACCGTTGGATGACTTGGAGTCCTTGATCCAAACCTTGCCTGTGTCCTTGTCTGCCCACACTTCGGCATGAGACCGCGAGAGCACCCGCGAGTCAAAGTAGCCATTGTCTGGAGCAGGCGCATTCTTTGGCGAGGTTTGGCGACCGAGCTTGAGTACTTCTGGATAAAAGGGTAATACTAAAGTTTTGCGATCAAAGGTGTTGTTGAGAGATACAAGAATGAGAATAAGAAAGTATTGCGAGCGGTGGGGCACGGTGGACTTTGTAGAAGATGCTGAAGAGACGGTTGAGGAGGCGGAAGAGGGCGTCGACGTAGAAACTGACGAAGAGGCATATCCGGACGACCCAGCAGGCCCCGAAGACGCACTGCTGGCAGGTTGCGAAGGTTGCGGAAGTTGGGGCTTTTTTTTTGCCATTGGAGGTTGTAGATGATGTCTATGGGCAGGTGGCATTGACAAAAAAAAAGGAAGAAGAAGAAAAAAAATACAGCGTGGTGGTGGTGACAAGAAATTTTAAAATTAACCAGAAAATTAAAATAAACACATCACCACCATTTTCTCTGATCTTTTTTTTTGAATACAAAAATAAACGCCCAAACGGTTACTTGAATCAACTCAAATCTTGTTTTACAATGATTAGCCAAATCTCTAGAATATCTGCCCGCCGTTGCTACCATGTTGCGGCCACAAGCGCTTCTGCTACGCCTATGGTAAACCATATTTCTTCCTCCCTTGGGCTCCCCGTTGCGGCCTGCGAGCTTCTTGAACATGCTCTCGACACACATGTGCCGGCCCTCGGATTCTCCGAGTCTGCTGTTCTGGAGACTCTCCGTGACAATGGCTACTCCTCTGCCGCTCGTAGTGTGTTCCCAGGTAGCTCGCGCAGCGGCCAGCTGGACCTGGTCCTTGCGCACTTGGCCCGCTCGCGCGCCCAAATCTCGATTGACGTCGAGACCCAAAAGGCCGAAGATGCCTCCCCAGCCACCCCAGAGCTTGGTGATCTTCTCAAGAAGCGTTTGTTGCTTAACGCGCCCATCGCTCACCACCTTGCTGAGGCCCAAGCAATTCTCACCCAGCCCGCCCACGTGCCTGCCGCCCTGACAGAGCTTCATGAGCTTTCCAGCGATCTTTGGAACCTCACCGGTGACCGGTCGCACAGCTTCGACTGGTACACCAAGCGCGCATCTCTGTCGGCACTCTACGTGGCTGCTGAGCTTGTCATGTCCCAGGACAAGTCCTCTGAGTATAGAGACACTATCGAATTTGTTGACCGCAGATTGCAAGAGCTGACCGATGTCACCACTGCCACAAGCTCGGTGACTGAATATGCCGGCTTCTTTGCTATTTCTTCTGTCAACGTTTTGAAGTCATTTTGGGTACGTGGTTAATGAGTCCCTGCTGGTATGGGCTGTTTTCCTCCTCTGTATATAATAAACCCTTTAATTAATATCTTGTTGCATCTTTAAAAAAAAATAGCAGCTTTCAACCATTATTGTAAACAAAAAAAATTACAAACCGCTGATGGACACTCTGGATAGCTGTATTTCCAACCTCTCGTCCGCAGTTTCATCTGTAAGCTTCATCTCTTTATACTCATCTGTCTACTAACCAATCTCAGCTGCGTTCCGGGTCGCAAGCTCTAACTCCAGTGTGCAGCGACTTTACCCGACTCAAAACAGTTCTGCGCACTGACCAGGTCTTTGACATTCTCTCCAACGCTGAAGTCGCGCAAGCTCATGCAGATCTCGCCTCTGCAATAGACCCCTCAATAACGGCATTGCTACACAAGGCGGATTTGGAAATTGAACGCCTAGAGCGCAAAGAACGCGAGCTCATCTCTAAAGGCAACCTTCAAGAGGTCAGGCTAATGCAAATGCGCAGCGGTCAAACAGGCACGGCAGGCCCGGAGCCTCAACCAAAGCCTACACACACCTCTGCTGAAGAACCATTGGCTTCAAAAGATCAGATTGATGAAATTCTCAAGTTACAACGACAACGTGATCGGCTCAAGTATACAAAGTGGCAGCATCAGCTGGCTGGCCGCCAAAAGTAAAAAAAAAAAATTGAATATTTATTAGATTTTATAGCTATCCGATAAGGTCTAAGCGCCGCTTAAGAACATCAATGTGCGAGAGTAAGGCACGTAGTTTAGCCCCTGATGATATCAAACTGGGATCAGGAGATTCTACTCGCACAAAGTCTCGTATCAAGTTTTCGCCTGGGCTTCCAGGATCACTATGGGAATCTCCATGGCCTCCTTCATCAGCCTTGCTAGCATGAACATCTGAGTGAGTCAAATTACCTGAGGACCCACTGTGAAGGTGTGCGGCCGAAGGCACACGCAACAGGGAAGACTCATCTTTTCCATGTTCATGCTGGCTAGTGTGCAAACGAGCGTGCTGGTTTTGCTGGCCACGGCGAAACATGCTGAAAACAGAGGACAAGTCTAACGCGCTATTGTTGGAGCTTCCATTACGTGAGTCGGGGCTATCAAACACCCGCACCTCAGTCACCACATTACCATCCGACACGTAGAAACTCACCGCCGTATTCTGGGGTAACCGTTGCATGAAGTAGGACTCTGGAGTTGCATACATGGTGTTAACCAGGTCATCGTGATGGTGTGGAGTCGTTGAATGCACAGATGATACAGGCGTCAAGTTTTCTGGAGTAATAGGAGTTTGTGCGCCGCTCAAGTTTCCATGATAAAAAAAGAGTGGAGGAGGCCCCCGCAAACAAGCTAAAGCAGTGCGCACTAGATGCGATAGCCTCTTTAACGTCTCAGCAGCCATCTTAGGATTTGTATAGGCCGATTCGCCATCATCGGCAAGCGTCACGGCCTCACCAAGATAGTTGACGGTGTCCACAAGTTGGTACAGCGGCAATGGGGGAGCGTCAGGCGTCTGCACAGATTGCGCCAGCAACGCTTGTTGTGGCAGATGCTTGTGGGAATTATGGATATTTTGATGCTGCTGTTTCTGCTGCTGTAACAAGCGCTCCACAGCTGCTCGCCGGTTAGCAGCCGTAGCCATTACTAGCTCGAACGGGTGGTACGGAGAGTCTGGTCCACTTGGTTTGTAAGTTCCAAACGCGGAAGGCACGGGGCCAGTAATGCATCCCGTTACAGCGGTTGATCCAGGACCGGTGTCGCGGTGACTGTGTATCGACGATGCAGACGACGATGCTGTATGCGGTTCATTCCCAACTGGCGTATGTACGGGACTTCCTCCAATCGTCACGCCGTGCGTTCCGGCCGCAAGAAGTTTCACCTTGATGTCAAAGTCTACGAGCTGTGTACCAACTCGCACCAGCACACCTTTGACCAAGTCAGCGCGTCCGCTCGTCACCACCAGTCTGAATTCTCGTTTTTCGGTGTTGTTTTCATTGTCTTGCTCATCATTAGGGGACGGAGTTGCTGCAAGGGCGTCCCTGCATTCCCGTAGATTTGAAGCCACGGTTGCTCTTACCTGAGCTTGGGTATCTTTAAGAAGCCATTGAATTTCTTTGGCCCGCGTCTCCTCAAGAAGCCTCTTGAGTTCTGCAGGTTCCTGGTTGTACCAGGGCTGAGCATTGGGAGCAGATGCCATTTGATTGTGGTATTTTATTTTTATTTTTTGCGTTTAGTTGTGATAAAGACCAGAAAACCGTCTGGCCAAGGCAGTTGCTTGTCTTTTTACACGTAATGGGGTGATCGTGACTAAGTAACTTTTTGGTAAGTTTAAATTCGGTTACTGCAAAGTAACATTCAGGCCGATCTGCACTTTAGGGTGAGAAGTCCCTAAAGGCTTTATTGTCTATACAAAGTTATATTCTAGTCTCTATTCTATATACTCTTCCTCGAGTTCAAGCCCAAAAGATTCTGCCAGCTCCTGGGCAAAGGCGTGAGCAGCACTGGTTACAGATAAATCGACTCCAGTCTCGCCCCCTGCACTCAGCTGCTGTGCAATACTCGTTGTCTGTTTGTCGGGCAGCCCACAAGCTACAATGCGGTCAAACCAGCGGTGAGTGTCGGTTGACACGTTAAGGGCGATTCCATGAGACGTGATGTGTCTGCGCACATGAATCCCAAGCGCACAAATTTTATGGTCTGGGTCAACCCACACGCCAGTATTTTCTGTCGTCATAGCACTCAATCCGTAACGACGACGCAAGGTCGAAATGATGGTGCGCTCAAGTAATTCGACATAGCACCGAACTGGAAGCCCGGCTGCATCTGTAGTGGACGAAAAAGCGCGCAAGTCAAGAATCGGATATGCAACTAGTTGACCCGGTCCATGAAAAGTCGTTTGGCCGCCGCGAAATGTAGGAACAACAGCAGCAGCTCCACCATCAGACAGATGATTTACGAGACTAGCGTCTTTGTTAAAGGAATCACGTTCACGACGACCCAGTGTGTAAGTAGGCTGAAACTGGAAAGTAAGTAGCGTTGAAACTGGGGCTGGGGATCCCGCCGGGGCCGAGCGCAATTTGGAGTCAAGAAATTGACGAACGGTTTGATCCATAATCTCGGTACCACGATAGTATGGGAGCACGGAGCCAGCAAAGCACCGGTGAACCAGCCTGCTGGGTGTGCCGGGTTTAGGCCAGACTTTAAGTGAGCACGACATGGTGTAGAGATAATTTGTAATTTGTTTTAACGTGGAAAAAAAAAGTCCATAAAAACCTTTCCCTACAAAATTTTCTGCAA
Organism: Magnusiomyces ingens NRRL Y-17630; assembly: GCA_900497715.1. NCBI lineage: Eukaryota > Fungi > Ascomycota > Dipodascomycetes > Dipodascales > Dipodascaceae > Magnusiomyces > Magnusiomyces ingens. The sequence continues at coordinate 836,572 of UIDE01000007.1, forward strand.
GAATTTTTTTCATTATGACTTTAGACAACACCGATACTACAGACCAAAGTACTGGAAAAGAAACAGAGAGAAATGCATACTCTCAAACTCTTGCGGCTCTCGTAGACGCTGCAGACAAGGCTATCTGGGTCCATCCTGCCATCGAGCCCTTATATGTTCCAGGAAAAGGTTCTGCCTTTCGTGCAACTTGTGCCATTGCACCAAACACAGATCTGTTGCGTGTAGCCCCGCGCGCATTACTCAACGTTTCTTCCACAAAGCTCGGGACGTCTTTAGATTCTGCAGGTCTTACCGCGCACCAGCACCTGGCGTATTTTTTGACGACGTTATTTGAGGAAAAGAAAGATGAAGAACTTCGGCCCTCTAGCAGAAGCACAAGCAGTCAAAGAAGTAATACGCCCACAACCGACGATCTGACCCTAGCACTAGACGATGGGCGGGTTTATGTTCCACACAGATCATCAGAGCTCAAAGATAAAATAATGCTGGCATATCTGCGCACTTTGCCAACAAACTACTCTAATATGCCTATTAGTTGGCCAGCCGAGCACGTTCCTAAAGACTTGAGAGAGTCTGTTTCTACACAGCGACGAACCTTATCATCAGATTACGAATTAGTCTGTGGAGCACTCCGCAACTTGTCTTCAAACTCAACGGTTCACATACCTCCCAAAGCACTATTCCAATGGGCATGGCTCACAGTGAATACCCGAAGTCTGTACATTGCAATGACTCCCCATGCATCAGCCAACCTTACTCTGGCACCAGCAATTGATCTGTTAAACCATACTGCAGAGCCTAATCGTGCGTCCAGTATGCGATGGGATCGTTTGCGTGGAATGACCATTTACTCGGGACCAGACGTGGAGTATGGTCCCGGCGACGAAGTGTGTATCACATACGGGCATCATCCAAACGCGTTTTTGCTGAGAGAATACGGCTTCGTGCTTGAAAACAATTTTCACGATTCAGTCGATCTCACGCCTGCCCTGCCTCAGCTTCAAAGCGAAGAAGATACCATAAAATCTGGTAAATCGCCAGTAGGGTTATCTAGCCGACCGGGATCAGCATTTGATAGCATAGGGAAAATTGAGAGTAATCCTGTTCGAGATCTTTTGGAAACCCTTGGTTATAGCGGAGAGTATACACTCTCTGCGTCCGAACCACATATATCTTTCCGCACAATTGTTGCAGCAGTGGCATTAGAGTATCCAGGGAACCCTCGCTTGGTGGAACAGCTGGCTATGGGTTTAAGCGACGAATCCCGGTATAAAAAGGAGATACAAACGGTCGTGGGCGAAGCAATCATTGACCGCAGAGATCAGCTGGAGGCCCAAATTGACGCGCTGAAAAAAGATGACGAAGATCCAGATGATTTTGACACTGAGTCTCTTTGTCTCCAACTCTACAACGGATGGCTGGCCATTCTTGATGCTGTTGAGCTTAGTTTGCAAGTAAAAGATTCCTGAGTTAGAATTAATTCTTTTTTTAAGTAGAAGTTTTGAGATTTATGAATAACAAACTGGGAAACCCAATTGAATATTTACGTTTTGCTCCAAACATTGAGATCAGATCGACTTTGTGCCCCGAGTTTGTTCCAACTGGGTTAGGGTTGTGGAATATTAAGCATATTCTTTCAGTAAATTTGTGGTTTAGGGTTTCGTCAATGCTTTTTATAATTTGGCTAAGTGCAGCAACGACTCAAAAACAACCAGATACAAAGAATCCCACCAGGGCTAGGGCTAAAACATAGAATAACTTGGTCGCTTTTTTTTTTAAAGAGTGTGGTGGTGCACTTAATCAAGTCAAAAAGCAACAAAATTCAAAGGTTTCCCATAAGGGTTAGGGGGGTTATTTATTTTTTTACAAACAATCAAGTTTAAAAGTGTTGAACAATCAAAGTAACCATAATCAAGTTAAATATCTACGCCTTTTAATTTGCATTCTCTTTTATTTTTATATATTTACAATGGGCACTCTCCGCTTCTCTCTATCACGGCCCAGAGAAACCTTTGACTTGATCAAATCTAACATCATCCTGTGATGGAACACACCCTTTCCATGCTTGTTTCCAAGTCGTACTACATATCCGCAGATCTCGTCTATTTCCGTGTCTCGAAGTGCCAGCACGTCTTGTAGCATGCTGGATCTGTTCTCAGCTGTCGCCTTTATAACATTAGACACTATATCTGCGAAGCGTGCAACGTTGAAACTAGCATGCAAATCTGCTGCTGGAATAACGTCGGCGTACTCGGCACAAAAAACTTCCACACATTCCCGGCTTAAGCCATAGACAATTCTGTCGAGGCCCGAAAGCGCAGTCAGCTCGCCATTGTAACACTCGTAAAGCGCGGTTAGAGGGTTGATGACAGCATTGGCAACTAACTTGTCAACCTGTGAAACCAAAAATTCTGGGTAAGGCACGTAGCGAGCCTTAAGCCCTGGGGCACGCTCTAATGCCTGCACCAATGGCGACCGTCGGCCAGCATCTTCTTCATTTTTTTTTTCAAGAGCTTCGTCCGAAGTTTCAGCCAGCTGCAGATTGGAGGGAACACGCGCAATAGTAATGTAGCCAGGACTAGCGTGGTTAAATGAAAAGTTGGCAAGGTGTTTGTCATGTGGGGTTCCAATAGAATTTACTCCGTGGGTAGTGATGGCTACATAAAACTGCGGCCGCAGTGCGGGGTCGGGCCAGTAAGTCCGGCATAACGATTCATAGGAGCCCATACCATTTTGTAGTAACAGAATCGAGGTTGACGTTGTAATAGCAGGAACCAGCGGACCCAGCGCGGATACTGTTTGGTGAGTTTTCACACTGACAATCAGATTGTCGAGAGAGCTTTTGTCGGTGTTTCTTCTTCTGTTATTATCTGTGGAATCCAGAGAATATTGGTATCGACGAACTAGCGAGTTTGGATCAATCGCAGGAATCTGGCGACTGATTTCCACAGGAACTCCTGCCACAGTACGGTGGATGGTTAACGCACCTCCCTGACGCTCATACTCGCGCACACGTTCAGGAGATCGTAGGATTAAGTTAACAAAAGGTTGGTATGTTTTTCCAGGAGTAGCTGCCAGCGACGTTGCCACCAGCGAGCCGATATTTCCCGCACCGAGAATATCTACCTTATGTTAAAATTTTGAACTATCCGTAGTTGTATTTTGGATTATACTTACGGATTCTAGGCCCAGCCATTTGCAAGTGTGATTGAAATTTTTGTGGTGGTTTGTATAAAAAAAGGTGTTATGTAAATTAACCATTTTTTTTCTATAAAAAAAACTCCCGCTCCACAATAAAAAAAGGTTCTTCTGACTAACCATATCTTCCCCACACACACAACCACCATGATTATCCTCGGTCTGACAGGCGGTATCGCCACAGGAAAGTCTACAGTATCCAAGCGTTTTCGCGAACATCATAAACTCACTGTTGTTGACGCTGATGTAATTGCTCGCGAGGTCGTTGAGCCTGGAACCCCGGCCTACAAGGCTATCGTTAAGCGTTTCGGGGCGAGCGTGACTCTCCCCGAAGGCAAAGGCCTCGATCGCCCGGCTCTTGGGCGTCTCATCTTTGGCAATGAGCCTAACCGCCAGTTTCTTAACTCGGTTGTCCACCCGGCGGTTCGCCGGGAAATGCTGCGCCAGGTGGTGCTGGCGTACATGCGCGGCTGCGACATTGTTGTTCTTGACGTTCCGCTTCTTTACGAATCCAAGCTCGACCGGTTCTGCTCCTCTTCTGTCGTTGTTTCGTGCGCAGAGAATACCCAGCTTGCACGATTGCTTGCTCGCGACCCGCATCTTTCGGAGGACGATGCTCGTAAACGGATTGCATCTCAGATGAGCATGGCAGAGAAGGAAGCTCGGGCCCAATATGTCATTGACAACAACGGTACGCTGGAAGAACTAAATAATCAAATCGATGCGCTTATCAGCAAAATCCGCCCCAATGCTATCATAAATTATGCTGAGTGGCTTGGTCCTCCTGTGGCAACTGGTTTGTTGGCTGTGGCACTTTACTGGTTTAACGTGTCCAGGTCTAAACTTTAACTTGCTTAGTGCATGATCATTGAAAAAAATTACTGGTAGATTTTTTTAAAGCTGTTATATAAGAATTTCATGAAATTTTAAAATATTTCTCATTATAATGAAAATATTCATTAATTGGATTTTTATTGATCTCAATAGATTGTTTGCAATTCACGGGGGGGAAGAAATAAGACCGGTTTCAATTTTTTTTTCTATTTTGGGTAATTTTTTGTGCGTAGTCGCTATGCTCTCGGATCAAGTAAAAATTCCACTTTCAATATCCATCGGAGCTCCTACGACTTATCGACTCGAAATAGTCCATTAAACACATGTCATAATCTTTTACTTTTTCAACAAAACCGTTTATCCAGCTTGGCATCGTTTTTCCCTAAATGAATCAATATATTTAACCTGGTATATAATGATACTGACAAATTTAAAAAGTAACATTTGGTATAGATGATCGTCGTTTGTTGGTCGGCTAGTTTTTGTTGCAGAATGAATATATAGATACTCAGTTACGGTTATCAATAGAATACTTTTATTTGCGTCATACATCTATTCAATTTGCAATCAACAGTTAATTCACTTTATAATCAACTTTAAGATAATTTAAAAAATTTTACCCTTTTAGATTTATATAAAAAGGAGCACAATACTTTCAATCTATTAGTTTTTTATCACATTGAAAAATAAAAAAGACCCTTTTCTTGCAATGTTACTCAATATTTTTTCGCACATTGGCCGTGAGTTTGGGGTCCACACCTTGGCCAACTCTTCACGTGATATCAAACTATTGATTTTAATCAAGATTGTTCGAATGATTGCTTTCGGGCAGTCGTCTATTTTTCTAGTTCAATTTTTTCATTCTCATGGATACCCTACACACCTCATAGGAACATTTATGAGCTGTACCCTCATTGGCGATGTTGTAATTTCATATTTCTTAACTTTGAACGCCGATCGCCTAGGTCGCCGCAGAGTCCTAGTTTTGGGGGCTATACTGATGACAATATCTGGAATAATCTTTGCCACATCAAACAACTTTTATGTCCTCTTATCTGCCGCCATACTCGGTGTGATCTCTCCCTCAGGCGCAGATATTGGACCTTTCAAAGCAATTGAAGAATCAACGCTGGCCCATTTAGTGCCAAAGGAGCATCGTAACGAAATCTATGCTTGGTACTCGTTTTCAGCAACTTTAGCTACAGCGTTTGGTAACTTTTCTAGTGGTGCATTTGTTCATCTTGTTACATCCAGTCGGTTTAACTTATCATTATTAGCGGCATACAAGCTGATATTCATTCTTTTTGCCTTATGTGGTGCTCTTAAACTTGTGTTATCCTTGTTGCTCACTCACAACATTGAGACAGATGAATATTTAAGTCCCAGACAAGACTTATCAGACCGCGCTAGGGAACATTTGCCGTTACTTACAGAAGAGATACCTTCACAACAAGGCCTTTTAGAGAAAAAGAAAACTATATCATTTTTGCCTAATCTTTCTCCTGAGTCAACCGTAATGGCTGTTAAGCTCTCACTTCTTTTTGCTTTGGATTCTTTTGCATCGTCGCTAGTGCAGCGGACCTGGATGTCCTATTATATCTCAAAAAAGTTTTCACTTAGCCCTGAAGTCCTTGGATCAACTTTTTTTTCGACTGGTATCATTTCAGCTTTTACTATGTTGGTGAGCTCTTCAATTTCCAAAAGACTAGGCCCAGTTCTCACCATGTCATTAACTCATATTCCCGCCTCACTTTTGCTTGGGTTTATTCCATTGCCATCGACCTTTATGATTACCTTTGCCATTTTCATTTTCCGCTCTTGTACATCGCACATGAACATTGCCCCCAGACAGGCCTTTCTTTCAATGGTAGTCAAACCTTCGGAACGCACTGCTTTCATGGGCTGGACTAACGTTGTGAGGACAAATTCACAAATTTTTGGCCCCTCAATTACAGGATACCTGGCAGGCCGAGATGCCCAGTGGATCAGTTTTGTGATTGCTGGCGTCCTTAAGATACTGTACGATCTTTTGATTGTAGTGGCTTTTGCATTGAAAAATTATGATTATTAAACATAACAATTTTTTTTTTTTGAAATACAGTCATTTAAAAATAAAAAATTACCAAAAAAAGATAGGAAGCTGTGGGATTCAAGCAATAGACGAATCTAACCTGGGCGAATTCGAGTTCAAAGCAAGTGTTAATAGTTGGGCAATTAAATCCAAGTGGTTTTTTAATTTCAGCATGTGAGCTGTGTGGCACGTTGTATTGGTTTTTTTAAGATACCAGATTAATTATAACTTCTTCATGTGGCATATAAATAAAATGGAAGTTGTTTAGTTTTAGAAAAATCTTTATAAAAAGTACCTCACATATGGATCTTGTTTTGTTGTCATATTAGCTAATTTATTCAGCACTCTCTTGTGTTTTTTAAGTGATGGGTAAACTTTAGGAAAAGCACCGTAGGGTTGCACAAAACCTATTCGATTCACTGATTCTATGAAACGTATGACGTAAGTGACGTTTTTAACACACCGCGCGGGAGATAATTTGAATGCAACCTGTTTATTTTATTCCCAGGAATAGTAATGAGCATCTTCTATACAAGTCAAAATATAATGTCTTTTTACATAGGCACGTTATGAATATTGTAGTTGATTCCATTATCGACTTTCCAAAGAAGCCTACCATCGTATTTAAATCCCATCATTTGGGTAATTTCTTTCTTTTCTTTTTTTAAAAATTATTAATCAATAATACTAAAAATGATTAATAATTTTTAAATCATTCAACTTTAAGAGAGGGGAAGGAATTAGGGTTTTCAATAATCATTTGACTACAAACCGGTTATAAAAATATATATACCTTTCTATTAATCCCTAAACTACTTTATAAATATACTGATCAAAGCTGAATATCAATTGAAAAAACATTTTTTTAAAAAAATAAGAGATACCAACAATGTCATCTTCTCAATTGGATAATAAACCTGCTAAGGATCTGGCAGAAGACAATGCCTACTTCCCCTCACCATATTCTTTATCTCTCTATACTTCAAAGAAAACCGATTATGATGGAACAACTTACAGCCATCCTTACAAAGGCGACAAAAAGTTTCTCATGATTGCTACCGATGAAAGATACATTATGATGAAAAACGGCAAATTCTTTTCTACCGGTAACCATCCCGTTGAAATGTTGTTGCCTATGTTCCACCTCGACAATGCTGGATTTAAATTTGATGTGGCTACCTTGTCGGGAAATCCAGTAAAGTTGGAAATGTGGGCTTTGCCAACTGAAGATAAGACAGTTCTCGAAACCTATGACAAGTATAAAGAGCAATTGAAAAACCCTTTCAAGCTTGATGACATTTTGGACAAGGTGGTATCTAAAGATTCCCCGTATGCTGGTGTTTTCATTCCTGGAGGTCATGGTGTCTTGGCCCATATTCCCGAAAGTACTTCTGTAAAGAAGGTACTAAACTGGGCTTTGCAAAACGACAAGTATATTGTTACTCTTTGCCACGGTCCAGCTTGTTTACTCTCTGCCAGTGTGGATGAAAAGCCTGAAGATTTCCCTTTCAAAGGATACACCATTTGTGTTTTCCCTGATTCTCTGGATACTGGTGCCAACCAAGACATTGGATATATGCCAGGCCAATTGCAATGGCTGGTTGGCGATCGATTGTCTAAATTGGGTGTCAATGTCATTAATAAAGATATAACTGGTTTGTGCCATAAAGATCGAAAGTTGCTTACAGGTGACAGTCCTTTAGCTTCAAACAACTTAGGAAAACTGGCAGCTGAAACGTTATTAGCTGATCCTGAATTTAAGTAATTCCCAAATATTTTTTTTAATTCCATAATTTTTATCTTTAAATTTAAATAAATATATAATAGTCCAAATCAAATTTTTCACATCGTATTTTACAGTATATATTTGTACATGAAGAAGTTCCACAAGTATGATTGCAAACACTTCAATTTTTTACATGGATAGCTCGCAAACACATACTTTTGAAAGAAGAGAACTTGACGCATCATAAAGTTTTTATTCTATACCAGAAATAATCTCTCAATTTTATTTTTACTGTTGAATTCTAAGCAATCTAACAATGAACTTTGAAACCAACTCATGAACGAACAGAGCTTAAAATTCAGACGTCTCTCACATATTTTTGGTTATTTTTTATACATTTATACTATTATAGTTTAAGACAAAAAAACAAGTAAAAATTTATAAAATTTAAAAAACTATTATCATAGCTTGTTTATTTACTATTTGAATATTTTAAAACCATTGAAGTTATTAAAACCCCAAAAAGCAAGCCACGTGATTTTGTATTAAAAGGTATTTAAATGGATACATTAAATTATTTTTTCAGCAATAACTGAAGCGGATTTAGCTCAGTTGGGAGAGCGTCAGACTGAAGTTAAAATTCGGTCTAATAATCTGAAGGTCCTGTGTTCGATCCACAGAATTCGCATAATTTTTACCTAATTTTAACTTGGTATTTTTTGTTGCAGCGGTAAATTTTTTATCGAAAAATTTTTTTTCTTTGCATAGCTTGACGATATTTTCATTATCTTTATTCCATCTCATAGCGATTCTATCTTTCTCCAGTACCCAAAGATTAAAACAAGTTTCTTTCTCAATAACATCTCTAATACTGATACGATAAGGCATTAATAGCGCAGCAGAAAGGAAGTATTGAGGCATATGGTCTAACCTCCTTATTTTTTTCCTCATACGACCTTATCAATACACTCTCCCCTGTAAACTTTGAACATTTTATGTTTATATACACGGGCCTGACCCGGAACTGGCTTTTGCACTCAGGCACAGATAACCCCCCACCGCCCATCAACTGTTTATTGATTATTTAATATTATCTGTCCCAACTGATGAACTCTGATCCGCTATCTCTCATAGGAGTAAAGCGAACACGTTCTCCTTCGCCTCTTGGTGCCGTGCTACAAAATGTTAAGCAAGCACGAGGTCCCGAGTCGACGTCGGTAAACACAAATCCAACCTTACCAACGACCAGTGGACCTATTTCCAACTTTGGACCTGAGGTTTCCAATGATAGCACACCATCGTCTTCATCTTCATCAACTCAGAGCCAGTCTAAATTTTCTAATGACTCATTCCCATTGAGAGCAGAGTCGTCCCAGTCCTCATTAGAAACTCCGACCAATCACACAGTCAATCCATCTTTTGGATCTTCATCCACGCCCACATCTTCATTTACTCCGATGTTTAACTCCTCAGAAACAGGAACTGCTACTAATGGCACTGCCGCATCACGGTCCAAGTCGCGCCAACCATCCACCACTGAGCTTGCATCGGCACTAGGCGTGAGTTCTAAGCCCAGGGAGCGACGCAAATGGACTGAAGAAGAGGACACGAAGCTGCGAACTTTGGTTGCTGAATGGGGCGACCAGAGAGGGAAAAATAGCAACTGGGACAAAATCAGCGAAAGCATGGAAGGCCGAAGCAGCAAGGATTGTCGCAAGCGATGGTTCCATTCGCTTGACCCAACACTACGACGAGGCCGCTGGACGCCTGACGAAGACCGAATGCTTATCGAGGCATACGAGAGCATGGGCCCATCTTGGAATCGGATTTCTCAGCTTATTACTGGTCGCACGGATGACCAGTGCTCAAAGAGATATAACGATGTTCTCGACCCGCGCATTAAAACTCGTTTGCGCGAATGGACCAAAGAGGAGGATGCTATGTTAATGCAGCTTTTCAAAGAAGAGGGCCCGCAATGGAAAATTATCGCGTCCAAAATGGACGGTCGCACAGGTCTGACTTGCCGTAACCGTTGGCGGAAACTTGCATCCAGTTCTGTTGGACCAAGTTCAACAAGCAATTCGCAACAATCACAGAATCCGGCTACAAGAAATTCCTTTGAACCTCAACGAACTAGTAACAGCACCAATAACTCTCAAAGCCAAGATACACAAGATACACAGCCTCTGTCACCAGAATCTGAACAGGCTTCATCGAATCACTCCACTCCTTCATCAGTCCACTCTAATGTTTCTGCAAGCGCTGTACCTCCTCCGCCTTTTCATAACTCCGGGAAGGCATCTAACACTACAGCTATTGCAAATACAGACAACTCAAACACTATAAATGTGTCATATTCTAACAAATCGCAGTTTACTACGAATTCCAATCAATCAACCAACAATAACAACAATAGGAACGCTAGTAGTACATTGACATCCGGATATCTAAACACATCTAGCGGATACTCAGGGCCAGAAACACTGTTGGAGCGATCCCTTTCAATTTTGCAAGGATCGGAGGCAACGGCGTTTCTTCAAAACGTTTCCAACTTTGCCGCTGAGACCGAAGCAGCGGTTGCCGCTGCGGCGTTGCCAGCTGTAAACAGTCGAGTTTCGGGCAGCAGTTCCAGCGCAGGCGCTAACAATAGGACTGACCCTGGTGTGAGAAGTTCCATGTCGATCCCTCAGGCAAACACAGGTGGTGGTGCCACCAACATTGTTAGTCCACGAAACTCCACAAGCGCGACAAGCACCAAGAGCACACACTACAGTTTTGGGCTGGACCAGTCTTCTGGGGTTCTTGCTCAGAAACCTTCCTACGAGGGTTCAAGCTCACTGGTTTCATCGACCAAAGATTGTAACGATGACAAAACTATGGCTCTTCGACAGGAAGACATTGAGCGGATTGTCATGACGGCCAAACGGCTTGGGGTGGCAGTAATTGTGCATCAGCATAACCACCACAAGCACGAAAACCATCACCATCATCACTATTACAACGGCGACGCGCGGGCCGAAGGCGCCAATTCGGTTGATGGACCGACCTCCGGCGCAAACAACAGAGTTCACAGTACGGCTGCAGTCAACAACAATAACAAGAACAATGACAATAATAACGACGACGGATCAACCCCGCCGTTCTTACAGGCACACCCGGAGTTCCGGGAATTGGAGCAAATGGATATGGACACAGATCCCTTTGGATGGTTCGGAACTCCTTTCCCAAGTGCCAATGTGTCGAATGGCATTACCGGCCCAACGCTGACTGGTGGTGTCAGTAGCGGACATGGTGGTTATAGCAACTCTGGCCATAACAGTGGTCCCAATGGATCAAATTATGGGTCATCGATGATGACTAGCTATTCCGGTAAAGGTCCAAGTCCCAACCATTACGAGGATATTCCATTCAATCCATCTTAAAAAAGTTCATTTCTTTTAACAAAAGACGTTTAAAAAAGAAAAAAAAACATATAGAATATTAACTATTTTTTTTATTATATGTAACATTTTTTTAGTGTTTTTCATCTTGTTCATCATAACTAGGGTCAATAGCTCCAAGAAGCATCTTAACAAGCCAGGTTTGAGGATCAAGATTGACACCCAAACGGGCCATTTCATCTTGTTCAACTTCAAAGTTAGATGTACAGTCGATCATGTTTCCGACCAATGGATCAACATCGAGTTTAGACAAAAATTCGCGTGCGCGAATATCATTACCAACCTGTGCAAATTGCAGGCCCAGCGCACCAGGACCATATTGTGTTCGTGACAGCTCATTCTTGGCCTGTACAATAACGTTTGTAAGAGTTGATGGCGATTCTCCGGCAGGTGTACCGTCAGTGACGGTAATTACCAAAACTGGTTTCTTGAGGGCACGGTTGCGGGCAGGGCCAATGACCAAGGGGCCGAGAACTTTTCGTTCAAGGTTTGTACCAAGAGGGGTAAGGCCACGGAATTGGACTTTAGATACGAGACTCAGAACTTCTTGTTCGGAGCGAAGACCATTGCCCTCAGCAGCGTTATTCATGAAGCGGACCTCAATACCATCGTCATCGAAAAGAGAGGCGATATAAGCAGCGCGAGAAATAATAAGCTTTAAGTCATCAATTCGTTCACCATTTTCTTCAAAAGACATGGAACCGGAATCATCGGCGTAAATGATAATGTCGTAAAGAGCAAGACGAACGAGATCTGTTGCAATTTCCATAGGAATCTTCCAAAATTGAGAAACTTGCTCAATCTTGTTACCGATGGAGTTAGCAATTTGCTGAACACGTTGAGGGCTGTAGAAAGCCTGCAGACGGTTTTCTTGGACTGCTTTCATTAAGCTGTTGTAATAACTCTGAGCACCTGGGCCACCTTGTTGTTGTTGCTGGCCATAATTTCCTTGCTGTTGACCGTATTGCTGTTGCTGTCCGTAACCTCCAGGTTGTTGGCCGTAGGCGCCAGGCTGCTGTTGACCATAAGCGCCAGATTGTTGACCATAAATGGGGGACTGTTGTTGGCCATAGGTGCCGGGTTGTTGTTGGCCATAAGCACCGGGTTGTTGTTGGCCATAAGCGGGGGGCTGTTGTTGGCCATAAGCACCAGGCTGTTGTTGGCCATAGGTACCAGGCTGGTGCTGACCATAGGAACCAGCACCATATTGCTGTTGTTGAGGGGCGCCTCCGGGTCTATTTCCATAGGCTGGGGCAGGGGAAGAAGAGCCGTAAGAGCCTGGGGGTCCTTGTGGAGGAGCTCCATAGGGGGCTGCTTGCTGTTGTTGAGGAGATCCCAAGGTATTGACTCTCGAGGCATTGTTTTGAGCAGGACTTCCCGGGGCAGCAGCGGGAGGGGCGCCACTTTGAGCACTTGCGAGTTTACTGGCGAGACCCATTTTTAATAGAATGAATCAATTAACTTTATAGATAAAACTTTGTTTAAGGGGAAAAAAAAAGAGAAAGGAAAAGAAGATTCTTTGAGCCTTTTTTTTTTGTTAAAAAAAAGAAACAGTTTTGGGAAGGTATGGTAGTAAGAATAATTTTTTTTTAAAACGTGAGGAAATCTCTCAATATTTATACTTTGCCTCAGATTCCCCAATTGACTAGATTGCCACCATACAGAAAACTTGACGAAAGACGTTATTTTATCGGAGGTTCCCTTTATGTGTCAAAGCCTCGAGAAGGGAAGTAGGCATTGAGCAGGAAAAAAAGCAGAAAAGAGCTCCGTGGTATTTCGGATCTTTTTGTTTTTCATTCCAATGGTACCGAATATCGGGTTCCGTTGAAAAGGTCCGGCTGAAAAAAACCCATCGAGCCATTCCATTTAGGATTCTCTGGCACCACCACTAACTCCACACTGACACAGATTAGTAAGTACTTTTGTGGAGGGAGGATACTGAAAACGTCAAAAAAAAAAAAGAAAATAATGAGCGTGAAGTTGCTTTCAGAGACATTGGTGGCAAGAATTGGATACTAAAAATATACAACCGCAGTATGATCGTCTCACCGTCATAAAGAACGGAACCTGTGACAGGGCGGGTTTGTTAGGCGGGCTGTGCTTGATGATGATGCTGAGAAGATGATGGCGATGACCAATTGCCTGAGCGCCAGACTGATGACGTTGCCCACGCCAAAGCCACTTTTTAGCAGTTAAGACTTGAGTAATATATTAATAACAGCACGTGCTCAAAGGACTAAGATATAAGTCTTATTTACGCCGCGTCAATGTGTTACACATCCTAAAATCCTGTAACAAAAATAAAAGGTGCCAGGAAAGCCACTTCATTTCTATGGCCTTTGCATGCACTCCAATGTGGAAATTTCAAAGTAGTCCGTAAAGAAGTTTCTCACCACTACCACGGACGTAACTAACTAAATAATACCAAACCAGCCAGCCTGTCAGTCAGTCAGCAAGCCAGCCCACCAGCAAGCTCAAATGTCTGAGAACGACCCACCTTCTGAGCAATTCTCCGAGCCAACAGCCCCCGTGCTGAACCTGTCTCACCAAGCTGAAGAAGATCCTTCTCAGATTTCTACTGCAGCTCCTATTTCCAAAGAGATAACGGAGCAACAACAGTCACCTACGCAAAATGAGCTCGAGATAAAAGAAACCGACAAAGAGGATGAAGAAACTAAGCCTGAAAAACCTGAAAACCTAAAGACCCCAGATTTGCAAGATGATAAAAAAGAAGATATCTCGGTAAAATCAGATTGGCAAGATAATAAAAAAGACGATATATCGGTAAAGTCAGATTTGCCCACAAACTCGGGCCCAGTCTCTAATTCAAATATTGACCAGATTGATGATAATGACAATGACAAAACCGATGATAAGTTAGTTTTGGAAGAAACCCCCAAATCTCCTGATTCTTTGAATAATCCTCCAGATTTATCTTCAGAACAACCCGAAAAACCAACCTTAGAGACTGATTCAGAGCCTGTTTCGACATCAGTGGTTGAAAATCAGCAAGAAGCAGCTGCTCAGGTTTTACCACCAGCAAAAGATTCAATACCCTCTGGAAAGCCAGAATTACAAAAAGACTCTAAATCATCTATATATCCTTCACCTTCCAGACCCCAACCTAAACCAAAAACATCTACCAGCTCTTGGAGTGGGTTGTTAAAGCGAGCCGTCGCTAATGTAGAGTCTACTCTTGACCGAATGGAGTCCTCTCTCGACAAGGTTATTTCCGACAGCGCAACGTCAGAAATTGGCCCTAAACCGGTTGACTCGGAACCTGCAGTCAAAATAGCCTCTCCCAAACCTGTTAACGTAGCTTTGTCTGCGTCATCCACATCTTCGTCACTCTCTCCGTCACCATCTCAAACATCTTCTGCTGGACGATTGTCTCTACAGGAGCGATTGGCAAAGTCAATTAAAGCATCCAGTAGCACCCAATCTCTTGCACAAACCCCAACTGATTCGCCCCGCCAAAGCCTCGACAAATCAATTGCGTCGCCCAAAATATCAATTGACAGTTCCAGGCCTTCCATTGAAACCTTGGAATCACAACCTGAACAGTCTGAACTGCAGGCATCAGAAGATGTATCAGCAAATGAAGATACGCCAGAGCCAATTACGGAAATTGCTCCCAAATCTGAGCCGTTAGCGTCGGATATTTTAGACTCGTTAAACCTCGGCACCTTGCGTTCCCTTGTTGAAGAAATTAACCACATTGATGACACAGGTTCGGAACCCATTTCTTTGACAGATGTCAAATCCAAATTTTCTCGTTTTATGGAGGAACTAAAGTCTCGTGAAGATACAAACAACGAGGAGCTACATTCTTATAAGGAGAAAGTCACGTCTCTTGAGTCCAAACTTGTATTTTTAGCACGCGAAGAAGCAGACAACGCGAAGAATGATAAACTCAACAGCACCGGAATACAAAAGAAACTTGCTGAAAAGGAAGAACAGGTTGCCTTACTTATTGAAGAGGGCCAGGCTCTATCTAAAAAGGAACTCAAGTACATGAACACTATCAAAGCCATTCGTGCGCGAGAAAAGGAGCAAGAGAGAGTAGCTCTTGAAGCCCGTGATTCACAGCAGCGTGCCGAGCGTGAGCTTAAGCAGCTTCGAGAGCGCTTTCAGAAACTCCAAGATTCTGAGAAACGCAACACGGGAGATCAACGTATCCGCGCCAAGCTTGAAAATGAAGTGGAATTACTTCGACGCGACAAGGCGGCTGCATTAGCAAAGATTGAAAGTCTTGAAGACACAGTTGCCGTGTTGCAGCAGCGCAACACTGCCGAGCAAACAGCTGCCCAAACCAAAGCTTTGGAAGCCGAACGCTCGCGGGTGACTGCGCTGCAACGAGAACTCACTCAAGCACAGTTGGCACTTACAGTCAGCAACGATACGCATAAAAGCGAGATCCGAGAGCTTGAGACGCGTATGAAACGAGATGCCGCGAGTTGGGAGCGAACCCAAGTCAAGACAGAAAAGGAGATTCGTCAGCTTGAGGCCAAAGTAGAAATGTACCGCAGCCGGTCTGAGGAGTTGTCAAGTGGGTTAGGAAGCGGTACTGGTAGCGGTAGCAATGGGGGCGGTGCTGGTGGCAGTGCCACTGGGCCCGAGTCGTCTCAATTGGCACTTTTACGACAAATTGAAGTCATGCAAACTCAGCATAGTATTGCGACAGAGAACTGGAATGGCATCGAGACCAATCTTCAGAATCGCATTGCTAGTCTTGAGCAACAGGTTGAGGATTCTAATGCTCGCGATCTTCAATTTAGAAAAAAGATTAAAGCTTTGGTGAGTACAAGTTGTTTTTGAAAAAAACAAATACTAACAGGACTGTGAAAAAAGAATGAGAGCCTTAAAGCACAAACGGCTGAAAATGAAAATTTGGCAGACCAAATTGAAGAGTTGCAAGATAAACTTAAGGTGGCTACCACCACAGGCGCTGAAGCATCCTCCAAACTTGAAGAGGCACAGGCCCGGGTTAAGGAGCTTGAAGATATGCTTTCAGATCACAAGAAAAGTAGCGATGCACGATTACAAAAACTTGAACAAGAGCTTAAGGAAAGTCTCGATGCAGCTAATGCTTCGGCCACAGCAGCTCAGCAAAAGCTACAAATGGTTCAACAGCAACAGCAGCTGCAACAGCAGCAACAAAACTGGCGAGGCCCACAACCAGCTCAGGGTCACTTGATGGGCCGACACACGAGCTTGGACTCTGCGAATTCAGATCCTTTAGCGAATAGTTTGACATCTTCAGCCTCTTCTTCTCAAATCTCTCTAACTCTTCCACGTCGTGGTAGCGGTGATGTACAATCAGGGCTGGACGATTTTGGATCTAATGGACTCTACATTAATAGCGGAGCAGCCAATGCTCGTAGCAATCCCACCATGACCAACTACTTGAACGGGTTGACGTCGCCCACACCCTCGCCTTCGACGTGGGGCTTTGGAGGACCAGCTGGAATGAAATCGCCCATGATGATGCGGCGATCTTCGAAGGGTAGTTTACACTCTAACATGACGAATCCTTATGAGAGTGCCCATGTAGGAGCAAGTGGCCCAATGGGTATCTCCGAGGTTATGTATGAGGAAAATGAGGAACAAAGTGACGAGGTGAATGGGGGAGATCAGGGACAAAGCGATAGTGCTAGTCATCCTGGCCGCGCAGCCTCATTTGTTTCTGTGGGTGATACAAGCGTCGAGCTTGGAGAAACACCTAGCGGCTTCCCCAACTTTGAGGACTCAGCGTCGACTGTTGGCGGGAGCGGAGGGTTTCGGGAAAACGAGAGTGATCGGCGGGATAGTGCGAGCGGAGCAGGAGGAGGGGGAGGAGGAGCCTCGATCCAGTTGGTTGGGCGCATGTCGCGGACGATTCGAATTCTCGAGTCTGAGCTGTCGAGCGTGAAGCTCGAGTTAGCGCGGGCCGGGGCCAAGGAGGAGGCGGCCACTCGGGAGGTGCTGCGGCTTTCTGCAGCCCAAGAAGACGCGGAGGGGAACCGTGCACGGATCCAGGAGCTTGAGAGTAAGATTGAAAACATGAGTAAGCGAGAAAAAACGGCTCTTGAGATGCTTGGAGAAAAGTCCGAGCAGGTTGAAGAGCTGCGGGCGGATGTGGAGGATCTCAAGACCATGTATCGGACTCAGATTGAGGATCTGATAGATCAGTTAATCAAGGCCAAGAGTAAATAAGCATATAAATAGCAACGTGAATTTGAATAGATGAAGAAGAAGAAAAAATAAACACTCTTTATATTAATCATGATATACTAATATACATTAATTGTTCCCTTGTGCAACGGCTCTCTTTGTGTGTTCGGTAATGTCTCTAGACTCCCATGGGTATGCAATCCAAACATCTGGGACTGTGCGGGCAGCAACGTAGCGGTCCTCAGCAATCATGGCCTCGGGGAGCTCAGCGCGCTTGGGCTTGTCTTTATTGTGGAGGACGAAAATCAAAAAGGTTGTTTTTTCATCTTGGCGGCCGAGGCGTTCGGCTTGTTCGCGGACGTCCTTCTCGAGTTCGGAGAGGGCGTAGTGGAGGGTGGTGCGGGTGTCGTCGACCTCATCGACAATGAGGACGGTTTTGCCGATAAAGTCGACGGAGCGCTGGGCCATGGTGCCAAAGTCGAGCCACTGGGTGCGGACGACCTGCGCGCCGAGGGTCTCTGCGGCGTTGGCCTCGTCCTCGGCGCCCAGGTCCTCGTACAGCGACAGGCCAATGGCCTGGATGGGGATATTTTTCTGGCCGGGCTCCTTGAGGAAGGTGCGCAGAATGCGTGCGGGGATGAAGCCGCCGCCGCCAATGGCGACCATCAGGTCTGGGCGGAACTTGGTCTTTATCCGCTCGGCGCCTTCCTGGCAGAGCTTGTGAATGTGGTCGTAGGAGATGTAGAGTTTTTCAGTCATTCTTGGAAGAAGGGGGGGGGCGAGGTATATATAGATATGGGTTTCAAATATGGATTTATATATGAATAGTTACTGAAGAACCGATTTTTTTCTTGAATAGGTTATATATATATTTTTTTAAAAAAAAGAAGAAGAAAAAAAATTTTAAATGGAAGGAGGAAAAGTGCCGCTTATTTATACTATGGCATTCACAACACACTCACACTCACACAACCTCGCATATCCGAAAAAGGCCAGCATGGGAGACTGTCGACTTTTTTTTTTTCAAGCAGGCAGGGCTTCTTTTTAGGTCTACGGAGCTTGGAGGTACATAAGTCTCGATGAGTTCACCAGATCACACAGACATTGAGGGTGGATTAACAAAAAACAAGACCTTTAAGCTGTATTTGAGAATTGAAAAAAAACCCAGCTGTGCTTATCGCCAGAGTTGTGGAGGATTTTATACAAGATACGGGAAGAGAACTTGCTGACACCAGAAACCCCAAACGCCCATTTAAGTCTCCATGAAAATGTCAGCTCTTTCAAAACTCCAATCTTCTTAGAGCCAAATCAAATCATGAAATTTCTCTTTTAAAGTTTTTCTTCTTTTCTACTTTTTTTTTGGTTTAAAATTTTTTCCTTCTCTTCCTCTTTTCTACCTCCCCCTTGGGCGAACGGCGACCGGCAAACCCACCGGAGGATGCCGGTGCTCATGAAAAAAAGAAATTCGCCCTTGGGTTTTATCTCAATCGTTATAGGACCTTTCAGAACCAAGTTAAAAGAAATTATCCAAATAAGCCAAAATGAGTGTTCCGTCAGCTCTCCTTTGTAGCCAACTTCCTAATGCCTGAGAAGACACCTTTTTTCGTCCTCTGTAAATCCTCTAGAAATTATGTCTACTGGCGTCAGCCGTGCGCAGCCCCCAAAAAGGAAATTTGTGTGGCTCTTCTCCAAGAAAGGCTCACACTAGAATGCGTTTTCTCATCCTTCGTCCCTGTTTGTCTTTGCATATGTTCTACAATTGTCATAATTCTTTTGTTATTCTTAGTACATACAATTACTATTTTATTCATGTTTTATATATATTCTGTCCGTAATTAGTATCCCAACTTTTTTCACTTCTCTAACTTGGCTTTTTATTTCCACAAAATGCAAAAAAAAAAATCCTATTTCTTCTGTTTTAAATATAAAACCTCCTCCCCCTAATCAATTAACGACGACTGGCCCCATTGGCCTTCTTAAAACTTCCCTTCTTGGTGGCACCACGCTTGCCAACAGTCTTCTTGGAAGAGGACCGCTTGCCAGCTCCCATCTCGTCGTCACTGGCGTCCGGGGCAGCAAGCTTCTCAACTCCCTCAGCCTCGACATCACTCATATCGTAATCACCATCCTGTGCAAACATCGCCTTCTTATCGTCCTCCTCTTCTTCGTCCTCATCACCCTCAGATTCCTCAGCTTCCAGCTCAATGAAATCTGAACCCTTGGTGAACTCATCATCGTCTTCCTCCTCATCTTCCTCGTCTTCTTCTTCCTCATCCTCATCATCGTCGTCATCATCATCATTATCGTAATCCTCCTCACCATTAACAATCACAACATTATCATCCTCAATGTAGTCAACATCCGAATCAACATCAGAGTCATCCTCATCATCATCTCCAGCTCCACCACGAGCTCCGGCACTACCATTCATTTGCTGGGTGATCTCACGACGCATCTGCAGCTGCGTGCGCAGCATCTCTACACGTCCTTGCAGAGCCAACAACCGCGGCAGCATGCCAACCTTGTTGGAAAGTGTGAGATGCAGAGACGACAGAGATTGGGCCAAGTTAGGAACGCTCACAAGGTATCCTCCGTGTGCAATCAAAGTCCACTTGATCCAAACCATTAACTGGCCCGCTCGGCCAGGACTGCGAGAAATCTTGTCTGCAAGACGCTCCACCAGCAACACAGCCTGGGATGACTCCAAGCGTTTCACAGACACCTTAATGTTCTCCTCGTTGTGCGTGGTCAAGAGAGATTCCAACAGAGCATGGTCATTGGTCTTGAGAGATTGCGCCAAAACAAGCGTAAATGATTCAGGCGTCTTGAGTGACATTTCGTCAAACTCCTTGCTTAAAAGCGTAGTTGAAATATCTCGACTCTTGTCATTCTTCTTGCCACCAGAAGATTTGCTGGTTCCATTGGCTTTGCCCTCTTCATCGGCTTCTAAAACATTAAGGCGCTCAGCGAGAGTACTAGACTCTTCATCATCTTCATCCTCGTCTTCATCCTCTTCTTCCTCCTCGTTTTTACTCACCTCTTTACCGCCATCTAAATGCGACAAATCGTTACCACTTTTGACTGCAGATGTGTCCTCAGTATATCTCTTTGCCGTAGCAACATCCTCACCCTCAACGTTCAAGTTGTTCTTGGACTCAAGACCTTGTAAAACCTTGACACTCTTGACAAGACTAATGTCACCAGTCTTGGCGGTGCCATCTTGATTCTTCCATTCAACCTTTTCAAAAACAGGAATGGTGCCATGTTCAATCCATGTAAGCGTCACGTAGTTGTCATTTGCTGGAAACGAGACATCCTCGACAATAACACGAAGCGCCGCCTTTTGCTTCACTGTAAGCTGCTTCTTGCTCGAAGTAACAGGCGCAGGACGTGTCACAGCAATGGTGCTGGTGGGTGTCAAAGAAATAGCAGCCAGACTCTTCCTGCTTCTGTTCGACTTGCTGGGGGTAGCTGCGGCGGCCGCAGCTGAAGAATCGGTTGTTGCTGTTAATGGGTTGTTGAAAATCTCCACGGTGCCGTTCTCAGTGACTATAGCGGCAACAGACTCATCACTGCTCAAAACAAACTTCTTAACGTTGGACTGGGCAACCAGCAGAGCCACAGGCTTTTCCTTTGAAATGGAAATGATACTGACATTTCGCTCATTGCTGGAGTATGCAAACACAAGATCTGTATTGCTTGTGGATGGAATAAGCTGTGTGGCAGGTGAAGCAAACGCAGGAAGCGACTTGATGGTGTTGGCAGGCTGGTTGGAGTCAATCAGATATATCGAAGAAGATGCCAAAAGAAGAGGGCTCTTATTTTCGTTCGAGGCAGCAGATGCAAACTGCTTGACCAGGGTAATGTCTGGCTGAGCAGCCTTGAAGGTGCGCAAAGCTGACTTGGTGGTCAAATCCCATTCGACAACCTTGCCAGAGTTGTCACAAGACCATATCGAAGCGGAAGCCTTGATGGCATCCTTGGTCAATGGCTTGGAAGAAGATGTGTCGATGCTGCTGATGGGGAACTCGTGGGAGCCCTGGAGCTTGAAAACGATTGAGTTTTTAACAGGCGAGTACACAAGAATGTCACCGTTGTTGGTACCGAGAACCACAACAGCTGACTCGAGGGAGTAAGGGGTAGTAGCATCCAAGGATCTCTTTCTCTTCTTCTTGGACTGGCTTGCAGAAGAAAACGTCTCGGGAAGGTAGGCCCAGGCCAAAGTGCTGACGGAAACGCCCTTTTCGAGAACCAAGCTGACGTTCAGCGCAGTACTTGATCCTGTAATGTCTCCACCAGTCGAAGAGACCTGGATCTTCGAGAGATCAAGACTGGGGACAACCGACGCAAAAAACTGGCCCGAAACATCGAAAGACGAAGCCACAAGGGAAAGAGCGTTGTTGGCGGCAGGTTGGTTGACGGATTTACCAGTAGCCACTGCCATTGTATATCTATTTTTTTAACGAAAAAAAGTCTATGCTTCAAATAAAAAGGTATCTATAAATGGAATCTCTAGTTACACTAGAGCCTGGTTATGAATTTTGTGTTTTTTCTTTCGTGGGACTTTGGCAAGGAATTTCCAGAGAGGAAACTTTTTTTTTTGATTTTTTAATTTTTAATTTTTGATTTCCTGCTGATTTACTTTTTGATTTTTTTTTTTTCAGCCAAAAATTTTTTCTTTTGGGAAAACGGAAATTACATAAGCAAGGCCGGGTAAGCTCCAATAAGCGCCAAAACAGCATGCCTCACCCCTCTCAGAAAAAATATAAAAAGCGAGCAACGTCCAGCTTTTAATAAACAAAAAAAAAAAGTAAATAAAACCCGTCCCGTCATCCTCCACAGTCCCCAAAAAAAAAAACCGACCAAAGCGTTTCTCTCTATCTTCATATTTCATATTTTTTCCCTTCTCTCTTTTAAAAAACTGGTTTTTTTCTGGGGGGATAATTCATAATGTCAGATAGAGGAGACCATGGAGGCGATGACTTGTCCCTTCCTAAAGCTACCGTCCAAAAAATCGTGTCTGAGATAATCCCACCAGACCTTGTCTTTTCGCGCGAAACACGTGACGCCTTGATTGAGTGCTGTATTGAGTTTATCATGATTTTGACCACGGAGTCCAACGACATTGCCGAGAAAGAATCGAAAAAAACAATTGCGTGCGAACACGTCCTCAAGGCCCTGGAAACGCTCGGGTTTTACGATTACATCGAGCCTATAAAGGGTGTCATTGCTCAGCATAAAGAAGCCCAAAAGGTTCGCGAAAGAAAGGTGGGCAAGCTCGAACAATCGGGAAGAAGTGAGGAGGACTTGATGCGCGAACAAGAACGTTTGTTTGGACAAGCAAGATCGAAACTCCAAAATAGCCAGCAGCAACAGCAGCACCAGGATCCCCCCTCGTCATCTTCCTAGATTTTCACCCATAGACTAATCTTTTAAGACCTACATCTACCCTTTCCGCAACAATTACAGCTATCCTACAATGAAGCTCGTTTTCAACTCTTGGTGTTAGGCCCCTGTATTTTAGCAGTAATGACGATATGATGATTTTTTGATGACCGACAATGACACATGATGATGATTATGATTACGATTGGATTTTTTCTTTTTTTTCACTACTTCTTTTCAATGACCAGAATCTAGAAAATACACGTACTAAATTAATAAATAATTTTCAAAACACGAATAAAACCTTTTTTAAAGTTTGCTTTTAATTTGGAAAAAGGCCATGGGCTAAAACGAAGGATTTTCTTCAGTTATTTCGTTATTTTTCAATATTTGGACTTCTTTTTCAGATTAATCTTTCAAGACTCAAGATTTGAAAAAAAAAAATAAAAAAAAATTGATTATAAGCAAGCGTTTCTCTCTAAAAAATATTTGAATAATGAACTAAGAACTTAAAAACTAATGACTAAAAACAAATAAAAATAAAAACATGACTTTTTCTTGAGCTTAGTTTATCCCAATATATATTTCTTTTTTTTCTTTTCTCTTTACCATAAACCAAGAAACGCACACCAAAATATATGCTTTATGCAGAAGAAACACACTGTTCAAAAATTTGGGCTTCTTCGGGAGTATATCCACCAGTCAAAACATTGTAACGAGCAGGGTCGTTGGTCTTAATAGTGATGAACGCATCACGAACAACAACGTTAGGCTCCATCTTGTCAAGAACCGTCTCCGTCAAGGGCTCTTCTTCCAACTCATCTTCCTCAAAGAATCCAACTCCAGTGCCAGGAGCCTGGGACTCCAAATATTCAAGATAGTCAGTAGTGGCCTGTCTATCACCATCATCGTCAGCTTCGTCTTCGTCCTCGCCGTCATCCCATTGATCATAAAAGTCCTCTCCATCAAAGTTGCCATTGACATTAAAGTCTTTCTCCATTTCCTCCTTGTTCTTAACTGCCTCGGGGAACTTCTTAAGAACGCTGACCAGACCCTTTGAAATCTGGCCAAGATTGTTGCGAATAGAATCAGGAAGCTCATTGTCGGGAACACGGAAAAGACCAAGCATAGCCAAAATAACAAGCTTAAGATCGTAAACGCGTGAAAATGACTCCATTTTTTCAAACCATTGAGTAAAGAAGTCTTGAGTCAGGTTTTTGGCCTCTAAAAACTTCAGGGTAGCCTGAGGATTATAGCAAATCGAGGCAAGAATGACCTCCAAAAGACTGACAAGGTACCGGCGGTTTTTGAGTTTTTCCACATGGTTTGTAAGATGATAGGTTGTGCTTTCTAAAATTTGAGGAACAAAGGCATCAATATGGCCGTATAAGCTTAAAAGCATCTTTTGTGCAATGGACGAAGCAATAATGCGATCTTCAACACCCAAGCGGTCATTTTCAGACATAACGGTAGTAAAAATATCAAAGAGAACATCCTTTAGGCGGTCATTACGGCCAATCTCTTCGGCACCATATTGTAGGTAGTTATCAATACTAGGGAAGATCTCACTCAGGTAATCAAGGGCATCATCTTTAAAGACGCTGTGCATCTGAAAAAAAAGATCCCACATGGTAGGAGAAATAACTTTTAAGCAATATGTGCAGTTTTCAATCAGTCCAAAAACATCAGCATAAAACTCGGAAAGCTTTTTGGAAAAGATAATTTGGATAACTGGCTTCAAAATGTTTTCGAGCTCAATAACGACGTTACGAGCATTGTCCAAAGCCAATAGAAGAGTAGACATAGTGTTTAACAGACCCAACACAGTCATGGTCTTGTCCTCATTTGCTGTGTCATCGTAGTCAATGTTTTCGAAATCCATATTTTGCTGTTCAACTAGCTCGCCCAAAAGTCTCAAAAGCTGATCACACATTCGAGTCGCAAGGTTAACAGCAAAAGGTGTAAGTTGTTCTGAAAAAACTTCAACAAATTCTCCGATAACACCAGAAATGGCATCAATGTCAACCTTACTTGTCAGATCCAAAAGACATGTCATGACTTCGGGAATCTTAGAAGATAATGAAGCATGAACACCTTCGATTGAAACCATAGGTTGAAGTGCAAGAGCAGCTTCAACTTGAACTGGCAGATACTTATCCTCCAAACAACTCAAAACTGATTGATATGCAATTGAGATATTGTCGACGCTTTCAAATTTGACGTCGGCATAGTTATTTAAAAATTCACATGCGCGAGCTCTCAAAAAGCCATGAGGACTAGAAAAGTCGGGGAAAACATATTGAGCAATGAATGGTTCCATTTTATCAGCAATTGGGCTCTTTTTGGAAAGAACAAAATGAGCAATAGAACCCATAATGCGCAAAGCAGCTTCTTGCTGGCGAGCTAGTTCAAGATCAACGGGATTTGCCTGATGAGCACTAACAACGCCCTGCACAAATGTAAGAAGAGGATTAAGTGTGTGTCGAGATCTCTTGCGAATTAATGTAACCAAGAAATTAGTTGCGGCAATATCAGGAGTGTGGCTTTCTTCATAAACATCAATGTTCTTATGAATGTATTCGTTAGGGTCATTCTCAAAAATATCAATATCATTGTCGGTAGTGCAAAGAAGTGGGAAAACAACATGAGACACGATAATTTCAGTGTGGGGCTTCAACAAAACCCAGGTTTCTTTGTAGCTAATACATTCCTCCAAAAATGCAAGAATGTTATAAATTGCCGCATTTCCAAGCCAAATGTCTTTTTTGATCCAAAGTTCAATCTGCTCAAAATATGCCTTAATGATTTCAGGAACATAGTTGGCAATGAAAATATTAGAAAATGCTGCATACTTCTCAGATTGAGAGCCGATTTTTCGGGGTGCTGCATACTTGTAAAATAGACGGTACAAGTTGGCAAATGCCCATTTTTTGCATTTGACCCAAGGGTTAAGCTCACGATCCTCCTCGCTAAGTTTCATAACATCTTCAGGAAGTGGCTTTTTAATAACGGAAAGCATAAGGTTGCCCCAGTTTGCTAAGTTTTCAGGCTTTTGAAGTCTCTCAGGTAAAACTTGCTATAATAAAAGTTAATATAATTATCCAAAACTAATGTTAGTCAACATACCTGAATAGCGCATTTGTAAATTTTAAGAACATGACGAAGCATGTCTCCTGCGGTAGCACTGTTTTCATTGACTAAGGAATTACCAATTCCCAAAACACCGTCAAAAGTTGCTTCGATTACGGTATCAAATTCCTGTTGTTCTTCACGGGTCCATCTGTAATACTTGCAAATCTCTAACAGACAAATGAGACCCACTCTGATCGTTTCAACGTCGTTTGACTGAAAAAGATTCAAAGTGACGTTGACAAGACTAGGCCATTTTTTGGGAAAATCTCTAGCCACTATAATATTTAAAACCTTGACAAGAACCTGTCGAGAAGGAGGGACACTTTTAATTAATGCGGGGACAATACGATCTCTAAACACTGGCTTTTCATCTTCATCAATGAGAGCATCCTTGGGATGTATAGGGGTCCATCCCTTGCTGATTTTATTTTTCAAGTAAACCGCAGCTGCCGACTTAACTGCATCGGAAACTCTTGGCTCAATGACAATATCCAGACAGGCATTAATAAAACCAGGTGTCTTTTCAGCTGCCTTAAGGTCAAGCTCAGCTTGCATTCTAATGTTAGCATCTGCTTGGAGAGTTGCCTCAAGGCAAGTATGCAAAGCGTTTGTATCCATTTTGATGTGCAAATACCAAAAAGTGAAATAAAAGATATTTGTTTAAAGAAATCAGCCTTAAAATAAGGTATTGGTGAATTTAAATCCAGCGATTATGCAACAATTTTTAAAGGTATTAGCTTTATTTTCCTTTCTTATTCTTTCCCAAGAAAATGTATCAACCCTTTGAAGTAGTTTGTCGGAGTACCGCTCTTTTCAAGAGGTCTTGACTGACAGGTTGCAATTACTGCTATCAAAAAAAAATAAAAAAAAAGAGGAGAAAAAAAATTGACGGAATTGGACAAAATGAAATTTTTTTATTTTATCACGTGCTGCGCTGTACAAATAAAAAGAGGGTAACACTAAATACCCTAACATCAATACCCTCTCATCTCAATAGTCCCTTACTGAAATTGTCAAGCCAATACTGTTTACAAAAACCATTTAATAATATATTTTTACAGTGGTCAAACAATGTTTGCAAGGAGTACATCCAAACGAATTTTTCATAATGATATTAATAACATAACCGGTTATTATGCGTTTGTTTTATTTATTTAATTGAAAAAAAGGGGGGTCATCTATTTAATAAACTTTAGAAGCAAGCTCATCGAAAAGTTCGTTTTTAGCTTGAATATCTTTGACATAAGCATGATTAGGTGCAGCTAATTTTAATTTCCTAAAAACTGTTAGAAAAAAACTGTTAATCAGATAGAATATAAATACATACTCTTCTTGTTCTTCATAAGATTGGCCAGAAAGAATTGCAAGCGAGATCGAACTGATAAGAGCATCAGGGTTCTCTGGTTCTACTTCTAAAGCTTGTGTCACTACCGATTCGGTCTCGGGAAGTCTACCTAACAAAAGCTGAGAAACAATCTTGCCTAAAAGAGACTTAGTTGTGATGGCTCCACCAGAGCATAGCTCATCGTAAATATAGAAGCTGTCTTGGTAACGATCGTAGCCACCTGTCCGGAAAAATGTCCAAGATTCAGCAAGATTGAAAGCAGTGTTGTCTTGGGCCCAACTGCTAATGGCCTTGATTTTTTGAGAAGCAGTTTCAAGTTGATTTTGAATAAGGTAGACCTGAATAAGTAAAGCGGCAGCCTCAATATTAGCGTCCCGATTTAATAACTCCACTGCCTCTTCCAATCGCTCTTCAGAGACTAATATGATTCCACCAATGTACTGAACAGTATAGTTATCAGAACTCTCCGATATTAAATTTTCAATCTCGCTTACTGCAACAGCTTTCTGTCCTAGAGTGTATTTGGCCAATGCTGAGACTGCAAGGTAATCCTCATCGCCCTCAGAACATGAACTAAAAGCTTCGATAACTTCTGGTTGTCTTCCCAAAAGAATCTTAGCCCTGGCAATTAAAACATTGACGTAAACAGCTGCAGCTTCGGAAAAAGAGTCGGTTGATGTGCCAATGACAGCATCATAGTCACCGGCGTAAAATGCACGTTGAACGTTGTAAACCTCTATTCATATTGAAAGAAAATAAGAGTTAGTCAAGAAATAGTTGATTTATTACATCATTTTTATAAATTTTTTTTAAAAAAAGGTTTAATATCACTGCCTACCTCGAGTATTAGCCATTGTTAATTGTGAACCAACTTTCTATTGGGATAAATACTTGATAATGATAACTGTGTAAAAAAAGGGTTGCGAAGGTGTAAAAGAAGTTTCAATTTAGTTAGTCCAAAGAACACGTCAAGAAAACAAATTTATTATTACTAATCAATTACAAATACAAACTGGCACAAAATACAATATCTCTCTTGATCTTTTCCTGGGCCAACTCCATCTTCTCGTAGAGAGTAGCATCTCCAATAATTCTGGCAGCATTCATCACTTGTCTGCAAACTTCATCAAGTCTAGTAATTACACGGACAATAGTTCCCTCGGGAATAATTGTTAATTTCATAATATCACTGAAAGCCATACCCCTACCCCATTCATAAATGGGTTCCATAAGAGCAAATCTGTCATTTTCCAAAAAATCAGTTTCCTCCTGAGTAATAAGAACACTGTGTTGTTCAAAGACATCTAGAGTAGAAGTAACTACTTCTTTTATCTTAGCTTTTCCATAGTCGAGCTTCGGAGTTATAGGACCGCTAGTAACATTCGAAGCGCCTTGGAACAGAAAGACTGACAACAAAGAAACAATTTCTTCAGGCTCATATGAAGCCAAGAAGTTGTCCAAAATAAGCTCAGTAATAATGAGCTCAAAGCCAGAAGTTATTTCACAAGCAACTCTTCCCTTAAGCAAAACATTCTGATCTTCGTCGATGTAATTGAGTACCTTCAAAACCTCAATACGTTGCTCATAGTCAGGAAGTAAATCCATATTTTCTCCATGAATGAGTTGCTTAAGTTGTTCAATGTTATTTTGAGTTTTGTATCTTTCATACTCAATAGAATAGTGTCTAACGAAATGAGGACAGGATATAGCTTGTGATGTTGTGATCAATTTAAAAGTTTCTGCCCGTTCTTTAGAAATAATCGCCATATCAACAGCCTTTAGATCTTTATGAAACTCATTCCACTGATCCTGGAAAGAGAAAATAGAATTAAGAAGTTGAATAGCTTCTCTGTAATCAGGATTTTTTGGTTTAGTTAAAATCCATGGGGGAAATTTCACAGTGAGTTTGGTGATGAACTCTACTGAAGTCACAGGAATTGATATTTGGCGAAAGTTGTATGCAAGCTCAAAACGATTCGGCATATTTCTTTTAATATATCCACCGATTGTTGGAAAAAATGGTGCATTGTCTTTAAATGTATCTGTAGGTTTTCTTGAAAGTACAAACACATTTAGAGTTCCTCGGGTGGTATCTGCGTTTGAAATCAATCCAACATATCTAGGTTCATCACCATTTTTAAAGACGACAATGCGCCCTTTTGGAAAAGCTGACAATCCATTGACAAACTTGGCAAAAAATTTTATCAGCTCGATAGACTTTTTCTGATAAAGATCTATCTTTGAAATGACGAATTCAATATCTTTGTCACAAAAGTTGCAAGGCTCACGATTTAACTTGGTTAGAGCCTCTTCGTTAATTTTGACATTCTTCTGATGTTCAGGAAGCATAACCTGATTAGCATTTTCGGAAAATGATCGCTTTATCATTTCTTCCACTTTCAAAGCTTCAATTCTTAGAAGATTTAAAATCATGTTGTAAGTAAGTCTGAATTGACTCTGTAGCTTTGTAGGGGTACCCAGTATTAATTCTCTAAATGACTCTTGCGAACTCAATTCAGAACCTGTCATAATTATTACTGTTCCCGTAGTGTCAAGACCTCTGCGACCAGCACGACCTGCCATCTGTGTGTATTCGCCAGGGTATAGCTGTCTAAATGTATGACCATCAAATTTAGACGTGTTTGCAAAAACAACAGTCTTTGTTGGAAGGTTAAGACCCATAGCAAAAGTTTCTGTAGCAAAAAGAACTTTCACAAGTGATTTGGCGAATAAAATTTCAATTATTTCCTTGATAATAGGTAAAAGACCACCATGATGAGTTCCTATTCCTCGTAAAAGAAGCTCACGAATTTCCAAAATCTGTGGAAGCTCCCGATCCTCTTTGCGTAACCGTGAAATAGCGGTGTTAACAAACATTTTGATTTCAGATTTTTCTTTACTAGTGGTGTAATCAATGCTAGTAATCATGGACGCATAGGAAGAAGCTTGCTTTTGAGAAAAAACAAAAATCACTGCAGGAAGAAGAGACTCCTTTTTAAGATGCTGAAGCAGTTGAAGAACTGTAGTTTTGCCGTGAACATTATTGTTAGGACGGCGTCTATTAGAATTGTTATTTGAGTTAGAATGATTAAAGAGCTGTCCTCCGCCACGACCACCCCGTCCACCTCGACCTCCGCGGCTACCTCCACGGCCACCTCGGCCTCCACGGCCACCTCGACCTCCATTAGTATCGTTGGTATCGTTTTTATTTCCATTTTTAGGGCCTGCTGGAATTGCAGGTGGATTAAGTAAATTGTTAGCAGCGCAATAGCCTTCTTCCAAAAACTTTTTGTCAGAGTTAACAATTTTAATCTGCTTATTTTTCAGCCAAAGATAATGTTCAAGAGGAACTGGGCGCTTAGGCGTTGATATGACATAGATATCCTTTTGCTTTGTTCTTCCAACCCAATTTGCAAATTCAAATGTATTAGGGACAGTAGCTGATAAGAGAATCAATTTAACATGGTCGGGAAGCATAATGATTACTTCTTCCCACACAACACCTCTGTCTTGATCATTGACATAATGAACCTCATCAAAAATAACAAATTCAACATCACGAATTAAATCTGCACCTCTATAGAGCATACTTCGCAAGATTTCTGTAGTCATAATAAGACAGCTTGCTTCAGAGTTAATTTGAACATCGCCAGTTAAAATACCAACATCCTCAAAAATATCTTTAAAATCTCGAAACTTTTGATTACTTAGGGCTTTGATAGGAGAGGTATAAATAGCCTTTGTCATATTTCGAGAAGCCATTGCTATGGCATACTCAGCAACAACAGTTTTACCAGCAGAAGTATGAGCTGCTACAAACACTGAATCACCTTGTTCCAAATGATAAACGGCTTCTTTCTGGAATGTGTCAAGTTCAAATGGGTATTCTTTAGCCATAGACGGTACTAATTCTCTAAAGTTTTTGATAGTTTTATTAACATCAACCTCATGGGCCCAGTCTTTAGATTTGGGAATTGGTTCTATGTGGTTTTGGATCCGGCCAAAAGTAATGTCATTCGGGAGTAAAACATCAATTTCTGTGGATTGCATAACCGAGCTGTCGTTATTAGATTCATCTTCAAGGTCTTTATCATTATCCTCATAATTGTCATTTTCGTTTTCATCGTCACTGGAGCCACTAACTTGATTATCAATTTCTGAAGGAGAGTCTAAACTATCAGAAATTTCTTCTTGGTCTTTCATATCAACTAAATTTTCATTACTGAATGCTGACACGTCTTTATCATCATCAAGCACATCAAGAAGCCCCCGAGACAGTCCCGGAGCAATGTCATATAGGCCATTAGTGTCACGAGACAAATTCTCAATCTTCTGATTTTCTTCTAAGATAGATACACCTCCTGGTGCAAATGGCATATAACCAGGTCGCCCTCTTACGGAATCGGCCTTGGAAGTTGCTTCACGAGTAAGAGAAAGGGAATTTTTGGAAGTTTTGGTAGAAAATTCAGAAGAAATAGTGTATTCAGAATATCCAACAATTGATCCTTCTAAACCCGCATGATGGAATTTAAAGCCAGTAACAGATTTATATTGGGGTGGCGTGAATAGCTGTGATGTGTTATCATTTAAAAAATCAACTGGTGGAAGTCTTGTCTTAAGGTTAGATTATGTATTTCCAATTTTTTCAATAATACAAAAAAATAAATATCAACTCTTCGGCTAAAGAAAGATTTGTACTTACTCTTGAAGATTATCAAGCCAATGAGATGTAAACTGGGGATGAGGCGTAAGAAATGTTTTTATAATATTTTCTTGAGAGAGATCTTTTTCAGAAATGTGATCTGACGAGGCTATAATTGATCTATCTATGAAGCTGCTATCACAAGAAATAGAATCTATTTTTTTACAAATAGAATCGAGACAGCTTTTGATCTCTGACATTTTTAAGTAAGTAGGTTAACTTGATAATCCTAAGTGCTAGTAGATTTTGTTTAAGTGTAGTCAAAAAAAATTGCGGTTAGGGTCAGTTTTACACTTAAGTTTGGTGGCTCTGTTTGTGTTTTACCACTTCTCAAGGTTATTATAAAATTTTGAGAACAACTGCCCAGTTAGGTTAATTGTGTCAGGTACATTGGGTCTAAATGTGAATTTAAAACTAAATAGCCAAACTACTTGGAAATTTTGATACTAATATAATGAAGTATATATATTAACTACTGTGTTTTTTTTAAACTAAGCATCAATGATTTCATCACACATTTATGATATCATGTTTAATTTATTAAGGTCAATTTTCAGTTAAACTAAATACTCTTTTCTAAACCTAGAAAGCTAAAATGCTCTAAAGTTTCATGAAATAACCATTAGTCTTTGAAACAATTGGAATAGTTATAAAATATTATCGTTTGACAGAATAAGGTTTTTGCCGTCGTCTTTCGTTCCAATGAAGGGTTTTACTAAGTCCCTGAAACCAGTTTTCCATTTTTTTATCATTTTGGACTTTAGGAAAAGGATATCTTGATGCTGAAACTGTTAAAAAGTCACCTGGGTTAAGTTCAATCTGGCCTCTACCATCAAATCCACACCATGCGCTAACACGAGAATCGTAAGGTACTGCTATTCTAATCACTATAGAATCTGGTGCAATAATAGGTCTAAATGATAATGAGTGAGGACAAATTGGAGATATTAAAATACCAGGTATATCAGGATGAACCAATGAACCACCTGCAGACAAAGAATATGCAGTTGATCCACTAGGGGTAGATATCACCACGCCATCCGCTTCTATTGAAGTTAATAGAGTATTGTTTCCGTATAATTGTGTCGTTGTCATTACATGATTAGATCCACGATCCTAATTTTTTGTTAGATTAAAAAAATCTGATTTTTGAATGAACAGGTAAAACTTACGACAACCACATCATTAAGTATGCAAAATGTTTTCCCACGCTGGTGTGTTTTGGAAAAATCAAAGATCTCGCCATTTCCTGATTTTATTTCATGTTCAAGGGAGTCACTGGTCTTTCCTTCCGTTGACAATGCTGTCATAACCGTGCATTCGAATCTCATTCGCAAAGAACATGTTACTCCATTAGCCATGATTTCATTCAATATGGATTCGCGATCATCGTAATTGTAATCTCTATTAAGAAATCAAAGTTTTAGAATTTTGAGACTTTCCTCATGATTATCAAATACTTACGTTAAAAATCCTAAACTTCCAAGAGAAAAGCAAAGAACAGGTGGTACGACACGCTGAAAAAGCCAACTACTGTATAAAACAGTTCCATCACCACCAAGCTAAAATAATTAGAATCCTTTTTAATAAAAGCTTCAATGTTATGTTCTTACTGTAATAACTAAATCAAACATATTTGGTTGATTTCGGCACATATCGATACTCCAAAACTTAAGGCGCTCACTATTAATGCTTGTCGTAAGAAATTCATTGTAATTAAACGTTTGATCAGCTTCTAAAACATCTTGTACAAATCTTTATTAAATTAGTATTATGCCAGTCAAAAATTAAGGATAATTATTTCTTACACGTTAAGATGCCCCCATGAAGATTTCGTGGTTAGAAGCCAAAAAACCAAATCTCGAGTGTATTTTATAACATCTTCGTCGACAATTTTCGTAACTAAAAGGATATTACGCATCCTTAACTTCATTGATAAACTCACTTGAAACCATTAAAAAGATAATCAATTAAAATGTCTGATTTTTTTACTTACTAAGGCTTTGACTAAGGTCGCGAACGCTCACAACAAGTTGTGATAAACTGGTTTTGGTCATAGGCTCTGCTTCATGACTAGGTATCCCAGCATTGGCAGTTGTTAGATTCGTCAGACTTGCATGGCTATTTATCGCTTTGTCCTGGAGATTATTTATCTCTAATAAGTCATGAACAAGACAGCTGGAATTTTGTCGTCTATGGCAGATTCTATCTTTCGATCTATCTCCATGAAATTCTAACGTGAGGGACTCTTTATGTAAACCTGTTAGCACGGAACGTTTAAATTTATCAAGCTCCTCGCGCTCCGTTAATTCCGACGTTGGGTTTGGTACCATTATGCAATTGTTGAATAAAAAACAAATAAAAAATCGAAGAATTATGAAATTTTTAAAAGATAAGAATGAATAAAATATGTGGAGTTTAAATAAATAGGATAAGACTTATTGAGAAATAAAAAAATAGCCG
The DNA here is from genome assembly GCA_900497715.1 of Magnusiomyces ingens NRRL Y-17630. NCBI lineage: Eukaryota > Fungi > Ascomycota > Dipodascomycetes > Dipodascales > Dipodascaceae > Magnusiomyces > Magnusiomyces ingens. Next base: position 871,021 of record UIDE01000007.1, read on the forward strand.
CATATAATCCCCTTACCCTAATCACGTGTTATTTTTTTGAATATTTTTTGATCCAGTTTTTTTTTTGTATCTAAGTTTCTTATAAGTTTAAACAGATAGTAAAAATGAAAGCTACAGTTATAACACCTTGGAAATCATTAGAAGATTTACTATATTTAAGACTTTGTTTTTTTTCTACTGAAGACCGGATAAGTGAGGGTCTTTCAAAAGTATGTTTCTTTTGTTTTGTTTCTGTAAAAGCAATCATGAATAACAAACTAAATCTAAGTAGGTAAAAGCATATCAGATTAGAGGATCCGTGCCTCATCCAGTGGAATGCACAGCATTTATTCTTTCAGTTATTTCCTCGGATAATGATAGTATTGACAGTTATGTTTTGCGTTTATCTTATTCTATGGCTTTAGTACGTATGGTAAATGGTTATGTCGATAACTACCAGGGAAACGCAAATTATCCAGTATACCACATTGCCAAAACTATTGGAATTCCTTCTCATTTTGTGGAACTAAGACATACCGCAACTCATGATTCTTTGCCCTCTTTAGAATTGTTACGTGATGTATCGAGGCAAGCACTTAAGTGGCTTTGGAATAACTACTGGTCAACCCTGGAACAGACGTCTCCTCATTCTAAGAGCTCTATACCCAACCAAAAACAGAGAGGGGGTCAAATTAAGGAAAAAAATAATCAAACAAAAAAGGCTGCTTCTGCAGAAAAAGTGCAAAGCGAAATCAAAAAACTTTTTGTTTCCTGGAGAAGGTTACGGAGGAATGATCCAGAAAGCGCGGTAGATCAATGGTCACCAGAACTATCAAGCATAATAACTGATCTGAAAACATATATTTCCTCTAACGAAGAAGATTTTTATGAAGTGCTGTTTGAAAAAAACATTTTAATACCAAAGTATGTGATTTTTTATACCAAAAGTTTTTTTTACTAATGTTTATTTTTAGATCTGATCCAATTGATAAACGAGCTGTTTTATATGGACCTTTGTTAAACCAACTTGCTGGTGATTTCTTTATTGAAAGACTTGTTATTCGTTTAAGTAAGGTAATATCTTCTGTTGGAAATGAGATTGATCTTGATTCCTTTCTACAGGAGCATGTTATCACACCTGATTCTAAAGAACAAATGAATCATAAAGTTGCTTCATTATTCTATTGGATTGAGTATATATTTTTTGCGAAATCTCAATCTTTAAGTAATAAATGGTTTTCTTCTTTGGAAATAGTTATCAAATACTTTCTTTCATTTCCACAGCCTTGGTATGTCAATCTTCTTTTACGATGTCTCTAAATCCTAACAAAATAACTAGGAACATAAAAATTCTACATCGTTATTTTCATGATGAGGAAACCGAATACTCCAATACAGATAAAAAGATGTCTAGTCTTGTCAACGATTTAATAGATGTATTTGAGTCCTCGGAGTCTTTTGATAATAATTCAATAAAATCCATAAAATTCATGGAGAAACAACTGCAGACCTTTAGAGAAAATTTGTCTAAAGAACTGCAGGAAAAAAATGATCACTTTGAAAATGAAGCTAATGATATGGTCAATAATGAAGCCTTAGATAACTGCGGGTGGATATTACAGTATAATTGAAAGAAATCGTTTATATTATTAATTTTTTTTTAAGTTTCCCTTTAAAATACGAATAGATCAAATATATACACCCCCAAAATAAATATAATTTAGATGAATCGTTCCTTTGATTAATATTTTTGTAATCATTTGTCGAGATAGAATACCACATGTTAGGGGGGTCAAAAAACACAGGACATAAATAAAAAATTATGATATTATGATTTTGTCTCTTGACTTATACTATTGAATTGCACTTGTCAATATTCTGCTAAACACCCTTATTCGAGTAAAATGGTCGTCTTATTAATACATTTAGGAAATAGAAGCTCAAAGTAAATTTTGACCACATCGATGTTAAAACATTGGCGAACCTCCTAAGATAACAGTAGAAATCCCATTTAAATGAAAATTAATACTTACGTAATTATTTTTATAATCATATAATAGGCAGGTATATTTGAGAATTGATCATATTTCAGCATTTTTTAAATTTTAAATTTCTTTTTTATTTCACGATTCATACTCTTATTATATTATTCTCTTTATAAAGAAGTTTTCATCAAGAATATTATTATAAAAACAAGCAAAGTAGTTTCTATTGAAAATGTCAGATTCTAAGCCCGGTGTTCTGAGTACTGTTCCAATTAATACAGAGAACATGTGTTCATTCCGGCCTTCTAAAAATCTCAATTATCATAAAAACCAAGCAGAGATTAACTGTATTGATTTTGATGACGAAGGTGATTTGGCACTTACTTCTGCAACGGACGAATCGATTCAGCTTTATGACATGAAGCAAGGAAAACATAGAAACACTATTTACAGTAAAAAGTATGGTGTCACCCTTGCTAAGTTTACTCATAACCGTATGAATTGCATATACGCATCTACAAAAGAAGACGGTATGAAAATACAGAAGAAACAGACAAACATAACTTATAAACATATTTTTCTAATTTACCTGCAATATTTTGAAATAATTAGATACTATACGATATTTATCTCTACATGATAATTCATACATTCGCTATTTTAGAGGGCATAAAGGCCGAGTTCACAGTCTCGAGGTCTCTCCTTTAGAAGACCTGGTTCTTTCAGGTTCCGATGATAATACAGTTAGACTATGGGATCTGAGGTCTCCTACATGTCAAGTTAGTAGATCATTTCTCTTTTTAACGAGCCATTCTAATGATTTTATTTTCTAGGGTTTACTGAACACACCTGCGCCGTCACTAGTTGCATTTGACCCTTCAGCTGTACTTTTTTGTGTTGCATCAGAAAAACTGAACTGTCTTTCCCTTTACGACGTCCGAAATTTTGACAAACAGCCTTTCAGTGTTTTTAAACTCGACACCAAAAATAGATCATGGCAAAAAGTGGAATTTTCAAATAACGGAAAAACTGTTTTAGTTAGTACATCTGAGGATACTCACTATCTTCTAGATTCATTTCATGGTGATATTAAAGCAAAACTAACTGGCCACTCACCAATTCCTAAACCAACTCACAGGAATTCTGGTCACACTTGTTTCAGCCAAGATGGAAGATTTGTATTTTCAGGATCGGGCGATAAAAGAATTTACATATGGGATACAAATAAACAGCCTGACCATGATTTAAGATTACGTCATATTAGAGCGCTTGATTCCCCGCAACCACCTGCTCTCTTGGCTATGAATCCCAAAACAATGCTTCTTGCAACAGCTAATACAGAACTAACACTGTGGCTTCCTTCTATAAACACTGAAAAAAAAAAGTAAATTATATTTACATATATAAATCAGATGAAAGAACATCTTCAATGGGTGGATAGTCTATTTCGGATTTATTATAAGACCATTTTACCCATTGATTGAGAAATTTACTATTTCCTTTGGTTAAAGTTTCTGTGTTTCCGATGATACATAAATGCTTTTTGGGTCGAGTAATGGCAACGTTTAATCGCCGCTCTTCTGCAAGAAATCCAACCTCGCCAGTGTCATTGCTTCGGACTAATGATAGAACAATCGCCACCTTTTCTCGACCTTGAAACCCGTCAACGGTAGAAATTTCTATTTCTTGATGTCTAATATGTATGATTTTTGATAACAACGAAATTTGCGCACTGTATGGTGCAATAATCCCAATCTCCGTAGGTTTGACACCTTTTTTGACTAAAGAAAAAACATAATTGCGAGTTAAATAAGCTTCGTTTTCATTGTATTTACTGAATTCAAATCTGCTGCCTTTCGCGGAACTTTCATCACTATTAGCTTCAGGGTAGTCGTATCCTTGTGTATCTAGCCATAAAATAGGTGGGATATCTTCTCCTTCATTTGATTGTATCACCTTTTCTGCAACAGATTTATCAGCAATCAGTTTCGATTTATAAAAATAACTGGAAGGGAATTCCATAATAAGCTTATTCATTCGATATTGTATGCTTAAAAGTTTGATAATATTCTTTCCACAGGGTAATTTTTCTAAACGATCAAACAATGTTTGCTCAAGAACACCTTTTGTCTGCACATTTTTTGACATAACAACTGGAGGAAGTTGTTTATTATCTCCAGCAATAATCAATTTTTTAGCACCAGGAAAATCTATTACTGGAATCCAACACTGCGCTTCCAATGATTGTGAAACTTCATCGATAATTATAACATCAAATAAATCCTTATTAGTTGAACCAAGTGCTCTTCGAACCTGCCTTAATGAATAAGATCCAGCTCCATGAAGTGTAGATATAACAACTTGAGATTCCAATATAATATCAATGATTACTTTTTTTTCTCGCTCGCGATAATCTTTTCTCAAATCTCTAATGTTGCTATAAATCTCTTTTCTTTCTCGCCATGACTTAGTTTTGGAGATTTTTTTCAAAGTCTCGTCAATTTCTTCTCTAAGTTCTCTGACTACCTGTCCGTAATCGTTGGATTTTGAAACAATATCTAAGGAATGTATGCGGTTGTTTTCCAACAGCCGTGCTGGATGTCCAATTCTAATGAGTTTATTTCCTTTGATATGGTTATGCAGCCGTTCTAAAATATTGTCTACCGAGATATTAGAAGGTCCACACACTAAAACTCTTTTGCCTTGAGACACAAATTGACGAATTATCTCAACAAGAGTATACGTTTTTCCAGTTCCTGGGGGACCATGAATCACTGCAACTTCGCTGTCACCAAGGGCAAATTTAATAGCATCTTTTTGAGGATCGTTTAACTCAGAATTGAAATACTGGATTTCTGGTGGAGAGGTAGATGTCGAGGGATCCGAAATTCCTAATAAAATTGATTGAACTCTAGATGGATTTTCTATTTCTTTTAACGACTTCAATGCATATTCCATCCGTTTGTAAGTGGCATTGTTGGTCAACTTCACAATCCATAGACGAGTATCGGATGAAGGTATAGCATTCGTAAACTCTTCTTCAATTACAACATTTAAAGAGTTGGAATTTATTGACACAACACCTTCAATAGCGAAAGTATCATTTTTTGAATCAGATGTATCATGCTGCTTTGTCTTTTTCTTGGTTTGGGACTTTTTTTTTGTATCTGCTGAATTCATGTAAGGAGAAATTCTAACAATATCACCATTTCTTATTTCACCGAAATCCAGCTCTTGATTTTTTTGAGTAACTGCGGGATCGAGCTCAAGAGAAATCACAGGCCTTCCACTAGTTCCAGTTCTAATAGAGCCTATCACTAGGTTTAAAATGGCCAACCCACGATTAGCTAACTGCTTAGGGGATAAGGAATTGAGAAGTTTATTTGTCTCATCAATATCAGCAGTTTGCTCCTCTTTCAGAGCTTCGCTAAGGTTTTCTGAAATTTTAGTCGAACAAGAAGTCATAAGTTATTTAGATTTTTGATTTAGGGGTTAAAAAATGTCACTGCCAAAAGATAAATTGTGAATTTAAATCAATCACATGATATAAATAACAGGATTATGTTTATTTGTAATAAATTACTAAGCTAATACTGTAGTCTATTGTTAAGACATTTCTTTAGTTTACAAGAGCTACTTCAAGTAGAGTAACTTAAACAATTAAAAAATAAAATTCGTTTCATATTGACTAACTTAACTAAATAATAAATTTCTTAGAATTGGTGCTTTAATAGATATGTTTAGTTCACTTAAGATTTAAAAAATAAAATAAAAATTTTTCTTCACAGCTCTAGTTTTTACCAGCAAAGTTCCAGATAATGTTAAGGACCGACTCTGAGAACATCTCGTTGGAAAAGCTCAAACGAGTGGACGTATCCTTCTCACTTGTAAAATTTGGCTTAACAATAGAAGATTCTGGCGTATCATTAATAACACCAGATTTTTTAAGCAAGGGTGCAGCCAAAGAGGCAAAATGTGCAATACTAGCTGAAGCAGATTCTACTTCAAACTCACCTCTTTTGTTGCTATGAGTATTGACGAAGTCAGAGAATTCAGAGTAAGCAAATTTAATGAGTGGTTCAAGATTTTTGGCCAAATCATCATCGTGACCGCGTTTTTGTAAAAGTTCGTGATTTTCAAAGCTCATAATTAGCTTATCGGCAAATTCGTCAAGTGAAGGAATCTCCTCAACTTTCATATCACTCAAAAGAGAAGCACCTATTTTTCCAACAATAAGAGCGCGCTTATCAAATTGTGATAGACCAAAACGTCCAAAGTTGACATCATCACGTTTTTCAATGATACGATAATCGCGCTCATAGACAGACTGGAAATCAGAGTTGTCTGTCAAGGGAACATTTGCCTCCGGGGAATTAGTAGCCATGGCCTGGACTGCTTCAAATCCCATAGCTGGGCCAGTTACAGTATTGACTCCAGTAGCCACTCGGCCAATAAAGTTGGTGTTACGAACATCAACCGGTCTGAGAGTTAGAACTTGAGCCCCCGAAGGAGGTGTATGAGTTTGGGCATGAACAACAGGTTGTGTCACCGTAGCACCGGAAATTGCAACCGAGTGTGTTGCAGCGGAATGTGTTGCAACTGGGACAGAATATGCAGCAGCAGGCGAATTAGGAATAGCAAAAGGTGATGATCCACGAGAAAGGGCTCCAGCAAAGGGGTTAGCACCGTTACCTGCAATGATGGAAGCAGGGTTTAAAGGTGATGATTGGCCAGGAAAAGCCGCATTGGAGCCAAGTTGCTGTGAAGCCGTTCTTTGAGTTCCAGGAGCAGTGAAACCGTTAAAAGCAATCACATCTTGAGATGCATTTGATGAATCAGTATTTCCCTCGGCAAGAATGCTATTGATAACGTTAACTCTGGATTGGCGATCAGATTCTTTAGATGATGGGGTATTCACATCTCGTTTTTGAGGGTTATCAAGATTTGGAGCATCAGTAGCATATGAATCAGCAAAACCATTTCCTGGTCCGGTAACAGTATTAGGTCTGACAGTTGCTACTCTGCTTAGAAATCCTTCAATACGCCCAATATCAACTGGTTGAACATTAATCGCTTGTTTTCCATCACTATCTGAAGGCTTTTCTGCTGCAACCGGGTTCTCGGGAACTGTGATACCATCAGGACTGGAGGCATCAGCAGGAGCAACGGCGTTAGGGGAAGCAGAATCGACAGATGATGAAGAGTCAGAAGAATCAGCTGGACTATCTGAGTTGTCAGAACCATTTGAAGCTTGAGAAGGAACAGAAGCTTCAACAGAAACAGAAACAAAAACAGGAGAATCAGTGCTGACATTAGGTAAGATATTGGAGGTTACGTCAACCAAAGAGTTTATTTCGCCATCAATGCTTTGACCCAAGTGTGGACGAAAAGCAGCGCCAGTCTCCATTGCAGAGGCTGATGTAGAGCCTGGGCCAACCTGGGAAACAGAAACTCCGGCAGTTACACTATTGCCACTTGAAGTAATTTGCTGATGTGAGCCACCCATTGTAGCACATGCTGCAGTGACAGTACGGGTAAAAGTAGCAGTAACTGTGGCAGTGACTGTAACGGGAGTAACATTAGCACAGACACACTGGCTATTAGGGTTACAAGTACCTGTGGGGAGTATAGTTGTAAGGCTTGATGCTGAATGAGTGGTTGTAGCAGAAGAAGAAGTTGGGCATGGGCCGCCATTTCCACACGTCAAAGAAGAAGTGGTGGCATGAGTGGTGGTTGTTGATGTGGTAGCGTGGGCAGTGGTAGTTGAAGTGATAGGGCATGGACCACCGTTACCACATGTCAAAGTGGTAGTACTAGGTCTCCAGGTGGTAGTGGAAGTTGTTGGGCATGGACCACCGTTACCGCAGGTCAAAGAAGTTGTGGTAGCATGAGCAGTGGTGGTTGAGGTGGTAGGGCATGGGCCGCCATTACCGCAAGTCAAAGTGGTAGTACTAGGTCTCCAGGTGGTAGTTGAAGTTGTTGGGCATGGACCACCGTTACCACATGTCAAAGAGGTAGTGGTAGCATGTGTGGTAGTCGTTGAGGTGGTTGGGCATGGACCTCCGTTACCGCAGGTCAAAGTGGTAGTACTAGGTCTCCAGGTAGTAGTGGAAGTTGTTGGGCATGGACCACCGTTACCACAAGTTAAAGAAGTTGTGGTAGGATGAACCGTAGTAGTTGAGGTGGTTGGGCATGGGCCGCCATTACCGCAAGTCAAAGTGGTAGTACTAGGTCTCCAGGTGGTAGTGGAAGTTGTTGGGCAAGGACCACCGTTACCACAAGTCAAAGAAGTTGTTGTAGAATGAACCGTAGTAGTTGAAGTAGTGGGACATGGACCACCATTACCGCAGGTCAAAGAAGTAGTGGTAGCATGGGTAGTAGTCATTGAGGTAGTTGGACATGGGCCACCGTTTCCACAAGTAAGGGTGGTGGAAGCCATCATAGAAGTGCAAGGGCCACCGTTACCACAGGTGAGAGTAGTTGTACCCATCATGCAGTTTCCACCCATGCAGGTGGAGGTAGTCATACAAGTTCCGCCCATACAAGTTGTTGTAGGCTTCCAAGATCCCCATGAGCAAGATCCTCCAGAGCATGAAGGCATCACCATAGTTTTGCTTCCCCATGTACACATGCCATTTGAACAAGTTGGTTTCCAAGAGCTCCAAGAATTCCATGTTCCACAAGTTGTGCATGTTGTAGTCATTGTAGAGCAAGGACCGCCATTACCGCAAGTCAAGGAAGTAGTGGTGGGATGGACAGTTGTAGTCGAAGTCGTAGGGCAAGGGCCGCCGTTACCACAAGTCAAGGATGCAGTTGTTGGATGTACAGTGGTGGTTGAAGTAGTTGGGCAAGGACCTCCGTTTCCACAAGTAAGCGAAGCAGTTGTTGTTCTCAAGGTGGTAGACAATGTTGAGCATGCTCCGCCATTTCCGCAAGTCAGCGAGGCCGTTGTGGGGTGAACAGTTCTAGTGGAAGTTGTAGGACAAGGACCTCCATTACCACAAGTCTTTACAACCGAATTACCGTTGGCGTTGCTGTTTCCACTTCCACTTCCATTGTTATTGTTGTTAACGTTGTTTGCCCCGTTTCCATTAGAGCTGGTGTTACTAGAGCCGTTACCATTATTATTATTGTTGTTGTTGGTGTTGGAATTACCGCCATTGTTGTTGTTAGTGTTGGAATTACCGCCATTGTTGGTGTTATTGTTGTTGTTTCCAGTTGAGCTAGTGTTTGAATTTCCTGAGTTAGAAGATCCTCCCGTACCACTTCCAGTATTTCCGGAGTTTGTTGATGAACCGTCTGTAGCTCCATTACTGCCTACGGTGTTTCCATTGTTATTGCCAGTTGTGTCACCATTGTTTGTGTTAGTGGTGCCAGTACTAGTGGTTTGACTTGGCCAGCCATGAAACTTATGGTGCTTAAGATCAATGTCTTGAGCAATATCAGGAGGCAAAAGACCATGGTGAGAATTTGAAGGAATAGAGGGAATAGCCGGAATAGAGGGAATGGCTGGAATAGAAGGAATAGCCGGAATAGAAGGAATAGCTGGGATGGAAGGAATTTCGGGGACTTCAGGGACCGTTGGAGCGTCTGAAGCAGGTGAATCAGTTTCCTCAGGAGCAGCATAAAATGAAGAAGCATCTGGGGAAGCTTCAACAGGTACCGAGGCTCCACCATTAATAGTGACGGGCTGAACAGTGTTAACACCAGTAGCTACACGACTCAAAAACCTATCTGCCTCTGGAATATTAACTGGAACAACGTCTAAAGGTTGATCACCTCTGGCATTTAGGTTGTTCGAGTCCAAAGCCGCATCGTTAAAGTTAACAGAAGTGGCCATTGCAACTGTCGACATGGAAGACATCAAAGCCGCAGCTTTAAAAAAAACATTTGCATAAACCATTGTTCACGTGCTTTTAATATTAATGTTTTAGTATTAATGATAATAATTGCAAACTATTATAGTTAGAGCTTGAGTTTCATAATTGTTTAATTACTAGTTTAAGGTTGATTCGCTAAAACATAGCGGAAAAACCGAAAAATAAAACTTACTTTTTTAAGGTATTATTTATGGGGTTTAGTGCAAGTATTTATTTTGGGGAGTTTTTTTTAAAAAATGTTTTTTTTTTGTTGATATGAGGAATTTGAAGTATTTGAGGTAAGGAAAGGAATATAAATGAGCGACTAGAAATAAGATGAGAGCTGGAAAGAATTCCAGTTGAAAGAAAAGGAGGATGAAAAAAAAGGTGAAGGGAAAAGAAAGGGAAGGAAGTAAACTTAGGATTGATAGCTATAAGAATGAATGAAACTGAAGTGTTGATGAAAAAAAAAGGAAAAGATATCTTGGAAAATTCATTGTATTTATAATATTCTTTTTCAATTATTTTCTTTTGTAATAAAGTTATCTAATGAGAATGTTTCTCTTTTTTGATTTCTGTTGAAGATAAATCTGAACAAACGAATATTTAGTAAGAAATTTACCTCGAAAAGTAAAAACAGTGATTTAACCGCATTAATTCAAATGTTTTCAAAAAAAAAAAGGGAAACATTGTTTATGATTTTACTATTCAACAGCTATTGTTATTATTGCTAGTGATATTTATTCTAATGTATTAAACCTCTTAATCTAGATCTAAAAAAACCATTTGGATAAATCTCCATCTTTATCAAAAAGGCATGGGCCATTAACCATTTATTATTCATTTGCATAAATGTTTAAGCTTGAGCTTATGGTTCAAAGTTTGAAATATTTTGAGTATTCCATAAAAAAATATTTGTATTTTTAATATATCCACGTTCCGAGCTCCAAATATTTAGAATCAATATTTATATGATTATAGCTCAAACACAAGAAATTTTGACTGAGTGTATTACTGAGCGATCACCTAGTATGTTTGTTACACTTACTCCAATTTAAGAGTTATAAATTTTTTCTTATCAATTGATAACGTAAACAATTTAAAAATTTATGCAAATTTGTTTGTTTAACCTTTTTTTCATCAATGAAGAATCTGCCCTTCTGTGGCTAGTTATTTGGAGGGGAAGGGGAAGAGTATACATTTTGGGTGACTTATTTTTCAAAATGTTTTCGGGTTGTAAGCAATTTTAAAAGTGTCTCATACCAAAACTCCAAACGGTTCAAGCAATGTTGAATTTCATCCAATAACATGGCGTTTGATAACTGAGCTCTATCAAATGTATCGGAATTGGTACAATTTTTAAGTCATTTCTAGCCACAACCAGATTCAGTTAATTAACCCTTTGAAAAAAATACATAAAATGCATAAAATTTTTAATGTTGTAAATTCCATTTTTTTTTTTCTAATTAGATGTATTCTTTTTAAGTCTGCGTTTTTTACTTATAACGGAGTGGTACTTTATGTCAGAACATCTCTGAATAGGCATTTAGTTTTTTGTAACACTTGAATGATTCAATGATCTTTATAAAAACTGAAATTTATACAAATTTTTATCACCAAACCATAGTTTTGTCTCTAGTATTTTTTTTAGGATTAATGTAATATTGATATAAAAAATTATAGGTGTTGAAATGAAATTGAGTTGAATCTTTTGATGAGTTTAACTGGTAAGTAATTTCGCTTATTTACATTTACAAAATGGTTTACTTTTCTATTCTTCCCCTGCTTTTAACATCTATTTTGTAAGCTTGATTTTTTCTTTTTATTTTTCAAAGATGGTGCTTGTGTGAATGTTTATTTACATTTGCCACACAATTAAACCTATATAAGTGTGGATTTAATCTATACAATTATAACAGTTTTTTAATGGTTCATGGTTCATGATTCATTAAACGATTACAATGATCCAGCTATTTTTTACCTGTGATTGTAAAATTTTAATCTGTATCCACGCCTTGGTTTTAATAAGACCTACAAGTGTACTTAGATTTCTTTCGAATCAAATAAATATATTTCTCAAATGAGACTATATCCAGTGCATTTTGGTCAATTGCGCAAACTTTTTAAATTGAATCTTTAGGGTTGAATTCTTTTGTAAGCACAATTTAAAAGGAAATAGAATTGAGATATTGAGCATGCAATTAAATGATTGGAAATGAAGTATTCACAATGTTGCTACTATTAATACAGATATTTATACCAATTCTTATAAAAACTTTTTTTTTGGGGAAACCTCTATGAAAATGCTTAAGCAAGGATTTTTTCAAGGTTCTCAAGCTGAGCAAGAACAGCAGACTTGGCAGTTCCACCGATGGCGGTTCTTCTTTCAACACTGGCCTCGAAATCAAAGACCTTGAAAACATCCTCCTCAAAGCGACCGTCAATGGACTTGTACTGTTCAAGAGTCAATTGATCAATACCAGAAACGCCGGTGGATTCGGCAAGATGAACAGCCTCACCAGAAATGTGGTGAGTCTCTCTGAAGGGAACACCCTTGCGAACAAGGTAGTCAGCGAGATCAGTGGCAAGCATGTCCATAGTAAGAGCAGCCTGCATTTTTTCAGGAATAACCTTAAGAGTAGAAAGAACGCCAGTAGCAATTTGAATTGAGTGGCTGACGGTTACCAGGTTGTCGAAAAGAGGCTCCTTGTCTTCTTGAAGATCCTTGTTGTAAGTAGAAGGAGTAGCCTTAAGAGACATCATGAATCCAGCCAGCTGGCCAAAAGTACGGCCACTCTTGCCACGGAGAAGCTCCAGAGAGTCGGGGTTTTTCTTTTGGGGCATTAAACTGCTACCGGTAGAATAGGCGTCAGCAAGCTTAATGAAACCAAACTCAGCAGTAGAGTAGATGATAAGATCCTCACTAAGCTTAGCAAGGTGGTTGAGAACAAGAGAGCCCCAGAACATGGTTTCGACAACGAAGTCACGGTCTGAAACGGCAGCAAGAGAGTTGCCGATGATGCCATCGAATTTAAGTTCATTGGCAATGTACTCGCGGTCAATGCCATAAGGATGACCAGCGAGAGCACCAGAGCCCAGGGGAGACACGTTGACGCGCTCAATGACTTGTTCCAGGCGCTTAAGGTCATTGGCAAGGAAAGTTGCGTGGAGGGAAAGCCAGTGGGCCCATCTGATGGGCTGGGCACGTTGAAGATGGGTATAGCCGGGCATAAGAATTTCAATCTCAGAGCGGGCGCGGTTAACAATGACCTGGATGAGGGCTTTGAGCTGAGTTTGAGTCTTGTTGAGCTCATCTCTAACATACAAACGCATGTCTGTGGCAACCTGGTCATTACGAGAACGACCGGTGTGGACTTTACCAGCAATTCCCTTACCAATCAGCTCTCCAAGACGACGCTCGTTGGCGGTATGGATATCCTCGTCGCCGGACTTCTCGACGAAAGTGCCATTGGCCCATTCGGCATGGATGAGTTCCAGACCGCGGTGAATCTCAGCAAGCTCTTCCTTGGTGAGGAGACCCAGCTTCTCAAGAGCGGATGTATAAACACGAGTGCCCTCGAGGTCGGCGGCATACATCTTCTTATCGTAGGGGAGAGATGCATTGTAAAGTTCCATCAGAGGATCGGTGGCACCTAGAGAGAAAATGGAATAGAATTAGCAATTAGACATTGATGTAGAGTAATATGATATATTTTTTCTGGGGAATATAAATTGCTTTTTCTTATCATGATAAAGAAGATTGCATACCAGTGAAGCGGCCACCCCAGAGTTTGGTTTCAGTAGGAGCGTCAGTAGAAGCCATTGTAGAAAATTAATTTGAAAAAATGCGTAATAGATGTACAGGTTCCAATTAAGGATTTTGGATGATTTTTAAAAAAAAAAAGGTCGTGGAAATGACGGGTTTATATAGTTGAATTTCCTACTCGACAAAAAATACTTGTTCGGGGAGTGTTGGGTGTGTTGAAAAAAATTTTGTCATCACCAGCAAGATTTTTTTATTTTCAGTGTATTTGAATTTTAATATTTTTTTGGGGTATTGAAGAAGGAGCGGTTATTATAGCTGTATGTGTTACACTTTCCACGGGGTTGTAACATGAGGATATTTGGAAGTCTTGGCCGAACCCTAACCCCGAGTAGAGGGGTCTGCGGCTTTTTCTATTCTTAGAACGCTGCAGGTTCCAGCCGTCAAAGGCCTTTCTGTCCTTTGGTGCTGTTTCTGAACAAACAAAAAAATACGCCCTTTCAAGATATCACCAACTTGGGCCCATTCTTTTTTCTTAGATTCACTACTACTCTTCTCAGATTAAATAACGATACAACTTGGGAAATATATATAATATTATATATTCATATCATTTTTCTGGTCAGTTTGTTGTATCCCTTGAGCCATAAAAATGGCAGTATCTTTATCTTGGCCCATTTTGGGTGTGATAGTATGTTTGATTTACAGCCTTTTCATTTAATATCATGGGCATTCTCATTTAGTAAATTTCACCGATTATTTGCTATTTCTTTTCATATTTCCTTTTTTTTTAAAAAAAATTAATAATGAAAACCGTTTTTACTAATAAACTCGTCCATCTATAGATCCCGTGTATACTGATAGCTGGGTTGGGATATGGAGTTCACTTTTTTGTTTTGGTCCCAACGGGCGCAAGCAAATGGAAGCTCCTGGGATTCCAGTTCGCTCTTACTATGATTTGGGTATCTTATTATCTGGCCATTCGGACTCCACCAGGAACCCCGCCACCTAACTTCTCACCGCCACCTGGCACCGTTCGACGGTGGTGTTTCAAATGCAATGGATATAAACCCGAAAGAACTCACCACTGTAAAACCTGCAAAAAGTATGCTTATCAAACCTGTTTTGTTTATTTCGGACATCTGTACCTTAAAATTCATACTAACTTCTAATCGTTTTTTTAGGTGTGTTACCAAAATGGATCACCATTGTCCTTGGACTTACAACTGTGTTGGATTTAATAACATGCCCCACTTTGTTCGTTTCCTACTTTGGGTCGATGTCACCACTAGTTATGCTCTCTTTAGACTGATCAAACGGTGTATTGAATTCTACCGGCTTAGAAACATGCCTTCAGTAAGTATCATACTAGGCTCCGTTTTAAACTATGTTTCGCTAACCCCAGCTAAAGTATCTGATACCCAGCTCTGAAATCCTCATGACAATCCTTCTCACACCTGTTACCTTTTTTGTTGTTTTCACAGTTGGATTACTCACGATTCGCGTTCTCATGAACGTCACAAACGGATATACACAGATTGAAACATGGGAGGAAGAACGACTGAGCTCCGCCAAACGGCGGGGGCTTATACCTCGCAACACAAGATTTCCCTATGATCTGGGAATATATACTAATCTTGTCAATACCTTTGGCCCCATTTATACCTGGCCACTTCCCTGGGGCCGGCCTACTATTCTCAACAGACCAGAAAGCCGCAATAATGCCATCTTTTTTGAGCGAAACGAAAGTGGGTATGATGACGAGGGCAACCCGCTTGCGTGGCCCCCAGATGTCCTGACGGTTGATCCGTCAGCCGAATATTTGGAGCAACTACGTCTGCAGACTGAATCTCCGGAAACAACCGATGAAAATAAAGAACAAGAAGAAGGAGATTACTCGTCTAGCGACTCTGAGTATATTACCCAAACACACCATCGCCGAACGGGCTCGGACAACCATTCTAACAATGCAGTACCTGTGACATTTGCGCAAACAGCCCACCGTCAGCAACAGTATCAAAATAGAAATTCAATAGAGATGTCAAGCATTCGAGATTTTGCTCAACCCCCACCATGGCTGGCCCAACAGTACGACAGCTCGGATAACAGTCACAATATCATTCCCTCCTGGCGCCAAACCAGTGACAGACCCCCTCGCAGTAACAACGATTTTTACAGCCGCGAGCTATGGTCGACCTTTGAGGGCGAGAAGCTGTCAGATTACGGCGTGGATTTGGACTCGGAAGTCGATTTCTCCATATACACCATGAATCGGAATAATGTAACCTCTCGACAACCTCAATCTATCAACCACGCTCAAACCAATGCACGACCGCGCCACAATCTGGCTCACACGGGCTCGCAAACGGCATCAGCACAGGGACCCGCCCCAAACCAGCCTCCTACAGAGCAACCCAGTAGAAGCGATGAACAGGAGTCAACGACAGCGTCTATTGGGTCATCGTCCTCTGCCGCGTTATCTCGCTCATCGAGCCCTATTCTTCGGCATTCTGTCAGCTTCAACTCCCCCGGCAGCGTCAAAGGAGCACCCGCTGCTCTAAACGACGTAAATAGAGTCAGTTCGTTACCGTCCCCAATCGACAGCATCGATTCCCGCATAGATGCCACCGACGATGCTCTGGAAACCAAAGAGGGATCCAGCGAAAGTGCCGTGGCAAGCACTAGCGTCACTGGGCCAGGTCCTTACAACGAAGAAGATCTACCTTTAGCCAAACTGCTCGTAATGAGAAGACAGGAAAAAATCAAACTTAGAACCCAGTAATTGTAAATGATTTTTTGGCATTATAGTATACAAAAAAACAGAAAATAAAAATAAAATAATTACATTAAATACTTGTTCCATACATCAAAAAAAGTTCCAAATTTATACAAAGTTCAGCTTGACGAGGTTAAACCCATCAAAGCTGAATCGCAATTAATCCATGGTGACATCGCCATCTATATCCTTCTTTGTATCCGTCTCTTTAGCTGGCTGGTCCGGGAGTGTTGCCGCATCGGTTTCATTTGCCTTAGATGCGGGATCTTCTTTCTTCTCCGGCGTTTCTTCCTTTTCAACTTGGACTGGCTCCTCGGTTACCGTTTTGGATCCAGCCTCATCTTTGGGGGGCTGAGAGGGTTCCTTATCTTCCGTAATAGGTAAACTTGTTTCCTTTGTGCCAGACTTTTCACCTTCCTCAGATGACTCCTTTGCGTCTTTTTCAGCGTCTGATGACTTTGCCTCGCTTGTCGAGTTCGAGGATTCCTTTTCTGGATGATTATCCAAAGAAGTTGACTCTTCTGTAGTAGACTGAATAGGCGCGTCTTTTGGTGGAACCTCAACGACAGGTTCAGCAGGAGTTGGCGAAGTTTCCTTCGCTTGATTCTGGCTACTCTCTTTTTCCTTTTCTTGAGTCACTGGTGGTTCCCCATCTTTTTCCTTGCCATCGCCCGTAGGCTTATCGTCCTTGGTATTATCTTCAGTCAGCACGACACGATCGGCCGGTACGGTGGGATTAGCAGATATGATTGACTCTGAAGGCTCCACTGCACTTCGCGTCAAGTCGGCCGAAAAGTTGACCGAGGTGCTACCAGAAACACCCGAAACATCAGACATGGTCACATCATTGTCTTTTTGACCGACACCTAGAGACCCTGAGCTTGGTTGGTTCGTTGAGAATTGGGTTTCAGTAGCGTCGCCAGCAACTGCTGAAACAGAAATGGAGGGCTGCTGAGTGATATCAGAGGATTGTTCTGTTGAGACAATAGGTGAAGCTTCCGGGAGAGTGGGGGCCTTGGTAGCAGCCGCGCTCACCAACAAACTAGGGTTGTCATATTTCCAGGCATTGTAACGAGCAGTGGCATCAACAGCATCGTGGGGGGGGAGGTCTTTTTTCCAGCCCTTGGGGCCTTGGAATACTTCGTGCCATCTGTTTTTTCGTTTGGCTTCAGCCGCATCAGTGGATGTATTAGAAGAAACCCCAACCTTGCGAGTGAAATAATCATAAGTGTTGGGCTCAAAAAATAATCGATAAGTGGGGACAGAGACTCGGATTGCAAGCCCTTGGTCAATGACATCAATAAAGTCGCTGTCATCATCCTTAGTACTAGCGTCAGCCTGGCCTTCACCGTCAATTTCCTTAGTTTCTTCTTCCTCTGGGTCGGGGATAGACTCGTCAGTAAGATTACGCTGTAGAAGAGGAACATGAACCTTATCGACAGGGACACCCTCTGTAGGCCCAGACATCAAAAAAGAAGTGAGATAATAATTCCACTCCTGCTGAGCCGAGCGCTTATGTTTCAAAGAGACATCATCTTGGCTTAAAAATTGGATAAGCATGTCCCGAGTCTTGTTATTCCACTCAATACGGAACATGTTTTCATCCGATCCCAAAACAGACTTGACACGCATTCTGTATAAAATCTGATCTTTAGTGGAGGTGACGAGATTAGTTCGGTCGTGCTCCCACAAAACCAATACATCAGACGATTTGGCATCAGAAACGATATTATGAAGGTGCTTGACAATAGCTTGAGCAACCTTGTCAACAGTGTAAAGCTTATAAGCACGGTTTCGGTAGGCTTGGCGAATTGCCTCTTCATACCACTGGTGCTCCAAATCACCTTCAATAAGACGCTCCACAAGATTGAGAAGCTGGCCATAGCAATCCTTACTATCAAACGACAATGCCATTTGTGTCATGCGATGGTCATAAAGATCCAAGTCAATTGCAAACTGGACATTCCTACTGTTGGCAATTTCATTCGACACAACCGACTCATACTGCTTGACCTCAGCAAGACGCTCATAAAGGATAACAATAAGTCTAATGAAAACATAGACGGTATTGTTAGCAAACAAATTAAAAGTGTCGCGAGCCTTGTTTTCAAAAAGGTTTATAGTTGGATCAACATGGCGCAACCAGAGGTCACCTGCTCTATCAATAGGGTCCTCTTCTTCTTCTTCAGCCTCGTCGTCTTCTTCAGCATTACCGGAATCTTCGCGGAAGCGTTTGGCCTGTTTAGACTTCTTGAGAATATCTCGAAGCATTTCGCCAGTGGTATCGCGAGGACGCTTTTTGCCGGCAGAGCTGCCGTTTGTGAATTCACCATTGGTGCTTCCATTCAAAGTGGAAGAGGTTTGGCCATTAGTGACAGGAGACCCGGCATCACCATCGGCGGAAGTATTGTCTTCATCCGTAGAAAGAGGAAGAATATCGTCTGGAAGTGAGAAAAACAAACGGAGGAAAGATTTAAAGAAAAGCTCCATTCGTTCACGGTCATTGCTGGAATAAGTAGTCGCGTGACCCAAAAAGCACAAGACAATTCTCACCAAATCAGTAAGAACAGAATAATCATTAACAGAATAAACAAGCTGTTCCTTAGGCTTGGCCTGAAGAGGGCTGATTCGCTTATTGGATTGTTCAGTCTTCACAGTGGTGATTTCAGAAACAAGCTGGCGGGTGGTCAGATATTTTTTGTCGGTTTGCTTAAAAGTCAATCCACGGTGATCCAATGACTTGAAAAACACCTTCTGCTCCGTGTCTCGCCAGACCTTGTTCCATTCACGGTGCGCGCGTTTCCATTCCTCGTCCTTTTGCTTCATTCTTCGGAGAACAATAGGAACGGCAACAGCAGGAGTATCTCTAAGAGCTTCCACAACCTCCTTATATCTCGCCTCGCCATAAATTTTTTTCAAGACCTTTTCATAAATGGTTGAAGTATGGCCAAGGTTTGGAGTCAGTTTAAACTTTTCTTTTTCTTCTTCAGGCATGTTGGCGATGCGACTGGCAAGAGTTTCAAGAGTTTGAATGGATCTAAGGTTTGCTTCGATATAATAGTCATACTCGTGACGTTCTTCTTCAACACGATGCATAATCTCTTCATACTGATTTTTACGATGAGCAACAAACCCTGCTTCTTCAGAAGCCCAAACAGGGTGACCTACCCATTCATCATTTAGGACCTCCCAGCACATTTCATCTCGGCCAGAGCAGGGCATATAAGGTTCGGACTTGGGTAAAAGACGATAAGAGCGGCCATATGATCGACAAAGAGACAACTCAAGGTAATGTTTTTTATAGGGAATGTTTTCAATGTGAAGGGGCTTGCCATCATACTTGACAAAATCTTTAAACCAGCCCATCAGTTCACGATTACCGCCCAAAAAGCCCTCAACACGCTCAACCAGCAAGTTTTTGTCAATGATACGCTGGGAAAAAAGATTCAAAACCTTGAGGAATTCATTGTACGTGTATTTGTTGGCAATGAACCGTTTTGCCTTGTCAAAGAACGCAATCTCTTCCATCAAGACGGCATTTGCACCTTCGCCAGTGAGTTGGTTACCTGCGGAAATAGGCTCGGGAATAACCGGAACCAATGACGGGCTGGGAGGAGCATCGCTTCTGTTTCGAGACTTCTTTGAGGATTGGTTGCGTGAGTTGGAAACTTGGTTAGGGAGATCATATCCGTGGGCATGGTGTAAATGCTGTTGCTGTTGGATTTGTTGTACTTGTTGTTGATACAAGGTGTTTTCATTGTATTGGGCATTTGAGCCACTTGGATTAGCAGCCGCACCTCTTTTTTTTCGCTCACCTCTACCAGCTGGAGTTGATTGTGCCGAAGGCGGAGGTGCAACCATACCCACTGAGATGGGATGGCCATGGGCTCCACTTAAAGGGGTGCCATTAGCCTGAAGTCCCGACCCTGCAATATTTGGGGGCGAGAAGTTGCCCACGGGAGGAAGACGCAAATTGTCAGCCCCAGGACCAATCATATGCTGCTGTGGCTGTTGCTGCTGCTGTTGTTGTTGCTGCTGCTGTTGCTGAGGTGGAGTCAGATGGGACTGTTGTTGAGATGGGGGGAGAACATGTTGCGATGGTTGTTGAGGAGGAGGAGGGGCTTGCTGAGGTTGAGACATATCAGGAAGAAACTGCTTAAAGTCTTCAAGAAGATCAGGGGCATCTTGAAACAGCTGGGTGACTTGAACATAGACTTCGTTAATTTGAAGTTGTTCGCGATGATACGTTTGAAGGATTTCCAAAAACGTATTGTAGATATCGGGTTGGTTAGCAAAGCGAGTCTTGATTTTGTTGACATAGCTAATTGCATAATTAAATTCCACAGGGTCACCGGGGCGTCTGTAATCAGACCCAGAGGCCGGAGAGCCGCCAGGGTTGGGTTGAGATACGGGGCCTGCGACAGCTGAGGAGCCTTGTTGGGCCTCGCCAGGTTCTATTGATGAGGGCATGGGAGCACCAGGTGCGCCATTAACGGGTACGTTTCTATTGCCGGGAATTCCGCCGTACCCTGGATACGGTTCTTGAGCGATAGGGTGCTGTTGAGTGGGCGATTGCTGAGCAGCAGGAGGTTGCCAGTGGTTCTCATAAGCGACGCCAGACTCGTCGTTTGGTTGAGAAGTAGTTCCTCTGGGAGTAGTCACTCTGATAGGGTGGGGGTCTAATGGGTCCAACGAGCACTCAATACGATATCCAGGAGGGAGAAAGGTATTGAAGCCTTGTATAAGATTATTGTGTCCCCTAAACAAAGTAGAAACGCGAGAAATGACGCCTGGGGTGTCGATATTTTGGCTTTTAAACTCTTTCATGATATCCAAGAATCGATTATAAACGTCAGGCTGAGTTTCAAATTGCCCCTTAACCTGATCCAAATAGGAAAGAGCGTCTTTCACGTTTAGTGGACGATAAGCAGGCATTGGCTGGGAAGCCGTGCCTTGAGGTTGTTGTGGCTGAGGGGGCGGAGATGTCATTTGTTGATGCTGGAGATGGGGAGGCACAGGATTTATACTTGGGGTTTCTTGCGAGTTCTTGTTGTTGAATGTTGTGTTAGTTGAAAAAATAGATAAAAAAATGAAAGGAAGAAAGTAAAAGGCCCGGAGGTGACATGAATTTATGTTGTTTTTTCGAGAGAGAAAAGCCGGCCACTCAAAAAAAAATAAAATACATGCACAAAGTTTTCCGGTATTTAATACAAACGGCTTAGAGTATACAACTGTGTGATTTTTTTTTTTAAATTTTGAAATGAAAAAAAAAAATCAAGTAGCTAAGCGAGTCTTCAATATAAAAAGTATGTTTACTTACCGGTATACCAGTAGGAGGCTGATAGTAATGTTGGCCAGGCTGTCCAAGAGGCTGGGGAGGTTGTTGAGATTGGGAAGAACCCGATGTCGGGGCGCCATTTGGAGCGGAAGAAGCGGTACCCGTGCCAGGGTTTGATGGTGCACCGGAAACATTTGATATTCCTGGGAGTGATGGGAGAGGGTTATAATATTGAGAAGGTTGGTTTGATGCTGAATAGAAAAATTGAGAGAAAAAAAGCATGTCAATAGTCTTCTTCATGGATGGATAGATGGATATACTTACATGGACCAGGTTGATGGTTCAAGGATGATGGAGGTGGAAGAACCGTGTGACCTTGTTGTTGGCTGCACATCAGTCATTAAAACAAATCGGTTAGTTAAGAGTATCTAGAGGACATTGTCCAGGTAGCAAGATACATACATGAACCCTTGGTGACGGTGGGGTTGTTGATCGGCTGAATCCTGGGAAGAAGAAGCCCCGGAGTTGGGCCAGTGGTCCTGTTGTTGGATGGGCATATTGAAAAGCTGGGATTTTTCAATGAAAGGCTTTTTATATTGAAGCTGGTTTTGTCTTATGGGAGAGATTGTTTTTTTTGGAGGATTTTTTTGGAGTTTTTTTATTTTTTTTTGGTATTTATTTATAGTTACTGCTCTTGGGCCTAAACAGAACGAATCAAGTATGCTTCTCCTATTAAGATCCGTTTCAGTCTGGGGAAAAAAGTGAGATGAAAGGATGGAGATCCCGAATCCGAGAGTTTCTGATGTGCAAGTAGTGGTGGTGGATAAAAAAAAAAGGGAAGAAAAAAGGAGGGAAAAAAAAAGTGTTTAAACGCTAAGAAAAATAAAAGTTTTTAAAAAAGTTCCCCAGTCGGTGGGTAGTCAACACGCGTAACTTGGATGTGATCAAAAGAACCAGGTACTGATCTATCAAATAGCATCACAGGTGAGATGGTGAAAAGAGGTAGATATCTTTATATGAATATATATTTATAAAGAAAGAAAAGCTTTGCGAAATGGACTTTTTTTGTTTATTATAAAGAGATTGCTGGTAACGCGTGTGTGTATTGGGCGAGCATCTCTGCGCGCCTCACCAAAGAGCCTCTCAGCTCCAGCGATGGGGTGCCATTGCAAGGCTAAGAATTAATGTTATTAGTAACGCTGAGGTAATCATTAGCTAACATGTGACACTTTTCTGTAACAAAATGAAAACCTACTTTGTGGGTTTTTTTTTTCACATTTTCAAAAATACTGCAATCAACCCACCTAAAGAGAAGCCAAAAAATGTCACGAACGCCATCTGTCGCGTTTTATTTCTTATTTGTTCCATTAACCTTGGATTGCTCTTAACCCTCTATTATTTTTCAAATACATCAACCCCCATCTCAAAATGAATGCTCCCGATAGATTCGAACTTTTCATATTACCTGAGGGTGTTTCTAAGTGTGTTTTTTTTTTTTTCATGA
The DNA here is from genome assembly GCA_900497715.1 of Magnusiomyces ingens NRRL Y-17630. Taxonomy (NCBI): domain Eukaryota; kingdom Fungi; phylum Ascomycota; class Dipodascomycetes; order Dipodascales; family Dipodascaceae; genus Magnusiomyces; species Magnusiomyces ingens. Next base: position 894,165 of record UIDE01000007.1, read on the forward strand.
AAAAATTTATATACCCCTCCCTCCCCTCCTTTGCTAACATGCCTCCCGCTACAGAATTGAAATATCTCCAGATCCGCGTATGCCCAATGCCGCCATTATAAAATTCGAGCGCGAAGATCATACCCTCGGCAACCTGCTGCGATCCCAGCTTCTCCAGGACTCTCGCGTCCTGTTCGCCGCCTACAAAGTCCCCCATCCTCTGTTCCCAAACTTCCTGATGCGCATCCAAACAGAAGAAGGATACTCGCCAAAAGAGGCCCTCAAAAACGCATGTCAAGCCGTTATTCACCAACTGGGCTTACTCTCAAAACGATTCAAAGAAGAATGGGACCTTAAGGCTATGATCGGTGAATCAGAGGAAATATAACGTTTTTTCCAGAGTGATACAGAACTTTTTATCTCACAATAATCATTGTTTACCTTGATTTTGTTTTTTTTCCAAACACCCCCATGTTTACACCTTTTTTCCACTCATGTTTCAACCAACAGTTGATAAAACAATATACATCATATTCGCATTCAAATGCTAAAAAAATTACGATCTTTATTTTAAGACCAATTCTATAGATATATCTATGTGTTATTATATGGGGGGAAAAAAAAAAAGCCAACTCGTGAGAAAAGATGGGCCCTATGGCCTTATCATTAAAGGGTATTCGGTTGAAATTCATAATATTTTTAAGTGATGCATTTAATAATTATGTCGTTAACTGTCATAAAAAATTTAATTATAAAAAAAACTTGTCTCGAAGGACCTTCCATTGTTCTTCCTTCTTTTTTTTTCAATTCATTACAATCAATTTGATTGACTAGCCCATCACACTTTCCTTAAGCTCGCGCTTGCACATGGCCATTTTGCCCTTGATAAAATTAAAGATCAAGTCATCCTGTACCAGCCGATTGTATAAACTCTGGCAGCATACATGGTATTGCGGTGTTCCAACGCTGTTGATGCTGTTTCCTTCGTCTCCTCCATTCATGTATTGCAGATCCTGAAGTCCCAGATAATGTATTTGATCGGAATCAATAATGGCTACTCCCTCCCCATGTGCAAGAAACACAAACTTCGTATGGTCAGAAAAGTTAACCTGGCAGTCACCGTTCGATAATTGAAACATAAACGAGTCTCCTAACCGCGAAAAGTCGTATAGATAAATCGTCGATTCGGCAGGCCCAAGAGGTGCATTATAGTACTCCTCATTGGGATCAAACGAAGAATCATGAGCCTGTGGAAGACAGCTATTTTGCAGAACTTGCTTCCCACAGTCTATGCACGTCGTGTTGCGATCTCCACACTCGCGAAGATTCTTGTCCATATATGAATGCATGGATGTTGCCAGCGCAAGCTGTTTCGATTCATTCGGCCGAAGTTGTTGTCCTGGAATGTTATGAACTCTTTGCAAAACCATTTGTTTCAAATTGCGGCTATAGTGAATCATATCCAAAGATCCGTTAAAAGTGTTGAGCTGAATGGTTGAGCTGTCCGGTCGCAAAACTCCCGCCATTCCATTTGCCAGTTCATAGCCAATTCCATACTTGTTGGAATAATCAACCCACTTGGTAATGTAGGTCACCATGGGTGCTGCAATTCCATGAGTAGATGCAACTATAAACTCTCGACCTGGGTTCGTAATAAGATTGTTGAGATTGTTAAGACCCACCCCAAAAACGTCGTACGGATGCGGCACGTCAACAAAATCAAAGTTAACCACTGTGACTCCATTTTCGTAAGTAACATGGTTAGTTGGCTCAGATGCTATCAGACCCTCAGCGCCGTTTTTATAGTTTATTATCGCATATTGATCAGTAGCAATATGTTTTGGTTGTTGCTGACTCTGCTGGGTTTCTTGATGCTGAGTTTCTTGAGGATAATTCTGTTGTTGTGTGTGTTTCCCATCATGAATGCTGTTGGTATTATATCCATTCTTATTAACAATGCCAGTCATTGACTTTCCAAGCTCTTCACCTCCACGCTCCACTCGGCCATAGTTATTAGTATGAACCATAACCATTTTATACTTGTCTTTAGTAGTTGCCGGAGAAATAGATGTCGGTAAAATACCATTGTCTGGAACCTTAATATTGTTATTCCTACTCTCATCTGAAAGAACATCTAAAACCGTTCGTCCCGCCTTTGGTCCGATTTTAAAAGAACGATCTATTAACCGCGCTTTGATCATGCATTCAATAAAATTGTGCTCTGCAACTCGAATGTCCATTGGAATAAACCGGGTAGGAACTGTAGTGATAATTGAAGGATCAAGCGCCTCGGGAAATTCCCCAAAAAAGAACGGATGTTCCATTATCCTGTCAAGAGAAGGCCGTTTTTCAGGGTCAAACGTCAATAACGACATGATCAAGTCTTTTGCTTCGTCTGACACTGATCTGTTTTCTGGAAATGTGTAGTCAATACGTTTGATTCGATCATAAATAGCTTCCACATTTTTTGACTGAAAAGGAGGTTTCCCAAAAAGCATAACGTACAGAATAATGCCAATCGACCATATGTCAACTTCATAGCTATGACCCTTGTCTTTCCCAAAAAGTACTTCAGGAGCTATATAGTTGGGAGTACCACAAATGGTTTTTTTCCGATCGGTTTTAGAGTCAAGCAAAGCAGCTAATCCAAAATCACCAATCTTGACATTCATGTCTCCGTCAAGGAAAATGTTGCCCAGTTTAAGATCTCTATGAATAACACCAATATCATGCATGTATTTAACAGCCCCAACAATTTGAGTGATATAAAATCGACACTCAGGTTCTGTCAGGGATCCTCGTTTACGAATTAGATCCATAAGAGACTAAAAATTTTCATGTTAGATATAACAAAGAAGAAAAAAAAGATAACTTACACTATTGGGGCACATTTCAAGCAAAATATAAACATTTAACTCATCCTCAAAACCATCAATATATTGGACAATGTTGGGATGTCTGAGAAGCTGATGAATTTTGATTTCTGCAACGATTTTTGCTCTACTTTTTTCTGTTGTGAGTGAGGCCTTTGCAACTGTTTTAGCAGCATAAATTTGTCCAGATTGATCTTTCACTTGGAAGCATCTAGCAAAACCACCCTAAAATTTGTTAAAAAAAAAAGACCCACCGTAATTTAAGGTTATACATACTGCACCAAGACATAGACCACGCTTAAAGCTTTTGTTCTTTTTTGGGTTCTTAATTGTGGAAGGTGGAGTCTTGCAGAGCGAGGAAAGCTTTTCTTTATCCTTCTTTTTTTCCTTCTTCTTAGGCTTAGGCGTGACATTTTCACCTACTATCGGTTGGGCATTTTGTGGCTCTTGAGCTGCAGCTGGGACTGGAGCAGAATAGAGTGGCGCTGGAGCTGATGATGGAATTGACACAGGAAAGGACTGGACATTCTGGGGAGGAATTGGGGCTGCATATATAGGAGGTCTTTCTATTGTTTCTGGGTTATCGTAATGAATATCATACATTTTAACATCTTTGGAGGGTGATACAGGAGGCGCTATTTGAGCTTGATTCGTTTCTATGAAAGCATTCCGTAGGTTATTTCGTTCAGAAAGAGGTTGGAGTGTTTTGGACATAGCTGGAGCATTATTCTCAGCTTGATAGGTAGGAACTGAAGGATATTTGGGGATATTAAATGTTAGATCGGTGTTAGAGTTTCTCTTATTTAAATCTAATTGTTTGACACTTTGAAGAGGATATCGCGCTGACATTTTGGAAAGGAGGGAGTGATATAATTCAAATACAACTTTTTCTAAAAGAGAATTGAATATCCAGTTTGTTTTTTTTCTTTTTCTTTTTATTTTTTAGAAAAAAAATGATTAAAAAAAAGAATACTGGATATTTGGATATTTTATAACAGAGATGTTGTATTGGCACAAGTTTGTTGACTGGTGTGGAAATCAAAACAAATCGATGGCCTGCATACTTTGAGATGACCACAGTGTTTTTACCTCCAATGTTTACTTTTTGTTTGTTGTTTGTTATTTGTTTATTTTTTAACAAAAGTTACTACAGCAACTAGATTGTAAATCTGTTGCATTGTTTTGTTACATTAAATTTTTCAAGGCTTTTTAAAGTGAATCTCGAAGCCTTTGTAATTTGATCTGTGTAACAAATTCTTGATAATCTTAGGCTTGCCAAATTCAAAGTCTATAATTTACAGACTTAGTTTCCATTAAATTTTATATAAAAGGAAACTCCTTTTAAATCGGGAAGTTTTTTGTTCAGTTATCTTGTTTTTTATTGATTTGAAGTGTAAATATTGCAATTTTTATTATTGTTTAAATCCTTAAAGTTTCTTTAGTACTCATTATATAATTCAGATAAAATATATCAGGCTGGATTCAAATTGAATATTGAAAGTAGCTCCAAAGAGGTTTTTTTTTTCATCTTATCCATATATTTAAAAAAATTATATATATAACCTAGCTCTTTAAGTATTTAAGAGGCGTAAGTGTTCTTTTGGTTTTGCATCATTAAAAATATACCTCTAACTATATATCACATCAATTCAAGCAAATTTCATTTTTAATCAATAAGTTCACTTGACGTTAGCTATATCAACAGTAATATTATCGTACCTTATCAAAAAGTAAAACCCGTTTTTACAAAATACTTCATATAAAAAAATCTAGATTCAATTTGTACTCACCGCTAATAAGTCTTTAAAATAAAAAACGATACTGATACATAAAGAATGTCCGACGAGTAAATATGACCATACCACACATAGTGCACTGAGCGTAATCTGCCACCTATAAGAATTAAGCAACAAATATTACAAAAAGAAGTAGAACCATTTAGAATAATGAGCTTCTAGCCAATTCGTTCAAATTTTTTTACTTCGTTTGATTCATAAGTTTAAACCTATATTGGACAATTTTTAATCCCAGTTTATTCAGCCACTTTGCTAACCTTTTGGTTGTACCATGAATTTTGGTACACAGCTTCTATTCGATAATTGATTGAACCCAAAAGGTCATTGTCCAAATAAAAATTTCACGGCATAAATCAAGTATTGTCAGATGCATTTGTGCCATGCTGAAACTTTTTTTTAAAAAAAAACAAAAAGCTGTGATGTGATGATGTAATTTGATTTTGTCCAAATGTCTTTGCTTTTGCTTTTGCAGAGTTAAAATGAGCCTTTTCACAGAATATAGACAACTACGTCCCTATTCCATTTCTAGTTAGAACTTTTTTCCTTTTTCATTTTTCCCTACACTTCTATGGCCTGCCAATCATCTGGTAGAAAAACATGAAATGGCATCTTTTGTGAAATCACTGCACTGATAAATGACCACTCATATTTCCAACGCTATCTTCTAAACAGTTTCCAACTTAGAGTGGAGTAGAATCTTTGTTTTTTTGAAAAATATTCAAAGCCCCAACAAAAACCAAATTATCCATTTAACAGAGTTATATAAACCGGCTATCTAATGCCCAGATAAAATACAAGCTCTGGCATGGAGTTAATACTTGTGAGTATCAGAAGCCAAATATTTTGTTGCATCTTACCGGTTATGTAGAAATCCACAAAGCCAAGTTTACTTGTTGCACTTGAAAAGCAGGGTAAAGTAGGCATCATCGACACAATAAATCTAGAATCATAATAGACTTTGTGCCTCGTGCCCCTCGCGCCTCGCGCCTTGTGTATTGATAGGCACATAGCATTGGTATGATACCATTGATGGCAGTGATGTATCTGAGTGGATGATGTGAAATTATCCCAACCAAGTATAGTCCCCCCCCCCCCCCCAGTGGTAAACATCCCGCCTGGTCTTACCCTGAAGCTTTTAACAAAATCAGAAAAAACAAAAGCTGTCTTTATCCACATGAAAATCAGCAATAAAAATTCTTTTTTCAGTGATTCACATCACAATTTACAAAAGACCAGTTAATAGGAATGTATTATTACTCCTGAACTGCTATCCTGCGGTATTTATTTTCTCCTATTAATTCAATGAAGCAACAGCACAAGACTGCTACGGTAAGGTGTCTAGTTCACTCTTGCAAGAATGAAGGAAATCCTTAACAACAAAAATTAGTTAAGGTTGGAATTGTTAACAGAGAAAGAAAAATTACATGACATCACTTTGTCTCCCCAAAAAAAAGCTTGTGATAATCCTCCTTTTTAATAATATTCTTTTGAATACAACCCAATTAGTTAAATTTTCCAGTGGACCAAGGAGCTTTGTAATTAAGCCAGCTCACACATTTACATTTTAATGGGTTTCCGTTCTACGGTTAACGAAAAATCAAGTATTCTCTCTATGACTGATAAAAATATATATATTATCACAAATTCATTAAGTAGAGCAAGGCAAAATGATGTAGGATTATAAAAAATGTATATTCATAAACATTTGAATGAAAACATCATTTTTATTTTACCCAACTACAATATTGGAAAGAAATGGGTAAAACAAAAATAACTCCATTAGGATTAAGATTTTTTAATTCAATTTGTAAATAATTTTTCTTTTTAATAAATAAATGGAGATTATTTAAAGAAGTAAAAAAAAAAGTGCACACAGCCCCTAGGATCCCAGCATATGATAAATTTAATTTTTTTTTTGTGCGGACACATGCCTTCTACACATTTATTCAAAAACCAGTCAGAAAAAAAAATTGAAACTGAGCGATTTTGGAAGCTAATATCAGTGAACATTTTAACATGTAGTTGTCTAATGGTGGAGGTTTTTTGGATTTGAATAAAGGGAAGAAAAAAGTTATATAAAGCCCATATCTTTCTTCGCAATTAAAAAAACCTATTCAATATAGTACACTACACTCTCACCTTTATATTTGCGCTCATCTTTTTCAAACACTCAAATCAATTTGGCCTATGTCTCGCAGCAATTCCAGTGAGCTCAAAAGAAGTTTGACTTTAGATAGTCAGAGCAACTTCAAAACGAGCATTAACAATCTTTATGGGAAAAATATTTCATTCGATGTTGAATCACAAAAAGATGTTACTTTTGGAACACCACTGTCTAGAAGACCATCTCTTCATCGACGTCTATCTGATGTTTCGTTCCATGATAGAGTTCCTGCTGAAGCGGTATTACCAATTGCCTTTCAGACGATTTCCCATCAGATTAGCGATGCTGGAATTGACAAATCTGTTAACGAGAAGGTTAAGCAACTTGCAGACAAGAAATGGCATATCTTTGAGCCTACTGAAGTTGCTGACGAATTGAACACAAATCTTTTTTCTGGCTTGAGCGAATCCCAACATTCTGATCTCTTGGGGAGTGTTGGTCACAATATTCAGTCGAAACCGCCATCTAACCTTTTCCGTAAAGTTATCAGTTACTTTTTTGGGGGATTTGGTCTTTTACTTATGATTGGAGGAATCTTGTGCTGTATTTCTTGGAAACCTTTGGGCCAGCCTCCACTTCCTTCTAACTTGATTCTTGGTGTTCTTCTATTCATTGTTTTCGTTGCTCAGGCTGGGTTTAATTTTATTCAAGATTTTTCTTCCTCGAGAGTTATGGACTCCATTCAGAATCACATGCCTGCCGAATGTAAAGTCATTCGAAACTCAAATACTCATGAAGTTAAAGTAAAAGATCTGGTTCCTGGAGATATTGTCATTTTGGAAATGGGAAATAAAGTTCCTGCTGATGTGAGAATCTTTGAACGTTCTCATGATCTGTCTTTTGATCGTTCAGTTTTAACGGGAGAGTCAAAACCAATCCCAGCATCCTCCAAGGCGGAACCACAAGGGAGCAACTACTTGGAATCTAGTTGTATTGCTATGCAAGGTACTTTTTGTGTCATGGGAACTGGTAAAGGTATTGTCATTGGTACTGGTGATAGAACTGTCTTTGGACAAATTGCAAAAATTTCGGCTGTTCCTATAACTGATCTCTCGCCTTTACAAAAAGAAATTTTGAATTTTGTTTTAATCACAGTTTCTATTATTATCGTTCTGATTGTTCTGGTCTGTATCTTGTGGGGCGCTTGGTTGCACAAAACTTTTCCAAACTGGATTACCGTTCCTACCCTCATTGTTGATATCGTCTCCATTGCTGTTGCCTTCATTCCCGAGGGTATACCCATTGCACTAACAACCTGTCTTATCATTACTGCTGGCGTCATGAAAAAGAAACAAATCCTTTGCAAGTCTCTGTCTGTTGTTGAAACTTTGGGGTCTGTTTCTGTTCTTTGTTCTGATAAAACGGGCACCTTGACTAAAAACAAAATGTTTGTCACTGCTGGTACAATTGGAATCGATGAATTAAATCTTTTCAATGAAAAAAATAAAGATTCAAAACTTGAATTACATGAGCTACAGGGAATGTCATTGTTCCATGCAGTTGCTTCTTTATGTAATAGTTCTTCGTTTGATCCACGCACAATACATCTACCACTTAAAGAAAGAGTTATCTTTTCAAATGCCACTGATCAAGCAATATTCCGATTTGCAGAAGAAGTTGAGTCAACCGAAAAACTTAGAAGCTCTTGGAGTATGGTTGCTGAACTTCCTTTTAACTCAAAAGTCAAGTTTATGGCCCGTCTGCACGAACCAAATGACACTTTCACTGGTGAACGTTGCCATGTTCCAAAAGGTAGCCTTCTTTTTACAATCAAAGGTGCGCCTGATATGTTGTTTGATAAATGTTCCCATTATCTCCAGGGAAACAAAATAGTTGAACTTGATGAAGAGAAAAGGTCAAAAATTGTCAAAACCCAACAAAACTGGGCAAGTCAAGGGCAAAGAGTGGTTCTTCTAGCTTCCAAAGTTGTTAAAAATACTAAAAATGCAGAATTTTGGCTAGATCAGCGAGATTCATCAGAATACTTTACATCTCTTTCGTTAAATGAGTTAACTCTCGTTGGACTGGTTGGTATTACAGACCCTCCAAAGGACGATATTTTTCACGTGGTAAATGTTCTCAGAGATGCAGGTGTTCGTCTGTCAATGGTTACTGGTGATTTTGAGCTTACTGCAGTTGCGATTGCCCGTAAATGTGGAATTGTAACTCATGATGTTGTGGATCGTTCAACTGATTTATTGTTATATCAAAATCATGAAAATTTCATTGATAGATCTGTGGTTATCACGTCGACGGATATAAACACTCTGAAAGAAGAAGAGTGGAAAGTCCTTACAAATTATTCAGAAATTGTTTTTGCCCGAGCCACACCTGATCAAAAACTTCGAATAGTCGAAAAATTTCAAGCTGCTGGAAACATTGTTGGTATGACTGGTGATGGCGTTAACGATGCACCTTCGTTAAAAAAGGCAGATGTGGGTATAGCTATGGCTGAGGGTTCTGATGTTGCAAAAGAAGCTTCCGACTTGGTTTTGCTGGCAGATTTCTCATCTATTATAGATGCATTATTATATGGACGTCTAGTCTTTGAAAATCTAAGAAAAACCATCGCTTACCTGCTTCCAGCAGGAACTTTTGCCGAGCTGTGGGCTGTTTTACTTAACATTATTTTTGGATTACCACAAGCTTTATCGTCTTTTAACATGATCATTATTTGTTGTTTAACAGATTGTGCCGGTGCTATCACAATGGCTTATGAATCTCCAGAAAAAAACCTGCTTAAGAAAAAGCCTCGATCTATATCTAAGGAACGATTGGTCGACTTTAAACTTTTCCTTCATTCTTATTTTACAGTCGGAACTTATTATACATTTGCGTCAATGCTTGTTTGTTTTATTCATTTTCAGAGAAACGGCATTCCTTTTAGTGCATTAACTCTATCATACGGGAATTTTAAGTATGGAGTTTCTGCTGATGATGTTACTCGTGTGGGAAATCAAGCCTCGGCCGTCTATTTTATCAATCTTGTCATTATGCAATTTTTCAACTTGATGGCTGTGAGAACTCGATATTTATCTGTATTTCAGCATCCACCAATTTTCAACAAGGAAACACAGAACTTGCTGATGTTTGCCGCTATGGCTTTTGCGTTGGGAGTCACATTCCTTTTTAACTACATTCCCTGGTTTCATAGAGTCGTTGGTACTGCTCATGTTCCTGTCGAGTACTATTTTATAGCTGTGGGATTTGGATCTTTGTTGTTGGCATATGATGAAATTAGAAAATACTTTGTGAGAAAGTATCCACATGGGTTTTTAGCAAAGATTGCTTGGTAAATAAAGATTTACTTAACTTTTGTTTAATTTATATATATTTACAAATTGGGAAATTAATATTTTCATTAACATGACATCCTTATTGCACTCCAGTTAAAACTCCACCATAGTAGTCTTAATTTTTAGTTCCTATGCATAATATAGGAAAAGTACATGAACATCTTTTCATAAATCACTCAAACAAAAAAAGACTACTGTTAATTTAATAATGATTTATTTAGGTTTAAATTAAAACTTAAAGCAGTAAATTATTAATTTTCGAACGTGCTACCAAGAATTCCTTTATATAGAAACTTTTTGGAATCTCAATCAAGCTTCAAAAAGATCAGAAGAGTGACATCTCATGGACACATTGCTAAAATAGTCATTACATATAAGCCTATCTCTCGGAGATCGTAAATGTAACAAAAAATTTCTGTAATAAAAAACAAATTAAAAAAAATAAAAAAACCTAAAATAAACATGGTCACGTGTCTTATTTTTTTTATATATCTCTCCTTGTTCGTTTTTTTTTTTTTTAAAAAACTTCTTTTCTTCTCATTAAACATACATTTAACTAGATAGCGATTAAATTTTTTCACAATATCTTGATAGACCAATCGTTTTTCCTTCTTCTTTAAAAGGAATCATTCTTCTTTTTTATCTGCCAAAATTATAAAACGCGTTGATAGGTTCCCATACTTATTGGCAGCTTTTCAAAGGCCCCAGTTCGTGTCGTCTTATAATGCGATCTCCACTTCATGTATGTATTTTTGGATTTGTTATTTTTTTTAAAAAAAAAAAAAAAGAATGCTAATACGTTTTTATTTTGATAGTACTGAAATTTTCTTTAAAATATAACACCTGCGAAATTTATCATTTGCTTTATCACAAGGTAACTATTTCTTTGAAGTGGCATTTGTTTATAAGTTTTAACTTTGTTTGATATCACAAGAAATTTAGACCTTTTCACTCAATCATACATTTAAAAGCAGTCACCATGAGTGTAACTGTAAAGTCCGAACCTCAGATGGCTCTCATCGACGTGAAAGGCGCGTCTGCTCCACCTACAGAAACAAAAAAACGTAAATCAACACCTGCAACGAATGGTAAATCTAAAAAAGTTAAAACAGAAAATGGAGATGAAAAGTCGGTTTCAGCTAAGAAAAAAACCACTCCCAAACCAAAAAAAGAAGCTACTAACGGTAAAGCTAAGACCGCGGTTTCAGTCAAAAAAAATACTCCCAAGAAGAAGGCTTCGCCAAAAGCTGCGAGTACCCTTAAGAAAGAGCAAAGCGAAGATCTAGATGACGACCGAGAAGAAGAGGAGGAAGAAGAAGAATATAAGTGGTGGGAGCAGTCTGAGGGTACTGATAATTCAATTAAATGGACCACTCTTTCACACAACGGTGTTCTTTTCCCACCTGAATATATCCCTCTTCCCAAGAATATTCATCTGATTTACGACGGAAAGCCAGTCTCGCTTCCCGTTGAAGCCGAAGAGGTTGCTGGATTTTTTGGTGCAATGGTGGAAACTGATCACGCTAAAAATCCTGTTTTCCAAAAGAACTTCTTTAACGATTTTATTACGGTATTGAAAGAAACTAAACAACCAGCTCTTGAAAAACAAAATAAAACGCCTGTCGACATTAAAAGCTTTGAAAAATGTGATTTTTCAGTTATGCATAACTATTTTTCAGCCGAACGTGAAAAAAAGCGTAACCTCCCATCGTCTGAAAAAAAGCGCATTAAAGCTGAACGCGATGAACTCGAAGCACCTTATAAATTTGCGTATCTTGATGGTCGTAAAGAGGCTCTGGGTAACTTTAGAATTGAGCCTCCTGGTCTTTTCCGTGGACGTGGTGCCCATCCAAAGACAGGAAAGCTAAAAAGAAGAGTTAGACCTGAAGATATTACAATCAATATTGGTAAAGAGGCTAAGATTCCAGAGCCTCCTTCAGGCCACAAATGGGCTGAAGTCAAACACGACAATACAGTTGCATGGCTTGCAACATGGCGCGAGAATATCAATGGAGCTACCAAATATGTCATGCTGGCTGCCACCTCTTCCCTTAAAGGTATGAGTGACTTCAAAAAGTTTGAAAAGGCGCGCGAGCTTAAAAACCACATTGACCGAATTCGAAAGGACTACCTCAAAGAATTGAAGGACCCTACGATGCTTGCTCGTCAGCGTGCTACTGCCACCTATCTCATTGATGTCCTTGCCTTAAGAGCTGGTGGTGAGAAGGGAGAAGATGAGGCTGATACGGTTGGCTGTTGCTCTCTTCGCTATGAGCATGTATCTTTGAAACCGCCCAACATTGTTGTTTTTGATTTCTTGGGTAAAGACTCGGTTCCATATCATAATGAAATGGAAGTCACACCTCAGGTTTTTAAAAATTTAAAGATTTTCAAAAAGACTCCTAAAACTACTGGCGACCAAATTTTTGATCGGTTGGATCCCTCCATTCTTAACAAGCACCTTCAGAACTATATGCCTGGTCTTACAGCTAAAGTGTTCCGTACATTTAATGCCACACATACGATGCAACAGCAACTCGATCTTATTCCCAATCAGGGTACAGTGGCTGAAAAAATTGTTGCATATAACTCGGCCAATCGTCAAGTTGCCATTTTGTGTAACCATCAAAAGGCAGTTGGCAAGACACATGAAACCACAATTGAAAAGATTGAAGATAAGATTAAAGAGTATAAATGGAAGAGAACCATTCTGAAGAAGACGATGGTTGCGATTGATCCCAATATCAAAAAGAAACGCAAAGCTTACTTTGAAGATATGACAGAGTTTACAAAGCCTGAGCTTGTTGAAATTGTCAAGAAGTTTTACGATCGTGAAAAGGAGAGATGGACCAAGAAATTTGAGCGTATGTTTGAGCGTCAAAAGATAGAAAAGGTTCCTGCGGAGGACAAGGTGTATCAAAAGGACTTGAAAGAGAAGATCAGCGGCATTAAAGAGCAGGAAAAAGCAGCCCTAGCTGATGTCAGATGTCAAAAGATTGAGCCCAAGGCTAGTCAGACAATTGAAAAGCTTGAAGCCCAGGTTGCTAAGTTGGATGAGCAGATTAAGAATACGCAGCTTAATCTCCAAGATAAAGAGGACAACTCGCAAGTTGCATTAGGAACTAGTAAGCTTAACTATATTGATCCTCGTCTTACTGTTATGTTCTCTAAGAAGTATGACGTTCCAATTGAAAGGCTTTTCGGAAAGTCTATGCGTGAAAAGTTCAAGTGGGCTATTGAGAGTGCTGATGAGAATTGGAGATTTTAAAATAGATTTAGCAGTTTAAATGCTTTTGTACCTAAATTATAACCCTTGTATATTAACAACCATTGATTTTTTCTTTTATATTCTTTTTTTTTAAAAAAGCGGAGTAGGAAATCAATATAAAGTTGTCCTTTATTGAATCATTTAAGCCTTACGAAGCCACTGAGGCGCATAATCAGAATCGTACTCAATCACTTCTTTAAACCGCTCGATAAATTCTAAATCAGCATCCGATTTACCGTTTGCGAATTTAATATACTCATCAAATGTTGTTGCGAGAGACCATCCCTGAAGCAGCACCCGCATTACACCAATAAGCACCCCAATTCGGTGTTTCCCTTTATTTGAATTTAAAAGAACAGGTAAATTTCTTGTATCGAGAATAATTTCAAGCGCTTCTTTGATGATGTCTTTGTTGTTTTCTCTAAAGGGTTCTTTTGCTGAAGGTTGATGGAAATGAACTAAACGGATATTCTGCTCCTTTGCCCATTCTTGATACCGCTGAAATATCTTGACGCTGTTGATGTCTTTTCCTTTATCTTTGCTTGACGGTGGATCTCCAATGTAGACTATTGTGCGGAGGTTCAAATTCTCGATAAACGGATGGTTTATTTCCAGCGGGTGTCCAGATCGATACACATCTTCGGCTACTAACGCAAAGTTAAGGGGAGGAACTAAAAGCTTGACGTTACATAATCGAATGGTTTTTTGAAGCTGGATGCTTTGTGTGTTTTGTCGTTGCTGGGTTCTTTGAACCTCATATGACTGGTCCTGGAATCTGTCGGGTTCTTGCTCAATTTGGGGCTCGTGTGTGATGTTGTTGTTCAGATCTGTAAAATTGCTGGCTTCGTAGCCTTCTTGGCTGTTTCTATCTTTATGGTTTATACCTGGCGAATATTCGTATTCCTCCAACGGGCTCCCAGAGCTTGTTTGGATATTGTTTGATGGTAGTGTTTGTGAACTCTCTTGGATGGTTTTATCAATAGGCCTAGAACTGGGCGCTATATTCTGATGATCAAATTCAGACATTTATATATAGCTGATTTTGATATATCTCTTAATGTACTTTTTAAGAAAAAAATAATTAACTGGAATCTTATCTCGAACTTTTGATCAAAAGCTAATCGACAATGTATTTTACTCGAGCATGGCTGGTAGCCAGCTTATATTTCAAAATATAACAACGAAGAAGCTCTTTGTTACAGTACAATTTCATTTCAATTGTGTAACACCACTGGCACGTGCAAAGACAACTTTAATTGAGTAAGTTGATTACGAATCGGACCAGTCGTAACGATACCAACCTCTGCTGAAATTGTGGCTGGTAATAAAACAAACGGGCTGAAAAATTAAAAACCTCCTACTTTATTTAGGGGTTGCTTCTTTTTCTTATATACTTGAATTTTAGATGGATTTCATACGTACTTTTTGAGTAAGAAATATTTCAAGCTAAAATGTTTGATTTTTTCCCCCTCTCCACCAGCCTTAGCCTTTTTGATTGGTCGCCATTGTTCCAGGCCAACCGATAAAGTTGCAAGTCACATATATATGTTACAACCAAAAGATTTTGGCAGGTATGCAATTTTGCACATTTTTTAGACTCCAAGCAATCGACTAGTATCCCATGTCTTCTGAAAGCCCGATTAGAGTTCTGCTTGTTGGAGCAGGCGCCGTTGGTTTAATCTATGCCAGCTATCTCGACTGTCATTCCAACGTTGAGGTTACTGTATTGGCCCGATCGAATTTTTCAGCAATCAAAAGTCAAGGTGCTGAGATTAAAGTCTTATCTGATCCGCCAGTAATAACAACTTACAAGCCATATAATGTTATTGAATGGAACGAAAATACCCTCCAGTCTTTTGACAACAAAAACGCCTTTGACTATGTGATCATTGCGACCAAGTCATTGGGCAAAGAGGCGCTTCAAGGGCTGCAGAACTTTATGAGCCCGGAGAAGACTTTGCTCATTTTGTTTCAAAACGGCGTTGAAATCGAACGGCCTTATCTCGATGCGTATCCTGGGATCCCACTTGGTTCAGCCGTCGTTCGTGTTGCTGCTAGTGCCGATGGTTTGAGAAAAGCAGAAATGTATCCTGGCGGCATGCGAGTGATTGCAGGGTTGGTTAATGAGTATGCCGGTCAGCCAATTCTTGAAGAGAAGCTTAAACAGCTCATGGATCTATCGTTGGACGGAGGAATTGAGAAGTTTGTTTTATCTCCTAATATCGATGCTTCGAGATGGGAAAAGATGTTATGGAACGGCACCTTTAACATGCTTGCGTCCATCATGGACCTCAACACGGGTGAACTTTTGGATGCAGGCTTGGAAGGAACGATTCGCCAAATGATGACTGAAATCTGGCAGATTGCTCATGCCATTTTGGGGCCAGATTCCAAGGATTGGCCCCCCGTCTCTAAGGTAGACGAATTGATGGCCTGGACCCGGACCGCAGTTCCGGCGACATTTGTTCCCAGTACACTTCAAGACGTCAGAAAAGGAAATCAAATTGAAATCGAAGCAATAATGGGTAATACCATTAGAGCTGCTGAAAGAGAAGGTGTCAATGTTCCAACCTTGTCCATTATTTACCAGTTGCTTAATGCTGTGAATTATCGGTTAAAATTGAAGGCATCTTCATGATAGGGTGTTTAATATAAAAAATACCAAACCATGGGAACAAATTTGTTATGGTTTTAACCTACTAAAACACATAGATGTTTATGATATATCAGTATTTTTCAATCAAATTTCTAGAGATCATCACTAATTAAAAAAATGAAATTCAACAAAATTGGAACATGTTTTATATATTAAAAGAATTTGTAATTTTTAAATTTTCGAGCAGGAAGTTTTAGTTTGAACAAACGATCAATTTCAGAGTAGGTTCTATTAGCAGTTTCAGGGAGTCTAAAATAACTCCAGATTAATACCAGGACTCCTAAGCCAAAAAACACAAAGCACGTCTTGCCACTCCAGTTGGCCTTTTGGGGGTTCAACATATACGGGACGGCTATTTGAAAGACGACGCCCCACAAGGAGTAAGCAGTAGTTGCCAGTGCGATTGTTTTCTCTCTTAGTCTGACAGAGGGGACTTCGGAGACTACAACAAAGGCGACAGGTCCAATGGTGAGATCGTAAGTAAAGGCAAAGACGAAGAAAAAAATGGACTGGCCCCAGGCATACGTTGTTGAGTTTGTATTTTTTCTTGGGATATCTAATATTCCAATGAAAAACATGACTAAAGCCATAACAGTCAAGCCGGCCAGGTAATTAGCACGACGGCCGAAACGAAAGGTTAGGAACCAAGACAAGATATTGCCGATGAAGCCTATTGCGGTTAATCCCAAGGCGATTTTAAAAGCATTTGTTTCACTGATTCCAGCCATTTCGAAAAAGTACGCTACATATCCAAACATGGGATTACCGCAAAGAGCTTGGCAGCTCCATACCATGCAGGCAATTTCTGTGCGCCGTAGATCCGTTTCACGGAAGCAGTCGGCCCAGGTAATAACGTTGTCTTTACTTCTTGCTTCTTTATCGGTTTCGACGATTGAGTTGAGGTATTTTTCAAGTTGCTCAGGGGAGTTGAAGGAGGTTAGTCTTTTAAGAGATTGTCGCGCATCGCTGATTCTATCTTTTCTTACCAGCCACCAAGGAGACTCTGGGGCAAAGGGAAGAACGCATAGTATGATTGCGGGCCAAATCCACTGGATGCCAAAAGGAATACGGTAGGCCCACTGGCTTTTGACGTTTACGAATCCGTTCATGACGCCCATGTTGATGAATTGGCCAATGACCCAGGCCAAGTTGATGTAGGCCGTTAGTATACCTCTAAGTTGAAGGGGACAGACTTCGGAAGCGTAAGTAGGGGCGAGGGTGTTGAATACGCCCCAGAGGATGCCGCTGAGCATCAATCCTGCGCAAAGCATGCCTAAGGAAGTGGCAAAGAAAACAATGAAGAGGATTCCCACTATTATGATTAGAGCGGCCATAAGGGTGTATTTTCTGCCAAACCTTGAAGCAAAATAGCCCACCCCAAGTCCACCAATTACTCTGCCAACAGGAGAGCCCATGCCCAGGGCGGTTTGCCAGGCTGCAGAGATTGAGTATGTTCCGTCAGGAAGCAACTCGCCGTAGTTTTTCCGAAAGGCAAGTTGGGCATAGAAGCCGCTGATGAGGGCGCCGTCATATCCATCCATTACGATAGTTAATGATACAACGAGGCACCAAAAAACAGCCTTTTTGTAGATAAGAAAGGATTCCAGCACACCTAGCTGGTGCTCGAAACTGTCCAAATCATGGGATTGAAGCTTGGCGTAATCGTCATCTTCCGATCCAACGGTGGTCGTAGTAATGATTGTATCCGTTTGGAAGTTGGATTTTTGGGTTTCGAAGGGAGTATCTGAAATCATGGGAGGTTTTTTTTTGTGAGAATAATGAAGATGAACTTCTTTTCACATTTCATGACACATTTTTGAATGTATTTATATATATAGGGGAAGTTTCGGTATTTGTTTATTTACAATACTTGGGGTTTGTCTTTAAAATGACCCTTTATCGCATACCATCGTTTCTAAGAAACTAGCATCGTTAGTAAGTTGCAAGGGAACTCGAAGCACTAGACTCTTTGTGAAGCTGCGTTTAGACATGGAGATTAAGGTTTCACAGAGTCACGATAGTTTTTAATATTTCGAGCATTAAGGTGATGTTCTAAAATCAACATTAAGTATTCAGATAAGAAGAAATTTTAAGAGAAGGAAAAGTCTGAATTGTTGAAAACGTCCCTTTTTTGCCTGGGGAGGACTTATTTTTAGGTCTTTTCTTTTTAATTTCACCTAATAGTTCCGAGAATATTCACCATCGACAGGCTAATAAAAGCCTAGTTTTATTAAACTTCATGCTGAGAACCTTTTAGGGGCAGCCCAGGGTTTGCACTTTATGTGATTCAATGGTTATTTACAAATGGAGTGCAAACGCATTTGACGGCCAAGTGGTGAGTGAAGGTAACGGAGCCTGGGTAGAGAATTCAAAATGTTCTATTTAGAGAGGATTGGCTGTGGAGCTCATCAACTGGTTTTTTTTGTGCTGATTTATTCAGGTTTTACGTAATTCTTTGGTAATCCACTTTTTGGCATACGAAATAGGTAACGCCAAAAAATATTAAAAAAAGTGGCCGCAGATTGGAGGATCAACATTAGCTCCGTTTACGATAATAGTAACACGAATGAATGGACCGACGTTTTTATCCAAAATGATTTCATCTTTTGACTTTTTAAAAAAAAAAGAAGATCGTATAATCTCCGTGATTTAGATAAGAGATCTTCAGTATATTTTTTTTCAAGTTTCAAATAGTTAAATGATTTTTTAAAAAAAAGTTTTCAAAAGTCTACAGCTTTTACCCCAGCTCTATCAGAGCCACCCTTTTCACCTTGAGGTTGCAAAATTTGTCTGGACATCGAATTACTTGTAGATTGTCAGTAACGAACTCAAGGTATTTCAAATAATAGTCTGTAAGTTTCTTCTGTTGGGGGTTTCGTTTTTTTTTAAAAAAAATAGAAAACTCTCTCTAGTTACGGTTGAGCTGTACATGTTGAACCATGAAAAAATTTCAGAAACGTAGCTATTCCAAAAAAAACTAAGCTTGAATCAAAGTGTAGTTTAATTTCCTTCAACGACACCGTTTATCTCCGTTACGGGCATGAAGAATCGAGGACTTGATAATCACATTTCAAACTATTGAATGGCCCCAGAAATTATAGTTTTTTTCTTCTTCAGACGGTACACTTATGAATACAGAAAACACAGGTGATAATACAGCAAATTAGTAGAAAAAATAAAAACATAGGTGCATGGTCTAACTCCTAAATCTTTCAACTTATTTTTCACACGTCAGTATCAGATGAACAGCAAGCTTATTTACCCCGCAATATTAAAGAAAGAGGGAGAAAAAAAACTCAAACGAAATCAACAGATCATCGGCTGGTCATGGTTTTAAATGATTTTGGTCAGCATCCTGTAATAATCTTGTGTTTAATTTCTTTGAGAAGCTTGATTTTCTTGTTCTTCAAGATATACCTATAACTTGTGTTATTATTTAGTGGTTGAAAGAGTATATATAAAGTAAATTGTCAATCATTTTTTATTCTTCATTCACAGTTTTTATTTATTATTTTTGATTGATTTGTACAAAGTTACTTGTTTGAAAAAATACAAAAATGCCAATTGCAACTTCTGCCAACGTCACCAAAACCTTGAAAAACGACCTTGATCTCCAGGACTTTGATGGAACAGGGCTTAAGCGTCCTTCTGATCTGCCTGCCCCTACCGCTGAGAGTAAGCAAAAGTTGCTTGAGCTTTTGTCTGAAAGTCACCGTGTTTATAATCTGCTGTACTCTGAAGGGTTGCGGTATCATAACCACACGCCCCACGTTTTACTTACAATGTTCTATTTGGGGTGCAGTGCCCAGCAGCTTGAGGAATACTTTCGGCGGACAGTCAAGTCTCTTTACCTTTGGAAGAATACACCCAGTTTACAAGTGACGGACCAGACATGGGGGGAGCATATTGCCGACAAGCCACATATTCGGGGGTATTTTGACTTTTATACAGAGAAAACGGGGGGTACGAATAATGAAAAAGAGTGGAGATCATTAATTAAAGAGTATTTGACAAAACCTTTTACGGATGAAAAAACCGGAGAGTCAAGGAGACTTTTGGACGGGATTTTTGGTGGATTAATGCATACGGTGATTCATCTGGGGGTGAGTTAAAAGAGGGGGGGAGGGAAATAACGATGGTTAACTAACTTTTGTGTGAATTAGTATGCGATTGAGTTTAAAAATGAAGAGTTAGCGGTTGAAGGTATGGGATACAGCTGGACAATTTAAGGTCTAGAATTTTATTTTTTGGGTTCAGTACTAACAATAGCGATTAACAGCCATAACCTTGGCAACCACGGAATATGATAATTATGGTTTAGATAGGCTGATTGGGACGAAATCAGAAGGCATCAGGTCATTTTGGAGGGAAGAGCCAGTACGAGGGGCAGGGGGGGATAGGGTGTTGCATATTCTTGAGGATATTCGAGAGGACCGGAGGCTAGATGCTGGGGGGGAGATTCTTGATTTGGACGAGTTTTTTGCAGGATTAGCCTTGAAACAAGATCTTATTGGCGATTACGTCGATCGGCTCGTGATTACAGAGAAGAGCGTAGACGGGGTGCTGCGGGAGCTTTATCATGCAGCAGTTGTTGTGACGTTTACGAGCTATAAGGACGAGGATGCCAAAAGGGGGCGGCCGTGCTACAGTTTTTTCATTCTACACTTGCTTACGGGTCTGCATGGCATGGTTGAGATATGGGGGTCAGTTAGCGGGAAAGAGGATGTGGTTATTTCAACGGGAGATTTTGTGAGGATGGTACGAGATTATTGGGTCATGTTTATTGGGGTCTATCTGTTTCAATTAAGGCCGCAGTTCAAAGAGGCCCGGGTGGAAGCGACCATTGAGGCTTTTGGGCAGCAGGAAGTTTCGGATCAAACGCGAGTCTGGGGCCAGGTTCACCGGATATTATTTGGGGACGGGAGGACCAAAGTTGACTACGACTGTCACATTCTCAAGTGTATCCGGTGCCTGTTGTTTGCACAGGAGTACTTGAAGGATGAGTATGGAGATGCCAGTGTCTACGCGAAAATGGCGTTTGTGATGGCGAGCACCATGGCCGGCCGCGAGTTTGTTGGGTTCCCTGGGAAGGCGGGTTTGATGTTGGATGTTGTGAGGGCGGGGGGGGAGGGAAGCAGAGGTTGAGAGAGGGCATGTGTAGAGAGGATTTCCAGGGAATTTTAGCGTTATGTAATCTTTTTGGAGCCGAGATTGGCTGTTAAGATGTACTAGTTTAGCGAAATGGGACAGGGCAGCAAATTTTAAAAGATGGCACACACCCCAACATCCTGTAGATATAAGCACAGGATGACATGTCGCTGGGTATCACGAGCTCTGGAGGAAATGATAGAAGGGAGTGTCGCACACGCCTGTGCTTGCTGAGAGTCAGGCTTATTTCAATAGTCACAGCGGTTTTGTTCCTTAAGAGTTTTGTGGGGATGGCGGGCATCATGATTTCATTTAAAGAATTTGGCAAATCGGATTGCATTTTCCTAATTAGGGAGGTAGAAAAAAAAGGTGTGATTTTAAGATATGACTTTATCGAATGTAGCGAGATATAGATACCTAGTCGATTAATGCCCATATATTAAAAGCCATGCTGCCTTCAGAAGAGCGTAGGCTGGTGATGATGTCCAGAGCCTAATAAACCCGCACCTGCCATTTCTGCCCTTTGCAGGCCAAAATGAGCAAATTTGGGTCTGAATTTTCTTTTTCTATCCCGGCGTTATAATTGGCAAATAACCCCGACGCCGCCAAGCGAGACAGCCCACAGCGCCCAAGTTAAGTCCGTTGCCGTTGCCGGTAGGAAATCCGAGCGGCATGCATTGTCAGCCCGCTGACTTTTGGGAGGGGCCACAGAGGAGGGTCTCCACCGCGCTTGGGCGGTCTCTTAAGTTGCACATATCCTCGGATTTTGGACTAACCTCCGGGGTTGGCCCAGAAAAATCTTATTTCTCGTTTTTTCCTCAGTTCCACAGACATAATCTTTTTTTCTTTTAAATCGTTTGGTAGAAAGGTTTTAAATGATTTTCTATTATTGAAAGTTTTTTTTCTCTTTTCCCTCTCCTTCGTCCTCTTCAGTAAAATCCCACCCCCCCTTCATTACCTTGCGATTCAGTGAGGCTGTTATACGGTAGAAGAGAAAGTGGCATTGTCAATTGTCAGAAATTTCTTTTTTCCCATCTTCTTTCTTTTTTCATTATTTGCCCTTATTCGGGTCTCCTTTTGGCTGAAATATGAGCCCTAAAAAATCGGCTTCAACCTGTTTTCTTCTTTACTCTTAGTTCTAGAAAACGTCTTCTCAATCTTTTTTTGTCTGGAGAAAAACTATCTTAACATATACCTATATATAAAGAACAAGAGTATTAAATATATTGACGTCAATATATATATCTACATCTATATGTATATATCCCACTCTTAAACTTCATTCTGTTTGCCATGGATAAGTCTAAATCAAACACTCCACCCCCAAGAAAAAGAGTGCGGAAAACTCTCTCTTGTGCGCCTTGCAGAAAAAGGAAAATCAAGGTTCGTTTCCTCGTTTTCATAACACTCCTTAGATCAATCTCGCCTCGAATTCTAGCGTTAACTCTCCCTCTTCCTTTTAGTGCGACCACAAACAACCATGCGGCCAATGTATACTCAGAGGCTTCAAAGATCAATGTCAATATGAAATCTCAAATCGATGGGGCTATTCGAACGACCCTCATGAATCCCCAGAACAACCGCCCCCTTCCTCAGCATCATCATCAGCTCCAACAACAACAACTCTGCCTTCCATCTCCTGCGATTCCATTCCTAATGTTAAATTCATCAATACCTTCTCCTCAACTTCCTCCCTCTCGTCCTCCTCCTCTTCTTCCTCCTCCGTAATCATCCCTTCAATCGAATCCGGATCAACCTCCATTTCTCCAACAGAATCTATCCCTCGAAATGGAGGCCTCTCGTCTACCTCCACCTCCGCATCCACCCCCAGCACCGCCTCCTCCTCCTCCTCTGCCTCCTCTAACACAAGAGAGGTCTTAATGTATCCTCAAACAGGACTACCAACCGACTATAACTTCAAATACTCGCAGCCATTGCAATTCCCCAAAGAAAATAGAAAATATACCATCCTGGACTCAAATAACCGATCTCTCCCCTACCCAGTCAAGCTCTCATCCAACTCTCAACTACCCTCTAACCTCATAGAAGTCACCAACTCACCAATCTCTCAACAAGATGGCGAGTTCCTAATCAACGAAACCCGCCGACTATGCTCTTTCCTCCCCGTCATGAATTGGGACAAAATCCACCAAACCTTCCAGGATTGGAATAAACTAGACATCACCCCGCCAGGCTCAAACTGCGAGCTCTTGTCAATGCTCATGGTCATATCAATAGGATGCAAAATCTCCTCCCACAATAACATTGCCAACCCAATCTTCTTCCAACAGTGGATAGATAACCTGATTGGAGAAGCAAGCAAAGAGCTCTACTACTACTACCCCCCTTCATTCTACGGAATGAATGATATCACCGCATACCTACTAAGCGCAAGCTATCTTTGCTACGATGACACAGACCACGTCGGAATATCCTGGACTAAAATGACCATGATCACCGCGTCCCTACAAAGACTGGGATACAGATTCAACGTGGATGACGAGCCTGACAAAACAAATGAGCGCTGGCTACGCTATTTCAAAGGAACCGAAAAACTCATTGCCTTCAGCATGAGGACCGAGTCTCTTCTAAACTCAAAGCTCTTCCCCCATATCCTGGAATCCTCAGCTTCCGACGGAACCTTCCCCTCCATCCGCCTCTCGCTCTTTGAAACCATCGATAACATCCTGGAAAACATCTATTCCGTCCGTCATCTCGTTCACCCAAGAAACCTAAGCAAGTACGAGAACTTGGTCCGCAAAATCGGGGCCGATTTCGTCGACTCCTTTTCTCCCCAACAGCTCCAAGACCCCAAAATCAAATACCAGGTCCTGACTATCCAGTCCCTCTGTAACTCCGTCATCCTACTTATCTACCGACCTTACATTATCACCAACTCGGACCCAACCGTGGAAACTGAAATTTTCCGCCGAAAGGGAACCTCAGCTGCAATTGGCACCATAGAAACAATGCTCCAGTTCTTAGAGGGCGACCCAGCCACATTCAAAATCTACAAGTGGTTTTCTTGGGTCGATATCCTCATGGGGGCATTTGAAGCTTGTGTTCTTCTGGTATTAGACCACAATACACGCAAGAAGTTGGCCATCTCTCCCGACCAAAGCTACATGATTCAGAGATTCGCCATCCGATTATTCCAATCCCAAGACCCATCCACGCGTTCTTCTGGTAACAGCGCAAAAAACAATGGGTCCACGGGACAGGCCGGATCTCAGCAACAAAACAACGGGTTGTTTAATCAACCCACAGATATACCCTCCATAGAATCAGTCTGCTGGAACTGTACTGATTTTAACTGGCGAGTAAATTTGGTTGAAAAGTGTCGAATCCATTTCATGAGACTCTCTACAGGGGAACTCAGTAGACCCGCAAAAGCGTCCACTATCCTAACCGCCATGCTCGGCAACATGAAAGTCACTCAAGTTCCCAAACTTTTCGGGCCCTTTACAAAGGCGTTGGAAGGCTCATCACGTTATATTATTGCACAATATGATGAAAGTTTTTTTGCCAGAGTTGGCTCAGAGAGATCAATTGAGTTTAATCAACGAATCGGGCTGGCAATTAATGATACAATGACATTTTAAATGAATTCCTTTTTACATCTCATAGTTTTTTAAAAAAAAAATTTTTTGAGAAAGCAACCTTGAAAAAAAAAAAAAAGAAAATAGCTCGGAGAATAAGTTGTTTATCGCCGAAAATTCATGAGTAAAGATTGTAATGGCTCAAACTGCCTTTAAAAAAATGCTATTTTTGTTTGATTTCGCTTACATCATAACTCGGTATTATAAATTACAAGAGATTTATTTGTAATAAACTTTTAATTAAAAAAAAGAAAAGTTGCGAACCCCATGGATTTAACCAAACCCCCCCTCCATGAAGTTGCCATGTACCGAAATCCCCCCAGCACACAGAGCCTTGGTTTAGCAGCCATAAAGGTGATACGTTTATCCGGGTAACTTGAGACTTGAAATTTTAAAAAAAATTGAAAATGATAACAAACCACCAAAAAATCAACAGAACCGAGAATCATGGGATTTAGGGCTCACATCAGAATGATGGCTTTCCATGGTTATTGCTGATACAACCGATTTCCCCCAAACGTATAAAATATGCTTCTGTTGTACCATTGATTTTCATGGGCTCTTAATACATCCATCCGGTTTAACATTTTTACGCGCATCGTGTAAAGATATAACAACTACATTAAAATTAGTAGATTAATCCACTATTTTTGTTTTTCTTTCAAACTCATAAAGAAAAGCAGATTTATTTCCAACAAAAAAAATTAAATAATTTATTTAAAAAAAAACAATTAACATTCATTCATCAAGGGGTAGGAGTTGCTCGTTTGAGAAACAGAAATGTACAAGTGAGTGCTGGCCAGATTTTTTGCCTTCAGTTTAGAACAAGTTTGCTCTAATTCATCCTGTTGCATCATTGCGGAAGAGGAAGAGGACGCAAGAAAGGGTAAACCAAAGATACTTTTAAAATCTCCAATTTAATAAACAGAAGCACCTCCAATTTGTTCAGTGTGAGCCTCAATCACATCATTGTCGCCAATATCCAAAGAGGCTGGGGTATCGGTATCTCTGATGCGCTCGCCATCGTACAAGAATCTGAGAGCAGAGTGGTCCTTTCCCGTTCGCTTGCAGAATGCGTCCATGACCTTTTTAAGCTGTGTTGTCTTCTTAATCTTGAAAAAGACGTCTGTGCTGGAGTCGGTGACCTTGATGTTGATGTGTTCGGCTTCAGCCTTGGGTTCTTTAGGTTGTTCAGACATTGTTGATGAGAAAAGTGGGTTTTATTAGTGTTTTTTTTTTCAAAAAAAGTTTCAAAAGAAGATGAAAAGGAAGGGAAAAGTTGGATTTTATTTCTGTAAAATAAATCACGAGCTGATTAATTGAGATTTTAAAGCTCTAACAATGATACTCTTGAAACTGTGGAGGTTTCTAAAAAATAAGAAAAAGAGAGAGAAGGGTTGGGAGTGGAATAGAAGAATGTAAACAAAAAAAAAAATAAACCTCAGTAGGTGTGCAGTTAAGTCTACTTTAATAAATCAGGGTAAGTGTGACATTTTACTTCTTCAAGACCCCATTTTGACAATTATGGACTTGAATCAAAAAAAGCATTTGGAAATTAGAAAAAAAAAAAAAAATCAATTCTATTCAATTATATAAACTTAAATAAACAACCACACTACGCTAGAACAGGATAGAAACCCTACTTCTAGATACTCCATATTGCAACTTTAAGCAATCTCAGGTATTAAAAAAATAGCCAAAAGGTGGTGAGAGGCGGCTATTCTCCACAGAACCCACTCACATCAAACTAGGATTCCAAAGAATACTAGTAAGCAGTGTGAGAATAAACGGTTAACAAATACCCATCATCATCGATTGTTTAGTTGTAAGGAAAAAAAAAAAAAAAAGAAGAGAGAAAAGCTGAGGAAGACTTTGACTTATATATAAATATATCCCAGCAGGGTAACTTTGTTTTCCTCCCAAGGAAAAATTTTTCACTGATCACTCACGTTGACGCATGGTGTGTCATACTGCTTGGTAACCATCCCAACCAACCCTAACCTCCTCAACTTTTGGTCGTCTGAGAACCAATACTCCAAGAAATTTTCTTTACTTCTACACTGAACTGTGCCATTTCCCAACTCAATTCATGTCCAGTTCTATGCTGCTATTAGAACTGAGTCTTTCAATCTCCTTGGATAACTTCCTTTTAATCATATATCCTTAAATGTAAGTATCTACACTTATAACTTGCTGGCTTTTTTTGATGGATCTACCCTCCAATAATTGATATTAACTCTCCTTTTTTTTCAGATCAGAAATTCCTCATGGCTGAACGGCCCGCTGAAAGTTGGGGTACCTTGAGTGCCGAAACCCCTCTCCAGCTTTTGAAAACAACGCCTCTTACCAGAGCTGCTTTCATTGACAAACTTGCCAATCTTGCAAACAAAGAGGGTACGTGCTGCTCACCGCAACCACTCCTAAACTGACTAAAACCTGATTTCTTTCTAGACCTAAAACAGCCCGATTCGACCGAAATTGTAACGGCCATTTTTTCAAAATATCCCCACTACAATGACAGCAACTCTCGACTAGCTGCCCAAAAAGCTATAATATCCCATATCAACGGCCCCCACGGATCCGCCGTCCTTAAAACTTTGGTCAAACTGATCGCAGAGGCTACCCGCCCCGCTTCTGTCGGCAGTAACTTTACACTCTTGGAGTGGGTCAACTCGTTCATCCTTAACCAGTCCACCACCTTCGACTCGGAAAAAGATTCTGTCAAGTCCTTAATCCTCTCCCAAGCAGAAATCCTATACCACATTGTCACCTTCTCCGAAATTGAAAAGCATCAACGACAGTACCAATCGGCCCTCACAAAAACCCGTGCCACCATTGCAAAATCCCTTCTCTCCAAAAACGAAAAATCGTCCCAATTCGCAGACTTTTATATCGAAACTCTCACCTCCAAGCCCAAAACCACCCCGGAGTATATCCCCCGCCTCTTAACCATTGCCGCTCTTGCCGGCGCCTCCATTAACCTTCTATCAGCTAACCCTTCTGTCCAGAACAAGGTGGAGGCGAAAAAAGATGACCTCTTCAAAATTTATATCCAAAGTGTTCTTGGAACAAAGGTCCCTTTGACAAGGCATCTCGTCGACTCCTTTTCTCCATTATTTGTCAACTTTGTCACCCAACAAGATTTCGACAAGGTACTTGCTCCGGCAATCTCAAAAGCCATCTTACGAGCTTCTGAAAATACTCTGTCGACCATCTCAATCTCCTTCTTTTCCAACCTCTCGCCTCTTATCGACACTTCCGATTCGTTGAACTCATGTCTTCTTGCTCCTATCTTATCCTCGTTTGGCTCCTCCAAACCTCAAGTCAGAGTTTACGCCTCTGATAATCTCAAGGTTCTTTTACACTCGGCTCAACCTTCCGAGAAACTCGACAAGGTTATTGCTTCAATCGTCACCCCTCTTAAAACAAATAAAGTTACTAATCCCGAGCAACGAGTCTTTTATGGTCTGGCACTTTCCTCTGTTACTCCTTACATTGGCGGCTCCAAGCAAATTTACAGCAACCTCCTTACCACCTTGGGAAAGGATGTCAATGAGTCTTCCCTATCTTCTTTATCCGACGCCTTTTTCAAGCACCTCTTTTATGACTTGCAGAGCAACGCTGTTTTGGAGAAACCTATTCTTGACATCACCTTAAAGGGTCTCGCTGAAAAGAAGGCCAATCTTAAGAAGGTTTGGATTGACAATCTCGTGAAGCAAGTTCTGGAGCTCTCCGATTGCTCGGCTGAGCTTGAGAAATTCATTTCTGGTATCAGCAAGTCCTTGACTGACGCTTGGAAAGACATCAACAACAATGCCACTTTGGCTGTTCAAAACAAGGTTGTTACCATTGGCCATGCTGTTGTCTCTCTCATTGCTAAGCTCCATCAGATTGATGAAAAAATCGTGGTTCCCTTTGATGATGCAAAAATTATCCCCTCTTCTTTACAAAATGAAAAGGCCTCTTTCATCACCTCTTACCGTGTTTATACCAAGCTTACCGAACAAAGCGAAGTTGAATGGGCTATCCGCTCGTTGGCCGCGAGTGCCGCAGATGTGGTGGCTCTAAATGATGATGCCGTCTCCAATGACTGGGCCTTGGCCTGGATTCACTACATGGTCACACCCATCGCCCCTTCCACCTCTCGACTCGCCCTTTCTATGGTTAAAGATTTATATACAGCCCATCAGTCATTTATTGGGAAACTCTTCATCAAAAACATTTACAACATCATCTCCCTGTCGGAAAATTATAAGCCTGTTGACAATGATAATTTGTCCCATATCCCGAATACTGCCACGTTCAACCACATCCTAATCACCCTATTTTCACCCCAAAACAAGGTCGATTTATCAATTCTTGAAGATGATCTCGTCGCTCTATTCGTCATTGCTCACCATCCAAAATCTAACGTCAAGGGCGGATGGGTTTCTCTTTGCTTGGAATCCAATATTGATCCCGGTAAAGTTGTTGAAGCTCACGGTGAAGAAATGCTCAAGAATATTTTTGCTGTTTCTGATGATGCGGCTGTTCATGACGATGATGTCATGCTCGGAGCTGCCCTTTCTGCTGCTGCTACCCTTTCGTTTATCAACAGTTCCCTCGTCACTCCTAAGCTTACCGAATCAATTGTTTCAGGCCTAGATATTTCTCAATTCCCCGAGTTTGATGAAGAAAAGTTGCTTGTTTGGAACACTCCCGAAGGTACTCTTGCTAAAAACCCATTTGAAACCTCCAAAGTCTACGCCGAAAACAAAAATTCAAAAGACTATGAAACTAAGAAATGGGAAGAGTCTCTTAAAAAGGAGATTGAAGCCAAGAAAGGCACTAAACCCAAGTTCACCAAGGAACAACAAATTGTTGTCAACGAGCAGCTCAAGAAAGAAAGCGAGATTCGCGCAGAATTGAAAAAGATTTACGCCCGT
Organism: Magnusiomyces ingens NRRL Y-17630; assembly: GCA_900497715.1. Lineage (NCBI taxonomy): Eukaryota > Fungi > Ascomycota > Dipodascomycetes > Dipodascales > Dipodascaceae > Magnusiomyces > Magnusiomyces ingens. Next base: position 923,869 of record UIDE01000007.1, read on the forward strand.
GTTCATCGATCTTTATTCTTGATTTCAAAACTCTCTGTTTTGGCAACAACTGCCTACAATGGCATTGAGATTTGGTTCCCTGAGTCCATAAAGTCACTTGAGAAGCTGTTTAACACTGGCTCAATTCTTTCCATTTTCAAGGGTGAACCCTCGCGCGTTTTCATTGAACTGTCACGTAACGTGACTGATCGTATTGGAACTCACCGCGACATTGCCGGTGTTGCCATTCTTCGCGCGCTTAACGTTTATGATATTGATTCATCTGCCCTTTTGGAAAAGCACACTTTGAGAGACTTCTCCACCGGCCTTTTGTACAAGATCCAGTTCCAGAGCGAAAAGCGTCCCTTGGATTCTATTTCTCTCATCTACCTCCTCCCTCTCATTTTGCAGACCCTCGAAGGCCGTGGAGGTATTGGTACAACCGTTGATGAGGAAATTGAAGAGCAAGCCATTCTGGCGCTCAACATTCTTACGGCTCACGCTGAGGAGTTCAAACAAGAAATTACACCTAGAAAACACCTCCTTAACACTCTACTGTCATTGCTGAGCACACATCCTTCCAAGGTTAAGTCGATTAAAGACTCCTTGGTTAGAATTGTCCAAAGTATTGGTGCAACTTTTACCGATGAAGAGCTTAACTTGTTGATCAAGGCTACCGTTTCTTCTGATCTCGCCATTCGTTCCATTGTTCTTGAAATTATCGATAATGAGCTTGATATCTCCCACGTCGATTATTCCAACGAAATTTGGATTGAACGCTTTGATTCTGATAATCTCTCTGAAATGGCTGATTCCATTTGGACTGAAAACGACCTCGTTATTGATGAAACTTCGGCCTTCAAGCTTGTTTCATTCCTTGAATCCACCCACCCCTTTTTGCGTGTCGCTACCTCTAAGGCCATCACTGCTGCTGTTGAGCCATATCCCGAAATTCTCGACACTCTGTACGAAAATCTCACAGAGCTTTTTATCGAGAAAACCAAACCCCCTGTGCCTGTCAAGGACAAGTATGGTATGGCTGTCAACAATGGAGGCCCTACTGATACTTGGGAAGTGAGAAGCGGAATTGCTCTTACCTTTAAGGAACTCGCTCCTCTACTTTCCAAGGAGCTTATTGAAAAGTTCTTCACTTTTTTGATTGAAACTGAGGCTTTGGGCGACAAGAATGCTGAGGTCAGATCTGGTCTTCAATCTGCTGGAAAAACCATCATCCAGAAACACGGCTTGAATATCGTTGAGTCTCTTATTCCAATTTTTGAAGCTTATCTTTCCAAGGAAGTTAAAAAATCGGAAGTCCACGATCGTATTCGTGAAAGCGTTGTTATTCTCTATGGTGATCTTGCTTGCCATCTCAAGCCTTCGGACCCTCGCGTTACTAATATCATTGACAGACTTCTTAGTACTCTTGATACCCCTAACGAGTTTGTTCAGTACGCTGTTTCAGATTGTCTTGCACCTCTCGTTAAGCTTTTTGAGTCTCAACTTTCGGACTACTTCCAAAAACTTGAAGAAAAGCTTTTCTCTGATTCTAAATATGCTGGCAGACGTGGTGCCGCCTATGGTATTTCTGGTCTTGTCAAGGGTGCCGGTATTTCGGCCATGTCTGACTATGATTTAACCCGCATTTTGGTTGATGCTGTTGAAGACCGCCGGGATCCTAAGAAGCGTCAAGGTGCCCAGTTTGTTTTTGAGTGTCTTTCTCAAAGCTTGGGATCTTACTTCGAGCCTTATGCTCTTGAGATCATTCCTTTGATTCTCGCTAGTTTGGGTGACAGTTCTCCCGAGGTTCGCGAGGCCACTTCTTACGCTGCCCGCCAGATTATGAAGCACTCGACCGGTTACGGTATTAAGAAGCTCATTCCCATGGCCTTGGAAACTTTGGATTCTACCGCGTGGAGAGCTAAGAAGGGTGCCGTCGAGCTGCTTGGTATTATGGCTTACCTTGATCCCAGACAGCTTTCTACATCCCTTTCTACCATCATTCCCGAGCTTGTTGGTGTTTTGAACGACTCCCATCGCGAAGTTAGAACTTCTGCCAACCAGAGTTTGCAACGATTCGGTGAGGTCATTAAAAACCCTGAGATTCAGTCTTTGGTTCCTGTACTTATCCAGGCTATTAGTGATCCCACCCAACACACTGAAAAGGCTCTTGATGGCCTTCTTAAAACTCAGTTTGTTCACTACATTGACGCCCCCTCTTTGGCTCTTGTCATTCACATTTTGCACAGAGGTTTGAAAGATAGATCTGCTAACATTAAGCGTAAGGCTGCGCAAATTGTTGGTAATATGTCTATTCTTACTGACTCTAAGGATCTTATTCCCTATCTTCCCAGTATTGTTTCCGAGCTTGAGGTTTCCATGGTTGATCCTGTTCCCGCTACTCGTTCCACTGCAAGTAGAGCTATCGGCGCTTTGGTGGAGAAACTTGGAGAAGATCAATTCCCTGATCTCATTGGAAGACTCATGGCCACTCTTAAATCCAAGGATAAGATTGGTGACCGTCTTGGATCTGCCCAAGGTCTTGCCGAAATCACTTACGGTTTGGGTATTCGCAAGCTGGAAGAGCTCATGCCTATTATTCTCAAAAATGCTACCAGCTCTCAGTCTCATGTCAGAGAAGGTTTTATGCCATTGATGATCTACCTCCCTGCTTCATTCGGTGCTTCCTTCAGTCCTTATCTTACTCAAATCATTCCTCCTATTTTGGCTGGTCTTGCTGATGATGTTGAGGCTGTTCGCGAAACCTCTCTCAAGGCCGGTAGACTTCTTGTTAAGAACTACGCCACCAGAGCCATTGATTTGCTTCTTCCCGAGCTTGAACGTGGTCTGTCAGATTACAGCTATAGAATCAGAACTTCCTCAGTTGAACTTACTGGTGACCTCTTGTTCCAGCTTACTGGTGTTAGTGGCAAGACTGAGCTTAGTGAAGAAGATAAAATCATCTTTGGTGACGTTAGCAAGAGCATTGTTGATGTTCTTGGTGTCGAACGCCGTGATCGTATCTTCTCTGCTATTTTCATCTGCCGCACTGATACCTGGCCCCAGGTTCGTGGTGCTGCTGTCGAAGTTTGGAAGAGTCTTGTTTTCAACACGCCTAGAATGGTTAAGGAGATCTTGCCTACTCTTACTCAGATGATTATTCGTCGCTTGGCAAGTACCAACGAAGACCAACGAACTATTGCCGCCCAAGCACTTGGAGAGCTTGTTCGTCGTGTTGGTGGCACTTCGCTCTCTAGACTTTTGCCTACTCTCAGTGAAGGAATGTCTACTAGTGATGCTGATGCCAGACAAGGTATCTGTATTGCTATTACTGAGCTCATTGGCTCCACTAATGTTGACGATTTGGAAGCTCAACAATCCCTGTTCATTAACATTATCCGTATTGGTCTTGGTGACTCCGATGAAAAGGTTAGATCTGCTGCTGCCAAAGCCTTTGACTCTCTTCAAAGTGCGATTGGAAACCAGATTCTTGACAAGATTTTGCCCGATCTTATCAAAATGCTCCAGTCGGAGGATTCGGCTGAAAATGCACTTGCTGCTTTGCGCAAGATCATTTCTACAAAGGGCTCTGTTGTTTTCCCTATTATAATGCCCACTTTGTTGGCCCCACCAATGACTATTTCTAACGCTCGCTCTCTCGGTGCTTTGGCTGCTGTGGCAGGCCACGCTTTGGTAAAACGCTTGGAGCAAATCATTGATACTTTGGTCGATGCTGTGATTAGCGCCAAGGACGAGGAATCAAAGACAGAATTTTCTTCATCATTGGACGCAGTTATCTTGTCTATTGATTTTGATGAGGGCACTCATATTCTCATGCACCATATGCTCACGCTTGGCCGTCACTTGGAGTCACCTCGTCGCGAGATTGCTTTCAGCCATATGGCAACATTTTTCGCAGAAAGTACTTTGGACTACTCAGATTACACTGAAGACTGGGTTCAACTTTGTATCTATTCTTTGGAAGATTCCGACGAAAAGGTCATTAAAGCTGCATGGACCTGTCTTACCAGTCTCGTTAAGGCACAGCCAAAGGATGTACTGGAAGAGCTTGTTAAGCCCACCAGACAAGCCCTCAAAACTACATGTGCAGCTGGTCAGGAACTTGCCGGCTTTGCTCTACCCAAAGGCCCAAGCTGTGTTTTGCCCATCTTCTTGCAGGGTCTCATGTATGGAAGCAACGAAAACAGAGAAGTTGCAGCTTTGGGTATTGCTGATGTTGTTGAAAGAACTAGCGCTGCCAACCTCAAGCCATTTGTCACCCAGATCACCGGTCCCCTTATCCGTATTGTCGGTGAACGCTTTTCTTCTTCTATTAAGGCAGCAATTTTGTTTACTCTCAATGCTCTTCTTCTCAAGATTCCTGCATTTTTGAAACCATTTTTGCCTCAATTGCAAAGAACTTTTGCAAAGGCTCTTGCTGACCCCCACAATGAAATTCTCCGTTCTCGTGCCGGCAAGGCTCTCAGCACTTTGATTAAACTCCAAACAAGAGTTGATCCTCTAATCACTGAGCTGATTTCAGGTGCTCGCAACACAAATGATGAGGCTGTTCTTGTTTCAATGCTTGAAGCACTTTCTGAAATTATGTTGAATGCTGGAAAACTCATTAATGCATCTTCCAAGACTTTGATTCTTACCTTTATTGATGAGCAACTTGAGACTGCCGACTTTGCAAAGAGAAAGAACCTTGCTAAGCTCGTGGGTGGTGTTGCTAACGCAATGGACAACGAGGAGCTTGAAAAGTTTATTTCTGCAAGAATCATTCAGAACCCTGACCAGAAATTTGCGTCATTGGCTCTTAACGCTTTATTGAGAAGTGCAGGATTGAGAATCAGTGAAGCAGGTGTTAGTACCGAAATTGCTCATTACATCATTGACAATATCAACCCCTCAGATGATGAAGTTTCCTTGAACTGCGTTCGCGCCGCTGGCAAATACTTACTGGACACTTACTCACCTCCCAATTCCAAGGAAGACAGTAAGGATAACGATAATGCTGTGAAGTTGAACTTTGACTACAGTCCTGAAATTATCTCTGGAATTGTTGCTAAGCTTTCTGCTGCTACGGTGAAATCTCCATCAATTTCTTCTGAAACAAGAAGATTATCTTTTGTTGTCATTCGCACTGTTGCCGCACACAAATATGATCTCTTTTGTCAAAATGAGAGCTTGGATGTCTTGGTTCCAGCTATTTTTGCCTGTGTACGTGATAGTATCATTCCCGTCAAGCTTGCTGCAGAAAAGGCCTTCATTCAAGTTTTGAAACTTACTGATGATCTTTTGTTGACTTCTGGAAAAGAGGGCGTTGCTCCTTCCATTCCTACGTTTGACAAGTGGTATAAGCATGCGGTTGATGATAATGTGTTGGCTGGTGCTATTCCAAGATCTATTTCTGAGTTTACAAAGCGCGTTGGTCAAAAGCTTGCTCTTGCAGAGGTTGATCGTATTCAAGCCGGTGGTGATTACAGTGCCGTATTTTCTGACAGAATTGAAGATGAGATGGATGTTTGGGCTATTGGAACCCTAGACCTGGAAAAGGATGAAGAGTAAATGTAATTTTTAATGTAAATGTTTTTTTTCTATAAAATAAATTTATTGATAAATAATGCAATATTTGAAACGAATGGAGTTATGAAAAAGAGAGTAACAGGGATAAATTGTGTACGTGAGGTAGAGAGAAAGAGGCATGCATGTGGGTATTTTATATGGCAGAAAAACTCACTGAAAACTTGTTTGATTTCTATAAACAAAATGATTTTATTGTGGAGGCGCCGGTAGAGTATGAGAAATTGTACTATTTCGAGAGTCTAACGAGCCAGAGGTATTGGGAGGCAACGCCGAATGAATGGGAAGCTGCACTGGGTTTCGAGATGACATATTTTGTTGATGGATAATTGTGGAGTCAATAGGAGGAGCTGGAACACTCGGTCCTGCTTGAGAAGTCGAATCAACCGAGCTTTGAACTTTTGATGAGGATAAGTCGTTACTAGTCATGTTTGTTGTATTTGTATTGTCGGCCAAAACTAGCTGGGAAGACTGTGATTGATACTGTTGCTCTGGGGTTTGACTTATTTTCGAATACATATAATGCTGTGGGATGGGTCTTGAAGTGACTCCGGCTGCAACTGTGGAGGTATCCACAGGAACCGAATGCTGTTGGGTAGTTCCTGAGGGTACGGCGTAGGAAATGGACGGTAAGACGTTGCTCTGTGGGGTTGTGTAGTAATTTCCATGGAATGGTATCCACATCGGTGGTTGTTGAGGATGTTGGGGCATAGGCTTCATCTCAATCGAACCTATCTGTCTGGGTAATTGGTCGGTAGCGCTCGCATGTGAATTTTCTGCGACCTGAGACAGTTGAGGATTGGGAGGTGGAGCTTGAAGCAGGTGGGGTTGCTGAATCTGCGGAGGGGCTTGATTTTGGGGATTTTGATGATGGGCAGCAGCAGCAGCAGCAGACATTGCAGCCGCTTGTTGCTGTTGAATTCGGAATTGGTCTATTTGCTTCTTACGTTCCGCAGCAGCTAGAACTTGAACTGTTCGTGTCAAATTAGTTGGGTGATAGATGAAGGTTTTGATATCAGCAACAAATAAAGGGTAGAGAATATCCACGATTCTTTCACGTGTAGAAAATTCTAACGCCCGTTCGTAAGGAATCCATACTCCCTTTAAATACATTGTTCCGATTTTGACAACATGCCTTATTTTTTCGCTTTTCAAAATGCCGTCTCGTCTGCCTCTTGTCATGCCGGCGACATTCAAAAGTTTTGTCCCGTTAATCATGTTATTGTCTTCTCTCCGTGCTACACAGATCCCTTTTACTTCTACTTGAAAGCATAGCGTTCCCTCATCTTCCCAAAGCGATGTTGTCACGCGCGGCTTTATTCCACCAGCTGGGGGTATTTGGCCAATGGCATCTTCCGAAGGTTGGATTGTTCCCAGCATAGAAGGAAACTGAGCAGCTGCATTTAACGAAATTGCAGAAGGTGCGGGTGCTTGATGAGAGAATCCCATATAATGTGGCGCCGCCGACAGTTCATAAGACATATGTGGCGGCGGTGCCGCGTGAAATTGATAATATGCATTTGGTTGAAAAGGAAACGCTGGTCCTGGGTGATTTGGGAGGTAGGGTTGTGGAGGAATTGACGGTTGTAATTGAAAATGGGGTTGAGGTTGAATCTGTGGTTGTAAATGGGGTTGATGGATTTGTTGATTTGGATTGTGCTGCTGGGAGCCTGGTGTGAGTTGAGGGTATGGCTGTATCTGTAATGGAGCCTGCACTGGAGTAGATTTCGGCACTTCTGTTTCCACTTGTGGTTGAGATTGAGGTGGATGCTGAGGTTGAGATTGAGAGGGATTTTGGGATGGTGGAATTTCAAATTGTAGTTGATGCTGTAATGGTTGTTGTATAGATGGTTGTAGAGATGGTTGTAAAGATGGTTGTATAGATGGCTGTAGAGAGGGTTGCATGGGCGGCTGAGGAAAAGGTTGTAATGCTGATGGTAGTTGTGGATGCAAATTTTGATGTGATTGGGGTATAAATGACCCTTCTTGTTTTATTTGCTGATTTGATTGAGGCTCGTCTTGTATTCGTTGGACCGCATTTTGTTTTTGCTGTACATTTGATTGATCAGAGAATTCCGTAGAGGAAGAAAAAACATTATTGGACATTGTATTTGGTGTTGAAGACTCTGAACTAACAGGTTTCAGTTGAAAATCTTGTTTATTTGGAGGTGAAAATGGATGCTGTTGAGAAGGCAGTACCATGTTATTTGCTATTGGATAGGCTAAAGATGTCATATCTGAATGACAGAGTTAGTCATATTGTTGAAAGTTAATGGCACTGCAGGCAGCGCAGGAAGTTGGGACGATTATCTATTTTGAAATAATGATATATTGATCTTTTAAATGGCTATTAAGTGTATTTGTGTATAAATATAATTGAACGAGTTGATCAAATACAAGCAAGATGAGTAAAAATATCTAGAAAAAAATTAGTTGTTAAACCAAAGTTGTCATAAATGGTGTCAAAAAAATGAAAGAAAGAAAAATGTTTTCCAAATGAAAAGGTGTTATAAAATGGGTTTAATTGTTTAATGAGACCAACTTTTTTTTCAAGTCAAAATGAGGCTGAAAAGGGTTTTGAAAGTTTTTATTAAAAATGAGGGTTTAAAAGATGGGATGAAGGGAAAAAGTCATGTTTCGTTTTGAAGACCTTTTGGGGAATTTGGGTTTTATTTAAATCTTGTTCCAGTGCTATAAAAGAATATTATCAAAATATGCTTAACAAGGTTTTTTTTTAGTTTTTTTAAAAAATTATTAAACAAAAAGGTATAAAATACTACTAAGAAGTTAAAAATCAATATTATCTTCGACATAATCATTTTCTTTTTATGTTTTTAGGCATTAGTTTTGGAGTTGAAAAAATCATTTTTTTCAAAAAAATATTTCCTTAAATCATTTAGGAGATAGTATTAAAAAGCCCACATAAAGGAATTGCAAAAAAGAATGTGAAAATAAATTGAGTTAAGATTTTTTTTAAAAAATGTTGGCAGCTGATTTTGTTTCTAATATAAAACGCAAAAAAAATTAAATCAACAGGATAAGAAGGCAGAATAGGTAGAAAAACAAAAAATCATTAAAGGAGTTTTTTAGGTCATTTATTCAAAGCTTACTTTTAAATCATCCGTATTGATTCTTAATATCGATGGCCAGACTGGATTTGAAGAGAAAAAAACAAATAAGGAATCTACTTTATATTTATAAAAAACACAAGAAATTTCATTTATAAACTTATATAACCTTTTCCAACAATACCATAGCTTTTGTGACAAACGGACATCGTATGGATATTCAAATAAAAAAAATAGTTTATATAGAATAAGAAAAAAGTTCAAAATTCACAAACTTATATAATTAGGATTTAAGTTTTTTTAAAGATATTTTGATCAAAACTAGGTTTTTTTTTTGTACTGCTCACCGATAACTGATCCCTTCAGTTTAATAAGGCTTAATATGGATATGATTTGAATACACTCTTCAAATGTATATTTGAATATTGAATGGGAAACATATATAATGGGTATTAGAAGTCCAGAAAAAATATTTTTAATGTTTCAACACATAAAATCAAAGATAGTAGTATACGTAAATAACACTAACTTTTATATTTTTTTAAAAACGTCGTTTTGTTAGGTTTTACGACATGGAGGCAATAAAACCTTACTTGGATACAGAACTTAGCACTGTAAAGGCACTTTTCAATAATTCGACAAGAAAAAATTTTTTAAACATCAATTAGGACCTAAGTGTAAGGATAGTGACAGTAATATTCCAAAAGTGGGTTTTTTGGATGGTTAAGTAATGATAATAGGTTCTGCTTTGCTAATATTTTAAACCCTCAATGAATAAGCGTTTATAAACACAAAATTAATGGCAATGACCTGATTTCAAATCAGTACTGTAAACAAACAATTTATATATAGAAGATAAAAGATTAAAGCGTAAACAAATAGAAGAAAAAGTTAATATTCAGTTGGTTTCAAACCTAAACAAATCTGGAATTTAACAAAGTTTTTAAGGCTTATAACTAATAGCTATTATTGGCGTTTTTGGTTTTTTTATGACATCAAATAATTAGTGTTTTTTTGCCACAAGTATAACAATATACCCATAAAGTGCAATAGCAACTTGGTGTCCAAAAAAAGGAAACAAGTAGACCTACTTAAGTAATTAAGTAAATCATTGATTTTTCCACTTTTTTTTGTGAACTACTCCTTTAACTGGTGATCATAATGGGCCTAGATAGTTGATTAGGATTTACTAACAGGTTTAAAAATTGTGAAAAAAGCTTAAAATAAAGTCAAACAAAGTTAGAATTATAATCTAGGGGTGTATTTACTTTTAAAAAAAACACACTTCTATTTATTATGGCTCAAATAATTTATATAAAAAATAATAATAATGACAAATACTCCCAATGAATAGTGTCAATGAGCATTAAAGCCATTCAAAAAAAATATTCCAGATTTAGCAGATTTGGATTTTTAACGAATATAAGCATCTGACACATTACAAATTTAGGTATTGCGCAGATAGGCTGCGTAAAAACAAAAGGATTATTCAAGCCAACTTATGAAAATGTGATACATGTTGTATCATCATTATTATCGAGTTAAATTTAAATTTTTTATGGTGCTTCCATTGGAGTCCAAATTTAAGTTGAGTATTGTGTTTATGAAGCTAGTTTTTGTAAATTTATTTCACAGGTTATTAAGTTTTCAAGTCTTGATCTTGTCGGGGTTTTTTCTTACAGGTCCATACTATTGTATCATCCATTAAAACAAGAGGCGCATTTTTTGCTTTTTGAAGGCACAATTAAGTGGTGTTATATACATATTTATTGGTAACTTATATTCAATTTTATTAGTCTTTCTGACAGTAATTATTTTTGTTAAAAAAGATTGTACTACAGATGACAATAGCCACCAGAAGCTATAGCAGTTCAAACCGTAACACAATGTGACATAGATAAACAATTGGAATAAAATACTAGCTTAAATATATGCATTAAAACTTTTAATTTGATAGTTCTAAGTATCTTGAAACTGAATACGGTATTAATTTCAGGCTCATTGACATGAAAAGCTCATGATATTGGGAAATTTTCACAAAAAGCAAAAGGCTTCAGTACAAATATAATATTATTGTTGAATGTCGGAATGGGAAACTGTCTCAGATGAATGTTACACACAGGAGGTATTTCGCTTAAAAATGATATCACTCAATGTTGAATGTAACACAACTGTTGAAAGATTGATTAGCTAGTCTTAACCACTTGACCAGTTTTTATTAATTTGTGTACTTATGAATGGTTTTTTTTCATTGTGAAACAATTTCGGAAACCTCAGAAAATACTGCAGTAACTTAATGGTCGACTTCTTAGGTACAAGATTTACTCGCAGCGAGCCGTCAAAAGATTGCGGGAAGGATATCATTTTCGGAAAAAAATGCCCAGATTTGACGTGAAGACCGTTGTTGCTTAGACTATTGCATGAAGAAAAACGAATGTTAGGTTTTAAACATTTCAATCCTTTATTCTTAAAGCATTTGAGATGCAGCACCATTTAATTCAACACAATATTAATAATAACAACAAAAAATTAATTACAATTTTTTATGGGGTTTCATTTAGCAGAATGGACTGAAGCGCATTATTATTCAAAATTTTGGTTAAATGATTTGGAAAAGAAGTTTTTTTTTCCAGGATTACGAATAAGAATGAACTAGGATTTGAATCAAAAATTCATTTGTATTATATAATAGTTTATTAATGATTAGTAACAGAATATTAATTATTTTATACAGAGAGGTAAGGCTTAAGAAATTAAGAGGCGGTTTAAATATCTATGGAATCACCAGTAAGCCATTTTGTTGTAATAATTAAGACCAGGTATAGCGATTAATAAAAAGATAATGATGAATGAATCAGTTCATACATGTATTTTGTTTCTCGTTAAAAAAAACCTCAGTTTGTTAAATCTTACATTCCTTAATTTAAGTTTTTCGTTTCGCTCTTTACATTCAAACCCTTAATCGTCCGCCTAGGTCACGAACAAATTATGAATAAAAAACAATAGATTGTGAATCAAGTAAACAAACACTTAAACCCTAATGAATCATGTACTTTTTATTATATGTATATAAATGTAGCTCATGTTTATATCTATATCAATATTTTTCTTTTCCTTTTTTTTAAAAAAAAACTGCCACATGAACGCTTCATGTTAAATAATGAGTTTAGCAATTAATATTGGTCTCATTTATATTTTTTTTTCTTTGACTAAGGCAATTTGGACAACGTTATACGCAGAAAGCAATCTACAGGCTTATGTTTATTTGTCCAATAATGTCTTATTATTAGTGGGGCCAGCAACCCAATCCCCGCTGCCAATGAGAGAAATAGCACAACCTCCGCCGAATTCAACTCTTGCATTGACAACTAATGATACCCTTGTTGCCTTTTACGGATCTTCATTTTGTCAACCATTAAAAATATTGACATATTCTGTAACAGAAAACAAATGGAGTAAACTTTCACTGGATTTGCATGATGCTTTACCTCCAAATTACATGGAAAACTCGGTGTACATTTCCTCCCCATCAAGATCTTCAATTTATATATACGGTGGAAGAAATTTGACGAGCTCCTGCGAAATTTTCCCTTTGGATTATGATTTCTCCAATTCTTTTAAGAACTTGGAAGTTTTATCAATCATTGAAAATCAAACTCATGTTTCTAACAATATTGTGGAGTTTGATTTCATAAATCAAAGTTTCAAAAAAGTGTCAACGGACTTTGAAACCACGGAGATTTTTGGTGCGGGAATATTTCACAAATCCAACTCATCGTCTCTTATTATAGGAGGCAAGACGTCTCGGGGATGGATTGGAACCAACCAGTTATCAATTTGGGAATATTCTTCATGGGTGTTTACATCTGTCAATAACTACGAAAAAGTGGACTCGCGGACCAATCCACTGATATTACCACTACTAACTCCTCTTAACTCCAGTAGTTATTGGGATGTGAATTTTGAATTATCCAAACAAGTGGAAAGCTTTTTAGTGATTGGGGGAAGTGTTAATGGGCATGATGCTTTACCCTTTGTAACAAGCTTGTCGTTCAATAGTAGCACGGGATGGATATGGAACTCGCCAGCTACACAAAAGATGTTTAATCAATCCACAATTTTAGGTGCAGTGACATTTGGAGACATTTTGATTGCGTTTTTTCCGGAGGATAATAGTAAATCATTGAGAAGAAATGGGGACGGTTTAAATGTCCAATATATTAACATACATTCCTGGGAAAAAATCGAAAATTATTCTCCTTTAGATTTACAAATTCAAAGTTTAAAGGAGATCTCACCAAGTGTTGAATCTGGAAACCCTGTAAACCTTAAGGATTCGAACACCTCTATTAACTCGTCCTCATCTAGTAGTACAACTTTAAATGAACCCTCTCCGACAGAGACTTTCGAAACAGCGGAAAATGAAGACGCCTCAGGGAAAAGCACAAAAATCGCACTTTCTGTGGCCTTACCTTTATCTTTAATTTTTTCTGTTGCGCTGTTTGCAATCTTATATCGAAGGTGTGCAACAAAATGGATTACTCAGGGGGAAAAATGGGGAAATAGATTACAGACACCTGCGTCCCAATATTTTGGTCCCTTAATACCTCCAGAGCCTCTGCAATCAACAGGCTCAGTGAAATACCCAGACTTTTATCGCTCTGAGTCAATTAACAGCTGGACAGAAAAAAAGCTGTTTTACGAAATGAATATTTCTCAAGAACAAGGTCAATCGAAACCATTAGGAACTTCAATTCACCAGGAGCCATACCAATTGGTAAAAAGTGTACCAAAAGCAGTAAGATCGCCCAAAAACGTTAAATCAAGTCCATATGTGGGAGGATTTGTATGTGATGATGGATCTATTCCAATAGAAGAAGAGCTTCAAGAAATAAATTTCATTAGGCCATATGAACCAAAGTCTTTGTCTACCCCCAACTTTTCAAATTTCCAAGGTCCAAATAAATCGCAAGGCTTTGTTCTACAGGGGATGAGTGCACTTTTTAAGAATTTTGGATCAAAAGAAAGGAAAAGTTATCAGTGCCTTGAAAACTGTGAAAACGGGACCGGGTCACCAACTCTTTTAAAAACTGAAGGCAATCAAGCCTCGCGGTCAAATGGAAGCCCCTATCCAAACTCGACGCAAGACTATCGTCAGCTATTCCAAGTTGATGGATTGGAATATGGACGAGGACCGAGGTTTGAACATGCTGGTGTGCACACTATTGAAACGGCTGAGAAACCAGATCAAGTTGACGGTGACTACAACGACGACAGCGACACTCTTGAGGACATTTTCCGGGGGAGGGAAGTGCAGATTCTTGTTTCTTCTCGACGACGAGGACAGCTGCGGGTAACAAATCCCGACCCCGCAACAAGCCGCACGAACAGCCTAAGGCCGGCGGCTGGAATTTCAGCCGTGACGGAGGAAAGTGAGGAAAGGATGGGGCAAGAACAGGACCAAATTATGGAGAAATTGGAAGTGAGAAAAAAACGGGTCGGGGTGTCCGAGAAAAATGGAGTAAACGAAGAGGAGATATTAAAGCAGATCAAAGAGCAGAAAAGATACAACAGTGATGATTCTGATGGTACGAGGGCTGTTTCCAGTGGAAGCACGTTTGGACAGCTAAGGAAAGGGAAGGGTAAAACTTTTACTAATATAAACGGGTTGAAATAGTAATAATTTATACATAAAGTTCGTGAAAAAAAATCTTGTCTAAATACCTTTCTTAATCTTAAGCGGAAGACTTTTGAACGTAAGAGAAGGTAGACTCACGCGCAGCCTGGATAAGCAGAGCATCAGCCAAAACAAGAGCAGCCATAGCCTCAACAATGGGGACGGCACGGGGGACAACGTTGGGGTCGTGTCTGCCACGAGCGGCAAGAACACCCTCATCACCGTTGTAGTTGGCAGTCTTCTGCTCCTGGGAGATAGTGGCAGGAGGCTTGAAGGCGACTGAGAAGTAGATGTTTTCGCCGTTGGTGATACCACCCTGGATACCACCCGAGTAGTTGGTCTTTGTGCGGAATTTTCCAGTCTCAGGGTCCTTGTAAAAGGGGTCATTGTGCTTGGAGCCAGACATGGTAGCACCAGTGAAGCCGGAGCCAATCTCAAAGCCCTTGGTGGCAGGGATGGAAAGCATTGCATGAGCAATGGTAGCTTCAAGCTTGTCAAAAACGGGCTCACCGAGACCGACAGGGATGTTGCGGACAACGCAAGTAACAACACCACCAACACTGTCCTTGGCGTCTCTGTGCTCCTCGACGAGCTTGGTCATCTTAGCAGAAGTCTCGGGGTCGGGGCATCTGATGGGGCCGGCCTCGTCGACCTGGTCGCGGGTGATTGTGTTGAGAAGCTCGACAAACTTAGGGTCGGAGGGATCACGGTTCATGCTGACGGGGCCGACGGCAGAGACGAAGGCAACAATTTCGACACCAGACTTGAGCTTGAGGATCTTCTCAGCAATGGCGCCGGCAGCAACACGGCCGATGGTTTCTCTAGCAGAAGAGCGGCCGCCACCGGAAGAAGCCTTGATGCCGTACTTGGAAAGGTAGGTGTAGTCGGCATGGGAGGGTCTGGGGAAGCCGTCGGAGTCCTTGTTGGTCTCGGTGTAGTCGTGAGGTCTCTGGTCCTTGTTGTTGACAATCATTCCGATGGGAGTGCCGAGGGTCTTGCCGAACTCGGTGCCGGACTGGATGATGACCTGGTCGGCCTCATTTCTGGGGGTCGAAAGCTTGCTCTGGCCGGGTCTTCTGCGGGTGAGCTGGGGCTGGATGTCGGCCTCGGTGAGGTCCAAGCCTGGGGGGACTCCGTCGACGATGCAGCCGACAGACTTGCAGTGGGATTCGCCGTAGGTGGTGACCTCTGAAGAAGAGAAGCAGAAATAAGGTTAGATGGGGATGGGAGAAGTTGAAGGGGTGGGATTACATACTGAAGATTTTTCCAAAGGTAGACATTGTTGAGGTGATGGGGTGATTAGAGAAAGAAAGTCGGCAAGTGACGGAGGGGGAGGAGGTTTTGTAGAATTTTTTTTTTGGCCATGATCTGCCTGAAATTTTTTAAACGCAGAGTCATAGCAGAATCACGTGGTTATGGCGTGGTGGTCATTTTGGCGGGTTTCCGTAGGCTCGTTTAAGGGGATTTTTTCTTCCCCGTTGCTCTCTTCTTTGTGACCACCCAAAACTTAAACAGCAACACGCACTCATCAATAGAATGGGCCTCCAATTCGTATCTGCAAATATCACCGGGATCCTGGTGGCTCTGGTTTGCATTCTCCTGGGTATTGCTTTGACTGTCTACAGGACAGGTAGTAATCTCCCCGGCCGTCGCAAACGCAACTCACAGCCCACAATTATAATTGCGGGGCCTCCATCTGGCGGCAAGACATCACTCTACACTCTGGTAAGAAGACTGCTTCTTTTCTGAATAACTAGATAGCTAACAGGACGGATTTTTTTTTACACTTTCAGCTGACTACCGGCAAGGTTGAAGATACCGTTACCACCCAAATACCCAATGTCTATAATTCCTTTAGTATTCCATTTGACTCAGAAACCGATGCCTCGCGCATTACCCTGATTGATCTACCCGGCCACCCCAAGCTAATACACCACCTGGATGAAGCTTTACTTGTCAACTCCAACATCAAGGGCATTTTGTTTGTGCTAGACAGCGCTGGTGGAACGCGAGGAATCGAGCAGGCTGCTCAGTATCTTTTTAGGGTGCTTTCGCGGACAGAGTATCGCCTGGGTGGCATTGACATGATGATTGCCTGCAATAAGGCCGATTTGTTCAGCATGGTGCCTGCGGCCAAGTTACGCAAAATCCTTGAGAAGGAATTGACCTTTATTCGGGATGCTCGCGCCCAGGGACTGGGAACCGTTAAGAATGAAGATACTCTTGGCGGACAGGCAGCTGCAAAGGATAACGCAGAGGACGACGATGTGGAAGGAAGCTGGCTGGGCCAAGGAGAGCCAATCGATTTTAGCAAGCTGGATGGAGAGATTGCCATTGCAGATGGTAGTGTTAAGACCAAGAGCGTGGAGGCATGGAAGCGATGGATTGAGGGTGTGGGTGTCAACTAGGGTATACATATGCTTGTGTATATACTCTATCAGCTCCTTGGATAAGGAAATTTTAAGCATCACTTGTATCGAAGACAGTTGATAAACTTGTTCACATAAAACTATTAAAAGTGGAATATATATAAATATTTAAAAAAAAAATGTAGTTTCCAAAATAGTAACTGATTTTAGACAAATGTCTCAAGATTCTTATAGAGGCGCATCCCCATTGTTTGGATCATCGCCTCCAGATTTAGGAGGAGGCGGTTGTTGCGTATCGGAGCCGTCTGTTGGCTGGGATGGGTCTGGTTCCTGCTTTTTCTCCGAGCCCGGAATATGGGTGGGGACTTTGGGGAAAGTGAGCGGATTGCTGAGCATCTGGTCGACTTTTTTGCTCAGTTGCGCCGAGCGGTGGGAGTTGATACGCATGATATAATAGTGTTTTTCCAGATTGAAAACCCGTGGAGGCTTGTCGACGATTGCCTGGAGCGATTCTTGAGTTTCCAAAAGCTTATCGAGAAGAGCTTGTTCCCGATCCCACGGGTTGCTGCTTGTAGCTGCAGCAGAGGCTTCCTCCTTATCCTCTTCCTTTTTATCATCGGGCTTCTTGGCTGTGTCCTTTGGTTTTTTTTTAAAAAAGGAAGTGAGATAGCTAGGCTCAGCTTCTTTGCGTTTGGCGGCTACGGACTGCGAAAGAGCCGAGATCTCGGGTTCAATCTGAGCCAGTTTTGACTTTGCCTTATCAACCTCTGGATCTATGACGGGTGTTGCAAACCCGCCATCTTTTAAATGGACCTCACATACGTAAAAAAAATCAGCCTAAACAAAAATGGTTTGTAGTTGTTGTTGTAATTCGCCGTAAAGTCTGCAGATTAGATGGATAAGAATTTCTCACAAAGAAATGATAAGCTGTGAGTGTGTGGAGGATGGGAACGAGAACGTCATTCTCACGTACGTACCTTGCCATCATTGGACACGAGAACGGTTGCAGTGGGTTTGCAGCAGATAAAGCAAGCACGAGACGATGTTTGGGCCACAAGTCTTTTGTGGTAGATGTTTTTGAAGGGAGGAACTATGGGCTTTGAAGCCATGGTGGTGATGGGCGGTTGTGGAGTCGGCAGGTGTTTGGATTCAAGGCACACAAAAAAACGAGCGGACACAAAGAAGAGGTTTTGTATGAGAGGCAGGTGGGTGATTGTTGTAATTACAAAAGCGTGGGAAATACGGGGTTTTTGTGGCCGGTTGTAACAAAAAAAGGATGGCCGGCAAACTTTAGTGTTCTCAAAAATGGAGTTTTCAAAAAAAAATTGCAAACTTGCTTCCCTTTTCTTTCTTCTTTCTATGCTTCTTTCCTAGACCTCAATACTACAGTCCTCTATACCTAGAAACTCTGGGAGTGGTTTTTTTTAACACCTATTTGAAACCTGTTTTGTCATTTGGTTTGTCAGAGGCAGCCGTTTTTTAGGGGGGGACAACCTTTATCAAAATTTTAAAAGTTGGGTACAGTTAAATTCCAAAATTCAAATTACAAAAAAAAAGTTTATCAATTCTGGACAAGTCACTTCTTTCCTTCTTTTTTATATATAAATATCCTTTTAGATTTTGGTTTATCATCAAGAACACTATTCTCATAATGGCTTTCAAAAAAAAAAAAACTTTTTTCTACGCTGGCAGCCAAAAACTCCCTGAAAGTGGGGACGGGGCTGCACAACAAGGCTCTTCAGCAGGACCTGGAGGAAGCGGCGGCTACAACCGGTATAACAGATACAACAGAAGTAACAACTACAACAGGAATGGCAGCAGTGGTGGTGGCGGCGGCGATGCGGAAGATGCAGCTTTTGCAAACTCTGGACCTTCCATCACACTTCAAGTAAGTTTAGTGGGCTGACACGCGTGCTTTAGAACAAAATGGCTAGACTGTACCATATGCTAACAGTAAAACTAATAGCTGGACAAACGAAAAAAAATCACAGTACGCTCATACCATGGAGTCAAGTTGGTTGATATCAGAGAGTTTTTCACAAAGCGCAATGACGACGGAATGCAGCAGGAACTGCCAGGCAAAAAGGTACGTACTTTTTATGTGGGGGAGAGAAGATGTGTCTTCATTTCGCATTAAAAAGTTTCCAAGCTAACATGTGATTGTAGGGTATCTCATTGACAGAAGATGCTTGGAACAAGCTGGTAAGCCAGGTCGATGCAGTTAAAGAAGCGCTAGCCCAGCTGGACGACCCGGCAGCTGCGGCGGCAGCGGCTGCAGAGGCTGCCACAGCAGCTTCTACCACACAAGAGGAGCCGAGCAAAAAGAAGCTCAAGACCGAGGATGGTTCGGCCAAGGCCGTTGAAGAGCGGAAAAAGCCCAAGAAGAAGACTAACGAGGAAGAGGACGCGGAATTGGAAGATTCTGAGGATGAGGAGGACGACGACGTCAAGCCCATCCGGCTCGCAAATCACCCCACAATTAGCACGAGCACGGCTAGCCGGGAAGCCAATTCTTCGGATGACGATTCATCGTCGGAAGAGGAGGGAAAAGACGATGTTGCTGGCGAGTTAGAGGCTGCGATTCTAGAAAACGAGCTTGCGGAAAATGATGACGATGATGATGACGACGATGAAGATGATGACGATGACGACGAAGAGGAAGAGGACGAGGAAGAAGACGAAGTCGACATTGGGTCTAGAGTAAAGGGGGTCAAGCCTGGAAAATCGAGGCAGGATGACAGCGAGAGCGAAGAAGAGTGAATTGCGAGGTGATGACGATGACGAGGGAAAAGGATATTTGTCTATGTCGATGTACATAAGTTACTGAAAATCAATTTTACTGAACAATGAGATACCGGGTATGTTTTGGGGCCCGGATTAAGCTACTCGTGGTAAGACCATGCATGTGTTTTTGTAAATCGCACGCACTGTAGCCACGCGCCTCGGCTCGTGTGTGTGCATTCCACGTGAGCACGCGTGTGGCATGCGTGTCTGCGGGTCCCACTTTCATGTTTATGTATTTCCTAAAGAGGAATTTTTTTGCGATAAGACATAAATAATAATATTTTTGAAAATTGGCCGAAAAAATATTTTTGAAAAAAAAAAAGGTTTTGATGAATTGTCTTTGCATTCCGTTGGAGAGGGGGAGAGAAAAAAAACTCATAATTGATGCCCAACTAGATGAGATGAGAGGAACAAACCGCGCGTGCAAATCTTGTTGCGGAAGATAGAAACATTTGTTTCTCGCCCAAGCAGCCGGCAGGCAAGGCGCGGTCGAAACAGACTTTTTGCGTGCCTGTTCCTGATTCACTTTGGGAATCCCCTGGAAGCCTAAATCTGCGAGAGACAGCTGGTGGTCCTTCCCAGCTGATGTCTGTGATGCCTAGCTGCTGATATCGATGCCACAGCTGTTGTTGTTGCTATTGTTGGTTCCCGTTATTCATATGTTACTGTACAGTTGCTTTTGATTTAAATGAAATCTCCAAAAAAGAAAGAAAAAATTATTTTATTTACCAGAAATTATAATAACTACAAAATAATAATTTGAAAAGTCGAGTAAACGGAATTCAAGGAACAAGAGATTTTCTCATGGGTAAGATACGACATTTAGTAAAAAAAACAGGCGGGATCTTAGGTGAGTTTTTTCTCTGAAGGAAAATCATTTTAATAATTACACTCACCAATTTCATAATAATATCGTAAACATGTTTAAAAGAAATATGAAATTGCACAAACAGAATGGAGAACGTAAAAATCATGTCGATATACAAAATTATAAACAAAACACGCGTCTATCACTTGGAAAGTAAGAAGCTGAAGAGTATAAATACAAGTAAGCTTTCAGACAACGTAGGGTGTATGTGTGGGTGAGAAAGAACGAAAGACAGAGAAAGGGTTTGTCTAAATAATATTATTATACTGACTAAATGACCAAACAAACAGCACAGCAACATTTTCGCGTTTGTTTTTGTTTTCCTTTTTTTTCTTCTTCCTCTTTCTCTATTTCCACTTCTTTCTCTTGATTTTTTTAATTGAAAAAATATAAAGATATACAAGTTATAAATCTTTGTGGTTGATAATTGGGGGGACTTTGTTCACGCTAATATTTACTTTTGTTTTTATTAATATTTTGGCGCTAGTAAAAACAATTTAGATATACATTCCTGTACTTTTATAAAAGATATCAACCAACCTCCATTCCTAATCTCACTATATATTCCACAACAACGATAGCACTACAATCAATCATGGTAGATCCAATCGACACCGGTCCCCCAATAAAGACGACAGAATCCAGCGATATGAAAAAGAAGACGAGAAAAAAGTCGCTCCCATCAGCAAGCTCATCTCAGCGCAAGAGCTCGTCCCCAAAATCCCCAGAAGATATCAACAATGCAAAAAACAATAATGCGACAGACCCAGAAACAACCCCAAGGACCAAACAGCCAAAAGGTAAAAGCGTTAAAACCCAATCATCCATCACTAGCAAACGACCCTCGCCCTCACAAGTGGCCCACCGATCCTTCCGATTTATGGTCGAAACAACATCTTCCAAAGATGGCAAATCACTCGACGAATCCCGCATCCAGTCTGCCATCGGCCTTGTCGAGGAAAAGGGGCTGTCGCGCCGCGTAGCAGCCAGCATGGCCCACATCTCAGCAAACACGCTCAAGCGACGGCTCCAAGGATCGCTACCCCGCGTTGAGTACCTGGAAAAGCTTAAAAAAATTAGCAGCAGCGAGGAAATGATGATTGAGTGTGCCATCGCTACCCTAATCCACCAAGGCGCCGACCTCAAGCCCTCGGGCCTCAGAACAATCGTCGCTCTTTATCTTAGCCATGTTGGGTCCCGCCCCGCAGTCAACTTTTTTTCCTCAAGCGATCCCATCAAGCGGAAATATCCCTTGGAGGACCTCACCTCCGTCCGCAAGGGCTGGTGCAGCAGGTTTTTTAAACGCGCTCGCTTTCTTCAGCTCCGTGATGGCTACATCCGCATTAAAGACGACGTCCCGAGCATTATCAACGCGCTGGACATTGGATCAGAACCCATCGACGACCAGCAGATCGTGTTGACGCCGGAACTTGCCCTCCGAGGCAGAGTCTCAGACGCCAGTAAGTATCATCGACTAGATCACCGGTTCATGTACCCCAACTCGGGAAGGGCCTCCATCAGAGCATCAACACTACAGGCCAATGAAAAGGTGTATTTAGTGGATGACGACAATGAAAAAGAATCCGGAAACAACGACGAAGACAATGACGAAAATAAAGAGCCCAGAAGCAGTCCCGAAAAGGGCGACAAGGAGACCAAGAACGAAGGAGAAAATATCAAGGAGGAGGCAGAAAAAAGGGAAGATTCTGTGCAATGTATTGTCAGCACAACCTCGACAGGCCAGATCTTCCAGCTTTCCGGAATGCCTGTTCCTTTACCTCAACAAACTCCAGACATGTCGCGATGGGACTCGTTTTATGATACTTCGGGAACTGCACAGGCTCAGGAACACAACCGTACCAATAGCCCACATGCTCTTGTGCAAGAGGCGCTATCAAAGCTCAAGGACATTACCCAGACGACCGAATACAAACTAGTCAACAGCATCGCCCAAAAAATTGAACTAGACCCATTGCAGCAACAGCCCCCTGGGAGCCCGACAGACGAACTAAAGCCTGTGCAAGTGGATCTCTCCGAGTTCCTACAGTACTTGGGTACCATAGTGCGTCTCACCGAAACCACCCTCAAAACTGTACTCGACACTCAGGTCTACGCGGATTTCCAGCTGGTGTCGGCGCTGGAAACTGATGCCGAATACTGTTTGAACAACATTCTCAACACCACGGACGCCCAAAAAACAGCCGCAGCTCCAACAACAGAAGGCGGTAGTTCGGGCTCGGAGTCCTCCTCGCCCAGCTCTGAGGTGGCTGGTGAAATAGACCCCTCTTTATCTGCAACGTCGCCCAGACCGTTAGCGCCTTCGCCCACCTCCTCAACGTCTTCGGAAAGCTCAGTGTTACCAAGTCCTGAAAGCCAGAACAATGAGGATGACTTGATTTCGCCGGATTTGGGCATCCTGCGCAACGAGGAAAAAACGCAGTGTCTCCAGGAAATGTACTCCAAAACTTTCACGTCTCTCCGGGCCGTACTCGGGCTTGTCAGCAACGTTGTGTACGATCTTTCAACCTCCGTCACTATTGTGGCCGACAATAAAGTTGTCCATAAGGGTCGAGTGCCAACAAACTCTATTTCTTCTGCGTCACAGCTACCCGTGTCATCGCGGCCCATACCCGTAGACGCCCGATTCAAAATGTCCTCCTCGGCAATGGGCAAGAGTCGGTCTGTCATGACCCCCCCAGATAGCGATCAGTCGGGGAAAAAGGCGCGTGTTCCCACCACGGTTTCTTCTGCAGCAGTATCGATAGCGCTCTCGCAGCAGCAGCAACAACAACAAGCTCAAGCAGCAGCAGCCGCCATGAGCAAGACTCCAACACCTACAGGCAAAATTACTGGAACTATCCGGCCTGTAGTGGGAACCATCTCCCAAAAACTTCCCATCCCAACAACACCAGACACGCCCCAGCTGGATTCTGGGTTTGGCCCAGTGACAGCCCAAGCATTGCAAGTGGCCGTGGCACAACAGCAACAAATGCAACAGCATGTGCAACAACAGATGCAGATTATGGCGCAACAAAGTCAACAGCAGTTCCCGCAGCAGATGTTTGTGCCGGGACTCCCTCCCGGTCCTGTTCTTGCACCAGTTAACCTGGGCGCTCCTCCAATGATTCCCATGGTGTCCAGTAGCAGTAGCTTAAGCCGGCCAGGGTCGCCGGAAAAGTCCAAACGACACCGGCCGACAGACGACGCCGATTCGTCCGCTGAAGATATCCAGATCAACACAATGGTGACGACATCGCTACCGATAGCCATGCCCATGCCGCGGGAGCCCGAATCGTCTCTGCCTCCGAGCCCGGTCAAACCGCCGCCTAGTGGGTCGCCGCAGCGAGTGTCAACTCCCAAGCGCGTTGTTTCGCGTAAACGAAGTCGCACTAATCTCAAGGGCCAGTATGCGGTGCCAAATGATGCGGACGAGGTGCCTCCTCTGCCTGATTTGCCCAACGAGAATATAGGCTCGCAGCAGCTGCAACAACCTCAAGTGGAGACGCCTGTCATCCCGCAAGGCCCCATGTCAATGGACATTATGTCGAGCGCATCATCGTCAAACATAGGCGCCCATGGACTAGGGCTTTATACGGCACCTGGGTTTATGCCGTCGCCTGATTTGTACTCTAACGCAAGGTTTGATACTAGTTCGGCATTCCAGAATTTTTCAGTAACACAACAGCAACCACAACAGCATCAACATCAACAACAGCATCAACAACAACAGTCTCAATCAGGCATAGGCACAAATGCCGACACTTATTTCATCTCATCGTTCACAGGAGTGCCTGCACCAGCTGCACAATTGGCAACAGCTGGAGCCACGATGTTTGCCATGGATGGCAGCGAGGGTTACGGAAGCGGGGTCGTGATGTCCGATTTACATGCGAGTTCCCCTGAACAACAGTTTTCGCTGACCTCTCCGTTAGTTTCCGGGCATACAGCCAGCACAGATACTGGTGCCGGCGCCGGTGCCGGCGGCCCAGGAGGCGTGGGGGGGTTTTCGGAACATCACCAGCAGCATCAAATGGCACGAGCAATGAGTACGCCAACCCTCGACATGACATATAACCTCTCCGCGCAGTCCGTCCCCCCGCGGGTCATGGGGCTAGGGCAAATGAGCCCCGTCTACTTGAATGTGCGGTCAGAGTCTCAGCAACAACAACTGCATACCATCCAGTCCGGAATTCCCGGCCGGTCTGCTATGGAGATGGTGGGACTAGGGCTGCTGCCAGCCGGTGACTCCGATCGGTACATGGCGACTGCGGCGGTACCAACAACGTCTGCAGATGACTATGTGGGAACATCCAGTCATGCTCTAAATGCCAACTTGGGACTGGCGATGCCGCGGAGCAAGAGTGTTTCGGGCGCTGTGCCAGCGCGGGGCGCGAACGTTGGCGACCCTCAGCAGCTCTTGGTTCAGCAGCATCATATATCCCCGCATTATCGGCCGCAGCAGCAGCAGCAGCAGCAACAGCCACAGCAACAATTACAGTTCATTTTCTATACGCCTGCGGGTGGGCCTGTGGCCATGAAGAATGAAGGTAGCAGCGGCAGCACTGTTAGCAGCGGCGCAGTATCCGACCCTGGGTCGGTTGGAGTTTCTCCTGGAGATACTCGATCTGACAGCGTACAGTCAGGCATGTCCCGGTTCGGTACCAATTCGTTTCGGCGGTACATGCCTGAGAGTGGAGGCGGGTTTCACGAGACACTATAGACTTTTTTTTTGGCTTTTTTACTTTTATTTTTATACTTTGGGTAGTTCTTGTGTGTATATTTTGTATTATTTTTTATCTTCAAAAGGTTTTTTATATATAATAATAATTAATTGCAAACGATTTCCAGTTAATTCTGGGTTTGGCGATTTCAAATTGGAGGTTTTATGGACGGTTCTGAACCCGGAAATTTGAACCAGTCAGGTGCCCGATCTGAAATTTCCATGGTGGTCTCCGCGCCTCCTTCGTCCCCCTTTCCCCTAGGCTTGACGTTTTGTAACAGGCAGACCCAAATCGTCCCAATTGAAAAACCGCTCAGAGAATCGCAATCTCAACTGTAAAAAAAGATAAATTATAGACACAAATGGACCCGACAACCTCTGGCCCTCCCAACGACGACCTACACGGGCGTGCTTGGGCCTCAGTGTCGAGTATTTTCGCGGGCTCTCTAGTCTCAAACACTCAAACACATCACCAACACCACGCCGACTTCCCGCAAACTCTACCGCATAATACTACCCCCCAGCACCACCAAAACAACCAGCATCTCGGCCACACCCAACACCTGCCAGACTTTGCCGGCTTCGAGGCGGGTCCCCAGGAGCTGGCCTTTCCTGCATCGTCTCCCGTCTTGACCGTCTCGTCGTTCGAGGCTGAGCTAGCCCGGCCCCACTTCGCATCCAGTCCCCATTACCTGTTTCCTCGTCGGCGCGACGTGGACACCGAGTCCGTGCATTCTGTGGACTCGGCAACCACCGCTATTTCTGCCGTCTCGGTGGCCAGCGTGAGCGGGAGGTCGCGCCGGTCCGTCAGCACCAGCGCGCGGTCCGGGACCGTGACGATGTCGCAGCGAAAGCTTTTGGAAACGCTGTCGTCGTCCGCCTCCAGTACAGGCACGTTTACGTCGCTGGCGCAGCGCCAGGTGCGCAGGGTCTCCTCGGCAATGTCGTTCTTCATGAGACGCTCGTCGGCGGCGGCATCTCCCTCCTCGCTGGCGTCGCGCCACAGCCCGGTGCTGGGCGCAGTGGGCGAGCCTCTGCGGGACGGGTTGGAGGAGGACGAGGAAGATTATGGCGGGCCGTTTTCGGTGGTTTTGTCGAAAAACAGTAATAGCGTTTTCCAGAGGACTCGGGAGGGTTTTGATGGCGAAATTGCCCAAAATGACCAAAATAGCCATCTCATTTCCGTGCCCGAAATTGGGCCTGATTTGGAGCCTGATACCATGCACCAGCAGTATTCCGCACACTCGAAGACCCCGTCTCAAACGACAGTGACTCCAGGTAAGTCGGCATTCAAAACCAATTTCTTATTCCTTCTAATTTTATTTTAATAGATCCGTTGATTGTCTTGGACCCTCCTGCAACGCCGGTGCTAAGTCGCCGCGGGTCTTTTAACTCTGGGCCAAACTTTGTTCACCACCACCACCTCCGCATTTCTTCCTCCCAACAACCTTCTCAGTGCGGGGCTCCCCAACACACAATCTCATCCACCACAGTTACCATCAGCTCCTCTTGTTCTTCTGCCACCACGCCCACCACGTTTTTGTCACCATCGATATCTTCGCACAAACTAGCACTAATGGTAACCGATAACAAGCCAGAGAAAGAACAGGACCAGCGCCATGAACCCGGTACCGGGAACCCCGCTCCGGCTTCAACCACCCAGTCGCCGGTCTTATCGCGCTCGGCCTCACGAGCTAGCCTGGCATCTCGCAAAACATTGTATATCCAAGACCTGGCCAAATTGGCCTCCGCCTCACTCGAAGCTGCTTCGCTAACACCAACCCTGGAGCCTGTGTCTCCTGGGCCCGTCATTTCTCGGCAGACGACGTTTGCGCTAAAGACGCGCAGTCGCAGCGGCAGCAGCAGTGGAAGCAGCGGAGGACTTGTCATGTCGTCGTCCGTAACCACCATCCACCACAACAGCCACCATCACCGTGACCACGCCACTCCAGGAAAGAGACTGCCGTCACGCAAGTCCATGACAGCCCTGGCTCGCGCCGGTTCACGCAACGCCTCCCAGCTGTCGCTTGCAGATGCGTTTGGGGCATCCCGGTCGTCTCTCAAGCGGAACTCGATTGCTAGCCGAAGCACCAGCACGCTTGCGAGCCCGCGATCCAAGCCTGAAGCGCTGACTTTATACGCGGGGCCTTCTTCTCGCAGACCCTCATCGGCAGTAGGCAGCACCAACACCTTGGAGGGCGGGAGTCGGCATCCCTCCCTGCCTGAGGTTGCGGCCGAGATTTTAAGTCCTCTTCTTGCACGGACGGGTTCGCGGGTGTGGGAGGAGATACGGGAGAGTAAAGGTCAAGGGTGGTTGTCGACGTCACGAGCCCCGTCGGTGGGGTTTTACGACGAAGACGAGCGCGAGGTGCTGCGAGAAATGGAGGAGGCCGAGGTCCAGAACCGGCTGGAGAAGTGGCGAGAGAGTAATGGAGAGCCAGATGATGCCGAGGGCTTGTTTGAGGAAAAAATGGGCCAGGTGGAGGAGGATTATAATCCGCTGACGTACCAGTCGCAGACCATGGTTGGGGTGGAGATTGATGACCGGGATAGCGATACGGAGAGCGAGATGGAGGTGTTTGAGGACTCGAGTGACGAGGATGACGGAGAGCGGATTCTGCATATTGGTGATTTGCGTAAGCTGAAGCGGAGGCAGCGGGCTCAAGAAAAGATTGAGGAGGAAGACGAGGAAGACGATAGACGGTCTGGTCTGGCAGCAGATTCCGGCGAGGTTCCTAGTTTTGGCGGGTCCGAGTACCTGGACCTTGGTGGGATTGCTCACGAGGGCGATGACTCTACGTCGGATGACTCCGACGATGAGGAGCTGCTGCTGGAGCCGTCGCATAACGTCTTCTTCGAGGTCGTGGACTGGGTGCTGGGGCTGGGCCACGAAAGCGTGTCGTTCAGCGTCCCGATGGCGGTCCAAGCGGCGTCGGCCAAGGCCCGCGCGCGCGCGGCGGCGGCGGCGGCGGCGCCGAATCAGGCACCTCTGGAGCTGCAGGCGGTGATGGAGAGAAGGCCGGAGAGGCGGAGGCCGAGTACCGGGCCCAGCGGCGCCGGTGCGGCGGCTGGAGCGGCGCCGGGCGGCGGCTGCCAGCCGGGCACGGCAGCAAGAGCGGCGGGACGCCGAGCAGGGACTCGAGTTTGATGTGGGGCTGGCTCTAGGATATGCTGCTTACCTGGTAACTTGAAATGGGGATGTATAACCGGGAAATGCGCGGAAAAAAGAGGTGCTACTATACAACTTACTATTATGTACAAATACAAGGGAAACAGGTAACTTGAATAACTTAAACTACTTAATAAACTTTTTTTTTCTTCTAACGTATGATTTGGGAGGAAATGATGCGAATAATACTCTAGGAAAAGAGCAAGAATGAAATTACAAAACTCCAAGACTCTAAGTCCAGTTGGATGGGCCTGAAGAGTACTTGGAAAAAACGCCGGTTGCAGGAATGACAGGAGCCGAGATAGGAGGGGGTCCGGGATGAGCGACCCCAGCAGCAGCCGCCGAGCTCTGGGGAATGTCTGCATTATTGTAATAAAAGTGGTTATTATAGTTGCTTTGGTGGTGCTGGTCATTCATCCATCGCAGGGCATTGCGGAGATAGCTAGCAGCCGGGGTTAGGAGCTGGCCAGAGAGGTCGTTGTGATTATCGAGCTTGCTCTGCCAGCCGCCGTAGGCTAGGCCGAGGCCATTTGCACGCTTTGCGGCTTCTTGGAGGGCCAGGACCCATGCTGCAGCGATTCGGTCGTAGGCGACTGTGCGAGCGTGGTTATTTTCTGGCGACGCCCAGGTCGGCAGCTTGTGGAGGAGCAGAGTAGCGGCGTCCAAAAAGGCCAGCGAGTTGCTGGGCTGGGTTTCATTTGGCGGGAGGAAGTGGGCCGTGTAGTCTGCGAGAGCAGCGAGAAAGTCGTCGACGGCGGGACGCACGCGGAGATAGGCATAGTCGCCCGCCTGGTCGCCCTTGTAGGGGAGGCCCAGGAAGATGGTTTCTAGTTTAGCGGAGAGAGCGGAGAGAGCCGAGGCCACGGAGACTGCAGGGGCCAGGGCGTGAATGGCGGGGGCCGTGTCCGGGCGGGCCTGGACGAGAGCTGTGATCAAGGTTTCAAGGGCTTTTTTATCGAGGGTTTCGACGAGTCTTGCGACGGGCAAGGGGCGGCCGGACATGCGGTCGAAGCGGGTGCGTTTAGCAGGTTTTGAGTGTTTCAGGGGGGACTGCTTGCCTATTTTTGCAAGGTTTTTTGGGGAGGTAGAGAGAATGCTGGGAGAGGAGAAGATTGAAGATGCTAATGGAGGAGAGGGTTGTTTACGGAGGGAAGGACGCCGGGGTTCAGTAGAAGAGGGGAGTTTTTGTATGCTAGAGTCTTCGTCCGAGTCATCTTGTGCGATATCGTCGTTAAGTTTGCGTTTTGGGCGCGACACGGATAGGTGTGAGAGATGCAGGGCTGGGACTGTTTGGTCGCATGAGTTATTCGAGGAGGTTGAGGATGCCATGTTTTGTTGGTGGTGATGGGGGTGTTGGTTTTGAGCAGCTGAGGCGTGGAACTGGAAGCCCCAGCCAGTGCTTGGAGGCAGAACAGCGTTAAGACCCATGGGTGTGAGCAAAAGAGAGGCGAGGGGGAGGAAGGGATGGGTTATAGGATGAGAGATGGAGGTACAAAAGAAGGGAAAGGAAGAAGAAAGAAAGTTGAAGAAATTTCTTAGATTTTAAAAAAAAAAAAAAAAAATTTATATCAAAAAAACCTGACAAAAGCCGGTCTTTTTATATTTGCTGGTAAGGCGCTGGCTGTGTTGTGGTGGTAGGTGGATTTTTTTTTTTTGGTGGCGGGACATCACACTAAAAAAAAAATTTTATTATTTCTAGTTTACAAAAAAAAAAAGTTTGTTTGTTTGTTTTTTTTTTTTTTTATTCAAGGGTTATAGAAATATATAACATCAGCGTCAACGCTATCCTTCTTGTTCTACCTATATAAGCATCCATCATTCTTTGAACTTTTCATTCAGTTTCAAACATGCTTCTCCAACAGCCCGAAAATAAATCCTGATGCCAGCTTACGAGGAACAGGGAGTCTAAGCCAAACCTTCCCAATCTATTTCCACTTGTCTTCATCAACGCTTTTAAAGTTTATTTCTTATTCTCTCCAAACAGAGATAAAGCGTGCAATCTCTTGCAAGCCAGTTAGACGGTTTAAGAGGGTCGACATGTCCATTTCAGGAGATATCCTTCTGAGTCCTTTTCTTTTTTCTTCCAACAGAGGACACTCAACCAGAGTGTGTCTAACTGTTTCCAGCTCGCCACATTCACAGTCGTAGCTATCCTTTTGAATGCCGAACTTTTTGAACCATGCGCCAAAATTGCCATGGCCCGTGCGGAATTGAGTAATAAAGCTCAAGGTTCTGCGACTATCTTTCTTCATAACCACTCCCGTGGTCATTTTAGAAAGATTATCAGAACAAGGTGTTTCTGCCGTAATATCATGGTACCATTGATCTTTCTTGCTATGCCAATACGCGTCTCGCCATTTTTCTATCGCTTGCTTCTTGAGAATCGCAATAAGCTGACTCTGAAGTAGCTCACGAGTAACCGGTCCAAAAACTGGTTTCTTTCTCGTTTTCATCAAATTCTTTATTACCACTTTTCTGTCTTCTTCTGCCTCTAAATAAACCGAAGTTAATTTAGCGATAGGAGAATTCTCAATTAAGGTCAACAAATGTTCCTTTATTGGATTAGTGTTACTGATGTTCAAATGAAAAAAAAAAAAAAAAAAAAAAAAAAAAAAAAAAGGAAAGCCGCATTGTTGTCATGTGACATTAAATAATTGTTGCAATAGGTAGACCTTCCCACTTGAAATTCCAAGTTAGGGAGTTTGGCCGAGTGGTCTAAGGCGCCAGCTTCAGGTGCTGGTCTCTTCGGAGGCGGGAGTTCGAACCTCCCAGCTCTCATCACTTTTTGCGCCCTTTTACCACCCACTTTAATTGCCTAAACCAGCCAGTGCCTTTTGTGCACCGCACCACGAGCACTTTTTTTTTCCTGTTCCCTATTCTGGTGCCTGCTAATCTCTTTTTCTTTTTTTGAAACAATGTTATGACTTTTTGGTATAGAACTGTTGTTGAATTTTTTTTTTGCTAGAGACCCCTAAAGCCTCCCCTTTGCTCTCCAGCCACTGCTATTAATGGCTGGTGCCTAATGTCTTATTTTTTTCTTCCTCTTCCCCTTTTACCTTCCCAAAGTATAAGACTATCCTTTGTATATCGTTATACATATTTACAGAATGATATCGCAGAATCTCAAAAACTCTGTTGTTGATACTACCTCCGGCAGCTCTGCTCTAAATATTCCCGCCAAAAAACCCCTCGCAGCCACTGCCCCATCCTTCTCTTCCTCCTGCGACACTCTAACGCCATCATCTGATTTATTCAACCCACCGCCCCTCCTCGCATCCTCCTCGTCCTCCTCGTCCTACCCGGCCTTCTCGCCCCCAAGCAACGTCAACGTCAAAGCCTCGCTCACAAAAACATACTCGGGAACGTCTGAGCAGGAGCTGCTCTACATGTCCTCGGACATTTCTTACGCAGACCTCAAACGTCTCTACACGCTCAACCCCCTAGCCTCAGCCAAAACCACGGCCAAGTACCCCGCGGTGCGGACGCTCAACCCGTTCCAGAAAAAACGCATTCTGGTGACGGGAGGCGCGGGGTTTGTGGGCTCTCACTTGGTGGACCGGCTCATGCTCATGGGCCACGATGTGCTGTGCATTGATAATTATTTTACCGGGCATAAGGCTAACGTTGCCCAGTGGGTCGGCCACCCCAACTTCGAGCTTATCCGCCACGACGTAATTGACCCCATCATGCTCGAGGTGGACCAGATCTACCACCTGGCCTGCCCCGCCTCGCCCGTCCACTACCAGTCGAACCCCGTCAAGACGCTCAAGACGGGGTTTCTGGGGACCTACAACATGCTGGGGCTGGCCAAGAGAGTCAAGGCGCGCATACTGATTGCGTCCACCTCGGAGATTTATGGCGACCCCCTCGAGCACCCGCAACGCGAGTCGTACTGGGGGAATGTCAACATCCAGGGGCCCAGGGCGTGCTATGACGAAAGCAAGCGTGTGGGCGAGACTCTAGCGTATTCGTACATGATGCAAGAGCAGGTGGACGTGCGTGTGGCGCGTATCTTCAATACCTATGGCCCCCGCATGAACTGGAACGATGGCCGGGTGGTGTCCAATTTCATTTTGCAGGCGCTCAAAAACGAGGACTTGACTGTGTATGGGTCTGGCGACTCGACGCGGTCGTTCCAGTACGTGATGGACCTGGTGGACGGCCTGATTGAGCTGATGAACTGCGACGCGCCCACGGCCTCGGAGCCCGTAAACATCGGCAACCCCGAGGAGTACACGATAGCCCAGTTTGCCCAGAAAACCATTGATTTGGTCAAGGCCGTCACGGGCAAGTGCGACTCGCGTATTGTCTACCTGGACCCATTGGTAGACGATCCACACCGCCGAAAGCCCGACACGACGCGGGCTCGCGAGCTTCTTGGATGGCGGCCCAAGTGGTCAGTGGAGCGAGGGATGCGAGAGACGATTGAGTATTTTAAATGGCAAGTGGAGATTATGTCTAGTTAGTTTTTTTCGTTAAAGAGGTGGGGTATATTAGCATCTTTTTTCTTTCAGCATATCTTTTTTTTTTTAAAAAAAAATATATTTATAAATGTATATAAATATATAATACTTTAAAAGGCACATTATCATTTTGTTTTAGCGTCGCTTTACTACAAGAGATGAGCTGAGAAGATTGAGCTCTTGAAGGGTGTGAGGAAACTCATTGACATCGTACTCCTTACGTGGGAAGTTGCTAACAAACACCACGAGTGAGGGATCATAGCCAAGACCAAGTTCGCGCACGGCCGCAACTGCAACCTCGCCGAGCACGGTGTCGACGGGGAACGCGAGGGCTTTAGCGCCGCCCGGTGGCGCATTTTCTGCGCGCAGTCTGATTTTTGTTTCTGTTGGCGGGGGTCTATTTGTTGTAGGTTTTTGTTGGGTTGTGGTAGTGGCATCTGGAGTCGCAGGCTTTTTGGCGGCTGCACGAGCGCGTTTATCGGCCTCGATAAGGTCCTTGATGCGCTGTTTGGCGGCGGCGTCCTCGCGGGCCTGCTGGCGACGTTTCTGGGCCTCCTTGGCGGCCTCCTTGCGCTGGAGCGCCTCCATGGCGGCCACCGATTCCTGGTCGCGTTTTTTGCGAATGACGTCGTTTTGGCGCTGCTCCTTGGCCAGCTCCTTCTCCTTTTCCGCGCGCCGCCGGGCCGCCTTCTCGCGCAGCAGCGCCAGCCGGGCCTCCCGCTCCTCGGCGCTCAGCGGGGTTGTTGGTTCTGGGGTGGTCGCGGTGGATTCTGTGGTTTGGGGGCCCTCGGCAGGGGTTGTAGTAGAGGATGGGGTAGACTGTGGGGCGGAGGTATTTCTAGAGGCGCTGTCTTTTTCAAAGGAAAAGGCGCTGTTGGGATCATCGGCCAGGTTGGCGGTGGCGAGAGCGGACGGTTTATTTTGGAGCTCTTCCAGCCATGTGATGGCGTCCTCTAGGGAGCCGGAGGTGTTGCGGATGGCGGCCTCTATTTTGCCTGCGGAGAAGCCCATTTCGACGAGAGCTCTTCTGGTTTCAGCCATTGCGGGAGAGATATTGGTACGAAGGGTCGGAGGAGGAATTTGAAAAAAAATTGGGAGAATTTGAAAAGAATGTGGGTGGGAGGGGGGTTCTGGTCGAAAAGGTCGTTTAAAAGAGCAACCGAGTGGAGTTTTCAAAACCCTCCAGGACTGCTTTGGGGTGCTCGGAGTGGCCACGCGTTGCCATTTCTTGCGGCAGCTAAATGGCGGCCGCATGCCCACCCCGTGGGTTAGGGCACGCGCGCGCGTTTTGCAGTTGCCATTTTGGCTGACACCGCGAACAAGCTCGGCGGGCGTGGGAAACGACGTGCTCGCTGTCTGGAAGCAGCCGGCGTAGGAGAAGCAGAGGAGCTCTTTTAAAGTTCATCTCAGTGGCTGGGCTCCTTGTTGTGCGCGCGGTCCCAGCAAAATGGCGTTTCCATTCGGTGGCATCTTGTGTAAGCAAATGGCTAACAGCCACCACAACAAAAAATCCGCCCTCACCTTAAAAAAAACCTCCCATCTCGCTCTTTTTTTTTCACCACCACCACCACCACCTCAATATTAAAATCTTCTAACCATCTTCTTCACCACCTCCCCCTCTCCTGCCTCCATCTACACACCCAAATACATCCACCATGGAAGTCTCGCCTAAGCACCTGGAGTTCTCCTGTACGTCCCCCCAATCTCCCTCTTTCAATTGCCCTTCTCTCCATCCCAACCCACCCCATCATCCTTCTCTCTTCATCAGCTAACACTCTCATAGCCCCCTTCACCTACCAGAACCAAACTTCCGTCACGCTCCACAATAACACCTCCGAGCGATTCGCCTTCAAGGTCAAAACTACCGCCCCCAAGCGCTACTTTGTCAGACCAAACACCGCCATTGTGGAGCCCGGTGAGACCCAAACTGTAACAAGTATGTGTCTGAGGTTTTTTTTTTTTTTCCACCCAATTCTACGATAACTAACTACAACTAACCTTCTAGTCATACTACAACCATACAGCGAAGAACCCCCCCAAGACACAAAATGCAACGACAAGTTCTTGCTCATGCAGTGCCCGGTCCCCGCCGACATCACCAACGACTCCTTTGCCGAATTTTGGGCCGCCCAGGAACACGAGCACGCAGACACCCTGATAAATAAAAAACTTCGCGTCCACTACAACATTGCCTCCCCGGAAGAACTCCCCGCCCTGCTTGCTGCCGCCTCTGCTGCCGCGGCCGCTGCAGGCGTCGCCTCGGGTGCAGAGCCAGGCGTTGCAGGAACCTCGCCCATCCACCACCATCACCACCACCACCACCAAGATGACGCTGGTGCTTCGGGTGCCCCCGCTTCAGTTGCTGCTGCCGCCACTCCTGCTTTGGGCGTTGCTGCTTCCACACCTGTCGTCCCCCAATCCCCCTACTCCACCCAACCGTCCGTCCCACAGCAACAAATACAACAGCAACCTGCGCACGACCAACAACCCCCACAAGCAGCATCCTCAGTCCCATCGGGAACTGCTGAGTCCCATGACCGAGCCGTCCTTATTGACCCCTCTGCTGGTGAAATCCCCGGCGCTTCGTCTTCGGCCCTAGCCTCCTCCTCGCCCAATGGCCTCTCACACGCTGTCCCCGGCGCCGCTGCCAACCATGCAGCAACCATTGAGAACCGGTCCAAGGCTGTTGCGGACGAAATTGAGAGAGAAAAGGCCGCCGTGTTTGGATCTACCAAGTCCTTGGATAGCTCCTCCACTTCTGCTACAGCCGCTCGAGGCCCGACAACCACTTCAGCCATCCCCAGCAATGGTCCCTCTTCTTCCTCGTCCACCTATGGCTCCCAGCAACAGCCTCTCCAGCGCAAAATCATTGATGCCAATACAGATATCCCACTTCCTCAGGTCATCATTATGGTGATTGTGTCTTTCTTGATTGGCTGGTTCTTTTTCTAAACTTGGATGTTAAAGAAAACTTATATATAAATATATCAAAAAAAAAATTGAAATAAATTGCAACAAATTGATGGGATCTCGATGGATTAAGAAATAATGGAATTATATAAAATCATGTTGATAAAGTAATAAAAACTAAAATTTTAATTTCCCTCTTACCAATTCCTCACCTCAATAGTCGTCTCCGCGAGAAAGAACCTCCTTGACAGTAGGACGCAGAAGAATGGTGTGCTCATACTGAGCCGTGTAGGAGCCCGGCGAGTCGTACAGTGGAGGATACTCGTCCACAACGCCCTGGCGCACCAGCGTGTTGAGACCCAGCAAGTACTTGTCCTGGCCCAAGCGATCAAGGTATCTGCGGCAGAATGGCAGCGTGCCAAAGTTCTTGTTGATCACATGCAGCAGCGACTTGGCCGAGTTGAGACGCACGGGGGCGTTGGCCATATCCGCATTCAGGGCGTAGTGCGAGACCTCGCCCTGGTTGACGACGTGGCCGCGGCCCGTCGACCCGAACGTCTCAATGGCAAACACCTCGCCCTCCTCCATCTTGGTCGTGTCGCCGTTGTTGATGATGGGCACGCTCTTGCCGCCGTGGATCCGGTACGGCAGAATGTTGTGGCCGTTCAGGTTCCGGATCGCTTTGATGGGGTACGTCTTGCCGTTCAGCTCCAGCTCGTACGACTCCATCACCTCCTGCACCTGCGCGCCAATGTCGCACAGGCGCACGTCGATCCCGGCCTCGCGGATGCCCGTGTTGGTCGCATCCCGCACCGCGTCCAGCAGCGCGTCGTACTTGCCCTCCTCAAACGTCATGGTGAACGCCGAGTCGATGATGCGCCCGTTCACGTGCACGCCAAAGTCCACCTTCATCACGTCCGACGCCTTGAGCACCGTCTTGTCGCCCTTGTTGGGCGTGTAGTGCGCCGCGCAGTCGTTCAGCGACAGCCCCGTCGGGAACCCCACCCCGGCGTCCTTCAGGCTCGTGCCCTCCGACAGCGCCCGCGTCCCGTTCTCAATCAGGTTCGCAATCTGCACCATCTTCATTCCGGGCTTGATGTGCTCGCGCGCGTACTTGCGCACCTGGCGGTGGATCTCCGCGCCCCGGCGCAGCTCCTCGTACTTTTGCTCCGCCTCCTTGCTTCGCTCCAGAGCCCGCTTCTCCTCGTCCGTCTCCCGCTTCAGGTTCTCCTCGCCGTACGTGTACGCGCTCGTCTCGCCAACCGGGTACCGCCCGTCCACAAAGATCTTCGACAGCCCCACGCGCGGCGGGCTGGTCTGCTTCGCAGGCGTCCCGTCCGCGGGGAGCGCAAGATCAACAACAATCGGCACAAGCGGCTCCTGGCCCTCGTCGTCGTCCGGCCCCAACTCGGGGCCTTGGGGCTCGGCGGGGGCCGCCGTGGCTGCTCCAGCGTCTCCCTCGCTGATCTTCTTCTGCTTCATTTCCTCCAAAAGGGCGTCCAAAAAGGCATCGTCGTCATCGGCGGCTGGCTTGGGGGCGTTCTTCTTAGCCTGGGTCTTTTTGTTATTCTTCTTAGGAGCCATTTTTGTATATTTTCTTCCTTTCTTTTTTTTTAATTTATATTTTTTTATAAATCGAGATTTATGTCTGGGTTGGTTTTGTGTCAAGTGTAAGAGTTTTTTTTTCAACGTCAAAATTTTCTCCAACTAAAGTTACAAGCCCAGTCTCTTTCTACTCAGCTGCTGCCGCCTAAAAAACAAGAGCCCTCCTCCTATATAAAAAAAGCCTCTCAATTAGATAACCGATTACGTCATGAATCGGGATATCCGCGTCGGCTGTCGGCGCTTCACTCCATCGGCTCTTAGCCTCGGCTTCACTCGGGCCTTGTCCCCGTCGACGGAGACCCCCGTCTCTCGTGCAGAAACGGATTCGTGCCCTTGTACGTGCTTCCAAACGCAAGCCCCGTCTCGTACCCAGGCGGCGATCGTGACCGCGGCGTGTGGGTGCTACTACTCCTCGTCGGCGTCGCTACCCCAGACGGCGTCGGCGAAGGCGTCACCGACGACGAGCCCCGGTACCCCTGCCTCGCAGCGTCCAGCTTGATATCCGTGGCCGTCGTGGCCGCCGTCGAAGTCGCCCATGCCCCAGGAACTATATCCAGCGTCTCTCCGAAGCCGTCCGACTGCAAAGCGTGGCCTGACAACAGCTTGTCTGCATTGGTCCACACAAGCTCTCGCTGAACCCAGCGCTCCTCAGCTGAGGGCCCAAGCGACTCTTCCCCCACCGGCAAGACAGATAACCCGGCTCCGGTCGAGGCCCCTCTTGGTGCTGGCGGCGGCTCGCTGACCTTGGTGACCAGGTACGCCGTGCTTGCTTCCGCAATCCCATAGGCAACAATGCCCACAAACGGCGTCTTCAAAAACAGGTAAAACACCGCGCCAAATCCAAACATGATGCCCTCTCGCGCGCGGAACCACTGCTCCCGCTCCGCCCGCGACAGCGGCAGCCGCGAAAAGTACGGCGCAAGCAGCTCCCGCACCAGCGACCGCCCGCCCCAAAACACTGCCAGAAACTTGACGGCGTACCGGCGCGGAACCGTGTATCCCACGGCAAAAATCGCCACGGCGGTAGGCGTGCCTACAACATTGTTGAAACTATAAAACGACGCAATGGGCATCACCACACGTCCGACCCCAGGAGTAAATGACAACACGTAGAGTGACATGCTAAATGTTGCTTGCTTCAACGACCTTCGTACAAACACGTGGAACGGGTGGTTGCTTTGCACGTTTTTCGCAAACCCGGTTACCCCGCGAATCGCGCTCCGGCCTTGCTCCAGCAGCATCTCGAGCTGGCCCCGGCGCCCGTGGGCGTACTCCTTCTTCGGCGCGGCCTGCTCCTTCCCAATTGAGCCTTTGGCGTACTTTTTCTCGTCGATCTGGGACCCCGTTCTCAAGCTGATTTTCGACCCGGTGTGTCGCGCCTTTTCTGTGCTCGGCCGCAGAATCAGCGGCGCGTAGTACTCTCGATGCGACTCCGGATGCTTCTTCTTGTACATTTGGTCTACGAACTTGAGCGACATCAAAAACATGTCGTCCATTTCTGGCCGGAAGTACCGCATCGCCGTCACCAAAAACGGGCCCAAGTTCAGCACGTTATTTTGAATAAAGTCCAGTGTGTCGAGAATCGCTTCCAGCGTAGAGCCGGCTTCCTCGGATGCAATTAGCTTAAGTACTGCAAAAAAAATACGCAGCAATGTCAAAGGAATCCAAATAAGCAACTGAATCATCACGGAAACAACTATGGCCGTCAGCACATTGCGATAGTATCCGCTCTCGACCAGATATGGGTTCCGCAGAGCTCTAACAGCTCCCAGAAACGTCAACTGGATCCCGCGGATCACTGCCAGCAACGAAAACCCAGCTGGAGGGCGTGAAATAAAAATGGGCGAAGGCATTGCTTGTTAAGATAAAAAATCTTGAGAGCCTATTAGTTTGCTTTGAATTCTATTTTTTTATTTAACGTTCAGCAAAGAAAAAAAGTGGCTAAGGAGATGACGTGAAGAAAGAAAAAAAAGAACGTCGAAGAAGAAAAAGGCTGAGTCGTTTCAAAGAACTTATAACATAAAACCTAGGACTTAGGTAACACGCGTTAAGTACGCGTCAATATAAAAACACGAGAAACCTCGCGTTTTTCTTTTCATCCTGTTTACAAAACACCGTTAATAAAATGCCTGAGCACATCGACATTGATTATGAGACCGA
The DNA here is from genome assembly GCA_900497715.1 of Magnusiomyces ingens NRRL Y-17630. Lineage (NCBI taxonomy): Eukaryota > Fungi > Ascomycota > Dipodascomycetes > Dipodascales > Dipodascaceae > Magnusiomyces > Magnusiomyces ingens. Next base: position 963,227 of record UIDE01000007.1, read on the forward strand.
AAAGTCACCCGAGACTTTCGGGCATCCATATAAGCCCTATGACATCCAGTTACAGTTTATGAAGGAGCTTTATGATACTCTCCAGCACAAAAAAGTGGGCATTTTTGAAAGTCCAACAGGTATGTTTTGTTCCGAGGTTTCTTAAAAATCCCCTTGGCTGACTCTTCTTAGGAACCGTATGTTAACATCTTATCAATGATTTCTTGCCCCCCTTTTTATATAATACTAACGATCTAGGGAAAAACACTGTCACTTATCTGCGGATCTGTTTCGTGGCTAAGAGACACTCGGCGGAATCAATTCGAAACCACTGGCGAGGACAAGGAAGACGAGGCTACCAAAAAACTCCCTGCTTGGGTCCGAGAGCAAAGTAAGCAGATGAAGCAAAATGCCATCGTTGAGCAGCTCAAAGACCTTGAGGCCGCTTTAAAAGAAGCAATATCGCTCGAGGAGACCGAGCTACGCGAAGCACAGTCATTAAAACGTAAACGGCCGCCCGCTGACTACACCGTAAAACGCCAGAAACCTGCTAAGGATGATCTCGACTCGGACTTTTATGTACTTCAGGACCAGGACGAATCACTAGATGACGACTTTCTCACCCAGCAAGAAAAGGAACTCCAAGCAATAAAAGCCCGCACAAACGCACTTCTTCAAGTTCTCGAGGAAGGCCCCTCCACTAAAGACGACCAACCCGTCTTTGGAAAAGACCAGCCAAAAATCTTTTTCGCATCCCGAACACACTCCCAGCTCTCCCAGTTTGTGGGCCAGCTCCGTTTACCCACCTTTAAATCCTCTGTCCCGGCCTTCATGCCCGACGAGCCCATCAAGGAAATTTCCCTTGCGTCGCGCCGTCAATTGTGCATTCACCCTGCCGTATCCAAGTACAAGTCGACCCAAAAGATGAACGACGCATGTCTCGACATGCAGAAAGAAAGCTGTGGTTGCGAGTACATGCTCAATATGCGTGACATCAAGTCGCGGGTACGCTATCGCGAGTTTCGCAACGCTGCCTTGGCCAAAATTAGAGACATTGAAGACCTTGCGCAGCTCGGAAAAACAAAACGCATGTGTCCGTACTATGCAACGCGTGAAATTGCAAATAATGGGTGGGCGGAAATCATTGCATTGCCATACCAGCTGCTTCTCCAAAGAGAAGCCCGTGATGCTCTCGGAATCAATCTGACCAACTCTGTTGTTGTCATTGACGAAGCACACAACCTGCTTGATACTATTTCGTCTTTGTACTCATTGGAGCTGACTTACTCTCAGATCTCCCGCGCGCTTACGGGTCTCCAGACTTACCAGAAAAAGTTCCAATCAAGACTGTCTGGGATAAATCGCATATGGCTCGCCAAGCTGATCAAAACGGTAACGTCCATAGCCCACTTTCTCAAAAAGGCACAGAGAAAACCCCCACAAGAAACAGGACCTGGTAAAAACATCCCAGCTTCTAGTTTCTTTGCCAACGATGATGGAGCTGCAGATACCATCAACGTGCACGACCTTGAGCAGTTTGTCAAGAAAACTAAACTCGTCTTTAAAATCGAAAGTTACCTGGACAAACTAGAAACTCTTGAACAACAGCAACATCATCATTTAGTTCTCGGGAAAGTAATCTCCTTTCTTCTAGCTATCGGAAACCCATCCTGGGAAGGAAAGTTCTTCTATGGCCGCAATGCAAATAAGGAGCTTCAGGTCCAGTATATTCTTCTCGATCCTAGCGTCAAGTTTAGGGAAATTGTCGACGAGTGCCGCTGCGTTATTTTGGCAGGTGGCACTATGAAACCGACGGAGGACTACCTCACTTACCTATTCCCCTACCTCGCCAAAGACCAAATCTCAATCTTCTCCTGCAATCACATCATTCCCGACAAAAATCTAACAGTACTACCCGTTGGCCAACGGCAAGGGATCAAGTTCAACTTTACTTTTGGGGAGCGCAACAGCAAGCCCATGATTGAACAGCTGGGCCTGGCACTAATTGACATTTGCAAGACAGTTCCTGACGGTGTTGTTGTATTTTTACCAAGTTATGTTTACATGAACTCAGTCATTAAAATATGGGAATCCTCGACAACAAACAACCGCACGATTCTCGGGGCACTGAAGGCAGTCAAATCGGTGTTTTGGGAACCTCAGAATAGTGGCACGGATTCGTCTTACATGCCTTCTGTGGAAACGGCTGGTGCCACGACCAAGATTCTTGAAGAATACACAAAAAAAATCGAAGGGACCACAGGTCGCGGAGCGGTGCTGTTTGCTGTCGTCGGAGGTAAAATGTCAGAGGGTATCAATTTTTCAGACAAACTCGCACGAGCCGTGGTGATGGTGGGGCTGCCGTTCCCGCACGCATTTAGCGCAGAAATGGTTGCGAAACGCGACTACGTTGAGCAAACCACAATCAAGCAGCAGCTGCAGAAAAATGGTGCCAAAGATGGCGACAACCCGATCAAATCAACGTCCGTGTCGTCCTCGCTGCAGCAGCTGGGCAAGGCCAAAGCTCGCGAGTATTACGAAAACGTCTGCATGCGGGCCGTGAACCAATGTGTGGGCAGAGCGATTCGCCATGCCGACGACTATGCTGCAGTGATTTTACTCGATAACCGGTATGGTACGGACCACATTCAAGGCAAGCTTTCCCAATGGGTGCAGAAACGAATTGTACACGGTCCGAACGGCGGGTCACTTACAGACTTGGATGCGCTGAGCAAGCTCTCCGCTTTTTTCCAGCGGTGATAGGGTTGTCTTCCTCCCCTTAAAAATAGCCTACTATTTAACGTTGATACGATTAATACGCGGCAAGTACCTCAAGAAGAACCCAAATAATTTAGAAAATAAAATAAAAATTCCTAAAGAATTTAAAAATCCTGTAAAAATCTTTCCCCGTTAATTTCGTTTTCTTTTTTTTTTTTTCAAGGCAAACTTCCTCAAGATACACTTTTTCAAACCATGGACGCGCCACCATCAAAAAGTAAAATCGCCGACGTCTCGTCTCTGCCTCCCTCAGATAGAATTGTCGAGCTCGATCAGGATGCGAAGACCGACTCGACCGTCATCAGCAGCAAAGACGTCGTCGATCCCGGGTACAGCGACGATCCAGAACCAAAATCAGAATCAGAGGAGCCCTCTTTCTGGGAAACACAGCTCATTCAGATTCTCAACTACCCCGAGCTACTGCTGCTCTTCATGCCCTTGTACTTTGCCTATCTTTACCTTTTGAGCGTTGAAAGCCGCCCATTTTTTGGGAACTTCTCCCAGGTCAGAGTCTTTCTGTTTATCCCAATCACTGGAGATTTCGTCATCCAGATGCACCGTGTGTTTGAAACCAGATACAAGTTTTCCTTCCCTCGTGTATCTCCCCTTGTTCTGTTACTGGCACTCTGGGCCACCCGCCGCACCGTCAACCAATTCTGCCAGGCTGCCATGGACATCAACTTTGTCGAGGCCGATACCCGCCAAGGCATTGCTGTTTTTCTCTCGTCCCTGCCATTTACCTTTATTGGGGGCCAAACAATTTTTCTCGCCAAATACGAGCGCCATACCACATCTTTTAAACAAATTGCATACACGTATGCCGCGGCTGTTGCCCTTTATTTTATCCCGATCCCCAATTCCATCTATCTTTCTTTGATCGCCGCCGTTTCCTCGTTTATCGTCTCCGTATACCGCGATATTTACATAAATGATACCCCCAAGAGTATAGCCGTGCAAACTACTATTGCCGTTGCCTTTATCGCAGCCTTTTCAGGCTACTACATGAGAACTCCTGCCCGCTCTTTTCTTACTTCTGTCAGTTTCCCATACGCCAGTACCGACCAGTCCATCATTGTTTGGAACAGCACTGATAGCATTAGTGGGAAGGTCGTTGTTGGCGACTTGATTCCTAAAAAGCAAAGTGCTCTTCCACAAAAAAAGAGAAAAGGCGGCCCCGATCAGGAGTACGATCAACCTCTTAGATTTTTGCGCGTGGACCATTCCCTCGTTGGCGGTCTTTGGCTGCCTAAGTACCCTTCTCTTGAAGAATCCCAGTCCATATACTCTGCCTTTTATCTCCAGGAAATCTCCCAGTATGTTGTTCCACCCCCTTATGCCGACCCTAACAACAAGTCGGTCATTTTGCTCGGTGTAGGCATTGGCGCATCTGCAAAAGGGTTTGAGCAAAATGGATATGATGTTAATCTTTTGGAGCTTGACCCCGTTGTTTATGAAAATGCAGTCAAATATTTTGGCCTGAATCCTAATTACAATGTGCAGTTTGGCAATGCACTCGACTGGATTTACAGCTACGAAAAAGATGATGGGCCCAAAAAGAGATACAGTATCGTTAACCATGACTTCTTTTCGGGTGAAAATGGCGACTCGAAGCTTTTTGAACAAAAAACTTTTGAAATCATCAAGAATGAGATTTTAGAAAAAGATACTGGTGTTTTGACAGTAAATGTTTATGGCAGTCCTAACGACTTCAAGGTGCTTCAAGTATATGAGAATCTGCAAAATGCGTTCAACCAACAGTGTGACATGTACCATGACAAAATTACAGATAACATGAATCTGGGACCCATTTATGTTGAGATTGAAGAGGAATTAAATATCGTATTTCTTTGTCGACAAAAGTTTGCTGAGAAGGATATTGTCATTGATGATGAATTAATAAACAATACAGTCGAACGCAACATGCGTGGAATTGTGCTTGCTTCTAATCATGTGCGCAAAATTCCACGTTTGAACATCATCAAGCTTCAAGACTTGATTGAAGCAGGTTTAACGGACAATGAAAGTAAAGAAACGAGATGGTGGATTTTAGCCCGACAGTCTAGAAAACATTGGAATGTTATGGACAAGGTTCTTCCACGTATTGCTTGGGCTTATTATTAGATAGACACAAAAACCTTTTTTATATTAATAGAGTACTTTTTTTTTCTATGGCTTGATTGCTCTCCAACGGAGACGCACATATCCAAGATAAGCTTGTTCGGGATCTCGAGGGTCAAAGCAAATTGTAGTCACCAGGTCGTGAACTTCTTGAAGAAACGCTTCTGAAGAAATTCGTTCGGATGGCGGGACTTGATTGCGCTCCTGAAACTTTTCAAAGGCTTCGACAAAACTAAATCCAAAAAGCTTGATCCATTCCAGCAGACCCTTTTCACCATGGGGAAGCAAGGTCGACCGATAAACACGCTCAATTTTCTCGACAACAAACCCGGCTGTTTCTAAGAGCTTGCGGATCGTGTCTTCGTGCGGGAAAAACCAGGGGCTGGCTCCGACCCGCTGTGCTTCCGCTGGCGTCATCCCATATCGCGACAAAGTTGCAAGGAAAGCGGTATGGATCTCAGCCACATTGCCTAACCCTCCCATCTCTGCGGCAAACACTGCATTCACTCCAGGCTTGAGCGTAGCAAAAACCTGGTTGAAAAAGTTTTGTCGGATTGTATCCCCGAGAAACTGTGTTTCACCGGAAGATGCCACACCGTCGAATTTAGCCTCTGCTTCATTCTCTTGTTTGCGGGTGTTCAAAATCCAATGAAGGACTGCATTTGACATGACCTTATCAAACAAAACTCCGTCGTTGAGTTCAGTGGTAACCTTTTCAGCCTCCATGTCACGGCCATCCTGTAGCATGACACTGAGACCATGCTTGTTTCGCGCCACCTCAAGCAAAGATGAAGATGAATCGATGCCGCAGATTTTATGGCATGGAATACGCGCTGTGAGAGCGCCATCACCGCAACCAATGTCCAAGATTGTGTCTGTGGGTTGGGGTCTTAAAAAGTCGTCCACCAAAACTGAAGCTAGTTTCGGCACAAACGCTGCGTTATTGATATAATCTTGAGCAACCCAGGGATCAGCTTTATCAGTCATTGTAGAATTAAAAGTAGGTACGTAAATATAGAATTGAGTGAATATAGAGAAAAAGAAGTAGAGAAAGATGGGATGAAAAGGAATTCATTCATGGGATATTTATACTTGAGCTTGGAATAAATGACTCGAACAAAAGCTTAAAATTACGGGGTAGTGGCCTAAGCGAAAACGGCAGCCGACCGGTGATTGCAGTTCCTATAACGGGCCGCAGCTCTAATTTACTTAAAATAGCAAGCGGGGGAGTACATGACTTGCCTATAAGAAAAGCCAGTGCCATAAAACAAAGGAGCGCCGCTATTGAAATTCACCAGCAAGGCCTTTTGGAGCAGACATCAGTTGACGTTGATGCGTGCAGTGTATTTGGGCTGATCTGATTCACTGAAACATCTGCATTGCCTTGCCTTGTTTTTATTTTGTTGTTGTTGCCCCCACCGGTACGCCTTTCCCAATAATAACCTTTATCTTTTGAGTGAAAGAGAGAGAAAAAAAACTTCCTTTGAGTGGTTTTAAAGTTAAAAACGGCAGTGTGGTTCTATATTAATAAAAAAAGAAAAGGAAATGCCAATTATTAAAGTTAATTGGCTTTTTTTTGATGGTACTGAAATATCTTTAGTTTAGAAATCCAGAGTTGGTTCATAGTACAAGATTAGATGCTTTAAATTTGGTTGATTGCATTTTATTTCTACATGGTTCAGGATTCTCACAATTTCAAACAGTCGTTCTTTATAATGATGGCGTGGGAAATAAATATCTCTTTCTCTCTGCGAGGAAGCTGGAACAAAAGATTTCCTTTTTAATAGAATTGGTATGGCACTAGCATAATCTAATATGACAAAAAAAGAAGATCAATCCAAAATATACCTTTGAAGCAAATTATGACCATTGATTTAACTGCTAATTGGCTTTAACTACATCGATACCAAAGTAAATAGAATCTGCGTCAATCTTACCCTTTTGATTTTCAAGACGTTCGCTGGTTTGTAGTATACCTTTCTACTATGAGAATTTAACATGTTCGTTTTAGACAGTTTAAACTACTTGGCATTAAGGTCAGCTTAAAAAAACAACGCCAGTCTGATAGCATAGAATCAAGCAAATCCATTTATTCATCTCTACTGAAATCCGTATATCACCTGTATATCCTTGGAACTAGCAAACAAAACGGTAGTAACCAGTATACCGAACTGGACCGTTGAAAACAAAAAGATGACATTGTTTTCATAGAATGTAAATAAAAAACCTGATAACAAAATTTTTTTTTGTTTTTTTATTCCATTGGCATAGAAATATATAAAATCTGCTTTTCTGCTATCCTTCTCAGTTTAAATATATAAATTTGTTTTCAATTGAAATTTTCATTCAGTGGTAACATGTTGCTCCAACAGCCCCAGAATTAGCCCAGAGGCCACTTCACGAGAAACAAGTAACCTAATCCAAACTTTCACAGCTTATTTCCATTTGTCTTCTTTAATGCTCTAAATTGTTATATCTTATCCTCGCCAAACAGAGATAAAATGTGAAATTTTTTAAATCAGTTAGGTTGTGTCTACGTGCCCATTTATAAGTCTTTTTCTTTTTCAAATAAAGGAAATTTAAGCAAAACGTATCGAAAGGTTTCTTTCATGTCATACTTTTGAATGAAGCTATCCTTTTTAATTTTAAATTTATCAAATAGCATGTCTAACACAAATACAATTTTATTTGTAATCACGTGATAATTTAATTCATTTTATGTATGTTATTCTATATTCATTAAATCACAACAAAAAGGTCGTATGGCGCAATGGTAGCGCATCAGATTGCAGATCTGCAGGTTTCTGGTTCGATTCCGGGTGCGACCTTGTTTTTGCAACTTTTTTAAAAAAAGTTAGGTAGTTGCTGGGATACACTACCATGGGATTTAAAGAAAACAATGCACATAAAAAAATGTTTTGTTGGCTTTAATGAATGCTCACTTTTGTTATTTAAAAATCAAGAATGACCATATATTGCCTATTTCTCTTCTCTATGTATAATATCTGGTTACTGAAGGTATTTGGGCTATCGGAAGCTTGTGAAAATTCGGGCAATAATCATATTAAAACCTCCAAAAAAGTTCACTTCCGGGGGAAGGTTGCGGCATCGAGAGTAAACAAGTTTTCCACAATAATTGGTATGAACTAAATGACATCATAGATGATTAACGATGTATACGGAGATTGGAGATGTTTGAAAAAAAGCAATACGGGGATTTTCAATTTATTTATAATTAATTTGACAAAACCATACATTACTATAAGCTACATTTATCCAAGATAAAAAAAAAAAAAAGGAAAATAGAAGCTTGATTAGATCTTGAGAGCCATGAGAGAACCCACAAACGAAAGAATAAGACGGGATCTGACCTCGTTGATATCTTCGGGGACAAGGAATATCAGAGCACCAAGCTTACGAGCAATCGAGATGGCAAGCTTAGCGTTGGCCAAACGCTCCTCCTCAGTGCGTCCTTGGGTAACGAGGTCGTAGTCGACGTAACCAGGCTTGATACCGTTGATGACATCGAGAAGGAAAACACCAGTGGCCAAGCTGGGGTCCTTGAAAGAGCGAGCGGTGGAGTTACGGCCACCCTTGCGAACGTGTTCCTGAGCCCACTTGAGAATATCCGAGTCAGTAAGCTCGCGGCCTCCGTGAGACAAAGACTTGAGCGTCGTGATGATGTTGCGACGCATGAGCTGCCAGACAAGAGCCAGCGTAAGAGTCTTTTGGCCATCGGTGATATCGGCACCCTCGATACCAACCAGAGAAAATTTATTAGCCTTGCCGAGCTCAACAGCGTAGTTGGTATTCTCGACAGCCTTGAAACGAAGCATCTCGGCGCCATTGGCAGGGGGCTTGTTGACATGGCGGGGGTTGACGGATCCCGGGATGACCTTCTCAAAGGCCTGGAGAAGAATGGTACCGTCCTTGAGATCCTCAAAGAGAGAAATAACGGTGGGCTCGACGTCGAGAGAGTTGAGCCAAAGAGTAAAGACACGGGCCTCGCGCTCGCCCTCGGCATCGAAGTCCTCAATCTCAATGTTATCGGCTTCAGTGATGGGGTCCAAACCAGGGTAAGTGTTGAAGAGATGGGCGACAAAGGCCAGATTCAGCTTGGGGTTTCCTGCCACGAGCGCAGTAGGAGTGAGGTACTTGCGTGCTTCAATTTTTTCGGCGCTGTCCAAGATCTGCTCAGCGCGCTTGAGAAGGTTGGTAGTGTTGAGAGGTTCGAGGGTACAAACTTCTGGGACGAGCTGGTTAAGAAGAACTGTGTAGTTTTCACCATCGCAAACATCCTTGGAAAAGTTGTTGACGCGTCGAGGCCAGTTGGCGGCCTTAAGATGGTAGTTGAACCATCTGAGAAGAATCTGCTCAGGAGGAAGTCGCAGGAATTGCTCGAGAGTCTCGTCTTCTTCGAGCAGACGGTACAATTCGGGATGAAGCTTAATGTCAATCTTGGCGAGCAAACCACGACGGATGATTTGCCAAATGAGACCAAGAATCAAGTGTTCCTTGCCCTCAATAATATCTTCGGCGTGGACATTGACGACAACGCAGCCAATACCCTTGGCAGAGTTGATGACGACGTTTGCGTTTTCAGTCATGGTGAAGTTGTTCAACGACTTGCCATGTTTGGGCTTATTGAGAATACGGGTATCGATGGTGTCGGGGACCGAGTCGTTGATAAGTTTGGAGAGAATGAGACCGTCGCGGGCCTCATCAAAGATCTGGAAGGTGTCGGTAGGGATAGGGAGGCGGGAGCCGATATCTGGGTCTCCAGCCAAAACGGAGTTTATGTGGCGGGTAAATTCGGTGCGCTCTTCCTCATTGATGGTGTGGGTTGTACCAGAAGAGGAGCCGGACACAACAATGTTGGCGGAGCCGGAGCCGGTGCGACGGTGGCCGGGCTGGTGGTCCCCGGAGCCGCTGGCGGAACGAACGCGGTTGCCAAAGGTGGGGACGTCGAGGCGCTGGCGTGGGGCGGCGCCACCGCCGAGACGGGATTCACGGAGCTTCGAAACAAGCTCGACGTAGTCTTCGAGCTCTACGCGTCCAGAGGCGTCGACATTGACACTCTTGAGAGTGTTACGGATGTCGTCGTAGGAGCCCTCGCCGGAGTCGGTGAGCGTCTTGACGGCCTCCTGCTTGTCGAGGTAGCCCTTATCGTCGACATCGACGGAGCGGAATTTTTCAATGAGCGAGAAGATGTCTTCTTGACTAACAATAGGGAATTTTTTCTAAATGAGAGAGACAATGAGATGAGAGATTGGAACAACACGAATTATGGCGATGGAAAAAGAAAAAACACGCAAACAAAGAGCTTTCATTTACTTTTTCTTCGCCTCCGATTGTTTGTCTAAGTCGTGTCGTGTTGTACCGCAATCTTCTCGAGAGCTCATTACACACAAAATAAGTCAGTGGCTAACACTTTAACGCGTCAAAAGTCGATATATTAACATACATGTAGTTTAATTGCTTCCATGGTGAGGATTGGGTATACTGGTTTATAGTGGAAAGGTACTGCGTGGTGATTTCGTAGGAAAAAGGAATGGCGTATTTTATTTTTGCTCGAGTAATTTTGGATGAGCAAAGAAGACGGAAGAAAAAAAGGGCGGAGCGCAGGCTGTGCTGGGCTGTGTAGAAGTCACGTGGTTAATTACACTTTGTGTTACAATTTTTTGGTGTTACAATATTTGTTACAAGTCAAGGCCGCCTTCCTATTACAGCATTTGTAAACAAACAAACCTCCAGAACCAGCAAAGAAATCCCCTCTTTCACTGTTTTCGTTCTTTTCTCTACATTCTTTACTTTTTTTCATTTTATCCATTAAATTAATATAAACAAAACCCTCTTCTGGGACCTGCTCTTATACTCCATAAACTGCAAAAATGACACAAGAATCCAAACGTATTCTTCTCGATTACCATGCTCCAAGATTACCCTCCGGGGCCCGCCAGCTCTCAATAGACTCGACCCGTGTGGCCGGCGATGTCAGTGTGCGGTATTCAGCGCCGCCAACATCCACGGGATCCTCGTCGTTTTCTTCGGCGTCGGCCGCCGTTTCCGAGCGAGCGCCCCAGCTCCCAGAAGACCTGCAGGCGCGGTTAGCCCATGTGGGCATGCGCACCCGCAAAAGCGTGGCCGATGGCTACAAGGTCCAAGGCTCGATCCCCTCGTACCAGCCCATGGCGACTTTCTACGGCGGCGGGCTGGGGTCCTCTCTACTGCTGACGGGCCCGCAGCAGCTCCAGCAGCAACAGGCCGCCCGCAAATACTTTTCGGAAAGCGACAAGTTTTCTCTGCAAACCGGCGCCGGCGGACAATCCCTGGTATCCATCCCGCGAGGCCAGCTTAAACGTACGCGCGACGAGTCTGCGCTGGACGCCGACGCCGGGGCCGATACAGACGACGACGAGGACTGCAACGATCTTGGAGACGTGACGCTGAACGACAACCAAGGAGGGGCTCCATATCCCGGCGCCAGTCTGTCGCGAGGCTTGGTGGCTCCGTCGCAAACAACCTTGACGGGCGCAGGGTGTAGCTTCAGTGGGGAGGAGCCAGTGCCTAAATCCCTGCGCCAGTCCTCGACCCACGAATTCTCGTCGGCTGGAGATAAAGCCAAATATTACGGAGCTTTACAACAGACAGAGGGCAATGAGAAATGGACGCCGACGGCAGCTTCAAAGCTTGTATCAAATGATGGAAACTTTGAAGAAGCACCGTTTCTTGATAAGTCTAATCTATGAGCAGGATCTTGTAAACAGATTTTTATGATTTATGGTGTTTTTTATATTTGGGTTAAGACTTCTTTTTCGATTTTTTTTTCTATATTTGGCTTATCAAATTTGTACAAGGTGTTTTTCTATATAATGCAAAAAAAAAAAAAATTTACTACATCAAACTCCAGCTTTTAAAATTTTAAAAAAGTCTGTTTTTTGTCAGATTTTGTACGTTTGGCCGCACTCTGTGTTGCTCCACTGGTGCTCCGTTTGGGTGCCCCATTGGCCTTGTTTGTAGAAACAAAACTTGGTTTCGGTCGAGGGGGAGGCGCCGGTCTTTTGGTCGTCAGCTTCAGCGCCCGCTGCGGCTGCGCAGCCCCGCTCTTACTCTTTTCCTTGTCGACCACGGCCTTGTACTTGGGCGCCGACTTGAAAAAGGTGGACAGCGACGTGTTTCCTAGCCGCTGCGCTCGCGCAATGTCGCGCGCAAGATGCCAGTCGCGATGCTCGCTAATATCTGCCAGCTTGAGAGCCCGCCGACACCGCGGACACTCCACCGTCTTGGTCGTCGAGGCTTCTCCGGTTGCCGTTACAAACAAATCTTCGAGCTTAGCCCAGTCCACGTTATCTTCTCCATCGTCGTCGTCCTCATGATCATCGCCGGGCTCCGTGGAAATTCCGTTAAGATCTGGAGTAGGCGACTCATCTTTCCAAGAGCTTTCCTTTGTAGCAGACTGCTCGGTGTTTATGGGGGTCGGGCTTCCTGGGGATTCGTCTTGGTCACTGTCGTCGTCTTCTTCTAAAAACGGCACGTCGAGGGCTTTGAGTTTTTTGACAGGGCTATGTTTTTTTAATGGGCTGGATCCTCCCCCCTCGCGCTTGGGGCTCACATGCTTTTCGGCCTCTACAGCTGAGCGGGGCTTGAAGAAGGAAGAGATGGGTCGCACCGTGTTTTTCTCGCTGCCCGAGTAGTTTATAAACCCGTGGATTTCCAATGACAGCATTTCACATGGATATCGCGCCTTGACTTTACTTGAATCTGGCGCTGTTTCTAGTTCCTTGAGAACGGCACAACCCATGTCGAACAACTGGTCACGAAGAGTAGCTGCGGTAGCGCCCACAGGGAACGGGGCTTGTTTTGTTTGTGCACGCGGCATGCCTTTGCTTTTGAAGCCAAGTGAAATGGTACGTGGATAAAACGACAGCGGGGTTTTGTCATTTGGTGGGGTTTTGTGTTGAGCCTCTTCAGAAAGCTCCACGACACGGCCCGCCAAGTCTGCCGAGTATACCTTGAGCCACTCGACGGCTTTTGCAGAGTTGGACAAGGGGAAGTATGTAAAGTTTTTGACTGAGGACATGGACTTGACGTCGGTGCGGGTATTGACTTGCAGGTATTCTTCGCCCTGTGCAAGGGCCTTGAGCCGTTTGGTGAGCTGGGGACTCAATTTGGCCAGCATTTCCTTGCGGGGCATTGCGTCGATGAATGCAACGGATCCGGATGGAGGTAGATGAAGAGCCGTTTTGACGTGTTCGCCGAGCTTCCCGCCTAGACCGCCAATCTCGGTGATTTCGAAACGGGTGAGGAAGGATGGGATTGCAGCGGCGCGCACAATGTTTTGGGTCGCAGGCTTGAGGGTTCCGGATGCGAGCTTAGCCAACGCCTTGGTTCGGGCAATACCTGCGGAACATGTGTATCCGAGCTCATCAAGGATCGAACGTCGGAGATGTTTAAGAATGGTGCCGGAGATCATGAGAACAACATCGTCCCAGTCCGTAACTTCAAGAGGGACACTTCGAGGGGGTATATTTGTTTGTTGGTCTTCTTTGGGTGGTGTCTTTTCTAGTGTGTCAGGTTTTTTTATTTCCTCGGTGGTTTCTTTTTCCTTGTAGAGATCAAGTCCAATGGCCTCTCCCTGGTATTCATCTTCACAGCTCCCCAGCACCCGCCCCTCCCACCTGAATCCGGCCTCGGTGAGTTCTGGTAGGGACACGACTTGGGGTAATGGTTCGTCGGGCGCAATGTTGGCGAGGGTGGGGAATTTTTCGAGCATTTTTGCGTGGACCAAAGCGCCGAGATCCATAAACGTTTCGTCGATGCTTGCCTTTTCCAAGACGGTGACGGAGCGCCGGAGAATCTCAAAGATCTTTCTGCTCTCGCGCCGGTACGGGTCCAGCGACACCTTGTGTGTTTCCTTGGCGGGCGGATACGTGCCAGGAGCACACGCAGCGGGGTCGGTGTATTCCCAGTGGGTGGTGCCGCGCGCAAACGTGGCTACATGGGCGGCAACCAGGTGGGGGCACTTGAGCCGGGCGGCCGCGACCGTCTCGTGGCGGGAGATGCCGTAGCGGCGGGCGCCGTAGCTGACGGCGATGAGGCCCTGCCATTGCTGGCACACGACAGGGGCCATTTTGGGGAGCCCGAGGCGGACCTGCTCACATTGGGCGTAAAAGGCGTCGAGGTCGAGATGGGCAATGGTGGCAAGAGGGGTATCGTAAGACCGCTGGGGATCGGCCAATGCATGGAGATCTTTTCCGAGAAACCGTGATCTGGATGGAGGAGGTTCCCCAGATGCCATTATTTATGTTTCGGGGGAGGTATATGGGATTATTTTTTGTAAATAGGATCAAAATGGGGGGAAAGGGAGGGAAGAAAAAAAGAAAAAATCAAGGGAAAAAAGAGCAACTTTAAAAAATACAAACACAAAAGTAAACATAGCGTCAGATGCGTAATTTTCAGCACGATTTGATTTCTCCCTTTTTTTGATTTTTTTTGAAAAATTATGGAGAAAAACAAGAGCTGAAAGATTAATGGAAAGAAATTAAAAGGTTTTTATTGAAATTGAGGATATTTGAAAAAAATCAAGATCAAAAACGGCTTAAAATGTAAAAAACAAAAAGATCAAAAAGATGGTCTCTGGCGGGATCGAACCGCCGATCCTCGCGTATACAAGGAAGTTGCTTGTTTATTAGCACGATGCCTTAACCAACTGGGCCAAGAGACCTGTAGTTATTATTATTAAAATGAATACAATTTAGTTAAAGTTAAACTTTAATTGATTATGTAAGCAAATAACATTTCATGCTTTGAAGGTTTATATGTATTGTAAATATAAATCTGTTTTGCGTTGAACAAAAAAGTGAAAAAAAAATTTGCGATTAAGGTTTAATGGTGAAAACAATGAAAAAATTAAAAAACGGGTTGCTATTTTTAAAAAATAAAGTTTGTGAGAAATGGAAGTTGCAATGTGGGGTATATTTTTCGGAGTTATCATTTGAGGTTAGATGCAAATCCTCAAATAACTTAAGCTTATTTGATATCTCTTCCCAGATAGCCATTCAAATAATGATATATGGACAATATTTTTAAATAAGGAAATATTCCCTGATGCGAAAGTGGGGCAACAAATAATTCAAAAAGATTTTATTTTTAATATATAAACAAAAGGGGGGAAAAAACTAAATTTGGTATCTAAAGAGAGGATTCTTAGTCTCCATTTGGGCCAAAACATGTGGGTCTTCATCGTAGACCTCAGGGTGCTCTTCACAGTACTTTTCCTTCTTCTTGTTAGCAACCTTGTAGTAGGCCGCCAAAGCAAGAGCCAGAGCAGAAGCCAAAACGGTGACACCAAGGACAACGCTGTGGCCAAGCTTGTAGCGGGGCTTATCCTGTGCTCTGTAGATGAAGGAAGCGATGATACCGCCGGCGGATGCAAAGCCAATTTGGATACCCATGGCGATACCACGGGTGTGGGCATTGGGGTAATTGTTTGCATTCCAAGAAACGATAGAGGGCCAAGGGGCGTACTGACCAGCAGTGGCGAGGAAGACTCCAGCATAGGTGACACCTGAGCGGCTTTGACCGAGAGCGATGCTGAAACCGGGGATGGCGAAGAGAATCATGGGGGCAATGACAAAGATGTAGCGTGACTTGTACTTGTCAGAAATGTAAGAGACGGCAATGGTGCAGAGACAGGCCCAAATGTAGGGAGGAGCAGACATGAGCTGGGCCTTTGAGGCGGTCCATCCGAGAGTGTTGATGATGGTTGGGAGGAAGTAAGAGAAGGAGTAAATGGGGACGGTGCAGCCGAGAGAGAGGATGACCATGTACCAAACGCGCCAGTGGAAAACGCCATCTTTAATGTGTTTCCAGCCAAGACGCTCATTGTCGATTTTATCGTTACCCTTGCCAACGTCCTGCTTGAGGTACCATTCCCAGAAGACGACTTCTTCCTCGTTGAGGAAACGGGCGTGTTGAGGGCCATTGTAGATGATAAAGTAGCAAGCGCAGCCGACGACGATAGTAGCAATGCCCTCGAGGATAAAGATCCAGGACCAGCCAGCCAATCCTCCGACGCCGTCCATTTTCATGATAGCCCAGGCGAGAATACCGGAGAAGGCACCTGCGATGGTTGCTGAGGAGAAAAAGAGGGCGATACGGTAGGAAAGCTCGGTGCTGCGGTACCAGTTCGAGAGGTAGTAGGCGCATCCAGGCATGAGGCCAGCTTCAAAGAGACCGAGGAGGACGCGGAGGGCAATGAGATGACCGGTGTTTTTGGCAAAGCCCATGCACATGACGCAGATACCCCAGAGGAAGCAGATGAGGGGGAGGAAGATTTTGGGGGACATTTTCTTGAGAAGCATGTTGCAGGGGGCTTCGACGGTGCAGTAGGTGGCAAAGAAGACGACGAGGACGACGGAGTAATCGTGGGAGGTCATGTTGAGGTCGGTGGTCATGCCAGCGATTTTGGCGTTACCAATGTTTCCTCGGTCGAGGAAGCAGAGGAGGTAGAGCATGGCGCATGCCGGGATGAGGTTGAAGTCGATTTTGAGGCGGAGCCTATCGATTTTTTTCTTATCGAAGGATTCGACAATTTGCTGTTCTTCCAAGCTGGAGAAGTTTTTGTCCGAAGGGACCACGACTTCTTCGTAGTATGCTTCAGGTTTTTTTTCAAATTCCAAGCTCATTTTTGAAATGTAATTTGTAGTTAAGTTTGAGAGAGGCTGGATGGGTGGGTGGCTATAAGAGAGGGTTCACGCTGTTCAGATAGCTTTTATGAATCCTACAGAATAGCTAATAATGAGGGATGGAAGAAAGGTTGGGGAGTTTGTTTGGTATAGAATAGAAAGAAAGAAATTGATGAAGAAGAAGAATGAAAAAAAAAAAAGAGTTTGATGATTGGGAAATGTCAAGTATTTATAAGTGGATGAAAAAGTCGATGATGAAGATGGTGAAGAGGGGTAGTTGATTTAATATAGGTTATAAGTTTAAAAAATAAAAGTTAAAAAGGTGAGTTTTTTTAAGTTGCCTTCAAATCCACCCCTCCTTTCTCCTCCAGAAGTTAAGCTGGTTAGACCTTTCATTGCTTTTTATTGTGGCTATTTTTTTTTTTCAATTGCTGGGCCTTTGAAACGTTTAGCCGTGGCAAATCAGCGGCCCTTTTAGGAAATGCGCACGGCTGGGCAGCAGCACCTTGAAGAAGAGATGGAAAACTGCGGGGAAGAAGGAGAATCTAATAGATTTGGGGTTTCAGTAGAATATGTATTGAAAAGAGGTTCATTTTGAGATTGAGCCAATGAAAATAACGGAGGATTTACTTCTTCATTCCGCGAGATTATTGAAGGCCGTTAATTTTGTATGTGAACAAGGGATCTACTTTAATTCGTTTTTGGGGGAGGGGATGTACTTGGTAACTGCAACTAGCTGAGAGCCCTAGGGTGATAACAAGAGACGGCTACTATTTGGTGACTACGCGAAAGGGCTAGTTGGAATCGAGGTCTCGCTTCAAAGAAAGTTTTTATTTTTTTGGTAAGAAAAACACCTGTATACAAAATATAAATCTCGAAATCACAATAAGATTTTTGTCAGAAAAAGCACTGGGTATACCATGGATTAAAGTCATGATAATATGATTTAGTGTGTTTTGTATTGGTTAAAAGTATTTTGTTTTTTTTTCCAAAATGAAACAAAAACCCGTTTACCTTAGTTGTAACATGTGAAATAACCCCTGAATCTCATGAACCGAGTACTTAACTGTCGTTATTGTAACAAAACGGGTTACTTTAACTCGAGTTAACTCTGTATGTACCCACGCACATTTATGGCCAACATACGTGGTCGATTTAACCATCGCAACAACAGCTTCGTCTACCCCCGCCTGCCCGCCCGCCTCGCGCGTTGACTACCCGCCACCACTTAAGCCTTTATTTCTTCTTCCTCCTCTTTTGCCTTTGCTTTTTTTTTGGGGGGGACAAAAAGTCTTGGCTCCGGGACGTCCATCTGCCTACACCGAAACGTCCTCCCCTCTCTCTGTCCTCCCCGCCCCTTTTCAAAAAAAAAAACTCAAGCAAAAAGCCCCGCACGAGCCGCAGAGGACGGGCCTGGGAGCCCCGCATAGGGCCAGCGAAAGACGAAACCCGGGTAATCTTTTTTCTTTTATTTTTTTTTTGAAATTCTCATACGATTTTAAAGTCCTTTTGCTGTGGAAGATCCAACTGAAAAGCCTTTTTCTCTGCTTTTCGGGTATCGTGTAGCTGCTGCTCAAAATATTCAAAAGTACCGAGGCTTGGGTATCCCCCCTCTCCTCCTTCATCCACAAACAAAAAAATCATGCTCATACAAAAACATCTTGACGATCCTTTCTCATTCTCTTATCAAAGTGTATTGATAATATTATTTTTTCTTTTTAAACTAGATGTATAATGTCAAAAACTATATGCCTACTTCTCTCAAAAACCCGGCGCCGTGTTCCGAGTGAATACCTACGTTGAGACAGTTACCAAGACTACCTTAAAAATACCCAGACGGATGGATGTCATTCTATTCTCTCTCACCCTAGTATTAACAATAAAAGAAGATCCTCAAAAAAATAAACACGGGTCACCTATCGGGTCTTTTCCAAATGTCACTTCTTTACAGCCGGGTCTTTTTTAAAACTCCTATTCGGGTATCTTACACACTTGAATTTGCTTGGACTTTATCTTTTTTTTTTAAATCAACAACAACTTCTCCTCTTTGAACCCCTCTTGGTCCCAACAATTAACCTCTCTATCGCAATAGATTAAAAAAAAATGGAGAAGTGCCAAGACGCGAATTGTTGAAAATCAAAACTAACTGGAATTCGGGCTTTTAACGGAGCTTCTTTTCTCTAGAGGGGAGAGAGAGGGGACTAAACGTAAAGTTAACTGATTTTTTATTAAAGTCCCTTTGAGTTGTTTTAAAATTTGTCATGGCCATATAGTTTCTACACAAACTTTGGCTTCTACGCCCTCTTCCTCGTGACTTTCCCACTATCCCCCTTTTTTTTTCTTCGACTAGTCAATAGCAAACCCACTCTCGGGATTATTACCACATTGCACTGGCCCTCAATTTCTCCAATAATCACACAGAGAGGGGCGACTGAGATGCGCCATTGTTTTCTTCATCTGTCGATTAACAACCGCCCCTCTCTCTCTAACGTGAATAATCCCACGTCTTCTTTTTTCAACCTCCATTTTTTTACTTATCATCAACAATCTCTTCTCTAAATTCAAACCACCATAACCATGGTCTTTTGCCCCTCTTGAGGCCTTTTCTATCAAACCTCTAGGCCTCTTCTCCTCTTTGCTTCTTTTTTACTTTCTCTTGTTTTTTTTTTCTTTTCTCGTAGTGCCCCTCTCTTATCTATCGCATGTTGCCCCTCACTCGTTTTTTTAGTCCTCATGCACTCGAAATGTCATCAGTTTTTATAACTTCTCTCGTGTTTTTTTTCCTTCCCACTCTAATCTTAAAAAAAACTAAAAATTGTAAATCTCTTCTCCTATTGGCTAGAAATTAAACGATAGTTCGATTGCTTTTTTTCTTCTAAATAACTAATTTTAAATTTATTCAGTATCATCTATAAAAAAATCATGTCAAAAAAAATAAAAATATTCTCCATCTTTTCTCATTATTTGACTATTCAAGTTTATCTTCAAGATAAATAACAACACTTGTAGATTCTCACCATAATTAAAATGAAAATGGTTCAATAAATCCCGCTTAGTTTCCTTTTTGTTTCTCTTCAAACTATCTAAAAAAGCAGCTGTAATCGGTGCACACGTGCTGCTGATTGGCCATAATTTACCTCAAGTGATGAGGTCACATAACTAGCCCTTAACCCAGATTTCCCCCCAAAATCAGAATCATCTAAAAAAGAAATCAAATATATTCGATTTTACCTTTGTTTTTTTGTAAAATTTAAGAAAAGGCTACTCTGGAGCTTGTGATTAAATAAAAATTTAAGAAAATTTAAAAAAATATAAGAAAAATTAAAAAAATCGTCTTGTCCAGGTATCCAAACTATACTTGAAGTCCAACATAAGAGATATTTGGTATCTTAATATCATTCAAAACCATTAATTTCACATATTTCAAAAAATCTTTCTAGATCCTTTAAAAAAACTCATTTATGACTAGAAAATCTCAAAAAACTGGTATAATTTCACAATGTCAATATCAACTTTAAACACTGACAACCCATCTAGAAATTTGATTCAGATATGCAGGATAAAACGGTTATTCGCGTTTGTTAAAAAATCAAAAATCCTGTTTTTTATCAAATCATTATAATCCTCAACTTATTGTAAAAAAGTCTTTTGATAAATATTTAAAAAAGTCATCTATTTCATTTTAAAAGTTAACATAAACTTACCTCTCTCTTTTTTTGTAACAATCTTCAATTATACCTAATGCTCTCGTTTTTCTTATTAAATAACTGACAGCTAATGTGCTCATTATCTTTTCAAGTCATCACTAAAGTCTCTCTGGTTCCGATCCTGTCGTGTTAAACTTCTTCTCATGTTATTACCCACCTTCGATACCATCCATGGAAACAAAAAACAGTTTCACCAAACCCTTATTTCCAAAACCCCTAAATCACATTAACCAAAAAAGTGTTGTTGAGCATCTCTAAACTAATTCTTTTTTTAATGAATAAAAGAGAAAAAAAATCTATATAATCCAAAAAAATCTTAAAAGACCCCAAAAAAAGAAGAAAAAAAGAAGGATTCTAAAGGATATTGCCACTTTTTTATTACTTTTCATTCTTTCTGTTTCTCCCCCTCCCCTTTCTCTCTCATTGGCTAAAGTTTCTTTTGTTTACTCTTTTCCCCTCCCCTCCTTCAACCCTGAACAAAAAATTCCCACTTTTTCCCTCCTATTGTTGCTTGCTTTGCTGGCCCACCCCCTGGCATGAATCTCGGTACGGTTTCATTTTATGCGCTGACAACGGCATCTCCACGGAGTTGTCAACAACCTCTCGGGGCTTCACCGGGGAAATTTTTTTTGGGGGGGGGGGGTGCTTCAGCCACACACCACGCAAGGCTGAAGACGCAATAGTGACATGCATAATTTCATTCTCGGAGAGCAAGAAGCTGAGCTTTAAACTTAACACCACACTGTAATCATTTTAAAGCGGGATCTGAGGAAACGGGCAAATATTGAAGAAAAAAAATATAGCGAAAAAAATGCCAAGGGGATTTTTCAATATCGGCATTTGGATTTGAACATTTATATATAAATATTTGACTTTTCCCCTTTTTCTTCTCTTTTTCTTTTCCACTCCTCTTTTATATTTTATTAAAACAACAAAACTCTAAAGAAAAATACCAACGTTATTTACAGTTTTGCTCGAAAGCAATGAAATATCAACTAAATAATACCAGAATATCTGCTCACGACCTTTATTCCAATCTCCTATCCTAAAACGACCCTTTCAAACATTCAAGGTAGACCTAATATAGAAATAACACAATTTCAATGACTAGAATTTTTTTTACAATGGTCAATTTCCCCGCAATATCTTGATATCTTTATTCATCAATATCATCTACAAGATACCTTTTATTCTTACAACAAAAGAAAAAAAGGACTCAAAGGACTCAAAAGAGCCACAAACTCAGTTGTATCTCACATCCCCCCCCACACGTACGCTCTCTCCAAAATAAACATGAATAACAAGGGATATTCCAGGATTTTCAAGGCTATTCCAGGCTAATGCTGGAAATAAAAGGATATTCAAGGTTCTCGTTTAACAAAAAGCTCACTTTTCATACCAAATCCACTCTGCGAAAAAAATGACATTTGTAAAGTCTTTCTAAAGCAACCATCCCCCCACATTTTATCCCATCGTTACTGGTTAGCGCCCATTTCCTTTCTTTTTTCCCCCTTCTCTCTCTCCCCTCTTCCTCCCCCAGGTATTTCGTCTGCTAGGTGGGGTCAAACTCTTCTACTAATAGACACTTTTTTTATCGTGATAACGCTATATCATCCCTCATATTTGGTCATATACCTCTGCCCCTCTTCCATCACCCCCCACCCATATCAATATGTGGGGGGTAATGGAAAAAATAAACCGCCACAAAAACATGTGAAAAATTTAGGAATATCGTCTTTTTTTTTCAATCTCTATGCTACACATAAATATTTTTCCTCGTCCTTTAAAACGAATATTTTATTATTTAAAAAAGTTATTATTAATGCCGTTGCCCAGAATCGAACTGAGGTTTCTTCGGAATCGCTCGATTTTGAAGCCACAACGAAGTGTACTAACCACTATACTACAACGGCAATCCTTGAAAAGATAAATCTAGCAGTAAGTAAAACTTATTGGTCTTACCAAACATCAAATTTAATAAATCACGTGACATTTAATGTACTTGAAGGTGTTTTTTTTTTTTTTTTTTCAAATGGTCATGTCAATCATCTTAAACAGCCTAATTGGATTGCAGGATACTATATATTTTATTTATATTTAGAGAGGATAAACAATAAATATTCTAATTCTTGATGAGGACAGGTGGAAATGAGTTAGAAAGGTTTGGCCTAGGTTGTCGGAAAAGCTTGTTGATACTGGATAAAAAGTTTAATAAAAAATGAAACTTTATAATACAAGAAAAAATATCCATGATGCCCGTGTTATATATTCCTATACCCTTTAAATAAAAAAAACAAATACATCGAACGTCTAGGACTGATAAACACACTCCCCATTTAAAATTATGCAGACCGCAAGTGATTCAAATTAGCTAGACTGCAAAAACTTAAAGATTCTCCAAAAAGATAAGTGTAAATGAATTGACTAGAATATATATTAATACCCGAAATTAAAAACGAAATGCTGTGACTTGGTTTCATATCTCTATACCTATTTCTCTTTTTCATTTGTAAGCTATTTTCAATCGTTTATTTTAATCTCTAGTGTTCGCTACTCAAGTTAACTCACAAACGTAAATTTTCCATTATCCCCAAACTGAATTCCCATGAAGTGCCGTAACTAATTGACCTCATATGCCAACAGTGCATTCCAGTTAAAGAATGTACATAACAAAATTTGGTAATTTAGGTTTTTTTATCTGCGATAAAATGATATTCTTAGCTTTTGAAAAACCCCTACCAAATAAGGTCCAGGATTAGGATCCAGATCCCTCAATACTTCATTCGACATGCATATAGTCAACGTGCTCCATACTTAATGGAAGGGAAAGTAAAAAACAAAACACCCAAGTATTTATAATGATCTTAAATCAAGCAGAACTGTAGCTCAATACCTGTATTACTGGCAATGTTTTTTAGATAAACACTCTCAGAGTCCATTATTTTGAATTTATCTCAAACATGCTAAACCAAGACAGAATGCTGATTTTGAAAACAAAACAAAATTAGACTTGATCAGTTGTTTCAATTTTGATGAATATTATATCATCATCATCCATCGCATCACCATCAGGTTGTTCACTAGGATGATTAGCCGACCCATTCAGAAACTCCTCTTTAACCACACTCTCATCGTTATCTAAAATAGGTACCTGTGCTAGGTTTTGGGCAGGAAGTTGGGTGCTGTCACTTGCAATCGACATCACCTGGGGCTCTAGTGGTGCAAATGGGCGTATTATCTGAAGTCCTTCAATTGCGTTCTGCAAAGTTGGCGATGGCTCAGACTTGATAGGAGCGGATATTTGCTCTTCAAGAGTAATTGGCTGCAAGGAATATCGAGCATCACCTGTATCTTCTGTTTTAACTTGCTCATAATCATTTGCCTCATCAATATTGTAGTCCGGACCTTCATTTTTGTCTCCATCTTTATCTCCAGTCTCATATTCACTATTGGACTCCAGTTCATCTTCTGTTTCTGACTTGTAAACATAATCTCCATCTTCTTCTTCATTGTATGGCCCCCGATAAGCATCGATAGTGTCATAAATCGTCGAAGGGGTATGGGATTTCCTACTGGCGTTATTCCCAACTTTGCAGTTTTTTATAAGACTTCTAATTTTTTGCCGACAGTTTTCCTTATTCCTAGATTCGTTGAATACCTCACCCTTGGCTTCCAAAAGACGACAGATTTTCGAGAGCATCAGATAATCGGGATTAAATTTCAATTGATTTCTGGGAATAATTGATTTTTTCTTTGAAAGATTACTGCCAGGAGCAATGGCATGAACAACCGCCGAAATAAAAATCATATCATTATGAGACAAATCTACACGGCGCTTTAACAGCCCCAACGACGGAGAGGATACATGATATGCTGCTCTATCGACGACGTTATTTGCAACGATTTCTTCCACCCGCTTTATAATTTCATTGTTGCCAATGTACTCCATGTAAATGCTCTCTGAAACATAGGAAAAAATCTCGTATGCCGTACTAAGATAAGAAGCACCGGCTGGAAACTCTAGCACTCTATCCATCATCTCCCCTGTAGGCAAAATATGGCGATATTTACCACCCCCTGGAAGAACTCCCAAGATTTTTAATGCTATCTTGGTATCCAACAGCCTGCCGAATTTCTGGACTGCGTCACTAACAACTGGTGGAATCTTGCCGTTATAATGAAAAACAGAATGGAGATAACTTTGGGTAAATCCCAACACTGGGCTTTTGATATCACTCTCACCACTAATATACCAAGTGACTTTGGTAGCAAGTGCAAGCTTAAGTCCATTGTCGATATTATGCCGGTCTTTCACAATATTAAACAGTTTGTCTGAAAGCTTTATCGAAGGGCTATACAGCACTTTTTGATAAAAACTGGGATCCTCAGAAGACAATCCTCTTGTTATAATTGCATAGGTGCCTGCTAAAATTGCATTTTTAAGAGGAGCTCCAATCATATTCCCCAGAAGAGAGTCCCATTTGCTGACATTTGAGATTGCTGAGTCAAAACCTTTGGCATATTTGCCTTTATTTATGCGGTCAAACTTGGTCCCAAAATTGTAAAATACACGCCTCAACCCCTCTATTCTTATCGACACCGGGGATTTGATGTCAATATGTGAAATCAGCGTTTGAAGTTCTGCAATTGACTTAGCCTGTTTTTTTGTGATCCCTCGGTGTCTCTTGGGCCGGGTTTCGTGTTTCTTGGTGCGAACTCTGAAGTTACTGGGGCGTGTGAATTTGCTCTTAGATAAGAGCATATTGTTCTTAGAATGTTTGGGCATTATTTAAAGCTATATAATTGAATGCAAATTTCGATAAACAGCCCTTAAGCTCAATCAGCCCTTAAGATTTATTGATGGCTGAAAAAAAAAGTTTGTATGGGGTAACGTTTGTCCAAATTCAACAACCCTTGCCCTGATATATATTTTATTTTTTGAGGGCTAGAAAAAAAGTAGAGCGCTACTGAGTACAAAAGAAGCTAATTCGAATCTTGAATACTGTATTAAAGGCCCAACAATGTTTTTTAACATATGATAAAGATGGGCCTGTTAGGATTTACGTGGGACTCAGATCGCATAAGGATTACTTGGTTAGCTGCTATTTGAATAAGCACGATAGCCAGTATCCAGGCACAGCCCATTCACGTATAATAATGGAACATCGAAAGGCCATCATAAAATTTTCACTAAAGTCAACTGTTTTTTTAACTCCTAACCCGTGGGATTTACCTTCCAACACCTAATTTTTATGATTAATTTAAAACTTTAAACTTAAACTTTCTATTTTTTAAACGTAAATTGTAGTTTAAATAACTATTTTTTATCACCAAATACACTAATATGTGATTTGAATGAGCCTAGAATAACCCACAGATCGGGAAAAAAAATAGAAACTCCATCATAAAATGCTATTTATAAGCTACAAGAAACAAAAACGGAGGATAAGGGCTATACAAAAAAAACTTCAATTGTAGAAAGAAACACTACGGTTGTCATAAATTTGTACACCTGCTAAATGGCTCATGGTATTAATATTACCATAAAATTTATTATCTTCAGCCTACCTGGAAGAGTGATTAGAGATTGTAGGAAAGATTGGGAATTTACTTTCATTAAAAGAATTTTTTAAACAATGGGATTTAATTGTAATGCTAAGCAATACCTGTGATTTTTTAGTACTAATGGTTGGTGGGCAGCTTTTCACAAATTAATCTGTTTCTTGATCTCCAGGATCTGCAGCAAAACTAACCGTTCATCATAAATCTCGACCCAAGGAGCAATTTTCTAAATATATTAATTTTATCATTTAATATCGTCACCGTGTTTTTACAACATTAACCTTTGAAAGAATTTACCTTCTTAATTTCTTAACTTTGCTTTTGAATCATGAATAATCGCAGGCACCTTGTTACTTAAATACCTTTTTGTCACAATTTTAATAACTCACATGCTTCTTCAGATACCAAATATTTGTTTGTAGACTGAAAGCCAGCGATTAAATACATTGCAGTTATAGACATAAAAAGAAAATTACTGTGGAAGCATATCTTGGTAGAGCAAATATCAATCTGGATTGGACGTAGGATAGGAGGGAAAGTGTGTACGAGCCCATTTTGGCCCACCAAAGTCACAACGCTATATGTATCCAAACTTTGTCCAAGCAAAACTTCTCACGAGTGATGTAATAAACGATTAGTGCTTTGAAATACATGTAACAGGAAAGAACCAGAATTTATTTTCTCTCCATAACCAACGCTTCAATGTTTGATAGCCCTTTACCGATAAGTTCAATCTTGTTGGGTGTTGCGTGGTTAGGGTAATGATTCACCGAGAGACGACTGTTTTCCTCTAAGGAGGCACCCGACCACGGCTATAATATGGTTTTATAGGGTCCTATCCATCGAGGCACTCAACTTCTCAGCCATTTCAACCCGACGCAGACGGATTTAAGTACTCCGAAAGTATATTACTCAGCATAGCTTCAAACTCTTTACGGATATGATATGCAATAGCAAAGAGTTTAGGAAAATCTCAGTGTTTTTAGATTTCAACTGCAAGCGAGGGGAGTATGCTTTTTCAACTCAAACCTTACATAACACCGGGATCCGAGGAAAAAGGCGATATTAAAAAATGTTATTAAACAAACTGTAAAAGATTATTCTCAAAGTAGACCATTAAATATATATTTTTATATCTAATTAGATGGATATAACTAAAAAGGAAAATCTCTCACAGATTAAACAAAATCGATCTGATAAATTGATTTTAACTCCTTTTTTTATCAATTACCAGTTAAAAGCCTCAAGGTATAAGTTGACAGGACCTTTCCCTTTATTCATATTTTGGGTAACGTGTCGTCTGACATCGTCGTTCATGGACGCAGGACCACAGACAAGAAAACCGATACTTCCGGGAGCTTCACTGATAGCGGACTCAATAATAACCTTGAGATCTGGACGGGTAAACATAGTATTGAAACTAACGGTAGATTCCGCAGAAAGGTTTTTTTTGTTGAAATTATCTGAGTCCAAGCTGTGCTTCTCAACTGTAATTTTGGTGTGAGCGTTACGGGGTTCATTAGACAGATAGATCAAAACACAAATATTGTTTTTGGCCAAGTGCTCAAGCTCATGCTTAAACGTTTCGACATTTTCATGGTTTTGGATGGCCCAAATAAAGGTAATGTTATTTTTTCTAGCCCTTTCAGTCAATTTACTGGCGTAAGAATATCCACCGGTGAAACCAATACCTCCTGAAATGATAACAATTGATTCCGAGGTATGAAGGGGGAAAGTATGGCCGTAAAACCCATCAATAAATACAGGCACAGTTTTAGCGTTGTTATTGCTGGCAAGATATCTTGCAATTTTTTTGGTCTTCCCTTCACGTACACGGGCACAGAAAACAAGCTTTTTTTCTTCGCCACAAACAGGAGAGGGGTACACGGTAAAGGGATGATTTTCCCAACATCTCCAGATGGGATTTAAGAAATTTATAAAACCATAAGCTCCAGGATGGGGTTTAAGAAAACCGTTATAATCAACCTTAATTTTAATTAACTGCTGGGGGTGGAGCTCAAGGTGGGCTTTAGCATTGAGACCATTAAAAACCAGTCTGGCAAGACGACTTGCACGATCAAAGGCCCAAATTGCTACAGCAGCATAAATCCATTCCATATATCCATGAGGCTTACAATGATGCCAAACACCAACAGTGAAAAAAACAACAAAGATCCAATGACAAAGAAGGAAAAGCTCATAAGCTTTTTCGCGGAAATGTCGAAGGGAAAAAAACATGATGAAGCCACCACAAACACCAGATACAAGGCCCCAGATCATATAGTTTGCTTTAAATTCCTCGCTATAAATGCCCTGCTTTTTAAAATTAATAGAAAATGCTACAGCATGGATCAAAACATTGAGATACATGATGCGAGAAACCCAGCGGTGATAAAGATTCATAGTATCATATGAGAGACCAGTAATCCATAGCATTATATTATTTCTTCCCGCGAGTGCATACAGAAGAGGAAGCTGAGATGTGGCAATGATACCAGCTCGGTCAGCGACATAACGACTTATTTGAAGAGATCTTGTAGCGAGATGTGTGTCACCATCGTAGATATCGTACTCAATGAACATGAAGATAATATACATGACACAGTATCCAGTAAGGACCCAAGCTTGGGCGCGAGTAGGCAATGACATGTTGATCAGGCCCCATTTAACAGGATTAGAATGTTTGTTTCCAAAAAGTGCAGGATTTATGAGCTTTTGACGAAAAAAGAGAGCAAAACGATTGTTGGTTGTTTTGTGAATAACGCCTGGGGAAACCCGCTTCAAAAAATTAGCAATGGTAGCCACAAGAAAAATAGCACCCATGTAAGCAAGCATTAATCCTCTAGTTAAAGTTAGATATTGACGACTGTAAAATAATTGAATAAACATACCCGTAAAGTTGACCAGTGTATTTAACATAAAAGACGGCTGCAAAAGAACGCTGAGCTTGGTCTACCTGAGCTTGTGTGAATCTTATTGGAGAATAAACCGTCTCATTTTTATTTTCAATTGTTTCAACGTCAACAAAATAATCAGTAGCATTTTGATAAATTTCATGGATTTGGTCAAGAGTAAGATTAGGACGAACGGCAGCAGTACCACAGGCTTGAAGCAGACTGTTAAGTGCGCGTTTTGTGTTAGCATTCTTTGCTCGAGTGACACAATCAATATAAGTGGCCATGTATTCAGGACTCCAATAATTGCAGCCACCAATTGGCCTGCCTTGAATGTTGGCATACTCGTCTGGGCATTCAAATTTATATTGCCTAACCCAGATGGCACAACCAAGGAAAAGGGCATCTCCGGAATTGGTGGCAGAAATTGAGCAAAACCAGGTGAATAAAAGAGCGAGTGATGTTAATTCCATATTGAATATTAAGTGGATGAGACTGAAGAACAAAAGAGGTCAAAAGCATGGATAACTGAAGAAAATGCTATGATATTTATATCAACTGAGTAACAAAAGCTAATTTATATAAATTGGATCATCTCTGTTTTTTCAAGGAGTGAAAGACAATCACAAATATCCTTGATCAAAGCTTTTATAAAGATTTACCAATTAAATCTATTTAAATAACCAAAAATGTACTTAAATAATCTGAGAGTTCATAATGATAAGTAAAAAGGGGTATATTAGGTCGCTAAATTTTGCAATATTATCCTTTTGTTTTGTTTTTCAAAACTTTGTTAAATCATGAAAAGCTGGAGCTAGCTATCTAAAAAAGCTTTTTACCTATTCTGGAGTTGATTATAAGGCTGGTAGTAGTTGTAGCACGGCACAGATTCCAAATTCTAAATTTGTGCAAAGCGTCTACAAAGAGATCCACTATATACCTTTTTGCGCTTTGACAAACAGAACAAAAAAGATGATAATCATTAAACGAAAAAGTTGTCTAACGGACTTAGACTCCACCTAATAAAATCGATAAGAACATTGAAGGTGGTTGGAAAAAACGGGTGGTGAGTGCACGCGTAAAAAAGTTGAAAACTTTAAAAAAGTAATAAATAATGGAACAAACCGGTATTACGACAAACCACTTAAAATATAATATCGTAAAAAGGATTATTTGTATGAAATATGAGAAAGTACATATATTTTTTAATAACCAATTAAGGCAATACAAGCGTGGCAAAAAGTATGATTTGAGATGACTTTAAATCCTAAAAACGCATTTTAGTACCTGTTTTCCAACGGTTATCGCGTATTAGAAAATGAAAAAAATGCCAAGACTTGATAAGCTGATAAATTATTTTGGAATTTTGATCCCCAAAATCATTGTTTTGGATAGAATGTAACAAGTCCTTTAAAGAGTTTAAATTATCAAATGAAGAAAATATGTGTCAATTAAAAGATTAAAAAAACAATTTTATTTAACAAAAACATGGAAAAAACAAAAGCAAATGATATTAACTACCAGTTAAAGGCTTCAATGTAGAGGTCGACACGGGCTTTACCATTGCCCATGTTGTTTGAAACGTTGCGACGCACATCATCATTCATAGACCCGGGGCCGCAAACCAAGAAACCAATGCTTCCTGGCGCATCAGCAATAGCCGACTCAATGATGACCTTGAGATCAGGACGCTGAAAGGTGGTATTAAAACTGATAGTCGAGCCCGAGGAAAGATCCTTTTCATTCAGGTTTTCAGGATCGGAGTTGTGTTTCTCGACAGTTATTTTGCGTTGGAGACCATCGGGCTCGTTAGACAGGTAAATGAAAACATTAACATCGTTTTTGTAAAGATACTCCAGCTCATCTCTAAAGGTCTCCACGTTTTCATGGTTTTGGATAGCCCAGATAAATGTAATGTTTTTCTTCTCTGCCTGGTGAGTCAACTTGCATGCATACGAGTATCCACCAGTAAAACCAATACCTCCCGTAATGATGACAATAGACTCAGAAGTTTGAAGGGGAACGGCGTGGCCATAAGGACCATCAATAAAAATGGGGACGGTTTTGGCGTTGTTGTTGGCTGCAAGGTACTTTGCGATCTGGGCCGTCTTACCAGAGCGAACACGGGCACAGAAAATGAGCTTCTTTTCCTCACCAGGAATGGGAGAGGGATACAGAGTAAAAGGATGGTTCTCCCAGCATCTCCAAAGAGGGTTGAGGAAATGAATAAAAGCATAAGCACCAGCACGAGGATGCCAGAAACTGTTGTAGTCAACCTTGATCTTAATGAGATGTTGAGGGTGGAGTTCTAAGTGGGCCTTGGCATTGATACCATTGACAACGATACGCACCAAACGTCCAAAACGATCAAAGGCCCAGATTGCAATAGCAGTGTAAATCCACTCCATGTATCCGTGGGGCTTAACATGGTACCAGGCGCCGACAGTAAAGAAGATGACCAAAGCCCAGTGGGTAAGAAGGAAGATTTCGTAAATTTTTTCACGGAAATGGCGGAGAGAAAAAAACATAGCCAAACCACCGCAAACACAGGAAACGATACCCCAAACGATATCAGATTCTTTGAGTTCGCTAAAGTACTTTCCCTGCTTGCGATAGTTGATAGAGAAACAGACGGCATGGATAAAAATATTCATGTACATCACGCGGGACACCCAGCGGTGGTAAAGGTTCATAGTGTCGTAGGAAAGGCCGGTAAGGAAGATCAAAATGTTGTTGCGGCCAGCAAAAGTGTAGACAAGTGGGAGCTGGGCCAAGGCCATGATAGCTGCACGATCACCCACATAACGGCTGATTTGGAGAGCGCGGGTAGCAAAGCGCGTGTTACCGTCGTAGATGTCATACTTGATGAAGATGAAAATGATGTACATGGCAAAGTAGCCGGCGAGAACCCAAAACTGAGCACGGGTGGGCAGCGACATGTTGAAGGGCCCCCATTTGACAGGCACACTATGCTTGTTCCCAAACAAGGCAGGATTAATAAGCTTGCGTCGGAAAAAAAGGGCGACTTTGTTGTTTGTTGATTTATGCACGAATCCAGGGGCAATCTTTTTCAAAAGATTGGAGATGGCAGCTGCAAGTAGAATGGCACCGAAATAAGCCAACAGTAAACCACTATAAAAGTCAAAGGTTAGAAAGAGGTGGGCTTTTAATAATAGCCATAAAGGTACTTACCCATAAAGCTGACCGGTGTATTTGGCGTAAAAGCCAGCGGCAAAGGAGCGCTGAGCTTGATCGATTTGAGCTTGAGTAAATCTAATGGGGGAGTAGGATGTCTCGGTTTTATTTTTGATAGTCTTGACGTCAACGAAGTAATCGGAGGCATTCAGGTAAATTTGGTTAATTTCGTCGAGAGTAAGATCAGGTCGTACAGTTTTGGTAGCGCATGTACTGAGCAGACTGTGAAGTCCATAGTTTGTGTTTGCACCTTTAGCTCGGAACGCGCAGTCGACATATGTAGCAATGAATTCAGGACTCCAGCAGTTGCAGGGAGTGACACGGCCTCCTTTGCTTTTGGCATATTTACTGGGGCATTCAAACTTGTACTTGGAGACCCAGGCAGCACAACCGCGAAAGAGAGCATCACCGGAGTTAGTCGCGACAACTGAACTCAGTGATATATAAAGCAAGGTTAATTGTAGTAATAGTTTCATTTTTTGGTTAACAGTATACTAAAAGAGATAAAAAAAAAAAACCTCTATAGCATAATAAAGGGCAAACTAGACTTTATATAACAAATTTCTTGTGGTCTTTATTAGGATTGATTTTTCTACAATTAACAACAGTTGCTGTGTTTTTACTTATTCTGTCAAATCAAGAAACGTCTAAAGATCACTGATTATCATGATAGATAATCACGTCAATGAAAAAAATGCATGCATGGTTAGTTAATAATTAACATTAATGTAAGACTGTGGATTTCCCAAAACCCGTAATTGAGTACACCGAATTTTAATTTTCTTTTTTCGAAAGAAAAATTTTTTGTTAAAAGATTGTTGGTTTAACTTAAGGTTTTTTCTTTCTTTTTTTAAAAAAGAGGGAGGAAAAAGAAAATTTAAAAAAAGAAACAGAATCCACCATCTCTGCACAGTCTAATTTCGAGGTATCTTCTCAAACATTTGGTTGAATAGGTCTTCTAATTAGCATGTCGTTGCAACTACGGGTGCGATGATGTCCTC
Source organism: Magnusiomyces ingens NRRL Y-17630 (assembly GCA_900497715.1). Classification (NCBI taxonomy): domain Eukaryota; kingdom Fungi; phylum Ascomycota; class Dipodascomycetes; order Dipodascales; family Dipodascaceae; genus Magnusiomyces; species Magnusiomyces ingens. The sequence goes on from UIDE01000007.1 coordinate 996,148, forward strand.
GAGATTCAAACATGTTTTTTGGGCAGTCCCTATGAAAGCCAAGACGAAGAGCCAAAGCCAATGTCGGCTTGCCTTGTTAACACTTGCGTTACCCAGGCATCCGCTAGTTGGTGGTTGAGGGTGAGGAACCTCTCCTCCTCTTCCCCCCTCAAAAAAAACTAAAAAAAAAATGTTTGCGTTGTAAAAATTCAAAGACGTCTTTTAGCAAAGAGTTTTAAGATGAAAATGAAAGTAAAAAAAGGGTTTTATCAGCTGAATTTTTGCTGAAAGCTAAAAAATTTTTTAAATGGAGGCCTAAAAAATTGTTACATTCGGACGGTGAAAAAGGCTTTGATTTTGGGGGATAGCAACATGCTTTGTTGAAACACCCAAACCAGTATACCGTCTCTAAAGGTTTATTTTTGTTCGGTCTAAAAAAACCAAACTTAACATCTACATCATTTATTTTACTTTTTCTTGGATATTTCAAGAGGCTTTTTTTTTAAAAAAAAAAAGTTTGATGCGAAGGTTTTTTCTCGGTTTTAATTTTTTTAAATACCAGTATCAAAACCCCCAAACCTTTATAACGTAAAGTGTGGGTTATCTTTTTTGACTTTTTTGTTTTATGAATGAAACGTTAAATCCATTAACCGTTTCCCAAGTAAAAGCTGAGTAGGCAATTGCCTCTTTTGTAGTCGCCATATTAGTGCTTGGTCGTAGGAACTGTGGCACCACGATTGATTTGATCAATCTGAACTGAGTGATTGGGCTGTCTAAGGCTGATCTAAGCAGCATCCCCGAAAAAGAAATGCTGGTCTTTGCAGCCTTTGTTTTCAGTTACCAATTGGGAATACAAAAACCTCAGTGTTATTGAAATCCACAGCTTTTATTCCTGCCTCACATGGACGGCGCTTCAAAAACAGGGAAAAAAAATAAATGTTAAAAGACACACGCACCGGTGGTCCAAATAGACTTCCACCAAACCGCGCAAGCTTCTATCTGAAAACTCAAGCTTAAGCCTCAACTGGGATATATATATCGTATTGCTTTCTTATAATTTGAGGTTCCTTCGGCCGGGTTAAAAACTGTTTCAATCAAACCCGTTTTAATATACATTTACACGATCTACGCCATGATTTTTGCAAGCTCTATTGACGTCAGGGCTTTCTGTAATCCCGCGGAGTCTTGATGGTTCTTGGCTGATTTTTAGCCGGCCTTCCGGGTGGCAGCCCTACATAGTTTTTGGTTGTCAACCTGTAGGGCGGATGGTGGTGACTGGCAGATGCTTAAGGCATTTGTAATAGCTGACTTTTGGTCCAGAGACTTTTTTTTAGATCTCCATATCGCTTAAAGCCCAAGTTTGCGTTCAAATTACGCACCAGTTGAAGGTTTTAAAAGCTGCTCTAGAGTAAGAAAGAAACATTTGGATATTGATGATCACTCCCGATCCCCTTCGGTTTCCAACGGCGGAAATAATCTTATCCATCATATCTACGTCGTTGCCAATTTTTTATGCACAACAGCCCTCGAGGGGTTTTTACCAACGCAAGCTATCCTAACTGATTTATGAGCACCGCCTAGATACACAAAATCTTTTCAGGATATACGTAAAACTCCCGTAAATGGATTATCTTGAGTGGATATTGTATTTAAGAAAAAAAAAACAGCTTCGGAGCCACAGCCGCCTTACAAATTAATGCGAGGAAATAAACACTCCTCATAAACCCTAACCCGTAGTATTTGTATCCTAACAAATTTTTGGTCAGCCACTTTGTGCCGGTGGCTTCATTTAATAACTCCACGGAGAGTTTAAATAACCTTTTTTTTGAATGACAAATCGGTTTCTAATAATATCAATAACTTTGGAAAAACCTTCTATTTGATTTCCCATAAATTACTCATCACCATTATCTGACGTTTGGTATTGTTGTTTTTTTGGCTCAAACATACAAAGTCCACAGCTGGATGAAAAAAAAAAATGAGTCTTGAATAAAAATAAGGACTTTTACTTAAACTCTGAAATACTTTCGATTCCATCTAATAGACCGTGTAATCGGTTTAATTCCAGTTAACCTGTCTAAAAAAGATCAACTGGCCCGTTTTTAAATTTTTTTTATTCGCTTTTTTTCACACAATGGTTACTCAACCAGGACGTGCCGTTAAACTGTTTCTTACTTCCTACGCTCGCAGCTGCCGTCACCTTTTGCAATACTCAATTCTTGAAACCAGGCTTCAAAAGCAGCCATAACCAGTACTGGTCTCAGTAACGGTTTTCAAAATCAATCAACTGACATTCTTTACAAAAATGCTCAAATTCAAAAAAAAAAAAAAAAAAAAAAAAAAGAAATAAATGAAGAATTGTTGGTTTGTTATAGGAAAAAATCAAATTATAATGCTTGCTAAGAAAAAACAGAGAGCAAAATCGCTAAACCCTCTCAGCTCATTTTCACTTGTCTTCATCAACACTTGAAGTATTTATTAATTTCTTATTTTTTCCAAACATAGACGAACCAGGCAATCATGTGCATACCAGTTAGATTGTTTAACTAAGTCGACATTTTCATTGTAAGAGATATCCTTATAAATCCCCGTTCTATTTCCTTCAAAAAGAATAAAAAGTAAAAAAAAAACGTCGAGCCGCTCCGTCGTCCCCAATTGTCTCCTACAATCTCACCCGTTGACCCTCGTCGCCCACTAACTTAGAAGATAATTCTTCTTTTGCCGGCCATTGTCTCGATAGTAAGTCTGAAACCGAATCCTCCTCTCCCTCGACATATCCTTTTAAAGACTACTATAGCAGCTTTACCTAGTTTCTGTACTACCTGGCCATCCTCAATCGCGCTCTCTGAAATGGTTCCAATGTTCTGCGGTCAGTCCAGACTTCGAACTCACCTCTATTAAGAAAGCAACCTAGGCTTCTCACTGCACATATTATCTTCAATAACTTCAAATCATATGCTTTGTGCCTCGTAGCCTGTCCCACGTTCCTGTGGCTATGATACCCCATTACACTCCTCCCGCACTCAGGCCCCACTTGAAATACAACTGCTCCAGATTCTCGAGGCCGACGCGTCTTTCTGCCCCACTATTTTAAACTCGGAGTTAAATATTCACAAATAAGCCCCATCTTTTTAGACACGCTTCATTCTTTCAAATTAATCTCAAGTTTCTGCAGTCCATTTTATCACACCCCTACTATTCCGAGACACTTGCCATACTATTCAACTCTACACGCTTCTATGTTCCCATCTATACTTCTCGAATCGCCCTAGTCACGCCAGCACAGCTTGGAATCGACTTCTAGAACCCTCTCCACTTGTTTCACCCTTTCGGGTTCTTCCACATCTGGAAAGGCTTCAAAACGGCTACCAAGCCTGAAAATCTTTCCATCAACAACCTGAAATCCCCAGTACTAGAACTAACTCACTTCAAGCCGATGTTTCTCGGGGTTCGCGCTTAAATTAACCTCCCCAAGATTTGCCACAACTTCCCTCAGCTTCTTTCTGTGTTTATTTCTTGAACCTTCCCGTAAAGATTACCATGGCGTCAACTTATACCAAAAACCCTATATCTACAAGAATATCCAAAATATATAAAAAAACATTGTTTGTTTGTTTGTTTTTATTCAAGGGTTATAGAAATATATAACATCAGCGTCAACGCTATCCTTCTTGTTCTACCTATATAAGTTTCCATCATTCATTGAACTTTTCATCCAGTTTCAAACATGCTTTTCCAACAGCCCGAAAATAAATCCTGATGCCCGCTCACAAAAAACAGGAAGCCTAGGCCAAACTAAAAAAAAAGATCACGTGATTATAAATGTGCTTCAAGAATAATACACATCATTGCTTATTTGAAAAATAGAAGGAAGCGATGTGGCGCAGAGGAAGCGCGCAGGGCTCATAACCCTGATGTCCTTGGATCGAAACCAAGCATCGCTATTTTTTTGTTCTGCGTAACTTTTTCAAACCTTTATATTAATTCATTGGTATTTAAATTTAATATAAAAGGAAAGTCATTTTTACCTAAAAAAACACGTTCAACGACTTCCAAATCCAAAGTTTCAATGATACTCTTTTAAGTTATCACTATTAAGGGTTGGCCAATAAAAACATTTAACCCATCGCCAAGAAGATTCATATCCACGTGTACCGTCTGATAGCAATCGTCATTGCGCTTGATTTGGTCTGCCAAAATAAATTGTCCAATTTGTTCATATATCTCTTTTTCCATTAGACGTGTTAGTGGTCGTGCACCAAATAGTGGGGACGACTGCTGTGTCAGTAAATATTCTTTGGCTTTTTGTGTTATGTTTAACTCGATTTTATAATCCTTCTTGTGTAACTGTTCAATAAACTCTTTCTTGCGCAAATCCAGAATTTTTTCCATGTCGGCTTTGGAAAGTTGGTTAAAAAGAATGATGGAAGAAATGCGGTTGACGAGCTCGGGGCTCATTTTTTCTGCAAGCAAGTTTTCCAATTCCTGGTCCACGAGCCTGTTATTAGCAGTTTCCACGGCTCCAGTGTTAGATGTCATGATGAAAATAGCATTGGAGCAGTTGATTTCCTTTCCGTAATTATCGCGCACCCGCCCATCCCCAAGAACCTGCAGAAGAACAGTGAGCACCGTGGAATCGGCCTTCTCAACCTCATCAAAAAGAACAATCGAATAAGGCCGCGTGCGCAAACTTTCAGTCAATATTCCCGCCTCTGCGAATCCCACGTACCCGGGAGGTGCCCCCACAAGCTTGGTAACAGAACCCTTGTCCTGCAACTCCGAGCAGTCGATTCGAATAAGAGCAGAAGAACTACCGAAAAGTTTGACGGCTAATTGTTTGGCAAGCTCTGTTTTCCCCGACCCAGAGATACCGGCAAACAAAAAGCTGAGCGGATTATCATCCCGCTGTAAAAGACCCATTCTTTTGAGACGGATTTTTTGGCACAGCTGGTCGATTGCGTGAGTTTGGCCAATAATCTTTTCCTTTAGGTATCTTTGCATATCCTCAAGCTGTAACTTGTCATCATGAGATAAACTGGTATCAGGGATCCCAGAAAGCTTTGCAGCAACCTTACGAACAAGAATACTGTTGACAAGCCCTGCAGGAATCAAATCATTTTGCTTTTGTTTCTGTTGCAATGATGCAATCATTTTTTCTATTTTTGGTAGAATAAAAATTTTTGTGTCCAAATATTTCAGGGAATTGGTTCGTTCATTTTCGAGTATTTTCTTGTTATCTTCTAGACTCTTAAAAAGTTTAGTCAATGTCGCTTCGGAAATATCATTAGATTTCTTTAGTTCATTAAAGCTCTTAATAGTCTCATCCAACTTTTTTTTAATGGTATCAGAGGATTCATATACTTTAGTAACCAACTTGTCATTCTCCAAAGATCTAACTTTAACAGTCGACTTGTCTTCCTCCAAAGATTTAACTTCAAGAGTCAACTTCATAATCTGTTCTTCCATTTGGACCAGCTCATCAATCATTCCTATTTTCTGGGAAGCCGCCGCCGCTGCCGAATTTTCAAGCAGGTCAATTGCCGAGTCGGGCATTTTTTTGGACGCAAAGTACTGTTTGGCAAGGGTCACACACGTTTTCAGAGCCTCGTCCAGAATGCGAACATCGTAGTGTTTACCGACCTTCTTTTTAAGGGATCTCAAAATATCCAATGTTGTTTCTTCGCTTGGCTCTGCCACATTTACCTTTTCAAACCGCCGTACAAATGCAGGGTCCGGTAAAATGTGTTTACGGTACTCGTCGTTGGTTGTAGCCCCAATGCACCGCAACCCCTTGTCGCCTCGTGCAAGAAACGGCTTAAGCATATTAGCTTCGTCTGAGCGTCCGTCACCCATTAACATGTGGATCTCGTCAATGAATAAAACAACGGGCTCCTTAAACAGCACGAGCTCATCTAAAATACCCTTAATTCGCTCTTCAAGCTCTCCTCGAAACTTAGCTCCAGAACGCAAGGCCGCAATGTCCAAAGCCAACACTCGAGCTCCCGAAAGCACCGGTGGAATTCCATAAGGATTTTGGTAATTTTTGTCATTTGAGTCGTTGTCTCCTATAGGGTCCGTTTTGGACAGCAGTATGGCTAGTCCCTCAGCTACTGCGGTTTTCCCCACACCAGGCTCTCCAACCAGAATGGGGTTTGCCTTAGTGCGACGCATCAGAATTTCCAAGCATTGGCCGATTTCGTTTGTTCGGCCAATTATTGCGCTACCAAGCTCTCCCTTTTTTGCCATTTGCCTGAGATCGCGAGTGTAGGCTTTGATATGCTCCGTATCTTCAGCAGTGCTGTCACGGATATTCACATCGGCAAGAGCGACTGTCTTTTCAATTGATTCCTTTGTAAAGCCCGCACGCTTTAGTAAATCTAAAATGGTCAAGTCTTCAAGCAAATACAAAAGCAGGTGATCCCGCAAAAGTACATCTGCGTTTTTGTTTGTTTGAAACTTGGAGGCTGATTGTGTAATCTCCTCGGCTTGGTTTTTCAGCGTTTTCTCATCAACATATTCGACTTTGCCAACAGTATTAAAATGTTTCTCGACTAGTGTTTTCCAATCTTCAATGGTAGAGATATGGTCATGACTTGTTGAAGTTTTTTGTTCAAAAATTATGGGATATAGATACGGATCGTCTTCATCTTCATTTTGTAAAAAGGCGTAAAAGAAGTGCATAGGGGTTAGTTTTTCATGTTTCTCAGCTTGGGCATGTCCAATTGCTTTTTTTTGAATTAACTCAACGTCGATGCTGAGTCTCAACGTATGAACATTTTGTGAGCTGGTCATTGTTTTTTAAAAAAGTTTATCATAAAAAACGTTGCTAACGAAGAAGTAAAAGCAAAATGCTTATTTACATTTAGCCTCTTAACTCTTGCAATCAACTTTTATCGCTAATCCTGCTTACTAAGTCCTTGGCAATCTACACAGCCCATAATACAATACTGATAGCTATCAGTAATGGAATTGATCAAAATTCAAGAAACTCTCATGTAAATCTCCTAAGGTTGAAAATAAAAAAATGTTAAACATATGGTCCTGGTTACTATAAAAAATATATAAATATAAAAAAATCCTGGTAAAAGCAAACTCTATCAAAAAAAATAAAAAAAATTAACAATCAAATTCCAACGGTCTCTTTATTTGACCTTAACGTTAAAGTCACGCTGCTCAATGGAGCCATTTCCAGGAAGTCTGGTTGCGCCCATAAGGTTGATATCAACTTCACGTGCGCATTGACGACCCTCCTGAATACCCCAGACAATGAGGGACTGACCACGGCGACAGTCACCAGCAGCGTAAAGATTACCTTCAATCTGATAGCCACTAGGCTTAGCAACCTTGATGTTGCCACGTCCATCACGCTCAACACCCAGATTCTGAGCCTCAGGGCCAACAAAACCCATTGACAACAAAACGATATCAGCAGGGAAGAATTCCTCAGAGTTGGGAACCTCAGACATTTGCCAGGCGCCAGACTCAGACTTCTTCCACTCAACACGAACAGTCTTGATACCCTTAACCTTTCCTTCTTCATCACCAACAAACTCCTTGGAGAGAATGCAGTACTCACGAGGATCTTGACCGTAATGGGCAGCAACTTCAGTGTGGCCATAGTCCACACGGAAAATGCGGGGCCATTGAGGCCATGGGTTGTCCTTGCCGCGGGTAGGGGCAGGTTTGGGCAAGAGTTCAAAGTTGACAACAGACTTGGCGCCATGACGAACAGAGGTACCAATACAGTCATTACCAGTATCACCACCACCAATAACAACAACATTCTTGCCGTGAAGAAGTTCCTTAACTTCATCAAGAGTGTCTTCCAAAAGTGCCTTGGTGTTCCACTTAAGAAGTTGCATGGCAAAGAAGATATTGCTAAGCTCACGACCAGGAATCTTCAAGTCACGAGCAATAGTAGAACCGCAGGCCATAACAACAGCATCGTTATTAGTCTTAAGTTCATCAACGGTGACATCCTCACCAATAGTGGTATTAGTGATGAATTTAACACCTTCGTCAGCCATAAGCTTGGTACGTCTGTCAACAACGCGCTTGTCAAGTTTCATGTTGGGGATACCATACATGAGCAAACCACCGACTCTGTCTGAACGCTCGTAGACAGTGACTGAGTGACCGGCACGGTTGAGCTGGTCAGCACAAGCAAGACCAGCGGGACCAGATCCAACAATGGCAATGGACTTACCAGTTCGGTGCTGGGGGGGATTGGGAGTAATCCAGCCCTGAGCCCAACCGTGGTCAATAATGGCAGCCTCGACAGACTTGATACCGACAGGATCCTCATTAATACCCAAGACACAAGCACCTTCGCAAGGAGCTGGGCAAACGCGACCAGTAAACTCGGGGAAATTGTTGGTCATGAGAAGACGCTGCAAAGCATCGTACCAACGGTCCTTGAAAACAAGTTCATTCCACTTGGGGATAATGTTGGAAATGGGGCAACCAGTGTCAGACTGGCAAAAGGGAACACCACAGTCCATGCAACGAGCAGTCTGATACTTGAGCTCTTCCTTGGTGAGACGGTTAGAAATCTCGGCCCAGTCCTTGGTACGATCGGTGGCGGGTCTGTACTTTTCGTTTCTGCGCTTGTACAACTTGAATCCCTTGACCTTATCAAGCTTGAGAACCTGGGCCTTCTTCTTTTCGGCAACGTGATCCAAAATTGTGTCTTCAAGATCCAATACCTTAGGTTCCTTGGAACCCTTAGAAGGCAAAAAGGCAGGAGTGGTAGGAGCAGGAGTGCGGGTACGCTTAATCTCACCGTTGGTAATATCAGCTTCAGGATCCTCCTTGAGGTTGTGGAAAAAGTCAACAATCTCGGCCTTCTTAGCCTCCTCTTGCTTCTTCTTTTGCTCATCCAAAACGCGCTTGTAGTCAGTGGGGAAAACCTTGACAAAACGGGGGAGGATGCGATTGAAGTCAGTGAGAATGCGGTCAGCAAGCTCAGAGTTGGTGTAATGGCGGTGGTCCTCAATCAAACCACGGACAAAAGCAATCTCAGCAGGATCGGTAAGAGAAGTAAGTTCAACCATCTCAGAATTGACATTGTTGGAGAACTCCTGGGCCATATCCAAAACGTAGGCAATACCACCAGACATACCGGCAGCAAAGTTGCGGCCAGTAGGGCCAAGGACAACGACACGACCACCAGTCATGTATTCACAACCATGGTCACCGACACCCTCAACAACAGCGGTAGCACCAGAGTTACGAACGGCAAAACGCTCAGCAGCAACACCACGGAAGAAGCAGGTACCGGAAGTAGCACCGTACAAACAAGTGTTACCAATGATGATATTCTCCTCAGCCTTGAAAGAAGAGCCGGTAGGAGGATAGATAATAATGCGGCCACCAGAGAGACCCTTACCAACATAGTCATTAGAATCACCCTCAAGTTCCAAAGTGATACCAGGAGCCAAAAAGGCACCAAAGGATTGGCCAGCAGAACCAGTAATGTTGACGTGGACAGTGTCATTAGGAAGACCCTCCTCACCAAACTTCTTGGAGATGCGATAAGACAAGGTGGTACCAAGAGCACGATCGGTATTGACAATCTGGGCTTCAATGTTGACGGGGAGACCCTTTTCCAAGGTAACCTCAGCCTCATCGACAAGCTTATTATCAAGACGGATATGGAGTCTATGGTCCTGCTTGCGAATGTTGCGGGTAGCAACTCCAGGACGAAGGGTGTGGGCAGGAGTCAACAAAGGAGAAAGATCCAAGTTGATAGTCTTAGAGTTTCTAAGATCCTCACGAACCTTAAGCTTCTCGGCGTGGCCCACCATCTCATTAATAGTTCTGTAACCAAGCTTAGCCATAATTTGACGAAGCTCGTTAGAAATGTAGTAAAAGAAGTTAATAACGTGCTCGGGAGTTCCTTGGAACTTTCTGCGAAGTTCAGGATCCTGAGTGGCAATGCCAACAGGGCAGGTGTTGAGATGGCACTTGCGCATCATGATGCATCCCATGGCAATAAGAGGGGTAGTAGCAAAGCCCCACTCCTCAGCACCGAGCAAACAGGCAATAGCAACATCGCGACCAGTACGGATCTGACCATCAGTTTGAACAATGACACGGCCACGGAGATCGTTAAGAACCAAGGTCTGGTGAGTCTCAGCAAGACCAAGTTCCCAAGGAAGACCGGCATACTTGATACCAGTCCATCTGGAAGCACCAGTACCACCATCGTGACCAGAAATCAAAATGTGATCAGCCTTGGCTTTGGCGACACCAGAAGCAATAATACCAACACCAACCTCGGAAACGAGCTTGACAGAGACACGAGCACGAGGGTTAGAGCACTTCAGATCGTAGATGAGCTGTTTCAAATCCTCAATGGAGTAAATGTCGTGATGAGGAGGAGGAGAAATCAGACCAACACCTGGAGTGGAGTGACGGGTCTTTGCAATAGAAAGAGAGACCTTGTGGCCAGGAAGCTCACCACCCTCACCAGGCTTGGCGCCCTGAGCCATCTTGATTTGAAGTTCATCAGAGTCGGAGAGGTAGTAAGAAGTAACACCGAAACGACCAGAAGCAACTTGCTTAATGGCAGAACGCATAGTATCACCATTCTCATTGACATTGGAGCGCTCAGGATCTTCACCACCTTCACCAGTGTTGGACTTACCTCCAAGTCTGTTCATAGCAACAGCAAGAGTAGAGTGAGACTCCATAGAGATCGAACCATAGGACATGGCACCAGTAACGAAACGGCGGACAATCTCGGTCCAAGGCTCGACCTGGTCAATAGGAATAGGAGTAGAGTCTTCAAAGTCAAAGTCGAGCATACCACGAAGAGTACAGTTCTTAATAGCCTCGTACTCATTCTTGGAGTAGGTTTCATAAGCCTTTTCATTCTTGTTGCGAACGGCATCTTGAATGTTGGCAATGGCAACAGGTGTGTTGACGTGGGCATCACCACCATCACGGTAGTGGTATTCACCAGACTCAGGGAGACCCTCGGGCTTAATAGTTTCACGAGAGGGGAAACCGCGCTCATGGATGGTGAAAGCATCTTGGGCAATGTAGTCAAAGGTAATACCCTTGATACGAGAAGCAGTACCAGTGAAGCACTTGTCAACAACAGAATTGTCAACACCAAGAGCCTCAAAGATCTGGGCACCCTTGTATGAAGCCAAAGTAGAAATACCCATCTTGGACATGACCTTAAGGATACCACCGTCAATAGAATGCTTGTAGTTTTCGACAATCTTCTTGTCAGAGATCTTGTCCTTAAGAAGACCTTCACGGTTCATCTTAAGCAGAGTCTCAATGGCCAAGTAAGGGTTGATAGCATCAGCACCATAACCAACCAAGACGCACATATGGTGAACTTCACGAGCCTCACCAGTCTCAACGACAATAGCAACCTTAGAACGCTGCTTCTGGCGAACCAAATGGTGGTGGACAGTACCAGTAGCCAAAAGAGCGGAAACAGGAACACGGTCAGCATTGACAGCACGGTCAGTCAAGACAATAATCTTATTGTGATTAGTGATAGCCTCAGAAGCTTCTTGAGCAATGCGATCAAGGGCACGAGTGTAACCAGCAATGCCCTCACTCTTTGCAAAAGTAATGTCGATATTGGCAATAGTCCAAGCAGGGTAAAACTTGGGGAGATGAGCAAGAGCAGAGAATTCCTCGTTAGAAAGAATAGGAGTAGCCATATGAAGACGGTTCATTTGGTTTGGCTTCATTTCGAGAACATTACCCTGGGGACCAATGTAGCACTCGAGAGACATGACAATGGCTTCACGAATAGGGTCAATGGGGGGATTGGTGACTTGAGCAAAGAGTTGTCTAAAGTATTCATACAAAAGACGAGGCTGAGGAGACAAGCATGCGAGAGGAGCATCGTTACCCATGGATCCGAGAGCCTCCTTGCCATCGCCAGCCATGGGAGCAAGAATAAGGGAGATTTGCTCAAAAGTGTAGCCAAAGGCCAAAAGTCTAGGGTCGGTTTGAACAGAAAGAGTGTCAAGCTTGGGTTTGAGGGACTCCAATGCGGAAGGTCCTTCACGAGAGTGGAGTTTTTCGATAAGGTCAGGCATGGTGATGAGATTAGCAGAAGCCCAGCTCTTGAAATCAAATCTAGCAGCAACCTTTCTCTTAAGCTCACGGTCGTCGACGATTTTGCCCTCTTTAGTATCGACGAGAAGCATACGACCAGGGCGCAGACGGCCCTTTTGAATGACAGTTTCAGGATCAATGTGCATAACACCAACTTCAGAAGCGCAAATCATTCTATCGTCGTCAGTAACGTAGTAACGGCAAGGACGCAGACCGTTACGGTCGAGGGTAGCACCGCAATATCTATCATCAGCAAAAGTGAAAAGAGCGGGACCATCCCAAGGTTCCATGAGACAGGCAGCCCATTCGTAGAAAGCCTTCTTCTTGGGGTTCATGTCGGGGTTGTTTTGCCAAGCCTCGGGAACCATCATCATGACAGCTTCGGGGAGAGAAAGGACACCATTCATAATGAGGAGTTCGAGGACGTTATCAAAGGCAGCAGAGTCCGAGCCACCTTCTTCAATGATAGGGTAGAGGAGGTCAAGTTCGTCGGCAAAGACGTCGGATTGCATGACACCTTCTCTAGCACGCATCCAGTTCTTGTTTCCACGGAGAGTGTTGATTTCACCATTATGGGCAGCCCATCTAAGGGGTTGGGCACGGTCCCAAGATGGGAAAGTGTTTGTAGAGAAACGGGAGTGGACGAGGGCAAAGTGAGCTTCATAGTCGACGTTTGCCAAATCAAAGTAGTATTGGTAGACTTGGACGGGGGCAAGCTGGCCCTTGTAGACAATATTTTTGTTTGAGAGGGAGCAAATGTAAAACCAATTGTGCAGACCAATGGTGTGGGTCGATTGTTTTCTGAGGACGTAAAGGTGGCGTTCAAAGTTGCGAGCAAATTTCGATTCAAATTCGGTGGCAGAAGTGATTTGAGGAGAGTTTCCTGGGCCGTAGGCGTCGGCAAGAACGACAATGGGTTGGAGGATGAGGGGTTCTCTAGAAAGAGCGGCGGGGCCAAGAATGGACGAGTCCCTAGGGACGTGTCTCCAGCCAAGGACCCTCAGGCCGAGGGATTGAGCAATGTGTTCAAAGGTTGATCTTGACTGGGCCAAGACTTGTTCGTCATTCTTGAAGAAGACGTTTCCGACGGCGTATTGGCCAATGGGGGGGAGCTTAAAGTCGTTTGTTGTTTCAAATTGCTTGACCATAAAGTTGTGAGGAATGGAGGTCATGACACCGGCACCGTCACCATCACGGGCGTCGGCACCGACGGCGCCACGGTGTGTCATTTTGCAGAGGAGGTCTTTTGCGTCCGAGACGATTTTGTGAGAGACCTGGCCCTTGATGTGGCATGAGAAGCCAACACCGCAGGCATCTTTTTCAAACTCTGGGTCGTAAAGACCTTGTTTCATGGGAAGGGCGCCAGCCCACGAGTTGTTTTCGGGAGTGTTGACATAAGGGTAGGGAGCGTATTGCTCTTGGTCAATGAGTTCTTGTTGTTGTTGCGACATTCTTATGAAAAGTTAGAAAGGTTATGGAACAAAAAGGTGAAAAAGCAAAAAGAAAATGTTTAATATATATTAAGAAAAAAAGAGTGAATTAAAGCACATACAAAATATTTGGTTGAGGTAACAGATCAAGCAAATATTTTTTTTTTAGAGTTGTGATGGGAGCTGCCTTTTATGGAGACTGAGATAAGGTAATCAGAATACTCTTGTGCTGTGATTGGTAGGATAAGGGACCTTTTTTTTTTGCTGTACAAGCACAATAGCGGAAAAAATCACAAGTTAGCAGCAATTATTCACCAGGGCAAAAAAGAAAAAAGAGGAGAAGTTCCACTTTAAATGGAAGGTAGTAATGAGGATATTAAAGAGGTATAATAGAGAGGATTGCTTTTAAAAAAAAAAGGATTGTTCTACTTACAAGCAAAAATCAAGGATAGCGGGGTAACAATGATAGAGATCTGATATCAAACCAGATGATATATATAAAAACCAAAAAAAAATTACAAAAAAAAAACCAGGAATATATAACAAAAATAAACTAAAGAATAGATAGAACCAGGGATGTTTTATAAATATATATCAAAATTAAAATAAAAGCAATGGACCAGGAGATTTTCAGCAAAAGGGCAAACAGGTAAAAACAAGAAAAAAGTGGCGGATGGGCAGCGTCTTTTATGCTTTTTTTTTTCCTTCTCTCTTTTTCTGTAGAGACTGAAAAAAATAATGCGCCACGATAAAAAAATGAGTTTTTTGACACGCCCGCTCCCCCTCCCCTCCCCGCAGCTTTGTTAGCCCGAGGGTGTGTGTAATACCAGCTATATAGGCAGAATTGGGGTTAGGAAATAGTTGCCATGTAATAGTGTTGGGTGTAACTACTACGTCTACCACCACCAGATCAACTATGATCATATACACGGGAGTTTTTGCTGCAAAATCACAAAAAAATAAGCGGAGAAGAAAAGTCCTTTAGGAAATTCTTAGAGGCGTAACAGGAGAGTCTTTGCGTGTGTGGGCTCATAGAAGAACAAGCAGAAGAAGAAAAAAGGTAAGTGCGGCAGAAACTAAAGTATTAGGTAATCTTGCTGTGCTTATTAATAATAGCTGCCAATCAAACCAATCGTTACAAAGACATTATTCAGCCCTACCGGCTCATAACTCCACTTATCGTGCCCCACGGGAATCTCCGTGCTAGGTCATGTTTATGTCAGTGCTACCAGGCAGCTTAGTCATTCCAGCGTAGACTAAATCTGCGCCCGACCGGTTCCTCGAGAAGGAACTTAAAGGAGGGGGTTGTGACTTAAGCGGGAAGATCTAAAACGAGGAGCGAAATATTAGAAAAAGCGTTAATCTATTAAAGTCAATTGATAGACCAGAGAATAGTTGAATCAACATTATATCTTCATCATATATTGAAAAAAAGCCCTTCGTTTCTAAAACTCATTGGGGCTCCCGCTGGTGGGCCGATTCTCTGAAAGCTCTCCCCATTTTTTATTTTTTTTTTTGCTCTTTTTGTTGATTTCTTCCTGCATCTTTGGATCCAGTGTGCTGCTCCCGCAACAGCTCCGGAGCTGCGGCGCCCTCATCACTTAGTCTGTCCACCCGGGGGTTGGCGCGGGCCTTTCACACTTTTTTCGTTGCAAAAAAGGTATTTAGAAAATAAACCTCTATAAGGTCCTCGGCTCAATTTGCAATGAATGAAAAAGGGGGCTGCCTTTTTTTTTGAAGATATAAATCACTGTTAAGTCCTATTATCATGCCAATATTAAACTATTACCCATCTTGATTTGAATACTTCGTACGAAAATGGTATATACTAATCTAGATCACCAATGAAATATCACTTTCTTGTCTATTAACTGATTCTCAATTTATCCCCGCATTTATATCTCGTTTCTTTTTTTTTTCATTAAAAACAACACAAGCCATTTTGAGGTTTATTCTTCTTCTACTTCTTTTTTACGGGGGAGGGGGAGAGGAAAGAAACCATCACTCATTATAAAACTCCTAAATGCGATTGGTCTGATAACAAGATTTGGACTTCTCCACCTCCCTAATGTGTACTACTGTCGAAATACTTACTTTGCCCGTGATTGTGTGCCTCCCACCGAAACTGGACTAAAAGGGGAAAAGGGAAAAATATGAAGGCAAAGAAAAAAAAGAACTGAGGAGACACTTGAAGAAACAAATGGAAATATAATAAAGACAACCATGTGCTCTGCATCGGACGCTCTTCGCAATATCAACTTCACACAGAAACTTGTGTTGGTAGATTGAAAAATCAAATATCAATTTTTTATAGTTTCAAAATTGATATCTAAAATGAATTTATTTTTGTAAAGAAACCAGGTAGTATTATGGAAGGGGGTAAGGAACAGTGTCTCTGTGGCAGAACCTTCTAAATTGGAGCTGCCGATTTCGCTTAATATGACCTAATTGGGAAATTTCGTTGATTTCAAAAGCCACCACCGCATGGCTTTTACATCACACCCAGAAACCCAAACCATCAATCGTCATCATCATCGCCGCCATCATGCAGGAAAAAAAGGCAACCAGCCTAAAGTCAATTCCCATAAAAACCCTCCCCCTAAAGCTTTTTAGTAGAAAAAAAAATTTTTTCATAGAAAAAGCCTTGGCCTAAATTCAAAAGTCTCCATTAGGAAGGTAATATTCTCGGGAAAATAAAAAATGAAGAAGAAAAAATTTTTAAATCTTCACCAACATTATATATCAACGAGGAAAAAAAATTTTCTCCTAATGCTTATAAAATGCACTGAGAAAAAAGCTTTTTCTACAGTTTAAAGAAACCGTAGCTGTGCCCGAATAACAAAATTGGGCATCTAACTTTGATTAATTCCAAATGGTTGAAAATCCATTGGTGTATGCTTCTCGGCAATCTTAAATCCCTTTCCAATCTAAGTACACAAGGTTATTCCATATAAATTATATTTCTTTTTTTTATGATAGTAAAACAGTAGGAAAGATACTACCAAGCAGCTATCAGCTGTCTTTTCTATTCCGTCCTAACTACCTCTCGGCTCAATATGTACCGCGGATTCTAAAATGCTTAATATTTATCTCGCATATATGTTCATTTTCCAGAAACCCCCATATCACGCTTGGAATTGTTTGTCTCAGTTCCGCTTTTTTTTTCTGAGTCATAATTTTTCATTCTTTGAATTTGACGCATAAAAGTACTGAAAAATTAATTACGTCCTTAAAAAATTACAACATCTAATAGACTTTAAACCCCCCCCCCCCCCTTTCAAATAGAGTGTTATCTCCGAAAAAAAAATTGAAAAGTATTTTTTTTTTCTGTTTTTGGCTTCTTCTTTCGGACGGCTCCCGCCGGGGCAACTTGCTGCTTCGTGGGCTATCAGAGACGGGGCCTCGGGTTCTACTTTGATAATGAAATCTAGCCAACGATAGTGTTCTACTCATTACTTTTTTGGCAAAAAGTTACCAATTCAAAGTATATATAAATATATTTTATACGTTGTACTCCTATTTTGAAAAATATGTCATCATCGGGATCATCAAAATTGCCTGAAATTTTTCAATCTTTTTCACATGTTTTTTTTTTCACTATTAACCTAAAACTAAATTTATCATCAATATCATTTATTCTATTGTATATCCCATATAAAAAACTTTCTCTGCTTATCCTCCTCATTTAAACATCCTCATCGCTACTATTACCAGCAAACTCATCATCATCATCATCCTCTTCTTCCTCATCTTCGTCATCCGCAGCCTCAGCAACCTTCTCCTTCTTGCGCTGCTGAACATTGTACTTGCGTCCAATCCGCTCGTAGACGGTCCGGTTACTCAGAGAATCCCAGACCTTGAGCTTGCCGCTCGCACCAGCAACAACAACGTGCCCAAGCACCTCGCGGTCAGGAGCAAACCCAACGCTAAACACCTTGCCCACATCCAAGTCACGCGACAAAATCATCGAGGGGCCCTTGCCGCCTTCCGCAGCACTGCTCAAGTCCCACAGCTTGATGGTCTTGTCCGAAGACCCTGTAACCATGAATCCGTCCACGTGAGGGTTCACGTCAAACGTGCTCACCTCGGCGTCGTGGGCCTGTAACTTCCACACGCTCTGGTCGGCAACACGCGCATCAAACTTGTGCACAATACCGCTCTCGGTTCCCACGTAGAAATGCACGCCGTCCCGGTCCCACTTGACTCCCTCAATGTCAGACTCCACGGACCACGACCGTCGCCCAGACTCCGTCTCTGCCGCACGCAAGTCGCTCACAACCGCGCATCGGTCAAACCCACCAGAAAGCAAAACCGTGCCTTGCTCAGGGTTCCAACGCACTGCTGAAACCTTGTCGTCATGCAGCCGCAAACTCCGTGCGCAGACGCCCTCGTTCAAATCCCACAGCTTTACTGTCGTGTCTGCAGAACCCGAAACAAGCAGGTTGCGGTGCACGCGGTTTGCTGCCAGCGCAAGCACGGCATCAATGTGGTACTGGTCATTGATCTTCTTCTTAATAGCTTTCTTCTTCTTCTTCTTCTTGAGCTGCTTGTCGGCATCTGTCAGCACAGTGTTGTCGTCATCAGGCTTAGCTCCCAAAATCATATCAGGCAGAGGCGAATCCACGGCGTCCACGTTCCAGAGCTCAATCTCGGGCTCAAACGTACCCACCGCGGCAAAGTTTCCAGGCGCAACAACGCCGTCGGGTCCAACATGGTCCTCGCGTGCCTTGCCCACGCGGAAATCCAGCCACTCCACACACAGGGGGAATGACGGCAGCATAATGTCGTGGTGGATGTACAAATTCGATTCATGGCGGCCATCCTCGTCCTCATCGTCCTCCTCTCCGCCGTCCAAAGCCTTGTCGTCATAAACGTAAACCTCGAGCGTCGAAACCTCCTCCTCAGTCTTGGTCGCCAAAATCAAATTGTCGGTGGGGTAGATCTCCCACTCGCGGCGCTCCTCTTCCTCTTCCTCCTTGCTGGGGAGAGTGATATATGGATCCTCCTCACCATTTTCATGGTACACAAGGTTCTTGATATTGCTAAACATGGCCATGCCTTCTCCATCATCCTCCTTATCAGCATCATCGTCATCATAATGTTCAAGGTCGTACTCTTTCAAATCTTCGTCCAAAGCAAGGCTATATAATTGAGTTAGTCCATTGAAATTTTAAATTCTCCCTTTGTGAATATATACTTACTCGCCATCTTCTTCGTCCTTCTTCAGAACAGAAATCTTTTCTTTGTTGCTGATATCAGCAAGCTCTTCTTCTTCTTCCTCAAGCTCTTCCTGAGCCTCCTCGAGCTGCAGACGAGCAAGTCCGGCAAGACGGTCCATTTCCTCATCATCGAAATCGTATTTAACAGGAAGCTGAGAGGCAAATCCTCTAGGAACCCATGAAGTAGCAGAAATCAAAGACATTTTAGTTTTGATATCTTTATTTGTATAGCAATGAGCAGAAGAAAAAGGGGAAAAAAAAATTAAGCCGTGAACGTTAAAAAAAAATTTTTTTGGGTTCGCATAAAAATTTTCAAATAAAATAGCTTTTTCCTAATACAAACATTTAGCCGTACGCCGAACCAGAAAGGTATTTTAGGTATATGTTGTCAATTTAGTTTACATAAGACATTTTGGTTTAAATGAAGTACGAGATCAAAGAATTTATTCTATTCATGAAATTTTCAATTTAAATTATTTATATATAAGTGTATATCGCAATAAATAGAAATCGGAATTGAAATATTACACCAACATTTTGTTTTAAAATATATACACCATGTGAGTTAACCGGGGGTCTCTTTCAGTGCGCTGGCCTAGTTATTAACACATACTCCACCTAGTAATAACCCACACTTACCCACCAATAATCTCACTAAGATCTTTTCTGCCAGCTTTTTATTACTCTTTCTTTCTTTTCTCTCTTCTTCCCACAACCAACATACACATAATCTCCCCCCTCTGCTCAGATATAATATCAATCATGAGTGATCAACCTAAGGAAACACCATCCAAGTCCACTGACGACTCCAAGCTCCCCCCCGAAGAAGTGGCCAAGCGGATTGGCGAGCTCCCCTCAAAGTCCGGCAAGGCGCCTGCTCTTCAGGGTCTTTCTCTAGAGAATCTTTTTAAGCTTCTTGCTATGGCCAATGCTACTCCTGATCCTGAAGAAGTAAGTAAAATATGGATACACTGCTTTTGAGTTTTTTTTTTCATTATCCTTGAACCAAGATCTGACTCAGTTTATAGAAGAACAAACCTAAGCCTATGGATGAGTACAAGTTTTGGAAAACCCAGCCTGTGGTCAAGTTTGGTGAAGAAAAGGCTGAGCAGGAAGGCCCCATTGACGAGGAAAAAACTGTGGACGATGTGGCCAAAGCTCCACGCAAACTTTTGCCAAACTTTGAGTGGTGCGTCATTGATCTAAACGACAAAAAACAGATTGAGGAGCTTTACAGCTTGCTCTACAACAACTACATTGAAGATGACGACAATACCTTCCGATTCCAATACTCCCCCGAGTTTTTGGAGTGGGCACTTAAGCCTCCTGGCTGGCGCTCTGAGTGGAATGTGGGTGTCCGCATCAAGGACACTGGCAAGCTTATCGCCTCCATCACTGGTATTCCGCAGTTTTTGCGTGTTCGTGACAAGCCCGCACAGGAAATGGCTGAAATCAACTTTCTTTGTGTCCACAAGAAGCTTCGCAACAAGCGCCTTTCTCCAGCACTTATCCAAGAAGTCACACGCAAGGTCAATCTAGAAAATATTTGGCAAGCGTTGTATACTGCAGGCACCATTCTGCCGTCCCCCCTTTCTGTGACCCGATACTACCATAGACCTCTCAACTGGACCAAGCTTTATGAAGTTGGCTTCTCTGCTCCACTCCCCAACCAGACCCCTGCTGAAATGGTTGCTCGCTATGCTCTTCCTGGTGAAACCACGCTCAAGAATCTAAGAGAGATGACTCGTGAAGATATTCCCCAGGTTTTTGTTCTTTTGCACGAGTATCTGAAGCGCTTTGATTTGGCTCCAGAGTTCCAGTCGGAAGCTGAGCTGGCGCATTGGCTGCTGGGACCCGAGGACCCGTTATTCCCTGTGGAGACTCGGGAGAAGAAGCCAGTCCATTCCTTTGTTGTGACTGAGGATGACGGAAAGACCGTCACGGACTTTTTCTCCTTTTACTCGATTCCTACGACTGTGCTTGGGGTTCCTGGCCACGACAATATCAACATTGCCTACAGCTTCTACTATGCCACCAGTGTTGCACGAGACGTGCCATCGACCGACCGCACCTTGGAGAACCAGAAGCCACTTGTATCCAGACTCAAGAAGCTACAGCAGAATGCGCTTATTCTGTCTAAGCAGCTGGGCCACGATGTGTACAATGCAGTGACGTGCATGGACAACCCGCTCTTCTTTGAGGACCTTAAGTTTTCCATCGGCACGGGCATTCTTAACTACTACTTGTTCAACTATCGCGCATACCCCGTCCATGGTGGAATGAGAAAGCAATTCTTAGAGGCGCCTGCTAATGGCGGTGTTGGCACCATCATGCTGTAAGTTACCAGGCTTTTCTAAGAGTTATCTGATAAGTTGTTGTTATTTCCAAGTTATTGTTTTTTTTTTTTTCAATACTACCCGGCAGTTACCCTATGTAGAAAAACCCTAATACACGGTCGGTTTTTAACAAAAAAAAAGGAATGGAAAAAAAAAATGTCACTGCCACCATCAAAAACATGTAATGTCACATGTGAATTACAACAAGGCCTTTTGTTTTTTTTTCTTGTCTCCACTCCTTCATATAGGAGACACTGTAAACTGGCCCTCAATATTTTTTCAGCAAAACACGCGAAAAAACACGTCTTTTTTATTTTTTTTTTCCCTTCTTACCAACCACTACCACCACCATTTTATTTTTAACACACACATCATTGAGGATACCTGACGGCCTGCACATCAGCCCGAGTTTCAAATACCAGAGTAACCTTTTACTAAGGCAGCCTGTTTATATATAAGATCTGCTTTTATATTCCATTGATTCTTCCAGGTTCTCATTGACATTATATTTTTATCTACATTTTTCTTTCAAGAGATAAGAAGGATTTTACTGCAACACCCCCTCTTTTGTATTAAACTAGTTAAAAAATCCCGTTCTTTTTCCAGTTCACACAGCAATTAATAGACCCAACTGGTTAATACCAACCTGTGGAGATCATTTACGAGAAGAGAGACCTTATACTTGGGAAAATACTCTAGCTTGAGATTGTGACTTGGTCTTATCTCCTTTTTTGCTTTTTGAACCAGTACTGCTACTCCCCACTTTTTTTCTCTCTTAAACCTATAAACAAGAGAAAAGCTCACCAGACCTATAAACATTTATCAAATCTAAATTATTAGGTTGTATTTGTTCTAAGGATTTACATCTTTTAGGACATTTATATTTCTTGCTCTACAAACTTCCACCTTCTTTTAAAAAAAATATTTTTTTCTTAGGAGCTACAAGGGTAAAAACATCGAGAAAATTGGTCTTTTCTATTGTTAAATTCCAGTACACAGAACAAAATTAAATATTTTCAACAGAATTCTAAATTAACCATGTCAGACGAATCAGTTACCGTTGCCGCGACTCCTGTCCCAGTTGAAACAAAAGCTGCTGAGACAGTTGTTGAGACCACCACAGAGACCTCTCTCCCAGTAAAAGAGGACTCTCTCAAGGAGGAGGCTACAGATGATGTACCTGTTCCCGAAAAGGAAGAAGAATCAGCAGTTTCTCAAGAGAAAGAAGCCGAGAATACCGAACAGCCCTCTGAGGAATTAGAGTCCGAAAATGTCACGGAGTCTAATTCTGAGACACAGGTTAAAGAGCCTGCTGAAGAAACCGCAGCCCCAGAAGCAGAGACTGAAACTGTGGAACCTGCTGCGGAAGAAGGAGCTACTATTTCTGACAATAAAGAAGAAAAAGAAACCGAAAATACCAAGCAGCCTCAAGAAGAGTCAAAGCCCGAAGAGGTTGCGGAAGAAGAAGACGTGGCAGCGTCTTTGGCTGAGAAGCCTGCTGAGGAGGCAGCTGAAGCGGCTCCCGTGACTGAAGCTGAGGAGCCTACTGAGGAAACTACAGAGTCTGTTGCTGAAGAACCACCAACGGGACTTTCCGAAGAGCCTTCGAAAGAACCAGCTGAAGAACCTTCTGAGACAAGTGAACCAACTAATGGCAACTCTGATGCCCCAGCCAATAAGGAAGAAGAGAAACCGATTGTTAATGGTGACACTTCCAAGGAGGAAGAAGAGGAGCCCAAAAAACAAGCCAATGGTGAATCAAAACAGGTCAATGGAACTGACCAAGCTACAAAGACAGAGGAAGAAGAGGAAAAAAAGGAGGTCACACCTCCACAATCAGCACAAGAAGAAGAGCCCAAAGCCACACCAAAGACCGTGAAGAAAACCAGTACTGCTACCTCCGAATCCAAAAAGCCAAATAACCGCCGACCGAATACAGCCCCAGAACCAGAAAAACCATTTGCTGCAGGCACTGTTGTTCTTGCTAAAGTAAAGGGATATCCTCCATGGCCTGGTATTGTGAGTAATGTGTGGCTTTTAATTAGAATTTTTTACTGACTTTTTATTAGATTGTGACTGAAGATTTCCTTTCTGAAGAAATTCTTTCGGCAAAACCCAAGACTTCTCGACGACGGAAAGCCGCAAACATATCCCCTGAGCTTCTTGACAACAACATATATCCTGTTTTGTTTTTTGTTGACCGAACGTATATGTGGGCCGCTCGTCCAGATTTGAAACTCTTGACGACGAAGGAGGCCCGAGATCACGTCAACAAGACGAAGAAGACGTCATCTCTCACAGAAGCGTATTCCGTTGCCATGAATCCCCCAGATTTGGAGACAGTGGAGCGCGAGATTAGAGAAGCGGCGGCAGCGGCAGCAGCAGCAGCAGAGGAGGAGGAAGAAGAGGAAGAGGAAGAAGAGGAAAATGCGGACGAGGGTATTGAAGAAGAAGAGCCCAAAAGCCGGAAACGTAAATCGCGGGCATCGGCCGCCAAGGAAGCTTCTCAGAAGAAGCGAGCCACGACAGCTTCGACACGCAAGACAACTTCACGACGAAGCAAGAAGAGCGATTCCGATATTTTTGATCCTGACAGCGAGATGGTTGATGCGGAGCCTACACTGGGCAAGCGCGAGTCGAGGCGCTCGACCTCTGGGAGTGCCAGTTCAGGGAATGGGGGGCTGAGTTCAGGAGAGGGAGTTTCTGGGACGAAGCGCAAGAGCCAGGGACAAGATTCTAGCAGCGGAGGTGCACCTCCCAACAAGCGACCCAAGTCGAAGGATGCGAAGGAGTTGCCCGGGGGCTCCGGAGGTTCTGTTGCGAGCAAGTTGGGGGAGAATCTTCCGCCAGATGTTGCGGAGCGGGCAAAGAATGTGCGAGCGCTGCGACATCGTCTCCATCGCCAATTCATCAATACCAAGCTGAAGCCGGATGACATTGCGCAGCTATCGCAGTACCTGACTCGCCTTGAGGAGTTGCCTGAGATTGAGCCGTTTATAATCCGAGCCAATAAGTTTAAGAAGGTGTTGGGAGCGATTTCTAAAAACGATCTTCCGGATGAGAAGAAGTTTAATATTCGCAACCGGATCAATACTCTTATTAGGAATTGGAACGAGCGGGATGAGCAATGCAACCCGGAGTCCAAGATTGATGGCCATGGTAATGAAGCCAAGGAAAAGACGACTACTCCTGATGCTTCTTCAACTTGATTGGGGGAAAAAAACAAACGTTTTTCTCTCTCGAATATCTTTTCTCTCTTGTTACTATTGTTTTATTATTGTTATTATTATTTTTTTTTCACCCTAGAAATATCAAATGGGACGTGCTCTTTTTGTTAAGTTAATAAGTTATTATTATTTTTAGTCACCACTACTATTCCTGTTTTTTTTTTTTTCTTAAAAAAAGCCCCTTTCATTTTGTTTGTGATTCGTATATAAAGATATAAAAAAAAAAAGAGATTCAAACACATTTTAACTTGAGGAAATAAAGGTCTGCCCATGGATCATGGTCATGCTCTTGTGAGGATTTGTGTAGTCAATGGGACCGGTAAGTTGGCATTGGGAAGGTCGTTGCAAGTTCCGGAGCGATTAGGAAATTACGCAA
The DNA here is from genome assembly GCA_900497715.1 of Magnusiomyces ingens NRRL Y-17630. Taxonomy (NCBI): domain Eukaryota; kingdom Fungi; phylum Ascomycota; class Dipodascomycetes; order Dipodascales; family Dipodascaceae; genus Magnusiomyces; species Magnusiomyces ingens. Next base: position 1,020,805 of record UIDE01000007.1, read on the forward strand.
CCCACGACACACCAAAACGTGTGTGGTGTGACATTTTTCGCAAACGCAACGGGGACGAGCGGTCTTAAGATAATCGGGATGTGTTTGGGCTTTACAAATGGGTACGAGAGTAACTCGGACGGAAAAAAAAAAATTGGGGAGGTTGATGATGTTCACGTGACATCCGGTTCTTTTGGGGGGTTGAAGATCAACGGGGGCCCTCAAATTGCCGCTGTGCCCAAAATTTTTTTACCCTCTCTTATACAAAATGTTTCTTACAAAAAGGGGATATCCAGTCTTACCGTCCCCCATATCATATGAAAAAAATTGAGAAAGAAGTACAGTAAAACGAGGACTCTGTGGCCCAAATCGTCGGGGTATCAAGTTGAGTTAGAGTAGAGGTGTGTTGGAATATAAACCAAGAGATTGAAGGGGTTTGGACGAGGGCCCGAGAGTGTGGAAGATGCGTGGACGTTTGGACATGTCATATCAATAGGGGAAGTCTGTGAGCCAATACTTGATGACGTGAGTTTTAGCAACGAGGGGAGTATGTTCTCACGAAGTTTTTGGTTAATTCCAAGGATTTATTCCGACGACATCTAATGGGGGAAAAAAGGGAGAGAGAAGAGGTGAGGAAGTAAACCGGCGACTTTACAGGTATACATCAGTATGTTAATTTCTTCATCCAAGTGCTATGCCTAGTGGTATGATGTTGCCGGATGGATTGAAATGTGTTGATGGCCATGATAAGTTTGTTCCAGCAATTCAAAGGGTACTTATCTTCAGCTTATTTTAAAGAGCGATATAGGGATAAATTGAGGGTCAAAATGTGAGTAATAACAAGTTTTATTTAGCTGAGAAGAGGGGACAAGAAAGAAAAATCATTTCTGGTTTAATGAGGGAGATTGGTTGTAGACTCAAAATGAATATGAAAACTCATCCATGCAATTTCTCAGTATAATTCTCGAGGTCTGGACCAAGCACACATCGTTGTACTAAAAGCACTGTACATTTGACTGATTGAATAAGGGGTGTATAGAATAGACCCCCTCTCTTTCCACCTAGTGTTGCGCCTGAGAATAGTATAGAATTAAATAGTTCAGATTCCATTTATGCGATGGGGGGTTGGAGATGTGCTTGACCATGGTTATTAGCCTCAACCACTATGAAGGGGAAGGATTGTGATAAGGTTGGCTAAAAGACAGATGGAGAGGGGGGAAAGGAAGCTCTTGATAAGAGGAATATTTTAATTGAGAAGAAGAAAAGGGGGTTTAGCCATTATTTGTAGAATTCATGAGTTGAGCTATAATTCCATACATTGTCATATCAACTGTAAAAAGCCATGAGATAGTTTCAGGTCAACTTGATTTAGAATCCGTTTAGTCTACAAAGGGGATTCCAATCGAGATACGTGTCTGGAGAGTTGTGATGAGCCACTTGGGATTTCGCATGGATCAGTTATTTAGCAGAAATGAGAGAGAAATAAAGGACAGATTTCTGAAGAAGGCATCAGAAAAGAAGGATATTTGATTAGACGAGTGATGGTGCACTTTGAAAGAATGTGATTGAGATACAAGTCAATTAGAGAAATGATGTAGACTGAGAAAACAAGCCACAAGCCAACGTCAAGTGATAGTCCTGTCTTGTTTGAGACTTTAGTTGCAACATGCAATGATAAGATATATGAAGGGGACTTTCTGGGAACCCAAATTTAATGGCACGTAAAAGGGGGGGGGAGGGACAGGAATGAGAGGGTAAAAAAAAAGTGGACACCAAAAAAAAAAAGACGAATGAAAATGCAAGAAATGAAGTTTAGCGGTACGAACATCATTTGCAGAAAACAAACTTTATGATAAGGCAGGCACGCAACTTTATTTCTCCAAAAAGGGAGGGAGAAGTGCAAAAGATACGCATTTTGGGTTTTTTTAAAAGGCGGATGAAGCTGCTTCGACACAGCTACTAAAAGCTATTTCCCCCCCCCAACATCTAATGCTTTCCCATCAAGCAGCAACGAAGCTGGGCGGATGTAGCGACACCCGCGTTTTCTCGGAAGCCAGTTTAGCGCGGGCGTGGTGGATACGAAAAGGTCAGGCTCTTTTTGGTTCTACGTCACCGGCACTTTTTCAGAGACGCTTTGGGAAGAACAAAACGCCGGGCAGCAAGGGCCCATCTCATCGAGTAGGCGGAGGCTTTGGCAAGTATCGCAGTTAGCAGCAGACTATTATGGGTCCAACATAACTGGGAGGAGAGGATCCATTGCAGTTAGAAGCGGCACACCTTCAAAGGGGTCCTTTGCAAAGACAGGAGGGGACTACCCAAAGTTTCATAAAGAGCAAAAACTTTTATATATAAAAATACAAAACAATTAAAGTACATAAAAAACAAAAGCAAACAAGAGCGGGGGAAGGCAACACAAAGGATAAATAGGACCCACCTGGCTAAAGCGTAAGTCATCAAAAAGGTCCTTCTATCAGGCAGCAAAGAGTCGTTAATTGCTTTTCAAAATATGGCCGTCGTCATCGTCATCAGACCATCCAAGTATAACAACAAAGAGCCTTTTCTTTTTTTCTCCATTCCATTTGTTAAAAAAATATGTCGTATATTGAAAAATTTCTTCCAAGAATTTTTTTTTTTTCCATTTTCTTCTTGAAATTTCCCCAAATTTTTTTTCGTATTCCACCAATTTTGGCTTAGCTTTCAAACAAAGAGAGATCCAAGCCTTGTCGTGAGGGGGAGAAAGAAAAAAGAGCTCGACGTTGCACGTGGAAAGAGAGAATCAAAGGCTAATAAAAATTAATGTTTAACAGAAGATGGCTTTTTTTTTAAAAAGGATCATTCGCAGAGGTATACAAGCTTAGTAGTTCACAACCAGGACATTAAGCAATAGGGTAAGCACGCTCCACAAAATTATTTAGAGATAACATGGATTGATAGCGTCATCTTGTTTGTTATCTTCTCAAAAGGGGCGACACATGCGTGTTTACGTGTGGTAGGGGGAGAGAGAGAGAGGATGCAAGGGGTTCAGTTTCCCAATAATCCGAGGCGTGGTAGTGGTGCAAATAAGCACCATGAGGGTTAGCCTAGTCGTTTTGCCGATACCAGTGGAAGACAAGTTAACCAGGGGGAGGTCGAAGTCACCATTGACGGACAACAAGATCGAGATAACAGATTTAAGTGCCGGGGGGGGATTCCTGGGCGGTTATCAAGAAGCAATCAAAGCATTTTTGCTGTGGATTATAATGAGGATGGTGAGTCATAGAAACAAAAATTGGGTAGTACCAGAAACAGGTTTTTTCAAGCCATGTGTGATGTATAAAAGTAATAATAATAAAATATTAACACACAACCAAAAAGGTGTTTTAAAAGCAGGAAAGGAAAAAAAAATTAGTACAACAGCAGAGGATGAAAGAAATCGTCATGGCCAGTCTCCAGCCTTTTGACACACGCTGCATATATGGTTGAGAAATCGAGGCACGTTGTGGAATAGACAGAGGCCTCGAGTGCGATGGCAGTAGTGGATTTCTGGGGGATCTCGATGGCCGCAGCTATATTCGACAGTGATTTGTTTGCACATTATTCTAGAGACTGGGGAAGATGTGAGTAGAAATGAAAACCAGGAGAGAGGATAAAGGAGTTAATTGGAATAAGGAATGGAATTGTGGAAAATAGTGGAAATATCCAGGAAAAGTAGAAGGGGGGGGGGGGGGGGGGAAAAGTGGGACATGTCGGATATTTATATAATTTGACCCAAGGGCTTATCAGGGTACGACGAGAAATTTAAAAAGGTGGAGGGAGGGAAGGGAGAGAAATGTGAGAGGCTGTAACGAGAGGATTTAGGTGAGTCTTTTTGAGGGAGGATTTTGGGAAGCATTCAAAAAAGGGCGGGCTGTTAAAAAGTTAATCACACTGGCAGCAGCGTGTGTTGCTACAGCGGAGCGATGTGATTAATTTTTTGATTAATTGCCTAATAAAATACGTCATTCAAAGAGGGGGGAGGAGGAGAAGGTGAGGATCCGCGCGGCTTTTTTTCACTGCTAGTTTCAAACTCAAAAAACATCAAATGACACAAAGATGACTAATGTTTAGGTAACACACGGCTGATTTTTTTTTTTTTAGGAAAAAATTTTTTTTTTTTCAAGGTAACACTGATAAAATTATACAACAGTCAAGATCAATATCCCATCTACCTCTCTCTCTTCCCTTTCCCACCCCCCCATAACATAACCACTAAAAAATGGAGAAAGGACGACCAGAAACTAAATCCCAAACCTCCCGTAAGTCCAAAAAGGCCTGGAGAAAAAATATCGACCTGGGCGAGGTCGAAAAGGGCCTCGATGCAGCCCGTGAATACGAGCGTGCGTTCGGCGTCAAAGAAACAGAGCTCGCCAAAGCCGAAGACGACTCGCTCTTCACCGTCGACACCGACGGCGACGCCGGCCTCAAGTCGCGCCGCGAGCGCACGGTCAAGCCCATGAAAATTGACCAGATTCTCGAAAAAAAACACACGGAGGGCAAGAGCGGCCAAATGTACTCCAACCACCCGGGCCTCTCCAAGGCAAACTCGGCCATCCAGCCCGTCCCGCTGGACAAAAAACTCAACAAAAAACGACACAACGTGTCCGCCAGAGAGCTCGAGCGATTGAAGCGTCTTGCAGGCCATGCCGACGTCAAGTCCGTCTCCCTCACCCAGGCCGTCGTCGAGAGCTCTGGGTTCCAACAAGGCCCCATCTACGACGCCTGGGGGCCTGTCGACACCCCGAATGATACCCCCTCATCCACCCTGCCCAAGATCTCTGCCCCAAGTATACCCCAACACAAGCTCAAGTCCTACGACAACAAAATCGCAAAGCCCCCTAAACACGGCAAGGTCCCCACCGCAGGGTCCTTCATTAACGACATCAAGCCTTCCTCCAGCTTCCTCCAACCACAAAGCGCCCCCTCCACCCTCAAGGAAGCCCCGATCAACATCCATGACCCCGACGCCCGCGAAGAGTCTGTCTTGGCATCAAACAAAACCATCAAGATCCCCGACGCTGGCAAATCATATAACCCGACCATCGAGGACTGGAAGGCTCTGATCGAGCTGGAGCATGGCCGTGAGGCAAAGCGAGAAGAAGAACGCAAGGCTCTTGAGGAGCAGCGTGCAAAGATCCAACTATTGATTGATACCTATGATGACAATGGAGAGCTTAGTGAAAGCGATGATGATGAAGAAGATGAAGAAGAAGATGAAGAAGATGAAGAAGAAGATGAAGAAGAAGAAGAAGAAGAAGAAGAAAAAGAAGAAAAAGAAGACGAACCAAATAATACATCCACGGGCCTTTCAGTCAACCCTCCTGTCCAGGCAAAGAAAAAGACCCGCACCCAACGCAACAAACAACGTCGCCACGCAGAAAAACTGCGTCTGGAGGCCGAGCTCAAGCGCGTGCGTCTGCAGCTCAAGCAGATTGAGGCAGTACCTGCGCTGCTGGAGGAAATAGAAAAACAGGTTGTTGAGGCCGAGACGGCCTCGGACGAGCCGCGCAGCTACGACGCCGACGCTAAGCGCCGCCGCGTGACGCTCAAAAAACACGAGCGCATCATCGAAATGCCCCTGGAAATCAAGCTCTCCTCGGAGCTCTCCGATAGTCTGCGCAGCCTCAAGCCCGAGGGTAACCTGGCCCTCGAGCGGTTCCGGTCCTTCCAGGAGCGCGGCATGATCGAGCTCAAGGGCGACACCCAGTTCAAGAAACGCAAGGTTGTTTTCAAGGAGGTCGAGAAGATGACCTACAAGTACCTGTTTGATTAATCCCTGTGTTTTTATTATATATATTGAAGAAAAAAAAGAAACAAAATGTAGTATTCCTATAGAAAAGAACCTCCCCCCCGTTAAAACCCATACTTGGACCCAACCTCTTTCTTGGTCCGCTTCTGCTGCGCATACATCTCCTGCAGCCCGGCCTCGTTTTGCTGGGCCGACCGGATCAGACTGCTCAGCTGGTGCTGCTGCCGGCTCGACCCCACCGCCTTGACCGGCCGCTTGATGTCCTGCGCCATGTTGCCCTGCTCCATGTTTTGCGCGTAAAACTCGTCCACGTTGAACTCCACAAGGGCCCCGTCCTCCGGGATCTCCTCCCGCCCGCGCTTCCGACCCTTCTTCCTCCCCTCCCCGCCTTCCGCCGCCCCGTGCCCGGCACTCGACCCCACGGGCGGCCGCTGCACCTGGGCAGGCTCCTCTAACAAGTCCGCTCCTGCGGCTCCTGGCGGCCGCCGGGGCCCAAACTGCTTCGCGGCTGCTTGAGACGACGAGCGCACAGGCCGCGCGCCCTCGGCGCTTGGTATTGCCGGCTTATGGGTATCAAACGAAAACAAACTAGGAATGCCATTGTCTTCAGTTTTCTTTCCGGCCACTGGCTCCTCCGCGCCAGACTCTTGCTGTTGTCTACGCGGGATGTTTTTTGAAATGTTGATTCGAGGAACGCTGTTTGTAGATCCCAAGACACGAGGTGTCATATCATGCTGCTGCTTAGAAGCAGGCTTTTTTCTGTTTTTGGGCGGCGGTAAAAACGATGCTATCGAGACTCGCCCTTCGATCTTGACCGGCTTCTCTTCATCTTCCTCCGCTGCCCCGCCCGCACCCGGGATCTCGGGCACATCTTCTGTCGGCAGCTCTAGCGTGATGATTTTCCTTTTGCTTTTATTCTTGGGGCCATCGTTCTGGGAACGCTCATGCACTGCGGGCTTCTCTGGAGAACAAGGTCCCGAGTCGCTGTCGCTGTTGTAATCGGGTACAAGAGACATGCTAAAAAAGACGTGTGGGCACGCTCACCCTCCTACCAGCTTTTTTGTTACCTGTGCAAGAGTCCCGGCCTTTGGAATTAGCCATGCGTGTCCCGCGAAAGGTTACCCTACCGTGCAAATTTGCCCGGCCACTCTTTTTTTCTGCAAATGCCAATTAAAAAACCTCCCATACCCACCCTCACCAACCCTCAAACTACCATCACATCCCATAACAATGTCGGCTCCAAATGAAAACGGCTACAAGCCTATGTAAGTTGGCTAACCAAAAACCGCTCATCCATCCTTTACTGACTTTGCTATCAGCCTGCGTACCTCCAGATACCAGAACCCCGTCAACTACACCATGACGCCTGCTGCCCTGCGTGCGCGCAAGCCCTACTTCTGGAAAAACACCATTGCCACCGTCGGCCTGATTGGTGTGGTCGGCTGCATCTACTTCTACTCCCTGAACTCTCTTGTCCAGGACGACTTTGGCGACGTCCCTGTTCCTCCCATTTCCGATGAGAAGCTTGCCGAGCTGCGAAGGAAGCGTGACGAGGAAAAGAAGGCCGACCATTAAATTCGCTTTTCAGCCACTCCCACTTAAAGCACTCCCCGCCAGGCATCTTCGACTCGAACTTCTCTGTTAATGACTATCAAACGTTATGTAAATATTGGGCCCATGATTTTTTTTTAATTGGTTTGGCCTCCTTTTTTTTTTTTTGTTTTCCTGTAGATAAAATTTCAATTCTTTTTTATTTTTTTTCGTCCCCATCCCTTTGATCCTTTTATCTCCATTTTCCACATCCCACCCCCCCTTGGGACTGAATTGACCTAACCTCACTGCTTCCCTCCCATGCGCCTGTTTTTCCAGAAAAAAACCGTCCTCATCGTCTCCTTGGCCTTTGTCGTCACTTATACCCTTTGGTCCCTCGCAGACCCGGCTTACGACAATAGCCCGCTCGATGCCCCCCCAATCGTGGACAACTCGGACGACCCATCGGCCAAAAAAGCTCCCCTCAAACTCAACAAAGATATTGCGCGCGTACACAGGTCCCTCAACCGGCTGGACCGGCTGGCCATGGAGCAGATGCTACCCCCGCCTCCTCCCCAGGCTCAAAAGGCTACCCATCTCGTGATTGTCCCAGGCCACGCCGTTTTCATGCCCCGTCGAGGAGTCCCCGTCCCTGAAGATGCCGGCGAGCTCGACGCGCTTGTTAACGCATACTCTGGAGAATCTCCTCCTCTGAACGTGTTTGCTAATGGAGACAACACGGCCCAACCTCTGGGCGCCGACGATTCGCGTAACTGGCTCGTCGCCCCCTTCCAGCGCGGCCAAACTGCCACGTTTATGAAGCATATCCAAACAGCTGCTAGCATCACGCGCAAAGACAAATCTGCAATTTTGGTCCTCTCCGGCGGACAAACAAACGTTCTTGCGGGTCCATACAGCGAGGGTGCCAGTTACTGGACACTGGCAGCCCAAGCGCTCAATGAGTATGACCAGCCGCGGAAGGAAACGGACGATGGCCCCGAGGAGTCGCTGGTGAACCGCATGGTGGTCGAGGAACATGCCACGGATTCATATGAAAACCTATTATTTAGCATTGCCCGATTCAAAGAATACGTGGGCCAATACCCAGAGGTCATCACTATTGTGGGGCTTGAGCTGAAACGGGAGCGATTCGCAAAGATCCATAGAGCCGCCATCCGGTTCCCCGCCGCCCATTTCCGTTACGTTGGCGTTGATCCGCCTGAACTTTTCGAGGACCCCAGTTCTGCTGACCAGCAAGCGGCATCTCTACCATCTCCGGAGTCAGACCCAGAGAACAAGGAGAATGAAGAACCTCAGCAATCTCCAGAAAAACGGGCGCCCGAGGGAGAACCTGCAGAGCAGAAAGACACCTCTGCCCCAATCAAGGGAGCCAAATATGCGGCAGCTCTGGAAGGCGAACGCCAAAACGCTCTCCTGCCTTTTACAAATGATCCTTATGGGTGCACCGACCCAGTTTTGACTGCAAAGCGCCGCAAGCGCAACCCCTTCCGACGAACAAACCCCTACCTACTAAGCTGTCCGGAGCTCTATGAGCTTTTCACAGTGTGCGCGCGAGACAATCTTCCCAAGGAAGACGTCTTTGATTCTTTACCTTGGAACATCAAACCTCCACAACAAAAGGAATAGATTTTTTTTTTAAATTCTTTTAGATAATCTTTTATTACCGAATTAATGCTTAATACAACCTATTGATGACAATGTTTTTGTAGATATAAAAGAATGAGCTTGGGCAATACATTTTAAAACTTGATCTTTAACTTCCATAATCTTGGGGATAGATCATGATCCGGCTAACGAGAAATGGTTTTACACATTTTAGATGGGCCATTACAAAACATTCTAGTTTTTTTCTGGTAATTGCCAATTTTCGACCGCCCAAAAACAAAAACCCTCGAGACTAAAAAACTTACAAAAGGGGTTCAAAGCGTGACCTTTGGCAAGTAACCCTCACAATATCGACTATGCTCTGACCATGGCGTTATTCACTGATCTTGCCTTCTATGTCTTCCCAGCACGTACGTCAGCGCGGGCGTATAAGATCCGCCGCAAGGTCTACCAAACTCATGGAGCCTTGGTCCTTGAAACCCTCGACGCAACGACTCCTCGACAGGCAACACACATCGTTGTTGACTCCAACTGGCTTGCGCAACCCGCGCGCTTGCAGGGATCCGGGCTGGCTCATTTGGAAGAGTGGGCCTCCCAACATGGCAACGTGCCCATTGTACACGATATGTGGGCGCTCGAGTGCGTCGCTCAGAATAAGGTACTCGACGTGACCCCGTTTCTTGTGGGGACCGAGCCAACAGATTCAGAAACAGAATCCGAGGATGACAAAAACAACTCACCAAATCAGCATGTACAACGGGATCTGGCGGGAGAAGAAATGAAAAAAGAACCCTCCGCCCGTTCGTGCTCTCCCCCTCTCGAGGCTGAACATCCGAAGCCCTCCCCAATGAATGAATCTTCCAACGCCGCGGTTCTGCAAGGACTCGAACGGTTAAAGCAACATTACGACACCTTAGGCGACCGATGGCGAGCTGTTGGCTACGCACGTGCCATTGCCGCCATTTCACGAGAACCCGCCCCCGTCTGCACCTTCGAGCAAGCCCAGGCGCTGCCTGGCGTCGGAACCAGTCTTGCCCGCAAGATTGTCGAGCTGGCAGCCGGCCGCACAGTTGACCCGCCTTCCGTTAGCGCCCTCGACGCTGCCGCGGCCACCAAGGCCAACAAGGAGCGCGCGCAGCTGGCTAAGATTCACGGCGTGGGCCCGGCGACCGCGCGGAAGTGGCACGCGGCTGGGATCCACACGCCGGCGGATGTGCGCGCGCGGCTTTGGGACACGCTGACCCCGGCGCAGAGAATCGGGCTGGCCCACCTCGCCGACTTTGAGGCGCGGATTCCGCGCGCGGAAGCCGCCCAGCACTGGGCCATCGTCCGCGACGCGGTGCATGCCGTCGATCCCCACGCCGAGGCCCTGTGTATGGGCAGTTTCCGCCGGGGGTGCGCTACTTGCGGCGATGTGGATATCGTGGTGACGCGCGCCGGGGCCAGTGCGCAAGAGCTGCGGCACGTGGTTGCCCGCGTGCTTGTGAACCTCTTCCAATCCGGGTACCTGGTTGCATCGCTGTCGGGGCCTGTGCCAGGGGTAGATGTACCTGGCGAGTACGATTTCGGCGACAATGAGGGTGGGTCTTGTTCTTCTTCTACGGACCAGAGCGATGAAAGTGACGCAGATGACGAGGAGGACGCGGAGGGGGTTTCGGAGTTTGTAGATGAATACTCGGCAGCTGCTGTCGCCTCAGACCCAGCATCAATGCCACCGGCAAAACGATTGAAACTCTCTCCGAGTCGGATTGCAGACACTTCTCCTCCGGGTACCCGTGCGGCTACGCCATCTCCAATCTCACGTGGGGCCATGAGCCCCCGCCAGCCCCATGGGCCCCAACAAACTTCTCCTGCCTCATCAAGGTTCTCCAAACCCAATCTCGGAGCTACACGATATCCCAACCACAGACAAAAGTACAGGCTCCCCAGACTGTGGATGGCCGCGGGGAAGCTTCCAAAAGGCTCCCCCGGGCTGGAACCTGGGAGTGTCCCGCGCTGGAGACGAATTGACATCATTATCGTACCCTGGGCTGAGCGCGGAGCTGCCATGTTACACTACACAGGCAGCGAACTCTTTAATCGTAACCTGCGGATCGTAGCCATGCAGCATGGATACCATCTGAGTAATAAAGGACTTTATCGGGCTGTAATCCCTCATGGTACTAAGAGATCCGGCATCAATGTCCGATCATGTGTGCCTGAGCAATTAGTGGAAGCTACTGATGAATACAAAATCTTTGAAATATTAGGTCTCCCGTACCGGCCGCCTAATGAACGCAGCAAATAAATTTTTAAAAAAAACCAGACATATCTTTTTCTTTTTACATAAAAATTTCCTTTTATTTACCCCTTAAGCCTTGTCGGAAAGAGCAGCGACACCAGGAAGAACCTTACCTTCAAGAAGCTCGAGGGAGGCACCGCCACCGGTCGAGACGTGAGAAAGCTTGCTCTCGGCACCGTACTTCTTAGCGACGGTGGCAGTGTCACCACCACCAATGATGGCAGTAGCACCACCCTCAACAGCAGCAACAACAGCGTCCAACAGCTTCTTGGTGCCGGAAGCAAAGTTGTCAAACTCAAAGACACCTGGGGGACCGTTCCACAAAATGGTCTTAGCCTTGGCAACGGCGGCGGCGAAAAGCTCAGAGGACTTCTCACCGACGTCAAGGCCCTGCCAGCCATCGGGGATACCCTCAGCATCGGTGGCATAGCCAACCTTAGCGTCCTTGTCAAACTTGTCAGCAGTGATGTAGTCAACGGGAAGAACAATCTCGACATTGTTCTCCTTGGCCTTCTTCACGAGATCAGCGACAATCTTGGAGCCTGCCTCATCAAAGAGGGAGTTGCCAATCTTGACATTCTCGAGGGTCTTCTTGAAGGTGAAAGCCATACCACCACCAATGATGATGGTGTTGACCTTGGGGATAAGGTTGTCAATGAGCTGGATCTTGTCAGAGACCTTGGCACCACCGAGGATAGCCAAAAATGGTCTGTCGGGGTGCTCGAGAGCCTTAGCAAAGTAGGTAAGCTCCTTCTTGACGAGGAAACCAGCAGCACGCTGGGGAAGCTCGACACCAACGACGGAAGAGTGAGCACGGTGGGCAGTGCCAAAGGCATCGTTGACGTAAACATCGGCAAGACGGGTGAGAGACTTGCGGAATTCCTCGACCTTGGCAGGGTCGGCCTTCTCCTTAACGCCATTGACCTTTCTGGAGCCTTCCTCCTCAATGTGGAAGCGGAGATTCTCAAGGAGAATGATCTCACCGCCAGTGGCCTTGTCGACGTAGGCCTCAGTCTCGGGGCCGACAGCATCGGGAAGGAATGTCACCTTCTCGCCAAGGAGCTTCTCGAGCTCAGTGGCAACAGGCTTAAGGGAGTACTTGGGGTTGACCTCACCATTGGGTCTGCCGAGGTGGGAGGCAAGGATGATAGCCTTAGCGCCTAATTGGTATGTTAGTTTTGTGTAAAGGGAACATATATAATTGACTGATAAAGAGGAAACTTACCTTGTTCCTTGGCGTACTTGATAGAGGGAAGAGCAGCGACGATTCTCTGGTTGTTGGTGATGGTGGTACCATCGAGAGGAACGTTGAAGTCTAAAGATGTAAACGTTAGCAAGATAATGAATTGAGCTCAATCAAAGGAGACGTACCGACTCTGATGAAGACTCTCTTGTCCTTAAGGTCGAGGTCTGTGATGGAAAGCTTATTCTGGAGAGACATTTTGTGAGGGGATGATGGGGCGAATTGAATGAAGATTCTAGAGAAGAACGACAAGCGTATTCGAGATATTGTTTAAAGAAAGATAAAGGGGATGGGTTATATAAAAAATATATAGATATAAAAAAAGAAAAACTGTTGAAGAAAAAAAGGGAGGAAGAGAAGGAAAAATAGAAGAGAACAGCAGGTATTTATACTTTATGGCGGAGACCTAAAGGCGACCTTCTTTTTGCTTCTTCATATAAACACTTAAACCTACCGGCCGCGCTCCCAACTGATGGGCTGATTGATGGGCGGTGGGGGACAGGCCGGCCTATGGGGTGAACGCACGATAATTAAAAGGAGAATCACGTGAATAGCGACAATGGTACAGTGTTGTAATATGTTGGTCACGTGAATGTGTGTAACAGAAAGCACACCACCACGGCTTTTTAGCACCAAAAAAGAGCTCACTGACCTGAAAAATGGGCAACCAGCTCAAAGATGGAAAAGATATAACCAACTCAGATATCTCAAAAAAAAAGAAACCGAGAATAAACGAATATCTTCTAATTTACAATTGACTAATAATGACTTCAATTGAATATCTTTCTTGGCCCCGGTTCTTTTAAAACCAGTTCCTTGCACACCGCTACTGGTCAAGATACTCTCCAGCCAAGTAATGAACCCACGTTGTTCACAAAGCCAAACCTTCTAAATCGCTACACTGTCTCCAAAGTCACGTAACGCTTTAACGTACAGCCTCTTTGTTTACTTCGTCAACTCTTTAAAACATTAGTAACTCGACCTTTAAATTACAGTCTGAGTGATTCTATGTACTATTATTAACTGGAGCTTTGTACGTGGCCCATCAAAATATATGTACTCGCTCAGATATTCGCACAGCTCGACTCCGGCTAATCCAGGCAACCTTGTCGGCTTTTCGGTTTAAAGTTTGTGGTCTTTTCAACATGCCGGACTGGAATCATGGGCCACGCACATAAGCTTCGAATTGGGACCAAGGCTCCCTCTTTTTCTTAGTCGTTCAATCGTATTTCCATGCTCTAGCTGTTTCTCTCTAAAAAAAACATGCCATTAAACAAAGCATCTAATGACCCGGATAAAGATCAATCATACTCATCGTCTTTAAAACTTTATTTTAACTCCGCGATGATAAAGCTGTACAGATGACCTGAAAAATCTCATTGTAAATGAAACAAGAGGTCTTTTCTCCCTTTTTGCAACCTGATTTCATTTGAATTCCTGCTGCTTTTCATTCTTATCCACCAATTCAAATGACTTTAACTTTTTGATCAACATTTTGCTAACTGCACTCATCTCCTTTCAACAGGCTTTTGATTCTCGTTCAAAAGAACTTAACCTAATTGAGCATAAAACATGGGGCGAGAGCTCACTATCAAAAGGTTAGGGTTAGCCGGGCTAAAAGAAAAAGCATATCTTTATTCTCACAGCTAACACTCTTCTAATTGCACTCACTTTTCTTGAAACTGAAGATACTGATAAGATGAGGTTCTTGATGAGAAAAAAACTTGAAGCAATTTAATCTGGTCGAATTTATTATTTTGCCTTATTGATTAAAAATTCAAAGTAAATGCTATGTTGAAATAGTTGAGCTCTTCAAACCACTAAAAGCTGAATCGCACGTTGTATAAAAACTTCCGGATAACCTCCTACTTCCGACCAAAGCATTTCTTAACCTGTACTCGTGGAAAGTTTTAGAACGATGCCATACAACCACCCATACATATCTGACGGACCATTACACCACGTTTTAATTTCATTTCTTCTACATTCGTTAACTCTATTAAAGCTATTTTTTTCAATATTTTTAGCGCCTATCTCGACATTTCTCAAGGATAAGAGTTTTTTTAAATGCCGCGAAGTCTTTCCAACGTTATAAAGACTACCAAATAGAAGCCCGTGAGTCAACTTTTTCCTCCAGTTACTAACTGACATTTAAATGATTGTAGAGAATGTCACTTAATAATTTGCCGTAATATTGCAATAGGGTTTATACATGGCCTATGGCTTTCTACTTCCATATCTAAACTGCGTTTAGTTTGGCCCACATTTTTATTTAAATCACATCTTTCGCTAGATAAAATTACGCTATATTGGCAAATAACAATAAAAACTGACAATTGTAGGCTTCAAAGGTGCTGTTAAGATAAACAAAAACATCAAGTATAATTCAACAATAAGTGCTTTTTAGTACACGTTAACAGGTAATTCACAATGAACTGTTTATTAGAATTAAAAAAAACTCGTCAAACAAAGCAGGTAAACCAAAGTACAATGTCATTGGTATTGATGAATATTTACTGATGCTTATTATCGCTGTTTTTTATAAAGTTACAAATTCAATTGCACTTTAATCTTTAGAAAATTTTGAAATATTAATCAAGAATATTTTAAATAATTAAACATTAACCTGATGAGGAAAGTTGTTGCTTAAGTTTTCTCAAGGGTCTAAAAACCAAATTTCAGTATGAATACCATCTGGAATATCTCCCACTCATTAAATAAATCTAGAGTGATGGTATTAGCTTTTAACTATTTAAGATTAAATTTACTATGTAACATGTTTCTAGACTCCGTGTTAAACGTACTTTCTCACAGAATTTAATATTTATATGAGCTAAAGAATGGGATCAATATTGTAAAATTCCAAATCACTGCATTTACATAGATCAATGCTTTTCTTGGGCTCCGAGCCATAATTAAAAACAAACTTCACAGCCAAATATGACACGGAAAGAGAAAAACAATAAAAATAAATTGAACAGGGTCTTGGAACAATGGACAAACAATCGGAAACAACAAAAGCTTTGCCATCAACCAAATCACCTGTCTTATCGTTTATAATAATAGGTGAATCATCCTCGCCTTCCAAATCATTAAATCCCTTATAGCTCAATATAAGCTCTTTGATTTTTGGTGAATCATCTGATCCAATCACCAGCCGTTGCAGTGCAATATTTGGATACTGACGGAAATATTGATAGAGTGATATATCCTCGGATTTTAAAGTAATATAATCATTTTCAGAGGAACTGAAGCCCAACATCCTCAACTTTTTAAGTTTAAATAAAGATGCAAACAGAGCTTCCTGTAAACACATCAATGTGAAGATTGGCTCATGGTCATTATCGTTGTAATACTTCATCGCGTCAGATAAGTATTCAATAGGATCATGGTATAAGCTAGTAAAAGTATCAACGAGATGTTTATCTTCGGGTGCTAGAATTTTGGTAACATGATCATGTAAATCATCGCGATTGATAAATGGTGTTGTTTTCAAATCTTGTGCGATGTTCTGTGCTAAATGCAACCTGTGCAAAGCCGATGGTATTTTATCATTATTAAATTTCCAATCTATTGAAAATTCTATTTGAGCCTCTTCAACATTGATTAATGATGGAATAATACGAATTAAACTTTCAATATGTTCCACAAATGAAATTTTAGCTTGCAAATAGTTGACACATGATAACGCTTGCTTAGATGAAAAAAAATGTCGAGGAACGGACAGTGGTATGGAAGGTGTAACACGGGCTCGTGGAAATCTAAACTTATTAAAAACCGAAAAATTTGTATTAAGATAAGCTAGACAGGTAATTTGGGGAATGTCAATAATCGATTCTTCATCCGGAACTGTGGCTGGCCAGTCGTTTATTTCGGGTTCAGTTATGGCAATGTTCAAGAATTTGCATTCCTTTATGGTTGGTGAAAGTTTTAAGATACCCTCAGTTAAATACTGCGTAAATTCTTCATCAGTCAGGTTAAGTGAAATGATTTCCACGCGTCTCAACAGAGGGGACTTTGAGAAAATAGTCAACAGTGGCACTATCAGGTTTCTCTGAGGAACAGGATATTCAAATTGAATTCCAGTATACCCATTAATAGTGGCGCATTCTAGCAATGGAAATACCAAATTTGAAGGTAAATTTTCATCAGTTATATTTTCGTGATTCTTAAAAATCACTTTGGTGATGTTAGTGTAGTTAATCAGTGATGAAAGATCTTGAAGATTAGCTTTATTTTCTTCAGATTTAATCCACATGGGCAAAGAAATGAATGGCTTATTTGAAATTGAAAATTCATGAATGCTTGCGCACATATTAGAATCCAGAAATTTTTTTGAAAGATCCATCTTATCAGACGTAGGGAAGTGAATTTCCGTGACACTAGGGTAGTCTTTGGGCGAAAGAGCAAATTGCGAGAGAAATTGATTATATTGACCACCTTGATCATCTTCATCACTGTCATTCCATGGCTCCTCTACTATTTCAACAATAAGTTGTTTAACTTTATCATTAGGGAACCATGACGCTTTTTCCGGGTGATTAAGAATTGGAAGAGGGACTCTAACCTTCCCTGGAGGCTGTTCATCTGGACTCGAGTCCAATGTACAGACACATTCATCATATGCCAAGGGTCTATATATCTCTAAAGTTTTTTGGCATATGTGGCTGACAGTTTGTCGTTCTTGAGGCTGTAAAAAGTCAGATAGCTTTTCGTGAATTTCAAATGGTAATGTTTCAAAGGTTTTCATTTTGTTGATGTTTAATGGCAATAAAAGAAAAAAAAAAAAAGGGGGGGGGGGGGGGGGGGGGGAGAGAGGAAAGTAAACTAGGCAGATTAGAGTATATATAATAAGTTAATGAAATTCACTAGCAAATTAAAAAGAAGTCCTTTCTATTGGGGTATATTGATACCTGGATGTAACAATGTAGCTGAGAATAACTTTGAGCAACTGATAGCAGCTGAAAAACTATAGCGAGTATTTTTTGTAAAAAAATAACAAATAAACACCCATCAAATATTTAATCTAGACGTTAAATATCTAATTAATTTAGCATTGTGGCCGCTCTGAGATCCCCTTACTTGTCAGGTATGTTTTCAAGTGGTTGGTTCCAAATATCAATTGCGGCTCAGTCTGGGTACTTTGAAATATGATCCGTGAGCCTTTTTTTCATAGATTATGTTACTTAATTCGATTAAGAATTCAATTGATATCTTTGCTCGTAGTTACTTTTAACCTAAAGAGTAACGGCAGATTAATTCTAATTGGCATGGCTCCAAGGCAAGTAAATTCCAGTTCAGACATTGAGAAAAAGGAGGGAAGGGGGAGGGGATGTGCATTTTAAATAATTTAACATGACACCAAAGAGAACCACTAATGGATAGATGACAACAATGTAGATTGTAACAGTCCAGTAAAGTAGAATCTTTTTATCAGAGCGACAACCAGATGATGAACGAAGGTTTACAGACTGTTACTTTGATGGTCTTTTCGGTAGCATAACTCAGACATTGATCAAAAATAAATGTTAAAATTTTTTAGAATAATAATAAAAAATTAAAATTACACCTTTCCTTTTTCCTAAACTTTGGATAAGATATAAATGAAATTATGTTAAAGCCCACAACTCTTGGTTCTTCTAATGGGAATGATATAGCCAACTGAAGAAATCAATTCAGCAGCATCTAAAGTATTATTACATCATTATTATATAATAACTATATAATCAATACTTTCACTCACATGACCCTAATAAACCCCTTTTAAAATTTCAAACGTTAAGCGTCATTATCATCATCTCAGAAGATCAACACAAAAATAGACTGCGAAAAGAAAAATTCCCACCCACTTCACCAGCCTTCCTCCACCAAACCATCCACCATCATTATTAAAACTTATTTTTTGTAAGCGACAATGCCTTTCTTTCCTCGATGGCTGTCCTTCAAGTCGGTGAGTATTGTGTCACTCAATTGGGTCAATCTATTTAAATTTTACAACTAATAATCCGTTGTTTGCTACTAGTCTTCATCACCGCAATCATACGAGCGTGAGCTGGCGCAAATTGCGCAAAAAATTAACCAGAACCAGCAACGAGTATATACTTACAGCATCCGACAACGCAAAGTAACTGGATTATTCACTCTATACTCAATCCTAGTGTATCTCGCATATCTGGTTCTTATTGTATTTACATACTCAACCCAGGGAGCAAGGGCTGTGTCTCTGCCGCAGGCCGGTACAGTGGTTATTGCACCTCTCGGTATTTACCTTGTGCGCAAGATCTTCACTTGGTACTTCACGCGCGCCACTTCCGGTGTGAATGAACGTATCAAAGTACTGCAGACCGAGCAGAAGGAGAAAATTGAAGAGCTGAAACAGTCTACCAATTTTTATTCCACAAAAGCACTCTTGGAAAGATTCGACTCATCATTTGATGCCAAACAGCAACAGGAGCTACAACAACAAAAGAGACCCGGTCCTAGAAGCAGAGTCGCATCCTCATCAACAATTAAAAATGCAATTCCCCCAGGAAAGGTTCCAGCTGCGAGATCCCCGCCATCATCGGCAACACCATCCGATGGCAATAAACGCAGTTCGTTTGTAGCACCGGATTTTGAGTTTTCACCCAACCTACAATCTCTGAAGTCTGCACCAGGACAAACGGGGCCAGACTCAGTTCCGATCCGGCCGCCTCAATCCCTTGGTGTGCCCTCCTCAACGACTCTCGATGCGGTGCACAACATTGCGTATCAGCCAAAATGGTATGACAGAATTTTGGATGTGATTGTTGGCGAGGATGAGTACAGTCCCAAGTCGCGATACGCGCTAATATGCGAGAAGTGTCGCAACCATAATGGACTTGCACAACCAGGGGAGCTGCCCCAGTATGTAGTTTACATTTGCCCCCATTGTGGTACACGCAACGGTCACGAAAAGAAAAAGCGCAGTGTGTCGGCCAAAATTGCAGAGCAAGGTGTCGATGGTCACCACAAGGGGTCGACTACACAACTAAGTGGTGACGGGACTCCATCTGAAAAACCAGCACCACTTAAGTTTGATACGAGTGGGTTTGAGGAGCATGATAATAACGACGACAGCTTATCTGATGGCTACGGAGAAGAGAGTAAGGCTGCCAATAACGAAGGTAGTGAGATAGCGGAAACTAGTGTGCCGTCTACGCCGCGACATTCTAAACACAAGAAGCGATTGAGCACTAGTGTCGCAGCATCGCTTAAATTAGAAGATGCTGCCGAGGCTGCCCAAAAAGCCACTGGCTCATCTTTTGAATCTCAGCCTCGTCTTCGCAAGTAAATCAATAAATAACGGATAAATGAAAGAGCCTGTGGTGTAAATAAGCCTTAGATATAGTGTACAAAAAAAAGAGTGAATAAAAAGAATCGCATGCTGAGAGTTTTATTAATGAAAAAAAAGGTGATATATCATTAGAAGGAAAGGATGGAAAGACATCTATTTCCGTGGGTCATTTCGCTGGTAGGCCAGATATCCTTTAACTCTGTGGGTAGGAAGCATGTCGAGGTATCTCTCCGCAATGTCCTTGCAGTTCTCGTACTGGTTGACGCCCTGGGTCTGGAAGCACTTCTCAAGAGCCCGGCGAACAGTCTTAAGCGCCTCGACGCGGATCCACTGTTCCCGAACAAAACTGTCCTGAGCCTGCTTCAGGGCCAAGTTGTCGCTGTAGTCAATGTCATCGAACGAGACGAGTTCGGGGCGCTGGTGTTCTGTGCCTGGAGGGGAAAAAAAATGAAGGGTTAGTTTAAAAGTTACTTAAAGCTGGTAGTAACTGCACGTACTTCGAGCCATTTTGTGTATGTGTGTGTATAGAGGTGGTTGAGAATGGTTTAGAGGTTGATGATGGTGGTAGTGGTGGTGATTTAACAAGACTTTAGACACTTTCAGAGGGAGGTGAGAAAAGGGAAAATTTTGTGCGAATTGCAGTGCCGCCAAAAACTCAAAAAAAAAAACACTCTCTCCCAGCAGCTCCAAATGGGAGGTCTGGAAAAGCCGCGCTGCTTTTTATTGGAGCAGCCCTGACTGGTCAGTTGTTGGTCACGTGTGTAAACTACAAAATAGGTTTGTGCGGCGCTGGTTTTGACTAAAATTGGCCCGGTACACAACCCGGTGCTCTTCCAGATAAAAAAAAAAGATAGAGAGAAATATAGTAGAAACATACACCCTAAAAATCCAGCGATGCAACCGAAACCGGTGTTTCAGAGGAGCCTGCTTCTGGCTTTTTGGCCTTATCTCCACGACTATTCTCAGGCTCCTCGTCCTCCACAGGAATACCCCATTCATCAATCTCAAACCGCTTGCGACTCACTCGGAAGGCATGCTCACCAACACGCACATGCATGCCGCCCCGCGCACTCAACACCGGGACCCGAAACACATGGACTAGGCCTTGGTACGGTTTAGAAGCCCCAGAGCTTTCCTCGCTACTGCTGTGACTATCAGGTTCTCGTAGTTTTTCAGGGAACGGTTCCAGTTGAATCACACCGTCAAACAGCTGCTCGATCCACGAAGTCAAATAAGTCTCGCGTGGATATAGGTCGAGAGCAAGAGAAACAAAAGCAACCAAATTCCCGCCCTGTGCAGGAGCAACTATAAGATCTTTTAGCCGCCACAAAAACCGTAGAAGCTGTGCGGGATCAGATGCCTCAGGAGGATATGTCACTGGGTGAAGCAAGGATGGAATCACAAGACGAATCACACCGTGGGGACCAATGGCAGTACGTGCACGGGCAACAGCAGCTTCGATCTGAGAGTAAAGGTTATTCAAAAACGATTCCGGAGCACTTGGCTGAGCAAAGTACACGCCACCACCGATGTATTCAATTTCGCGGTTAGCCACGGGTCCAGGAACTAGTCGCGACGTGTAGTCAAAAACAGTGTGATAATGAGGTTTGTTTTCCGTGGTTAAAGCAGACTCATGTTCAGAAGAACCCCCAGCCTGTCTGCCATATCTCCATGCAATTTTCATGCTATTACTACTATCGGCGCCAATCAGCCCCTTTTCCTTTTCGATTTTCTCTCGTTTAGCTTGCTTCTTGTCGCGGTACTCGCCAGGTAGCCCGGTGCCCCACGCCGGACCATCGACACCAACAACAATCACACGGGTATCATAGACAGTGTCAGGTGTGTTTTTGGAGGCTAAACGGGAATGGCACACGCCCTGTGCGGCAGCCGCGCGTAGTAACAATCCGGCAAAGTCAGTGTTGCCGGACTCTTCGACCAGCAACAAAGAGCCCAGGGGCAGACCCCCGTGGCCTAGAAGGGTATCAAGATCGGGGGTTCCTGTAGACACCGTGGGGATATCCGAGAGCTGGATCGAGGGCCGCACCGCCCTGTGATGGCGCATAGTGGCTGCCAGAGTTTCTTTGCGCAGATGTGCTGGTGGCGTCACGGGTGGTTTTGGAGCAGCAGCACCTGGTCTGGACACGGCCCCAGGTCGCGCAATGGGTCTGATAGATGGCTGAATAGGTCGTCCGGTGGCTCCCTCGGGGCCGCG
Source organism: Magnusiomyces ingens NRRL Y-17630 (assembly GCA_900497715.1). Classification (NCBI taxonomy): domain Eukaryota; kingdom Fungi; phylum Ascomycota; class Dipodascomycetes; order Dipodascales; family Dipodascaceae; genus Magnusiomyces; species Magnusiomyces ingens. The sequence goes on from UIDE01000007.1 coordinate 1,042,755, forward strand.
CGCCGGAAGCGGGCCTCCTCTGGCCGTGTTTGTAAGAGATACCGTTTTTCTTTGAAAGGACATTGTATTTGTTTGCTAAGATGATTTAAAAGAGTTTGAAGGAAACGACAAAAAAAATTTTTTATGAGAGCTTTTTAACGACCATGTGTTAATCGATTGTTTTTTGTGTACACTATCTCCCACCACTGAAAATTTTTTTCTTTAATTTCCATCAAAACAAGCCATGACGATACCGACGACACCTACGACAACCACACCCGAGATGAACAAAGCTGGTCACGCCCTCAAATTTGATCTCCTTAAGACGTGTTCGCTGTCTAAGGCGCGTGCTGCCAACATGACGCTGCCTCATGGCGTTGTGGAGACTCCCATGTTCATGCCTGTGGCTACGCAGGCGTCGCTTAAGGGTATTACTCCAGAACAGCTTGAACAACTCGACTGCCGCATCTGTTTGAACAACACCTATCATTTGGGCCTGAAGCCCGGACAAGAGACTCTAGACACGGTTGGTGGTGCGCACAAGCTACAGTCATGGTCGCGCAATATACTCACAGACTCTGGCGGGTTTCAGATGGTGTCGTTGCTGAAGCTTGCCACCATTACCGAAGAAGGTGTCAATTTCTTAAGTCCGCACGACGGGTCGCCGATGTTGTTGACTCCCGAGCACTCTATATCTCTACAGAACTCAATCGGCTCGGATATTATCATGCAGCTCGACGACGTGGTGGCTACCCTGACGACAGGCCCACGCGTCGAGGAAGCAATGAACCGTAGTGTGCGCTGGCTGGACCGCTGCATTGCGGCACACAAGCACCCCGAGCGCCAAAACATTTTTGCCATTATTCAGGGTGGACTTGACTTGGATCTGCGTCGCAAATGCTGCAGTGAGATGGTGAAGCGCGATACCCCAGGCATTGCCATTGGTGGTCTTTCTGGTGGTGAAGACAAGGAGTCTTACTGTCAAGTGTGAGTGAAGAGAAGACTCATGAATTTCAGTTGTGAAGACGATCTAACTTTTTTAGAGTCAATCTTTGTACTAGTATCCTTCCAGAAAACAAGCCCCGATACTGCATGGGTGTGGTAAGTATCCAGCTACTGGTTCATCTCATAAACTAACTTTCTTCTAATTAAGGGCTACGCCGAAGACCTTGTTGTGTCAGTTGCACTTGGTGCTGATCTTTTTGACTGCGTATACCCTACGCGTACTGCGCGATTTGGCAACGCCATCACTAAGCACGGCGTCATCAACCTGAAGCACCGACAGTACGCGGACGATTTCGGGCCCTTAGAGGATGGGTGCCGATGCCCGGTATGCCGCCCCCGAACCGACAACAACGGCATGGGAATGACGCGGGCCATGATTGCGCACTTGGCGGCCAAGGAGACGGCGGGCGCGCACCTGCTAACGCTGCACAACGTGTACTACCAGCTGAACCTGATGCGGTCTGCACGCGCCGCCATTTTGCGCGACGAGTATCCTGCGTTTGTGCGCCAGTTCTTCCACGACTGGTACGCCGGGGATAAGACGAAGTACCCGAGGTGGGCGGTGGACGCTCTACAGACGGTTGGGATTGAGCTGCTTGAGGGCGAGGCGCCGTTTTTGCAGCTGGACTAGAAATTCGATTGGAACGCGGATGGAGTTGAGGCGAGATTGTTGACATGTAGAGCTTTTAGATGATTTTTGTACGGATTAGGTATAAATTACCGAGTTTTCAGAGGGCACAGCCGTATCCCGCGCACTCGTTTTATTTTTGGTTCTGTTCTAAATGGGACCCGGGTCTTAACGTTCAAGAACAGGCGTTAAACCAGGAGTCGAGATGGCTGTGGGAAATGGAAATCAAGTTGCTTGCTGTCTCCATTAGGCCAGAACCGTGATGCTTGTGATCTACATGGGTTGAACCCAACATCGCCACCTCGCACACACACAAATCTTGGGGAGGCTCTTGGTCGAACCAATCCCAAAACTTGTCTTGGCCATGGTCTTTGGGACAGCTTGCTGGCATAAATAACAAAAAAGCAGCCTAACCATTTAATTCTCTAGCCACGTTTTTTTTTTCCCTGTCCACCCCCCAGATCTTGACTTACACTCACTCTACGTTTTCTATTACTCTCTAGTCTTCTAGGCTTTGCAAGCACTTAAAATTTAAACCTGGAGGTCTATTTGTCTTTCCCTCGCTCACCAGCCATTTCTGCCCATCAAAAAATTAAAAATACCCAAATCTATATAAGGCACGAAAATAAATATAAATAAACCAGATTCAAATGTCCAACCCCTCCAGAACCCCGGTTCCAAGCTCCGGAGCTCCGTTCTGCCCTCATCAAACATACCCTCCCGAGCTACACCCGCATTCTCTGCCACCGTCCAAGTGGCTCGACAACCCCGATCTCCGCCCAACGCCCGCCGCTCACCGAACATGGGGTCACTGGACGTCGTACCTGTTTTGGTTTGCCGCAGCGGCCAACCTCTCCAACTGGTACTCGCCGACCTCTTTCATGACGGTGGGCCTGACGATGTGGGAGGCGCTGGGGTGCCATTTGGCGGGCCAGTTCATTGCGGGCGTCATGATGGCGCTCAACGGCCGTGGCGGGGCCGTCTACCACATTGGGTTCCCCGTGCTGGCGCGCGCAAGCTTCGGGGTGTTTGGCGCAGCCTGGCCCGTCGTAAACCGCATCGTCATGTCCGTCATCTGGAACGGAGTCAACCTCGTCCAGTGCGGCCAAGCAGTCTACACCATGCTCCACGCCATCTTCCCCTCGGTGGCACGACTGCCCAACGGCATGGCGCCAGACGATGCCCTCAACACGGGCGGGATGATTGGCTTTACGATTTCGTGGGTCTTACTAGTAGCCGGTCTCTGGTTCATCCCCGTGCCTACTCTCAAGTACTACCTCAACACGAAGGTCCCTGTTTTTGTGGCCTCCGCCATCGCCATGCTTGCCTGGACCCTGGCCTTGGCCGGGGGTCTCCCGCGCTCCGTCATCAACTCGCGGAACAATGTCGTTCTGACGGGATCCGCCCGCAGCTGGCTGCTGGCCCGGTTTATTTTTCTGTCCTGGGCCAACAACTCGACGTTTATCGTCAATGCCGCGGATCTCCAGCGCTACACGCGCGCGCCCAACGACGCCATTTGGGGACAAGTCGTCGGCTTCCCGCTTTCAAACTTCATCATTGGACTCGTCGGCGTTATTGTGGGCGCCACCAGTGTAGCTGTCATTGATCCGAGCTCGGGTGCAGCTGCCCATGCAGCCGGCGCAGGTATCACCTCTGCCGCGAAATCGTCGCTCGTGTGGAATCCCATTGTGTACCTCGACATGATCCAGACCCAAAACTACACCCGTGGGAACCGCGCTGGCGCGTTTCTCATAGCCCTGTGCTTTGCATACAGCGGCCTATTTTCATGTATTGTGGAAAACGTGCTTCCGGCAGGCAACGATCTAGCTGCGCTCTACCCACGCAGGCTCTCCATCAAGCGCAGCTTCATGATCTGCGCCCTACTCACCTGGGCCTGCGTCCCCTGGAAACTGCTGGGAACCGCAAATAGCTTCATCAAGTGGCTCTCCAGCTACCAGATTTTCCTCTCGGCCATAGCAGGCGTGATGCTTGCCCACTATTATGTTGTCACAGGTGGGCTGCTTGCCGTCGAGCCCGATTTATACACGGCCTCGCGTCATGGCGTGTACTACTATACGAGAGGAATCAACCCACGCGCGTATATTGCGTACGTGCTAGGCGTGGCGCCCAACTTTTACGGGTTTCTGGGCCAGCTCGGCGTCGACATTACGCTTCCCGGCACCCGGTTCTTTTACTTTGCGTTCCCCGTGGGGCTCTTCGTCTCCTTCACCAGCTACCTGCTGCTTAACGTGTACTTCCCTCCGGCCTTCACCACGATGGTTTTCGCGCGGCAGGTCCACCGCATCGACGGGCGCCGGGCGACGGCGTCCGCCGCGTGGCTTTCGCGCGTGTCGTCTCTTTCTGGCGCCGAGGAAAAGCACCTGGGCGCCGCGGCCGTGGTGACTCTGGATGGGTCGCCTGGCGCCATTTCTGCCGCGTCGCCAGACCCCACCTCTAATCCGCGCGCAGATGCCCGCGCAGAAACACCCGACGCAGGTGCGCGCTGCTTCCGTCCGCGCCGCTGGGCGCCTGTGCCCCAGCTGCGCTGGCGCGAACCACAAAACTATTTCTCGGTACTGGAAACCGAGCTGCCGAACCTGGAGGCTGGAAACCGCGGCGCCGGGCGCCTCGACGGTGGATCAGCACAGGACGGCGGCATTGAGCGCGATGGCGATGTAAATGTGGACAGCGGAGGGTCACCGCATGCTAGTAGTCACAAACGTTTTCTGTGGTGGACCAGAAAAGGTTCTCACAATAACCGACTAACCACGTCCAAACCAGAATCTCGGTTCCCTCATTTTTAGTGTAAATGAGTTTGTCTTTTTGTAAATGTTACGTTAAAATTTTCATGTTTATTTTATCTTTTTTTGGTATATACCAAACCTGTATTTCTAACCTGACTAACAATAAGGACCAAGGAGTATTTTATCCATTTTATATATCCTATTATCCCAATTTTTTTTTTCTCTCCGTGCTTCTACATGATTATGCAGTCCTTGTCCTTCTTCTTCTTGGAAGTCAACTCATCCATGAGTGGGTCATCTGCAATCTCATTGACACTGATACCTTCTGTGTGCGCCATGGCTTGGGCCTCATTAGCTTCGCCATTGAAATGTGTCTCGTTATCAAGAGACAGCTGCTCAAACTCAGAATTAAGCCCTGGCTGCTGCTGTTGCTCGACATAAGCTGTCTGTGATGGGGCTTGCGAAGGGGCATGGGAAGGTGCATGGGAAGGCACAGGACTGGACGTAGATCCACGCACAGAATGCTGTGGTGCAATCAAGTCTCCCTCCTGGTCCTGGTGTTGGGTTTGTCTCATCGACTCCGTCATAGACGCAGCACGCGATCCTTCTGCCGATCCAGATACAAGCGCGCGTAGGTTGCTTGTACTCTTTTTGCGGTGCTTGGTATTGGGCTTGGAGGCCAGAATGCGGTTATTTTTGATTCGTTCGATGGCCCGCTCGTCGCCTCCCTCGGCCGCCTTGTGGAACCAGCGCGAGGCCTGCAAAATGTCACGCTCCGTGCCAATGCCGTTTTCCAAAAAGTATCCGGCGGCGTACTGAGCTTTGGGCAGTCCGCGCTCAGCGGCTCGAGCGGCCCACTCGTATGCTTCGTCCTCGTTACGCGGTAGCATTGGCTCCGCACCAACCATGTACCATGCACACATGGCCAGCATAGCAGCCGGGTCACCTCCCATGGCGCCAATAGTGTAGTAGTGAATCGACAAGGCGGCATCCTGGGGGCATCCCAAGTCACCATACTCGTAGGCGCGGCCCAGCTTGGAGGCAGCAGGGACGTATCCCAGATCAGCCGACTTGACGTAGAGCTGTACGGCATACTGCAGATCCTTGAAAATCAGGTCGCGGTAGCCTTCTTCGTAAATCTTGGCCAGTTCGTAGGGGCCCTGAGGGAAAATGTCATTGGCCACGTCGGCAGCACGGGTAAGCCAACGAATACCATCCTGCTGAACCTTGACCTTGTTAGAGCCCGAAAGACCCATATGCAGACCAAGTTTACCATAAAAGCTGGCGACGCCGAGTCGCAGCATGGCACCGGGGTGGTTACGAGAAGCGGCCTGGCGCAAAAACTGAAGCGCGCGGCGAGGATCCTTGGACGTGCCCCAGCCTTCTTCAAGACACAGAGCCGTACGGTAAGAGGCCTCTGCGTGGCCGTGTTTTGCAGCCAGTTGCAATAAAGCAAATGACTCCTTAAGATCTCTCTTGCCCAGTGCCCCCGAGGCGTAAGCATCGCCCAAGAGATACTGCGCATCAGCGTAACCCTTGTCGGCGAGTTTTCTAAGAAGTGCCACACTTTCTTTAAGAAGGCCACGCTTGATACGGTACTCGTCCTTGGGGGTATATGGCCCGAGGGCAGGAGAGGCAGGATCGGCTCCTGCGGTGGTCATTCCGGATGAGGACATGATTGAGGCTCTAGAGGATTGGTTGTGGTTAGGAAGGGGGGCAAACTCGAGGGCAAAGTCCTCGTCGTTATCATCGCCAGCAGCATCCAAAGCGCTAAACGATGGGGATTTGGGGACGACGCCGGCCGAGTTTGTTGTGGCGAGAAGAGCCGTTTGGAGCATGTACTGGGCAAACTGGAATTGGATAGCCGGGTCGTTTGACTTTTTAGCATTTTTACGGTACATTTCAATTGTCTTCATACGGGGGACCAAGGACGTCGAGTTTGCGCCCAGGTTGGAGGAGAGGAAGGTCTGGGAAAGATCAAAGGCGGAGGTAGCGGCGAGGTCGGTGAAGGCCATGGACTGAGTGCGGCCGTGGCCGGGGCCGCCCATGGTGCGGCTACCGCCGGGCCCGTTATTGGTATAGCTGTAAAAGTCAGTTTGGTGGCCGGAGCCGCCGGAGCCGTCAAAGGAGGATGTTGCTGAGAGAGAGGAAAAGGGGCGCGAACCGCTAGGGGTGCCGAGGCGAGCAGAGTTACGCGAGGGATGGGGCCCGGCAAAGTTACCGGAGGAGTTTCTTTGGGGGTTGAGCATGGGGGAAAGCCTAGGCGAGTTTGGGGCCGAGGCGGAATTCATGACGTTTGGAGTGGAAGCGGAGCGCACAATTTGGGAGGGGTCTGAGCCCGGGCTATGTGGTCGCATGGAAAAGCTTGGCACAGGAGGAGCCAGACTACTCAAGCTATTGTTTGATTCCGGGGCGGCATATGCAAAGCCAGCAAACTGTTGATGCAATTGTTGCTGTTGGCGGATGGCAGGGGAAGAGGATCTGGAGGATGGGGAGGAGATGGCGGGATAGGGGAGCATGCCACGTTGGCGGAAGGCTGGATGGGCGACTGCGGGTTGGGCAACTGGGGCGACGATTTGAGGATAGGATGCAGAGGGTGGAAGAGGTTGTTGGTTGCTAAAGTCCGAGTAACTAGACGAGGTCGGGACTTTGTTTGGGGAAGATCTTCCGTAGCCCGAGTTTATTTGTGGGAGAGAGGCCGAGACCGGGAAGGCATTGTTGTTTTTGATGTTGTTATTTTCCAGGCGGTCATGATCAGATGGTTGATATTGTTGTTGTGGCTGCTGCTCCTGTTGGTATTCAGGTTGGTAATAGCCATCTTCGGGTATACTAGAGATGGATGGGGAGGGGGAATGGCCCTTACGAAGAGGGGATCTTGGTCCACGTGGCGCTGAAAGATGGTGAGGATTTTGATTATAAGGCTGGACGAAAGGAGGTGTAGATTGCTGCTGTTGGTATTGTTGATATACATGGTCCAGCGGAGGCTTGTTGGAGGAGGCGGTAGCATCAAAGGAGTTTTCAGAGGGGTCTGAGTTTTGAAAGGAAGGATTTGAGAAGTTGGTGTTGCTGTTAGACTCGGTCTGTTCAAACTGGGGGTCATTGTAGGTAGGGTTGCCGCTTTGAACACGGGTTATTGTGTTTTTAGCAGGCATGTTTGTGGCGGCGGGTGAGGAAGAAGAGGTTGAACCAGGCAGGAAGTTTGCTGAAGAGAGGGAGGTTTTGGTGGTGGTGAAATTGGGTGTGTTGTTGTTAGGGGATGTGGCAGTTGTGTAAGCAGCCATGTTGCGGTTATTATTATTTTTAGGGTCAGCCAGGCTTTTGGTAGTGGTGGTGGGAACATTTGAAACGGCAGGATAGGTAATATTATTATCGCCATCGGTGCCTATTTGGTGAGAAGCAACAGCCATATCGTCCGCACGGGCAGGAGGGAGCACGGAGGGACTGCGGGCCTGGGGATTGTCGACGTCGGATGCGTTCGTAGGATTGACGTGGATGGGTGAGGATGATTTGGCGAGATCAAAGTCTGCGTAAGCGTCGACGACCAAAGCAGTAGCTGAATCGAGGTCCAATTCTGGCGAAGGAGAAGACGAGGGAATGGGGGCTGAAGCGTTCATTGAGTCTGGGAGAGGGGAGGGGTCAATTGAATGCAAGTGGTCTTCTTGGGGAGGGGGTGAAAGGATGAGAATTGGCCCGGGACTTTGGTGGGGCACTTGTTCTATGGGCTCATTGGGGGTGTTTTGGGGATCTTTCAGCTGGTTTTGGTCCATTTCTGTTTAGAATAGGTTGTATTTATTGGTTTTTTTAGGAAGTAATGTTAATCACAATGTCTTGGAATGGAGAGGAAGATGGATAAGTTTAGGTTGAGTTGGTATAAGATTTCTTTTTTCTTCCGGCAAGGTTAGATATATTAACGAAAGGACGCCAAGTAGGCTTTGGGAAGATATTAGAGGAAGCGAAAGAGAGGTGTCTGACAAGAATATAAAAAAGATTCAGTATGGAGATATTTATATTTATATATACATATTTTTTAAAAATCTTGTGTAGTCCAAATTCACCAAAAAAAACGGTTATTGGAGTTTTCAAAGGGAGTTTTTTTGTGTGCGCTGAGGGGCCCTGAAATTTTTTTCGCTTCGGGGCCTTAGCATGGCGCTGCTATTTTTAGGCACGGAAGTGTAATGTCACTTGACACGTGACGTAACTAGTTCTGCAATAAAGGTGTAATGTCACACAAAGCTCAAAAGCGCCTCTTTTTAGTCGCAGAGACTTTGAGTTCTATTTTGGTGCTATGAGGATGGGATTTAACAGTACCTCGTCAAATAAAACAAGCAAATTATAACAAAACCCCCCGTTTGGTCCTTTTTTGAGCAATAATTTTTTTTCTTTTTTGAAAATTTATATATACGGTCAAATATATGATAAGCCAGGTCTTCAATGGCTAATGGAAATCTCTTGTTTGTAAGTGTCTGTACCAACTCTCCTTCCACATCTAATGTCTGCTTTTTTAATTAAGACTCTCGGTCTCTTTGGAGTCTGCTCTGCAATCCTGGCATACTCCTTTAAAAATGCTCTGGCACCGATAGTAAGCACCGCCACATACCGGCTCCAGGCCCTGATTGATCCCTCACTTCATGAAGGGCGCATCATTCTTAACGACGACGAGGGCCACAATGGCGAGGCAGGTCCAGGAAATGGAGGCTTTGACGGCAATCGGTATCACTACGGTGACGCTATTATTAACAACCTCACTACTCCTGCGCTCCCCACGATGACTTCATCCTCAGCATTTCATACCCCGGATCTTGAGCGGTATCCAAAGGATTGATTTGGTTAAATATAACCTCTTGTATTTTGGTTTTTTTGATGACATTTGCTATGCGATGGAATATGCCACGGCTATTAATAGTCGCCATTCCGTGCGCTTTTTTGCTGACGTCACCACGAGTCGATCCTATTTAAGGACGCCCTGGAGAGCTCTCAGCCTGAATGCTCGTACCATGTAATGCCAATCCTGCCATCTCTTCTTCTTCCTGTCTGTCGTTCCATGGCGTCGTGCCATATCGTACTCTTGCTGCTGTGGGCCCCATGATGTTACAGGCCTATTCCATCTCTTCATGTAATTACACTTTTAGCCGCCCCTCCCCTCATAAAGGCCCCCCCCCCCCCTACGTAATGCTCCCACGGCCGCTTATGTAACCCCGCGCGCACAAAACTTCCTCCGCCAGTTCATCGCGCCTTTTTCCTCTCCCAACAATCTGACACTCGCAACTATCAAAACCTGAAATATTTAAAAGCCTTCTCCCCTCCAGAATATCTCCACCGTAGTAATAGTACCTCCCGCTTCTTGCCCAATTCTTCCCCTCCCCACTAAAGGCATCTGCCAAAAAAATCAAAAAAAAAAACTTAAACCTATCTTACACCTCTTTTTTTTCAAATCCTTCCATCCTCCCTCATTCTCACACACACCCTCTATCTGATGGCTCCATCCATCGTCGCCCCACAGGCTCAAAATGCCCTCGCAACTCCACCGCCGCCGCAGCCACCAGCTCCCCCTCTACCGGCCCTCCAGCGACCCCCCTCAGCCTCGGTAGAGGCCACCTCCTCCGCTCCCTCGCCTGCTCCCACAAACAGCACGGCCGCAAATGACATCCTCGCAGACTCGGCAAACAAGATTTTTGGCTTTGAGAACTTTGGCAACACCTGCTACTGCAACTCGGTCCTCCAGTGCCTCTACTACTCAAAGCCCTTTCGAGAGCACGTCATTTCTTTTGCCTCGGACCCCGCAGCCGCCCCCCATCAACGCCGAACAGCGGTCCCGGGCCTCAAGCCACATCCCTTTACGGTTGATCCGGTCGCGGCCGCAGTCGCAACGTCCAACCCAACGACGGCAACCATCGCGGCCACCGCGGCTAACATGTCCCACCCTACCTCCGCAACCTCCCACAATAACCTCTCCTCGGGTGCCGTCATGTCCAATCCAAACCCTTCCTTCCATCACCACCATCTCCCCTCATCAACAGGATCAACCGCTTCTCTAAGCCCGTCAATTCCTCCAGCATCTTCCTCCTCCTCTTCCGCCTACTCCACAGCCCCAACTACAGTCACCTCGAATTCTCACGAATCCAACGGCAAGTCCCAAGCCTCACTTGGCCGCAGACTTTCCATTTTTGGGTACAATAAGGATAAAGACAAACAACCGGCTTCAAACACTTTAAAAAATATCCCCGAGCCTCTAAATGGCTCATCTTCATCAAGCAGTAGTAAAAACACCAGTAACAATATCCCCACGGGATCCAGCTCTAACCTGCCCTCCTCAATCTCGGCCCCAAACTTAGCATTGTCTCATCTCTCGACACAAAATGGTAACCATAATGATCCTCAACACCAACAACCCGACTCTGATCATCACATTGCCGAGGATGAAAAGGAGGTGGATCACTCTCATTTACTCAACGGGAACAAGGCTACTCCCCTCCCCAACAGCGTCGCCTTTGATACTAATGGCCCGACCTCGTACCAAAACTCCAAGCTGCTGTACCCGGCACTCCGGACAATATATCTTGGCATTCGTCAGTCGGGCCAAAACATCCCGGTGGTGGGCCACACAATTGACCGCTCCACCACCCCAGAGGTCCGAAAACGCGCCGCCCTCATCAAGGGCCCGATTATCAATATCGACTTGTCATTTGCCGATACCTATAACATGAAGGAGTCGCTCTTTACCTCCTTGAAGGACATTTTCGAGTGCATGGCCGAAGTTACTTCTCAAATAGGCATTGTATCGCCGGCAAAGCTTATCCAGGTGCTGAAGCGCGAAAATGAGCTCTTCCGAACCTCCATGCACCAGGATGCCCACGAGTTTTTGAACTTCTTGCTCAATGAGGTTATTGACTGCATTGACCGCCAGAACAGACTCCCCCCGCATTTGGGGTCTTCTGCCACAGGCTCACCCTCATCAAGCTCCCGATGGGTTCACGACTTGTTTGAAGGGCTTCTTACGTCTGAGACCAAGTGCTTGACTTGTGAAACAGTCTCGCGTCGTGACGAGCAGTTTTTGGACCTGTCGATTGATATTGAGCGCAACACGTCCGTCACATCCTGTCTCCGGCAGTTTTCCGCGTCGGAGATGCTTTGCGAGCGCAACAAGTTCAACTGCGACCACTGCGGTGGCTTCCACGAAGCCCAAAAGCGCATGAAGATTAAGAAGCTGCCAAAGATTCTGGCTCTCCACTTGAAACGATTCAAGTACACTGAAGACTTGCAGCGCAATGTTAAGTTGTTCCACAGGGTCGTCTACCCCCAATATCTCCGTCTCTTCAACACTACGGATGACGCACAAGACTCTGAAAAGCTTTACGAGCTGTACGCTGTCGTTGTGCACATTGGTGGCGGGCCCTACCATGGCCACTACGTTTCGGTCGTCAAGACTGAGAATGCCGGCTGGCTACTATTTGACGATGAAATGGTGGACGCGGTCGACCCCAACTATGTGTTTAACTTTTTTGGCGATAACAAGAGCCTGGCCACGGCCTATGTGCTATTTTACCAGGAGATTTCGCAAGAGACCTACGAACGGGACAATCTCTACTCCAATGTCAACATTGTGCGGCCCACGCGGGTCCCTAATGTCTCGGTACCCGCGAACAATAACCACAGTAATAAAAATCAGAATAACGTGAATTCACCCACCCATCCCTATGCACCCGGGAATGGGTCTCCAGTGGTTTCGCCAACACCCATTGCAGCGTCCACCATGACGACGCTCAACAGCCAGGTGGAAGCACTGGAGAAGTCTGCGCAAGATGACGAACAAAATGGCGAGCCTATTTTTGCCAACGGCATAAAGACGGAAGGAACGGCTAATCCTCATACAGTTTCCTCAACCCAAACCCAAGCACCCATTTCGACATCGGCCCCCCCGCCACCGCCATCGCGCTCGGTGTCGCCCAAACGGCGACCAATGAGTGCTTTTTTCACCAAAAGAACCGTTGCGCCTATAGTCACGAATACCACATCTCTGCCCCAGCAACAGGTATCACCTGCCGGATCGCAGCCCAACAAAAGTTTGTCACCATTTGCCGATACTAGTGAAGAGGTTGGATTTGAACAAGATGTGGAAAAGACCCTGCCGGCAGGGCAGAAGAAACTGCAGAACTCGGCTAGCCAGTCGCAGCAGTTTCGCATGTCGATGTCATCTCCCCCACCTTCCATTCCCGACTACTCTACTAAGCCCATAATCAAAACCAAGCCTACGCCGATCCAGGGCAATGGGTCATCTACACAGCAACAAGTATCTTCACCTAGTTCGTCATCGTCATCTTCGTCTTCGACAGCGGCAGCGGTTGCAGCGGCAGCATCAGCGGCGCCAGCGGCAGCAACACCAGCACCGTCGCACAGCTACGGGTTGTCGCGGTTCAAGTCGACGCGTAGGTCCATAAGTGGGGCGGCATCGAAGGAGAATGGTAGCAATGGGCAGGCGGATCGGTACAATAACTTGGGGAACGGAGATGGTACACCACTAAGTGCAGCGAAACGTAAAACGCGACATCTTTCGTTTGGATTTAAAAAGCATTAAACCAAGGGGAGAGAGTTGAGGGACAAGGAGTGGTGTTGATTACGACTGAAAAAATATTGTATAGTTTGATTTTGTTTTTGATTAAATGTACGTTAGTAATATAAATAAAAAAAATGAAACATCAGATATTATTGATAAGGAAGTGTAAAGTTAGGTTTAGGACTGCCATGTCTTATACATGGGGAATGGATATGAAAGCGAAGAACGGGGGAGTGTTTGGGATAAGCTTTTGAGAGAATTGCAGGATTGTTTAGATGGGATTGATCCAAGACCCTGTTTTTAGGAAGAAAACGGGGGTGATTAATACCAGAGCCCAAGAGATCATAGTTTATGATTAGTATTTTAGTTTTTTAAATAGTATCACTTGAATTTGGGAAAAGGGCTATAATTGGTGTTTATTTGATTATTTTTGGTATTTGATGGAATCACAAGGATGCAAAGAAAAAAAACTTTGATTGCAAGCAAATGTTAAAATCCGTCTTCTACGAGAAGCTAAAAGGGGGAATTGAATTTTCTTTCTTTTTTGACATTTTTGTTCTAGAAACAAGGTAAGCCTTGAACGTTTTCGTTTGGAGATGAAACTCGGGAATTTAAAATTTTGGTGAGCTATAAAGTTGTACTGCTGCTGATGAAAAAGGCACTTCTTGTGCATCAAAAGCAAGTCTCTAGAGTGTATTTCTGAAAATGATGGAAAGATGAAGCGATTTCAATGGTGTTGATGGAAAATAAAAACCTCAAGTTGAGGCTGCTCCCAAACGGCTCCTCAACCTGCGTGGCGCATTTCTTTTTTGATTAAAATTATTCTGCACCTGCCATAATTTTATTGTCACCACCACCAAATTTAAAAAAAATTCGCATTTTATTTTTGGGTATCGCCACTTTAGATTCGAGCTTTTGGTTCCAGTCTTAACGTTTACGAAATTGTTAATTCATTTATTGTAAAAAAGCCCATAAAGCCCGTCTAAAACCCCTAGAATATTCCCTCATCCTGAATAAAAATTAAAACGTCAATGCGCGTGTGAACTTCTTTGTGTTTGTTTTTTCATCACAACCACCATAATTTAAAAAAATACGCCAAAACACATTCTTCAATACTAAAAACATCTCCATTTCAAGATTCTCAAAATATAAAATATATATCAATTCGTATATCTTTTTTCATCAATTACATCGCAACAACATTCTTTTCCCTCCCTAAATAACTCCTCTCACACTATGCCCTTGGCTTGTCGCGTTCTCCCATCCTCTTCAGTCATATAGAATTCACTCCCCCACAACCACCTCCTCTCCTGCATCTGACTATCATCTTCCTTCTCGCCTCGTGTTTCAGTGCATCCTCTCAGCTATTAATCTCCCTCCCCCTTTAGTGTCCTCAACCTTCTGCACATGCCAGCTTCCGGCCCACAAAGGGGCCCCGACTTGCCAGACCCCATCCCCAATAATGACTCGCCTGATGCGTCGAGCACCGCCAACCTCCCATCCCACCAGAACCCCGGCCCTCCCCCAATAATCCCACCAAACAACGCCCTCGGACCCCAAGCTTTGCAAGAACCTTCAATTAACCCTCTTGTCGAGACCTCCGGCCCCTTCAAGGCCTCCTTCACCTTTGGAGCCCCATCCTCGCAACAACCCCAACCTGCTGCGCCTTTGCAACAACAACACAGTCTACCTCTCGCTCCAAATACACCAACCCCTCCATCATCTCTTTCGGCTGCCGTTCCATTTAACATCCCTAGTAATAACATCAATATTGACAATAATGCCTCCCATGACCCTAATAGTGATGGAAACCACCTAAACCCCACAACAAACGCTCCCCTAACGGCTCCAACAGCCTCTTCCTCTCAACACCCACCACAACAAATAACCACACTAAACCCCTTATCGCCACCTGTAAATATCAACGGTACTCTGGACCAAAATCTCCCACAGTTCCCTCCGCCCCCTCATATGGCCTCAAATGTTTCTAATACCCCAGCCGTCCCCGAAAACGCTGCTGAGCTCATCCCCTTGACTACTACCACCACTTCAAAATCTACATTTACAAATACTACAACAGCCTCTACAGCCACACCCTCCTCGTCATCTTCCTCCTCCTCTTCGTCCTCCTCTTCCTTAACACGGCCGCGAAAACAAACAATCCCACAAGTCCCCCCTCCAAAAAACATCATTGACCGTCTCCGCGAGTTCTCCCTCTTCAAATCCGCCCCAGAATCCTTCCTCAACACCCTGGCAAGCAAACTGCGACCTTTAAATGTGAGCGCCCATGAATTCATCATCACCGAAGGAGAAGAGGCTCGCGCCATGTACTGGATTCTGCGCGGGTCCGTATGCATTGTCTCGCGCGACGGGGAGTCGGTCCACGCAGAGCTTGGCCCCGGGTCCTTTTTCGGCGAAATTGGAATCCTCTTTGACAGACCACGAACCGCGTCGGTCCAGGCCCGCACAAGATGCACCTTGGTTGTTCTCACGGCTGACGCCCTCAACGAGGTTCTTCCTGCATACCCGGAAATCGAACAGCTTATTCGCGACGAGGCCCAAGAGCGGCTGGCCGTTCTTGAAAAAAACCAAAAGGCGGGCGCCGGTACCACCGCAATTGAAGGCAGTTTAGATCCCCAAGTAGCGGCTGAAGAGTCCCAGCAAACACAAACCCAACAGCCCATCTTGCATCAACCACAGCCACAACGGCCTATCCAAACTGATTTGGTGACTAAAGCTGCTGCTGTCACTTCTAGTTTTGCCGCAGCTTCAAATTCAGCTGTTGCTGCCTCTTCTTCGTCTCCTCCTCCTTCCTCGTCCCAACCTCTGGCTACTCCCGTGGTCGCGCGTAGGGCAAGTGTAGGAGATCAAATATACTTAGAAACAACTCGCGTGCGTGAACTGCTCGAAGAACTCGCCCTATTTGCCGAGCTGCCTGTTCCAATTCTCCACAAGCTTGCACTTTCTATCGAGCCCTTGACTTATGCGCCGTTTGAAACAATCATCCAGCAGGGACGCCCAGGAAAAGACATTTACTTTATTCTCGACGGCCAGGTCGAGGTCATTGACGAAAACTCAAACTCAACCATTGCGCGGCTCTCGCGCGGCGCGTACTTTGGCGAAATGGCTTTTCTCTCTCTCGCCCCGCTCCGCACAGCTACCGTTCGCTCTGTTTCGGAGGTCACTTGCCTCGTGCTTACCGAGCGCTCGCTCGACGCCCTTTGTGTCGAATACCCAGACATTTCCCTCAAAATCGAGCGCACAGCTAAACAGCGTATGGACACTAACCAGTCCCAGCGCGTTTGGGACCCCAAGCCAGGTGTGTCGGGGACTCCAGGAGAAGAAGGTGATGTGCGTGGAGGCGGCGCCTCCACCCCTGAATCACTCGACAATTTACATTTGCATAAACATCGCAACCGCCATTCCAGTATCTCCACAAGCTCCTCATCGGACCACGGCGCAGGGTCATCAATTGACTTGAAGGTTAAGCCTCTCGACCAGGACCCGTTTGCCGCGCGCCCTGAGCGCTCGGACGACGTTGGGCACGGCGAATCAGGAGTCGGGCTTTTTTCCAAATCGTGGAACACGGCTGGAGCCTTTGACACTGCTCTGCGGCCACCTATCCCAGAAGACCCGCTGGACCCCATGGACCCACATAGTCCGGATACTTCTGAGGTGGGTGCATCTATTACTCCCCCGGGTAATAGCGGTGGAACCCAAGGAATCACCCATGAAGCCTCTTTTATTTTCAAAGAAAGCTTTCTCGGGGAACCGCCCCACGAATTACAGGGTGGTATTAATACTGGTAGTACTCTGGGTCCTCTCACCAGACCCCCATCCGTTACTCCACCACCCCCGGCTTCTGCAGACCTTGGTGACACATCTTTTGCCTTGCAGACGTTACAGCATCCGCACCAAGCTCCGGCGCTGCAAACGCAGCAACAGCTTGAGGAGGAGCAGACTCAAAAGCAACAGTTTGAGCTCCAGCAGCAGCTTCAGCAACAACAACAGCTTCAACAATTGCATATCCAACAACAGCATCAATTTCAGGACTTTCAATTTGAACAGCAGCAACAATCACCTCAGCAACAGCTGCAGCCGCAACAGCAACCTCCACGCCGAAGTAGAAAATCAGTTTCACTTGCTATCCCTGCGCCCGTAGGGTCTCCTTCTGCAATATCAGGAATGGCACCAAGTGGAGGCAGTTTTTCTGGAAGCGGGCCTCTTGGTCCCAATGACGTGGAAACAGAGGATAATGGCCAGCCTCCAGGTACCATTATCGTGGCTCCCACAGCGGCTCCCGATAGTAACTATGAATCGCCCGTGGACCGCCGCCGACGATACTCCCAACCCATAAACTCGTCGTCGTCGTCGTCGTCTTCCACATCGCTTCATACTCTTGGTGGGCTGTTATTACACCCTCGCGTGAAGCGAGCCCGTTACGGTGGCCGACGCCGGTCGTCCCTCGTCAACATTGGGCCTTTCCCAGATAAAATCCAAATTAAAATTTTCCAGCATCTGGGGCTGCGGGACTTGATGCGGCTGCGGCGAGTGTGCCAGCACTGGCGCCACATGCTCCAAACGTCGCCGTTCTTGATGCGGGTGCTGGATCTTTCCGCCTTCAACACCACCATCAATGACCGCAGCATTGTGTCCATCACCAACTTTGCGGGCACGCGCCCTAAAGTCGTCGACATCTCCAACTGTTTCCATCTAACAGACGAGGGCTTTTCGTACCTGGTGAACGGCATTGGCCTGGCGAAAATCCAGGTTTTTAAAATGAAGTCTGTCTGGGAAGTAACGGGCATGGCTATTATGGATTTGACTGTTCCCTCGATTGGTTCCGACTTGGAGGAAATCGATCTCTCCAACTGCCGCAAGGTCGGCGACGGAACCCTGTCTCGACTCATTGGATGGGTCGTCCCCCCGCAGTACCCACCCCCAAACGACCCGTTGGTTCCGCCAGGAAGCCAGTCCGTTCAAGGCGGAACCGTGGTTGGGTGCGCACGCCTAAAGCGCATTTCTCTCAGCTACTGCAAGCACATTACGGACCGGTCCATGTACCACATGGCGATGTTTGCATCCGACCGCATCGAGTCTCTCAATTTGACCCGGTGCACATCCATCACGGACCACGGCTTTTCATACTGGGCTCTGCGCCAATTCACGGCCCTAACGCACTTGTGTTTGGCCGACTGCACGTTTCTTACCGACAAGGCCATCATGGCCATCACCTCGGCCGCAAAAAACCTGCGCTCTCTTGTTCTCTCCTTTTGCTGCGCGCTCACAGACGTGTCCGTCGAGGTTTTGGCTCTCGGGTGTCCGGCTCTGCGATCTCTCGACTTGGCGTTCTGTGGGTCCGCCGTCTCCGACGCGTCCCTGACGGCCGTCGCCTTGCATCTACTTGAGCTCGAGTCGCTGTCGGTGCGCGGGTGCATTCGCGTGACGACGGCCGGTGCCAACCGGCTGCTGGCCGAGTCGCAGCGCCTGCGGTACTTGGATGTGACGCAATGTCGTAACGTGGTTCCTCCACTCAACATCCCGGCCGGACTAGAGCCTCCGCCGCGCTCTCTTGTCCGCGCAGAGCCCTTCTCCCACACGGCACACCCGGCCATGCTCCCGGATGCGGTGCAGGCCCAAATGGAGGCCCAGGTGGAGGCCCAGATGGCGGCGACGGCGCACGCCGAAGCAGCAGCAAGAGCACAGAACGCCGCGCTGACGGCGCATCACCAACACCACCCACATCAACTGTATGTGCCGAATCCCGCACAAGATGAACAACAGGTTCAACAGCAGTCCCCGGTTACTAATGTAGCCCCGTCGCAATCCACGGCGTCCCAAATTATGCCGTACTTGTTGGCGCAAATCCCCGCGCCACCACCGGCCCGTCCATATCTTTTCATCAAGATGGACTAACTGTAAATTTTTAACTTCACCTCCCGTGCTTTATCTTCAATATATATTTACTAAAAAAAATCAAGTTAGAATTGCGTTTAGAAAGAGAAAGAGTAATAATTTGGATTAGATATTATTGATACATGAAGAACAAAAAAAAAATGAACAAAGACAATGAAGGAACAAAAAGATGGGTTAGACGTTAAAAGACTGCAATGTAGTTGTTGATGCGGTCCTTTTGGTTCTGGGCAATGCACTCAGCAATCCAAGTAATGTTGCGGATTTCCTGTTCGCGAGTCTTGATCCAGGCCCAGACAGTAGAATAGGTAAACTGCTGGGTGAAGGCGGCCTTGCACAGCTCCATTTCCTTTTGGTAAAAGTGGTCTTCCAGCGACTTGTTGCTGCTGCCGTCCAAGAGGGACGAGTCGACCGAGGGGCTTCCGCTTGTGTCAATGCCATACTTGATTTGCTCCACGTCCTCGGCGCGCGACATGACGTCGGCGGCAGAGGGGTAGAGAGAGCCAAACTCGGGGAAGAGCGCAAAGCGGGTCTCGCGGGTGAGCTGGGTGCCGATGGAGTTGATGGCAATGTTGATTGTGCGGCGGTCGGCCTCAAACTCCAACAAGCGGGTCATAATCTCGTTGGTGGGGGAAGGCAGGGTCTGCGAGAACTTGTAAAACTCCTGGAGATAGGCCTTGTAGAGCTTGTTACGGATGACCTCAATGTTCAAGTCGTCGAGCTCCTCTGCGCTCAAATTGTCCTTAAAGTATGGGGCGAGCGGCGAGTCAATCAAAATCATGTCGTAGAGCGAGGCAATGTCCGTGGCGACGGAGATGGCGGGCAGCGACTCGAACCATCCCAAGGGGTGGACGCGGGCGAGCATTTCCTCGCGGTCGCGGTCGTGGACGGTGCCGGTGATGAGCAGGGCGACATTGTCAATCATGTAGCCGTGGGTGATAAAGTCCATGAACGTGGCCAGGGGCTCTGTGGCCTGCGCGCGCACGTAGCGGAAATCGTCGACGAGCTTTCCAAAGGCCTTTTCCTGGATGACGGAGGTGGCCAAGGGTGATGGGACATTGGCCAAAAAGTTGCCGTAGCCCGTGGCAGAAAGCTGAAGTTTAAGGTCTGAGTGGAAAATGGGAAATTTTAGTAACTTATATCAAAGGGGTTTGCAAATTGGACTAACCTTCAAGGGTATCGGACTGGGTCAGGTTCATGTACTGGGAGCCTGTGAGGAGGTCATTACGGTAGCCCCGGACAATACCTTCGATGTAGCCGCTGAAAAAAAACAGGGGAGAAGAACGTTAGAATGGTAATACAAGAGAATGTATGATGAAAAAATAACTCACAAGTCAATGTTAATAAAAAGACCCTCCATGATGTGCTATAAGTTTGGGAAAAAGACTGTTGAAAGAAAAGGGTGTTGGGATGGTTGGTAGGTGGTGATGGTGGTGGTGGTGGTTTTTTTTAAAGAAATTTTGAAAGGCAAGCAGCAGAAAAACACAATGGCAGCCCAGCGGCCTCCCCAGCAGCAAAAATCCAGTCGTTTTATATTGAAGGGCGGTTTTTTTTTTTTGCAGCATAAAAGAGGCAGCAGCATCAAGACGCAGCACTACTACCCCTAACCCACACACCGCATGTCCCCATACTACCAAAATCCTGCCAGCGCATATCGCACTGCTCCCCCATCAACCGTCCGCATCTCCCGCATCGCCCATAATGGACCCGCCAGACTCCTCCTCCCCTCTCAACAGCCCTCCTGCCAATGCGCAGCTCCCGGCGTCGCTCGGCGACCCGCTGCTCGACCTGCTGGTTCCCACGCTGCCGCCGCAGACCGCGGCCCGCGTCGCTGCGCACGCGCCGGCCGCGCGCGCGTCGGTTGCGCGGCTGCGCGCCAGCTCGCTCGACACCATCATGGCCACGTCGCTCGGCGACCAGCTGGCCGCGGAGGCGGGCGCCGTGGTGTCCAAGCTGGCGCGCCTGACGCACTCGGCGTACCCGCAGCTGCTGCAGTCGGCGGGCGTCGTGGACTCGCTGCTGGCGCAGTTTGGCGCGTTTGAGAAAACCGCGGCCGGGTTCTACGACGCGCAGCTCGCATACATCGACCAGGAAATGCACCACTACCTGGCCCTGTCGACGGCCGCCGACGGCGAGAAACTCGGCGGGTATGCCGTCTCGGCGGCGGCTCCCACCAATGCGGGGTCTGCCGAGAAACCGCGGCGCAGGTCGTCGGTAGGTCTAGACGAGCGTCTGGAATCATCAGCGCCGGCAGAACCGCCCGCGAAAAACGCCGAGGACGCCGTCATCGTGCTGAAGAACCTCGAAAAAATCCAAGACATCTTGGAGCTGCCGAACCTGGTGCTCGCATGCGTCAACAATGGCTACTACGCAGAAGCCCTTGATCTCGCGGCCCATACCGCCCGGCTGTCCAAGCGGTACAGCCAGGTGCACATTGTGCAAGACATCCAAGCGCAGGTCGATGACGCGCTCAAAACCATGACGGTGCAGCTCCTGCAGCTCCTGCGCGAATCGGTCAAGCTGCCGACCCTCATCAAGGTAGTTTCCTATCTCCGCCGCATGCCGCCGTTTGCGCGGGGGCCCGGGGAGTCGAGCGCCGCGGCGGCCGAAGCCACGACGCGCCAGCTCCAGGAGCTGTTTCTGTTTTCGCGCCTGCAGCACATCCGCGGGCTGCTGTCCTCGCTGGAGCCGATCAAAAAACAGTCTCCGGACGCGTACCTCAAGCGCTACGTCGAGGTGTTTCGCGAAAACGTCTTCGTGACCGTCGTCGGGTTCCGCTCCGTGTTCCCGGAAAACGCCGACCCTATGAACCCCACCTCGGCGGCCGCCCAATTCGGCGGCAGCCTGCTAGTGTCCTCGTTCATCAAGGCTCTGGTCGCCGACTTCTACGCGACCGTGGCCGAAATCGCGCCCTTCATTGACGAAGAGAGCGCGCGCAGCAGCCTGTGGCTCCAGATCTCCTACTGCTCCAAGAGTCTGGGCCGCGTGGGGGCGGACTTCTGGCCCACGGTGCAGGGCCCAGACGAGCACAGTGGGCCCGACGGCGCTCTTAGCAAGGCCGAGTGGGTCGCTGCCATTCAAAAGCAGCTCGATATTTCCAGGCATTACTCTACCACAACAGTCCCAACGTCTGTCAGCTAAGGATGCCAAGCGTTGCGGCTTAAAACGGTATATACTGAATTCTCAATAGTACTCATGTCAAGTTTCTCCACCTTTACAATGTATTTCGTTCTAAGTTATTATCATGGGTCTCGTATATGTAAAAAGTTCTTCCTTAGCAGCCACCCCCTTTAAAGGGCACCGGTGACGCTGCCTGCTCCAGTGTGGGATGTGCCCACCGCATTGTTTTCCAGGGCCGCCGTGCCAGCCTTTTCGGCCGTCGCCTCGACGGCGGCATCTTCCTGCTCTCGCGCCTTGTTCTTCTTTCTTTCCTCAATCTGCTGACTGGCCCACCCAATGAAGCAGGGCACGTCGGCCGCCACGCTGGCCGTGACCGACTTGTCCTGGATCCACCGCGGGATGCTGCCTCGCGCGTCGCTTGTCTGCGCCATCAGCCACTCCACATGGCCCTCCTCTTCCTTATACGTCACAACCTCAATGGCGCAGTAGACGGCCCGCGTCAGGTGACCCGAGACCGTGTGTGCCGACGGAAGCGAGATGACAAAAAACTGCTTCACGTTGGGGTCCGGCTGCACCGCCAGCACCCACACCGCCATCTCGCGGTCGGAGAAGAGCTTGGGGAACTTGTAGTGGACCGTGTAGGCTACGCGAGAGTGTGTTAGTAAAAAAAAATAATCCCCACCTCACCCTTTGGTCTTCTTACCTTTCCACCCCTCGGGCGAGTCCTCCGGGATTAAGTCGTCATCCTCGTGGGTTCTGTAGGCATTCAGCAGCGGGATGTATTTGAGTTCGTTGGCCGTGTGGTTTTCCAGAACGTACTCCTTGAACACGTCAAAGGTGATTTCGTCGTCGGCCTTGGGCTTCTTCCCCCGGCCCACGGGGTTGGGGTGGTGCGAGATCCGCGCCATCCAGAAGTCGTTTCCGCGCCGCGTGTTGTATGTGTGGACAACCTGGCCTTGTTCATGGTACTGTTTGCCCTTGGTCCAGCTGATTTTGACCTGCTTCACGAACTCGAGCGCAGATTGGACTGCCTGTTTCTGGGTGGGCAAGTCCTGCAGGGTCAGGTCTTTATCATGCGAGAACTCAAATGACATGATTGTAAAGCAAAATGAGAAAAGGGGGGGAAAAGTGAAATCCTCAATAGAAGCTCTTCTCAAGCAAGTCTAAAAGATGAGAATGAAAGAGATGATTTTAAAAAGCCCAGCAGGTTTTTTTTAAAAAAAAATTTTTATTAAAAAAGCAAAAAAAAAAAATTTTTTTGTCCAGACACAAGTTGCCTTTTTGTTTTCGTTCCCTGTGAAGAGATCGTAAATTCCTGCATCCACGCTGGGGGCAGAAAGATTCTATATGTGGCTGCTTCCCGGAAAATACACTACCTGTTACCCCCACGGAGCCGCCGTTTTGGGGGAGCTGCGGCGCCATGCAGCCACAGAACTTGTACAACCCTCGTACCGAAGACCCGACGGCCGCCCCCTCTGCAGATCCGGCCCGTCATCAGATCCCAAGCCCGCCTTGCTCAGGAAACATCCGTGCTAACCCGCGGTGGGCGGCAGACAAGTACTCTGTGGCGAGCATCCGCGCAACAATCCACCGCTTCTTGTTTTTGCGCTCGGACGCAGTCTCTTCCGTGTCTCCGCGGGTTTCCGCATCTCCCTCCTGCTCGTCCCCGCTGCTGTCGCCGCTTTCGACCTCCGTCATCGGGGCCAGGCACAAGGCAAGCTCCTTAGTCACGTCTTCTAGATGGTCCATTCTCGTCTTGGCCGCGTTCGCCATGCCGGCCTTGCGTTCGAGCTTTTCCTGTAGCTGCTTCACCAGTCTCGGCCGCTCCATCGCATGCACATACATGATCTGCGTGGCCAGCAACCGCGCCTCAAACAAGTACTCGGCGTCTACTCCTCGCAGCAGCTCCTCGTCAAAATCCCAGTGCGTTGACAGCACCTGGTCCATTTTCTCGCGCTCCAGCCGACCCGCCGACCGCCGACCCTTGTATGAGCAATCGGTAACGTCTCCGTCCGCATACTCGGACTGTTGCATGAGCTCGTGCGCTGCTTCAACGATTCGCTCCGTGCTGTCCAGACTAAACCATTCCTCAAGCTTTCTGTACACCTCACGCACACGTGGCTCTTCCGTTTCCAGCTCATGTACCAGCCGCTCCTCCTCCTGCGCGCTCACTGGCTGATCCAGGCTGTTTAGCACGCGCTCTTCATACGCCAGCAGTCCTTCGAGACCAATCGAAAGTAAATTGCCCTCGGCGTCACACCCCACGGGGACGCGGAAGTTCTCGAGCTCTTCCTCTGCTTCCTCCGTCTCAGGCTCCGACTCATCTGTCGAATGCGCCTCAGTGTCGCTATCGTTTTCGCCCGGCATGCGGCCACAGTTCTGGGCTAAAAGCGTCCGCTCCAGCAACGCGCTGTGGGTGATTTTCTTTTCCTCCAAAGCGCGGACCGTATCAATCATGTCGCGTATGTCATTTTCGGTAAACTCGTCCAAACTGCGAGGAGGTGGAATCGCTCGAATCATAATCTTTTTGCGCATCTTGCTGCCAAGGGCATGCGCCGAGTAATCCAGCAGTTCATCAGAAAGATACTCCCTGTCTTCATTCCAGTCGCGAAACTGGTCGGCTTTTAACGGCTTCTCGTCCTCGGATTCCTCTCCCGCAGACTCAAAGTCAATTACACTGCGGGAATCATCGACGGTATTTGACTCCAAGGGCTGCTGTAAGCTCTCGTGGACTTTCTCTCTCAGTAGGCTATAGGCTGATTGGTAATCGCGGCGGTTTAGCAAGAGATTACTGTGCCATGATGTGTAAAAGGGGTTGTAGATAAATTTGCAAAACTTTTCAATCGTTTTGTTTCGTACAGACGTCACCACGTCCACGTTTTCCCGCGCAAGAATGCTGTTTAGTAGCGTGTGTCGAGGCAGCGTAAAGTCCAGCTCCTGCAGCATCGACAGCACCATTGACCGTGTAACTATCAAGTTTTGCTTTTGGTAGCGCGGTTTGGATGCAAGCATAACCATCATCCGCCCATAGATAGCACGCACTAAGTTCCGCGTGTAGTCAATCACAATCTCGTTAAGTTCGTCCAGGGTCTCGTCTTCAATGTATTGTAGCTGACCTCGCTCTGCAAAGTCACGGCTCAGGGAGTCTCCTAGCGGCATATTCCAAAACTCGTGAGCCATTGTCATGGCCGAGCTTGCTCGCACAACCTTATTGACAGGGTCATCAAAATAGGAGTCAAACGGGGGGTCTTGGGAATCGAAAAATTCTTCAGTCTCGCCATATAATGGCGGATCCGACTTGAATGGGTTATCTTGGAGATCAATAAGAACGCCGGTCTTACGGGGGCTCATAACTGATACCTGCGGGTTATAGTAAACGGTCTTTTCATTGCTGTTCTTTGTGTGCTCCAAACACCCGCTTTCCAGGTGGTTGGTCCAGTTATCCAGAGCCTGCGCCTGCGCTTGCTCAATCTCGATCCATGGTTGGCTCATTTCTGCGGCGGCTGGAATATCCTCCATGGAAATACTATTTAAGTTTCCCTCGATGCTGCTGCCGCGTAATTTCTGTGCTTCGCGAAATAGCAGATTATGGTATATCTCGCACTCCAATGCTGTCTTTGTTCCTATAGCCTCTGCAATTCCGGCCATGTCGTGGCGGGAGCGCCGCCCAAGAAATACAAAAAACTTTTCCTTTTCCTCGCTGGTCCACAGCGTCCCATAAGAGGCACTGGTGACGGGCGCGCTTTCTGCTGCAGAAACCATGCTAGGCTGGAGCTGGGAAGGCCCGGAGATGCCTGTTAAAAACTCGACCAGCTCGGCATTATAAATTGAAGCATAGGACTTCAAGAATTGAGGGCGTGCGACGGTGCACAGTTTTGCTCTTTTGCGTGGTCGAGGCTGCTGCGCCGAATCCTCTTCATTGATCTCAGAAGACTGGCGCTTTTTCTTGACAGCTTCCTCATAATGGCTATAGGCAGGATCCTCCGGATTATACGCGGTACTATCGGCCACAAGCACGGTCCTGCGAGAAGCCAGATCCATGCCGAGCTCCTTACAAACGTCGATGCGGCGGCGCGGGAGTAACACGCCGGGCGGCAGATTAAGCAGAGATGCCAGCTGAGCAAACGCGCGCGGCGGCATGAGAGGATATGCGTTTGGAGCAGGCACCAAGTACGGACCCATGACGTGTGGGAGCTCAGGGTACATGTTATCTGAGTAGGACTGGTAGTGCCTTGTGGTGGTGAACAGGTGGAGCGGGTTTGCAAGGTAGGCCTCGGTTTCAGGCGTCAGGCGCCGAATATTACACGGCCGGAGCCCGGAGATCTCAAAAGACTCCCACCTGGCAATGGCGCTTTGATCTTTTACGCGCTCGTCGCCATCTTCTTCCATAGTCGAGGTGTATGTTTTTATGGATATAATTGTTAGTGCAAAGGATTTGAAAAAAGATTTTTTCAAAAGAGATGGGAAAAAAAATCGCAAGAGTTACCCTGTTGAGTTAAAAAATTTTCCCCATCTTTGGTAATTTTCCAGGCTTTTTTTCATGATCCAATAAACATTTTCGCACAACCATCAATATAAAAATGTTAACGGCGAGGGCTTCATTAGCATGTAGTCGGCTCCGGCTTGGTCCTGTTATGGTCCGCCGCTGGGCATCATCGTCTGATACCGACCCCGAGACGTCGACTGGAGCCAGCACCAGTGGGTCGTCAGCACCTTCCCACGGAGTCAAGCTCCCGCCGCGCGCACAGAAGCTAGTGATTTTGAATGCGCGCAGTGCGCGGATTCTGCCGCGACCACGGCCCATGGTCAACACGGGGGGCAAGGACGAAATCAAATTGAAGGAGCTGGACGCGCAGCTCAAGAAGTTACTAAAGTTCAAGCGAGACGTTCCATACGAGGTGATTCTTGAAAGCATTACGCAACTGCGGCCATCGACACAGCTCGTATCGCGGCAACGTTACGAGCAGCTGTACAATGATATTATCCGCGCATACACAGTGCCTCAGCTGCGCGACTTTGTGAAGCAGAACGACGCGCAGGCGCCCTGCAGCGCGTGGCGCAAGACGGTGCTGTCGCGGTACATTCTGGACCGACTATGGGGGCTTAGGCCGTCGATGGAGATTAGCGAGTCGTCGGATGTGATTGTCGAAAACACGGTGGACTTGTCGCTCAGAGATATCTTTATGATTGTTGCGCGCAACGGCCAGCTAGCGCGGTCGTGGACGAAATCAGGAGCCAAGGTGGTGGTTCTTCCGGATCAGCGGCAGATTGTGATTCGTTCAACAAAGGATACCTTCAAGTGGATTCAGGTGTCGATGATGAATGCGCTGGGAAACGTGGTGACGAAGGAGTTTGATCTGACGCCGTTCACGAGCATTATCAACATTGAGGAGCTGCCGTTGGAAACGATCCAGCGACTTTCAGATACGTATATTGAGCGCCAGGGCACGCGGCTGGTGGCCTCTGCGCTGGGCCGGAAGTTTTTAAATCGGGCGGAGCGCTTCATTTGGGGGTCTGTGGGGTACAGTCCGCGACTGGTGGAGTCATATTTGCATGATACCAACGAGGCGAACACAAAGCGCGGGGTTGTGTCTCAGATCATTAACGACGACGCGCTGGCGTGGATGGACCGAGACAAGGAGTGGGTGAGGTGGAAGCTTGGCAAGAGCAAGGTGAAGAAGACGGAGAAGGTCAAGAAGAATGTGGACATTGTGAATGTGTTTGACGAGCTGACCACAAAGAACTGGAGCAAGGGAGGTGGCAAGGATACCAGGGCGCAAGACGCAGAGGCATCATTGGCGCCGGCCAAGTTGGAGCTGGTACAGATGAAGCCGGCAAAACAGGGGCTGAATGTGGGGCAGGAGGATTTGGCGACGACCATTACGGATTCGATTTTAAAGACGTTCAAGTCGGTCAAGTTTAATGATGCCAAAGAGGCGGCACCGCATGTGACTGTTGCCGCGACGTTTGGCAACATTCTTCACCAAGTCAAAGACAAGAAGACTCTGCTGGACGAAGTTTCTGCAGGGTCTAAGGTCGTGCCGAAAACGACGTTTTTGACTGACGTACCCAACGTGCTGGATCAGTGCCGGAAGCTGCCACAGTTTAAGTACGAGGAGCAGGCGGAAGCCGAAGAGGATGGCGAGACGCTGCTGGACGAGGAACTGCTGGGGAGCCCGAGCGAAGGCATTACGCTGGCCAAGCCGACGGATACATCGGCGACGATGCGGACGCTGCTGGATGAGAGCAAGTCGCCGTCGGAGCACCTTAAGGAGCTGTTTGAGGGGAGTGGGTCGGAGAGCGGGGCCGAGATCACGGACGAGCACTCGTACTACGTTCAGATGAAGTTTTTGCCGAGCCCCTTTTTGCATGACGGGACGTCGACGGCTGGGGATGAGAGTGTGAGTGCGGCGCAGTTCAAGGAGCTGCCGCCGATGGAGATGTGGCTGGAGATTGATGAGGATGAGCGGGCGGTGAATGAGAGCGTGAATGTTGTTTTTGTGCAGAAGGAGGCCAACACGTTTGTGTCGCTGCCGCATTTGAACACGGACGTCAAGTTCTCGGCTGCCCGGACGGAGTTTGTGCTGGATCCTGGGAGCGGGTACGACGTGGTGGAGGAGGCCGAGGAGATGAAGGAAGAGGTGGAGTTGAAGAGACAGAGAATGGCCAATGTGCGGGAGTACCTGGGCAAGTCGCTGCTTGATTTCTCAGGAGTGGTGAACATCCGCGCGCCGAACCAGCTGTACCTGGCGATGCCGGTGCGCAAGAGCGAGGGAGGGGACGAAAAGAAGGTGGTTGTTGTGCCGTACATGTACCACTCGATGGTGTACCGGAAGCAGATCGACCTGAAGTACAAGGGCCATATTCTGCAGGTTGCGACGATCGAGGGCGGTGTGGTGAGCGGGCGGCGCACGGAGGCCAATCTGGTGCTGGATCTGGCGGAGGCGCGGGTGTTTGAGGACGAGAAGGGCGTGGAGCAGGAGGATGTGGAGAACTACGAGGCGCTGAGGAAGTTTGTAGGAGCGGCGATTGAGTTTGTTCGACAGCTGGAGAATCCTAGCCAGAGCACCCGGGTTTTGGTTTAGGATGGGAATGTAGATTAACTTGTAAATATGATATGAAAAATCAAATAAAAATAGAAAGCCGTGTCGGACGCGTCAGATACGCGTGACAAACGCGACATTTATTTACAAAAGGTCTGGCATGAGATTTTTTTTTTTTGCTTTTGTATTTATTACCACCAAAAAAATCTCCGCAAGAATAATAACCAACGTCTTGACCAAGACAACCAGCAAGAGAGCATGACCACGTCACCAAGCGCAAACGAATGGGCGCCGTCAACGGCGGGCCCTGGCGCCGGGGCGCCCGAGCTGGTGATCGATAACGACCGCGAGAGCGACGAGGACTACGAGGTGGGGGCCAGCCAGTGGCCGGCGTCGGTGCGGCGGCAGCGGCGCAAGCAGCGCAAGCAGACGGGGGTCCGTGAGGGCGCGAGGAAAAAGAGCGCCGTGCCGCCGCCGCCGTTGCTGCACCATCAGCCGGTGGCGGCGGGGCCGGTCCGCGCGCGCCAGGACTCCGGCGCGTGGCCGCGCGCGGCGGGGCGGGCGCGCGCGAGCGGGCGGCCGGGAAGGCCGTGAGGACGCTCACGGAGCTGTTTGGGATCAGTCGGGATCGGAGTGTTGGCATAAGCCGGTCGAGCGAGGCGGGTGCGGCGGCGGAAAGTGGGGCCCCGGGCGCAGCCGCGGACAGGGCCCCGGGCGGAGTGCTTGCAGAGAGCGTGGCGCTGTCGCAGATTGCGATCAACACGCCGCGGCAGGGGGCGCGGGGCCGGGAGGCGGAGGTGCCGTCGTCGAGTCCGCGGGGCCTGTGCGAGCCGCTGTGGGACGAGGGGCTGGCTGCGCTGCTGCGGGCGGAGGAGGACGCGCAGCTGCGGGCGGCTGGGGAGGCGTACCGGGCGTTTTTCCGGGCGGCGGCGGGGTCGCGGAGGAGGCAGGGAGAGCGGGACGAGGGAGAGCAGAGGAAGATTGTGAGGCTACGGGTTGGGCGGAAGGCTCTTCGAGGGCTCGAGAGGCGGGCTGGGCGCGCGCGGGAGGGACGGGCTAAAGTGGAGGAGGCAGATAAGGGGCAGATAGTCACTAAAGGGAGGGCGCGAGACGAGGCTACGGAAGGCGCGGAAGACCGGGGGGAGGAGCCCAGGATTAAGCAGGAGCCGGAAGCGGAAGGAGGAAGTGGGCGCGTCGGGGCGGAAGCAGCGGCGGCGCAGCGGCGGCGGGCGAGGAGGAAGAAGAGGCGGAAGCGGGGGAGGGAGGAGGAGGAGGTGACGGTGAAGACGGAGGAGCAGGGGGAGATACTGATACCCGGGACGCCTCCGTTTTGGGGGGCGGCGGCGGGCGCGCGGGTGGAGGACGGGTCCGAGACCGAGGGCGAGGAGGAGGAGATGCCGTTTGCGTGCGGGCAGCAGGATCCGTACCTGACGCAGGAGACGGTGCGGGGCAGGCCGCCGGGGGGCGGACCGCCGGGGGGCAGACCGGACGACGGACAGGAGGAGCGGGCGGCGGGGGCCCGGGAGCTGCCGAGCATGAGCAACTTCTGGACGCATGTTGCTGGCCGCGGGGGGGAGGAGGCGAGGGCTCCCGAGGAAATGACGCCTTCGTCGTCCCAGTCCGCCACCCAGTCGTACCAATCACCCACCAAGGCCTCCATGCACAACACGCAGTACTATCTGGACCAAATTCTGACGCCCAGTGCGCTACAGTCGCTGCCGCTACCCCAACACTATTCATAGACAAATTTAAAACCAGAAATCTTATTATATATATATAATGCTTATATACCACTACATTTAAGCAGAGTCAACCTTGGAAATGTAGACAAGGAGGTCGACGACACGGGCAGAGTAACCGTACTCATTGTCGTACCACGAAATGAGCTTGACAAAGTGCTCGTTGAGGAGGATACCGGCGGTGGCATCGAAGATGGAGGAGTGGGTGTCACCGAGAAAGTCGGTGGAGACAACGGCATCCTCAGTGTAGCCGAGAACACCCTTGAGGGGACCCTCGGAAGCCTTCTTCATGGCGGTCTTGATGTCCTCGTAGGTGACAGCCTTCTCGAGTCTGACAGTCAGATCAACGACGGAAACGTCAGAGGTGGGGACACGGAGAGAGAGACCAGTGAGCTTGCCATTGAGCTCGGGGATGACCTTGCCGACAGCCTTGGCAGCACCAGTGGACGAGGGAATGATGTTGTCGCTGGCGGTACGGCCACCGCGCCAGTCCTTGTGGGAGGGACCGTCGACAGTCTTCTGGGTGGCGGTGATGGAGTGGACAGTGGTCATAAGGCCCTCAATGATGCCAAACTCGTCGTTGACAACCTTGGCGAGGGGAGCCAGACAGTTGGTGGTGCACGAGGCGTTGGAGATGACCTCGAGGTCGGGGGTGTACTTCTCGAGGTTGACGCCGACAACAAACATGGGAGCATCGGCCGAGGGGGCGGAGATGACAACCTTCTTAGCGCCGCCCTTCAAGTGAGCAGAGGCCTTCTCCTTGGTGGTGAAGACACCGGTGGACTCGACAACGTACTCGGCGCCAGACTTGCCCCAGGGAATGTTGGCGGGGTCCTTCTCGCCAAAGACAGCAATCTCCTTGCCGTCAATGACAATGTGGCTGTCCTTGAACTCGACCGAGCCGGCAAACTTGCCGTGGGTGGAGTCGAACTTGAACATGTAAGCGGCGTAGTCGGTGGAGATGAAGGGGTCGTTGACGGCGACGACCTCGACCTCGGGGTTCTTAAGGGCGTTTCTGAGGACCTTTCAGTGGGTTAGGAGGTGGAGTGATTGAGCAATTGATGGGTACATACAATGCGGCCAATTCTGCCGAAACCGTTAATGCCAACCTTGGTGACCATTTTGAAGTGTGTGTATGTGATTAGATAAGTTTTAGATTAGGAGGGGGGATTGATTATATATATAGGGATATATATAAAGGAGAAGGTATTTTTAATAAAAGAAAAGATGATGAGGAGAAAAAAAGGAGGAAGGGAAAAAAGATGAGTAGAGGGGAATTCGGGCTCTTTATATAGTTTATGGGAAACAGACGAGGGCTTGGGATGGGTGGTGGTGCTGGTGATTTTTTTTTGCTTTCGGCCACGGCAGCAGGGGAAGGAGGGGCGGGAGGGAAGTGTGGGGGAGGAGGAATTGGCCAATCAGGGGGCGGTTATGTCAGGGCTTAGTCACGCACGAGAAGGAGGGTGTTGGGCGGCGACAGAAGCTTTTGGGGGAGCTGCCAATTGACGCTGGCGGACGGTTGAGGTTTGAGGAGGCCAGCTAAGGGTGACTGAGCGCTCGTTATTGTAAAGTCGACTGATTTTTTGGTCTAATAGAGTTTGGGCGATATCTCTCGTAACCAAAAAAAAGCCCTCTTGTCCACTAAATAAAAAAAACGCATTGAGTCGTCTTCCAAACACTTCACGTGGTGTCTTCTCTTCTCCTAAGGCCCCTCCAAAAGCTCCATGGCCTTCTTCTCTTTGTTGTCGCCAAAAGGCTCAACCTCCGACGTTGCGATAGACGTCAGCCTCGCCCCATCCCCACGAAAACACCCCGGAGTGTCGCTCCATCACACAACTACCACGGTGCACCCGGTTTTTGACTCCTCCGGGTATTTCTCGCCACCACTCTAACAAAATCATGGAGAGAAAATAAAAAAAATATCTGCGAGTTAACTCTCCTCCGCTTATGTAACACAACTTTAAAATAATTAAGTCTTACACCTTAGAACTTACATCCTACACCTTAAACTATCCAACTTATCACTCACTAACTAAAAGCCCTACCAACCCCTTAAAAAAATTTACGCTCTCCTCCCTCAGTTCAACACTCTCATCAACCCCCCATGTTCAAACATCCAATCCATACATCCAAACCTCTCCTCTTCCTCCCTCGCCCCCTCCCTCATCGCAATATCTTCATCAAATCCTCCCCATCAATAACTAGACCCCTCCGCGTATCCCCCTCCCCTCCCGCCCTCTCCTCCATCTTCAACTACTCCTTCCCGCCAGTCTCCCACGACAACCCCCTCAACATGGAAGGCATCTTTGCAATCTCAAAACCATCGGGCCCCTCCTCCGCCCAGGCCGTCAGCGCCCTCAAGTCCGCCCTCAACGCCTCCCCCTACGTCGAAAACTCCAGCGCCTGGGCAAAGGCCAACGGCGTCAAAATCAAACTCACCACCGACAAGCGCAAGAAACAGTGGTGGTACAAAAAACACGACAAAAACGCGGCCGCCATCGGAGGCATCAAGGTCGGCCACGGAGGCACCCTCGACCCCCTCGCCTCCGGCGTCATCGTCATCGGCGTCGGCGAGGGAACTAAAACCCTCACCAAGTTCCTCACAGACTGCACCAAGGTCTACGAAGCCACCGCCATCTTCGGCGCCGCTACAACCACCTACGACTCCACCGGCTCAACCATCCAGTACTCCCAAGACTTGGCCTCAAAACTCTCCCCGGAAGCCCTCCAGCAAACCATCGCCGCCCACTTCAAGGGCCCCATCTCCCAGTACCCCCCAGTCTACTCCGCCCTCAAAATGGACGGCAAGCCCCTCTACGAGTACGCCCGTCAAGCAATCCCCCTCCCCCGCAAAATCGAGCCGCGCGACAGCACCGTCCAGTTCTTCGACATTGTCCCGGGCTCCTTTGCCTTTGTCGCCCCCGACCAGATCGCAGACCTCCTCCCCACCAAAATGGCCACCGAGGACGAGCTCGCCTTTTATCTGCGCGAAACAATGCCCCCGCCCACCGCCTCCCTCTCCGATCTCGCCGCCGCCGCAACCCCCCCGCCCCAATTTGCTCGCGTCAAGTTCCGCTTCAGCGTCTCCTCAGGCACCTACATCCGCTCCCTCATCCACGACGTCGCCACCCAAATGGGTCTCACCGCGTACATGGCCACCCTCGTGCGCGTCCAGCAGGGGCCCTTCGAGCTCGGCAAAAACGTCTTTGATCTCGACGACATTACCAAAAACCTAAAGGACGAGGAGTGGGTCCCCATGGTCAAGCTCATGCTGGAGAGGGGGCCTGACATTACGATTGATCATATCAAGCAGTTGGCCCAGGAAGATAAAGAAAAGAAGGCTCGGGATGAGGTTCAGGATAAAGAGGTTCAGGATAAAGAAGTTCAGGATAAAGAAGTTCAAAATAAAGAGGTCCAGGATAAAGAAGTTCAAGATAAAGAAGTTCAAGATAAAGAAGTTCAAGATAAAGAAGTTCAAAATAAAGAAACCAAGCTGGACCAGAAAACTACCGACCTTCAAACCCCCACTGAACCCCCATCTGATACTCAAAAGACCCCCGCTCAAGAACCTACAAATACCGCTCAGCTCGGCTTCCAGGAAACCCAAAATCAAGAGCCCGACAAACACCCTCGAGATTCCCTCGATAACCAAGAGCCTGCTCCCAAAAAACAAAAACAAGAATAACCTCCCATATACCCATCTTTTACCCTTGTAAATACCACATATAAACATATATACAAATCATCGTAAATACCTTTGAAATCCTTTCTCTCCCTTCCCAGCTATATAACCATACTTAAACACACTACAATCATAAAATACCCCCACCAGCCAACCCGCTTGCCCACTACCCCACCACTCGTCCGATAAACGGCCCCGGGGAAGTTGCACTGCACAGACCCATCGTCCGCCTTCACCATGTAGTACCCGTCAAACCCCACCTGCCCCTTCTTGGGACACGCAAAGCCCATGCTGGCCGGGCAGTCCTGCACGATCGCCTGGCACATGCCGATGCACGGCAGCAGCTCCTTGTAGGGCCCCGGGCGGATGACCTCGTCGATGAAGGACGCGCGCGACGAGTTCACCCCGCGCAGCGTCAGGTACTCGCCCGCCGACGTCGCGTCCATGCACCGCGGAATCGTCACCGAGCACAGCCACTGCCGGTACGACGTCGCGCAGTCCTCGCACGTCCGCACAATCGAGTACCGCTCCATCTCCCGCACGTCGCACGACACCTGCTGCAGCGACTTGTTGAAGCTCTCGTACCACCCCTGCGCGTGCTCGTCGTACACCGCCCCCAGCGCTGCCGCACTGAACACAGACGCGTTCCCGGGGACCGCATACGCCACGTCCTGACAAAAATCAAGGTCGTACACTATCTGGCAATTCTGCTCCTCGTTTGTCCGCAGAGACACCCCGGGGAACGCCGTCCCCCCGCCGCTCGTTGCGCCGCTTGCGGCGCTGGATTGAGTCAAAAACACTATATAGTCCGTCGACTCGTTCAACCCCTTCATAAAGTACTGCAGCTTGGGCACCGCAGGACTCCCCCGCGTCGTCACCGATATGTCGCTGTTGCCCTGGTTCAGCAGCTGCCCGACCCCGCGCGCCATCCCACAAAACGACGCCCCCAACTGCTTCTCCACCTTCTCCCCCTCGCTCTGCAAAAACACATGCACGTCGTAGTACGACCCCATCGCCTTGTAAAACGTCATGTTCTCGTACCCACTCTCCTCATCCGTAAGCCCGTCCGTCACCAGCAGCCCATGCGCAAAGTCCGTGTCCACCAGATACAAGTTGGGGCCGCTCGAGTACGCATGCAGCGGCTCGCTCGTCGACGCGCCCAGCTCGTAGCTCCACAGATCGCTGCCCGAGACGTTGGCCGCGTTGTCCGGCGCCCGGATCAGCACGTAGAGCGAGCTGGTGTTGCTTGTAGTCACGATGCTCATGTTGGAGAACCCCATGTAGAACCCCGTGTACCAGCTCGCAACCCCGGCCGAAACAATCACAAAGTCGTCCGAGTCGGGGTTCTCCAGGACGTCCGAGTCCAGAAACAGATCCGTGTAGTTGGCCGTCCCCACCCCCTTCTCGGACGACAGCTCCACCAGCGACCCGGCCACCTGGATCAGCACCGAGCTCGACTGGTTGTTGGTGGCCCCGTCCGGCACCGAACACAGGTTGGCCGTCAAAAACACTGTGGCCGAGGAATCGTCCGTCACGTTCGGCAGATAGTACACGTGGTAGTCTCCTGGGGCCAGCGACCCTTGCACAACCGTGTTGTTGGGCAGGTGTGTTGTAGCCGACGAAGACAGTGACTTGATGCTTTTGCTGGGGGGGTCTGGAATGGCTGTGGAGTCGTCTGGGTCGTCGTCCGAGTCCGAGCTACTGTTGGAGGCATTGTCCGAGTCCTTTTTCTTATCGTCCTGGTCGGAGTTCTTGTTCGCTCGAGGTAGTAGCTGGACCCGGTCGGCAGCCACTGCATAATATCCGGGGTTCGTCCCGTCATCCTCCAAAACAAACCCCAGATCACGCCCATTCCATGCGCCGTTGATTGGATTCTTGTTGCTGGTTCCGCGTAGCGCTTGCGCTGAAACCAGCATCTGGAGCCCCAGGACCAAAACGACTGCCCAAGAAAGAGTCAACGCTGGACCCGGTCTAGGCATATTTGATGGTATGTTATATTTGAAATTTTTGCTTCTCTAGTCTTTTCTTAAAAAAAACCTGATTTTGAATTCAAATATTATGCAAAATAAAAAGTATAGAAAAGACGATATCGCTGAAGTGCCTCTGTGCCTTTTAACTTTGTCTCGGCAGGATGACAACAAAGGGTTGATTTGGTAGTGCTTATGTAAGCGTGTATTAAACTGAAAAAAAAATTCAAAACCCTGTGCAATCTTCCTAAACAATCCACTTTTAAAAATGACCTCAGAAACAGTTAAAGACGTCAAGGGAAAGTCCATCTCGAAACCCCAGGCCCCCTCGAACGCTGAAATCCGACGGGAGCTACTGCCATGGGTCGAGAAGTACCGGCCGCTGTCCCTCGACCAAGTCACGGGCCAAGATAACATCATCTCGACAGTGCGCAAGTTCATTGCCTCGGATTGCCTGCCTCACATGCTCTTCTACGGCCCACCGGGCACCGGCAAAACAACCACCATTCTGGCCATTGCGCGCGAGCTCTATGGCGAAAAGAGCTTCAGACACATGGTGCTGGAACTGAATGCCTCTGACGACCGTGGCATCGATGTTGTGCGGAATCAAATCAAGACTTTTGCCAGTACAAGACAAATGTTTGCGTAAGTACTTTGCATTTTTGTAATCAAGCTAACTCATCTTCAAGAAACTCAAAACATGATTTCAAATTGGTCATTTTGGATGAAGCTGATGCCATGACCAATGTGGCCCAGAATGCTTTACGACGAGGTATGTGTTTGTTTGTTTTTTTTTGTGGTGCCTAAACACTCTAATCAATATAAAGTAATTGAAAAATACACAAACAACACCCGGTTCTGCATCATCGCCAACTACGCTCACAAAATTAACCCCGCATTACTCTCGCGATGCACCCGGTTCCGCTTCTCCCCCATGTCGCCCCAGGCCATCCGCACGCGCCTCGACATTGTGATTGCCGCCGAACACGTCAAGATTAACGCCGACGCCATCGACGCCCTCGTGAAGCTGGCCAAGGGCGACATGCGCAAGGCCCTCAACGTGCTGCAGCCCTGCCACCTCGCCTCCAGCGGCGAGCCCGGCGCCGCAGGAACCATCTCCGTCGACATGGTCTACGAGTGCGTGGGGTGTCCGGCACCGGCCGACGTGCGACGGCTGGTGGCCACCATCATCGAGGACGACTGGACGACAGCCGTGCGCACCGTGGCGCGCATCAAGTCCGAGCGAGGCTTGGCTCTGGCCGACATTCTGGAGGCCTTGGCCACGGAGTTTGAGCAATACGAGCTGACGCCTGAGGCGCGCATTGAGTTGCTGGAAGGATTGAGTGAGGTTGAGTTCCGCCTGAGTGGCGGCGGCAATGAGATGATTCAGACGAGTGGCGCCATCGGGGTCGTCAAAAAGACTCTGGATATTCAAGGAGGGTTATTGAAGGTATAGAGAGGTTGTCATTATTTAAAAAGTATATAAAGGATAAACAAAGCGTTTGCAACTACATTAGGGAGTTCTTACTGGGTGGTGACTACTTGGTCTTGCTCAAAACCGGCAATGTGTGGGTGGGAAGACAAAGTGGAAACGTATTCATCAGGAAGAGTGCACGCAAAGCCTTGGATGAGAGAGTATTCCTGGCTGATCTTGCCGCCAGCAGCAACAAGGTCGCTCTTTATTTGCGACTTGACTTCTTCGGGCGTGTCATCTTTGAATCGGACCTAAGAGAGTTAGAGCGTGGAGACGGTAGCAGCAACAGGGCTTACAATGTAGCTAGAGGGCATGGTGGAGAAGTTGCGACGAGAGATAATTGAGCAAAGACGGAGAAGAGAAATTGTGAGAGTGATGGCGTTTAGAATTGGGGATTTGGAAAGAAAAGTCTGGGGTGGCGGAAGGTGAGAGGGAAGAGAAAGAAAAAGGGAAGGTTTTATAGCCGCCAGTTTATAAACGTCAGCATAAAGGAGAAACAATAAAAATGTACGATAAGACACTTTTATTTTTTTATTTACGAGTTTGTTATTTTAAAGAAAAACGTCTAAGCTATGAGCGGATATGTAATTGTCTACAACGACGATGATGGCTATTCGGGTAACTGGCCTTCTCTCGGTTCTTTGTCTTCGGGTCACGCCGAATGGCGCGGTGAGTCCGATAGCAACTGAGTTTATGAGCATGCTGATTAGCGTTTGCAAAGTGGGGGGGTGGGGTTCCTGAAACAAAAGAATAGTGTTAGTATAAATCGGGCTTTCTGTGGTTTTTTTGGTTTTAAACATAGCTGGCGGGGCCCGAGAGCGCTTGACCGGGCAAGACGGTGTCAGTGGTAGAAATCGCCCGGTGGAGAAGACCGATGACGAGACAGGTGTGTGGGGATACCAAACGTTATCGGTTCAGGTAACCTTTAAAGGTTATTCAAAGGTAACAATAAAAGTTATTTTTAGTAACATACTGAGTATACTCCTCTTTAATAGCCCCCATAAAAATTTTCAAAGGCCCTTCTGTGAATGACTTTTTAAATTGAAGATTCAAACTCAGCGAAACCCCCAAGTTATTAGATACTTACGCTTTCAAAAAAGCCTCCTGTAGATTCCACATACCGTCTTGCTGACTCAACGACTACCTTACGCGCTCCCACGCAACATCCTCCCATACAGTCCCTCTTTCAACGGACCC
Source organism: Magnusiomyces ingens NRRL Y-17630 (assembly GCA_900497715.1). Taxonomy (NCBI): domain Eukaryota; kingdom Fungi; phylum Ascomycota; class Dipodascomycetes; order Dipodascales; family Dipodascaceae; genus Magnusiomyces; species Magnusiomyces ingens. Next base: position 1,081,797 of record UIDE01000007.1, read on the forward strand.
GGAACGCGTTGCGGGGCATACGGCACGTGCACGACCCCTAACCCTGGCACAACTTTCATTCTGAACCGTCTTCGTTCTCCAAGAACTCTCGACTTTTTGACAAGACTCTTGGTGGTTGGTGAAGTTCTCTATATATAATCTCTGTTTTGATTTTTAGAAATATATGTAAATTTACGTTATAAATCCCCCGTAAAGATTTTTTTTCTTTTATGTTTTTAATGTTTTAAAATTTCTGTCGGTGGATTTATAAAAAAAATTTTCTTAGAAAAAAAACCTCCAAAAGTTTTTACATCACCATCTTTCAACATCCGCTTTTAAAAATCCACTACTTGGGCCGCTCCTTCTACAAATAAAGCAGATTCTCCCTTTGACTTTAGCTAGTCAACTCATGTACAACCCTCCCCCCGTAAACCTTGGAACTCTCATATAAGCGTTCTTTCTGTTTCTCTCCTAATACAAACTTAATATCCAAGATTAAAAAACGCGTCATATATCCCTACACGCGCGCGCCTTTAAAAGTGTCTCCCATCGGAAACTCTCTCTCCCCCATTACCACTACCACCACTACCACCACATTTACATCTCATATCCTGGAAAACTATCCCGGATCACCCTTTTTTCGTCATTACTACCAAATCCTACCTTAAACAACAACCTCTCGACAAATAACAAACCCTGCTTCTCTACTCTGACATACCCCTAACACTCTTAATATAACTATCGGCATACTTTCCTTCCCCTAACGTCACAAAAACCCGACTCAGATTTTCTGTCCCTCAACAACCATCTTTTCAACTTCAAATACTAACCCTTATCCCTCATACCCTCCCCCCAACCTCTCCCTCTTGTTCCTCTTCTAGCGCCTGTCAAAGCGCATGGACCGACTCATTCTTTTAGTACCTCCATTCCGGACTCGTTCCTAGAGAGAGGTCTTAGTCTTTTCATCCCCCCCCCCCCAGTTTTTTTTTCCTATATATAACTATATATACATCTCTCTCTCTTTTTCTTCCCCCCCCCTCTCAATAAAGAAGATGAGTACTGTATCGCCCGGGTCTTCTTCTCTCCCTGTGGCCAGTAACGATGACATATCTTCTTCTATAAAACATGAACCTGAAGACGAGATTAATCACCAACAGCAACAAATACAAGACCATCAGATAAAGCAAGAACAAGATGACCCCCATAACGTCTCAGTCCAGGATATCCTCGATATGGAAATGCCAGACGCAGGCGACCTCGCAGATATCGACATCGACTCGCTCCAAATAGAAGGTCTAACCTCCCACAATGTTCCTCCACCACATGAACACTCTTCTACTCACCAAACTCAAGACGATACCACCCTGCTTCCCTCCTCCATCTCAGATGTCATCATGCCAGATCTTTCAGAAAACCTCGCGCTATCTTCCAACACCCCCATATCTGTAACTCAAACCACTGCTGATCCTACCACTTCTACTGAGGCTACTGCTGCTGCTACCACTTCAAATGGCGACAATAAAGATGCGCTGGATTTGCACACAACTTCCTCCATGCTTCTCGACATGCTTCCATCAACTCAAATCTCCTCTTCCATGGACGATAATATGACTGATATTGATATCAGCACTACCAACAACCAAGACATCAATAATATACCCGCCACAGCAACTACCCTGCTTACTGAAGAAGATATCCAAAATCTAACGCGTCAGCACTCTCTAGAACCATCGCAGTCGTTTTCCACACAGACCCTCCCTGATAAAGCATCCGAACCAATACCCCCCACAAAATCTCCATCCCAGCAATTTTCTCCTTCATCTCAATCACCAGCACTTCAAGTGGCACCTATATCAACGTCCCCCCCACCATCACAAAGCGACAACCCCCCAGCGTCTCCCACAGACCAAATCGTCCAAGAACTTAGTGCCACCCAACTCTCGTCTCATGATTTGGATCTCCATCAGGCTAGCGACGCAGACATCGTCTCGTTCACCCAAATGCAACCCCATGAAATCAACTCCATAGTCAAGGAAATCCAGGCACAGCAAGACGCTGCCGCTGCATCTGCCGCGGCCGCCTCAGCCATCGAAGCTTCTACCTCTTCACAAGATCCGTCTACCTCATCAGTATCTAAACAAGACAAGACGCTGCTAACCCTCCCGGACTTTGATAAAAGCCTGATTGACCAGTCCCTGATTGACTCTCTCACTCTGCAGCACCTGGATGACATTGACATGCTCAAATCAAAAGACCGCGATATCCTCAATACCATCCCCTTCGACCTCATTCTGCCCGAGTCATTTCATGCGCTCACAAAAAATGTAGCAAAACAATCGGGCGTGTCTCTAGACGCGTCATCCATCTCGGCGCCCTCATCATTTCCGGACTTCAACATTTCAAAGCTTCAAGAGTCTCTCGAAAAGTCTTCTTCAGACGCCGCCATCGCTGCTGCCTCCTCCTCTTTACCCCCAACTAGCATAACTGACCTTCACGACGATCTTTCTCAGCTCGCAAACTTTGACAGCTCGTCTCTCTTCTCTTCCGTCAAGTCGCAAATCGTCCGCGCTCAAAGTGAACAACTCGAAACCACTTCAGCTAAACCCCTGCCTCCTTTCCACGCGGCGTCTGTCCCCCACTCGCCCTCAGCTGCATCTTCCATCCTCCCCAACTTTAACTTTTCCATACCTGATCTAATCTCCCTCGACATTCCACCAACTAAAGAGGAGGAAGAACAACTACTCGAACTCACTCAACCTATTCCAGACGATCTCCAAATACCCCAAATAGATTCACAGCAGCAAGAACACATACTAACCACGGATAGTCAATCCCAGCTAGACCAATCAGCCAGCCAAATCAGTCCCATAATTAACACGGTCGAAAACACTCCAAAGTTCCCTCCAACTATAACACATTCCCCTATTCCTTTCCCCAGAAGCAAATCAGACAAAAGTTCAACGCTGCAAGCCATCAATGCTCTCAACAATGACGAGTACACCAACCAGTCCCATGAACTCGATAATGTGCCTCGAGTTTCCGCATATGCCCGCCTCGACTTCCCCTCGTTTGCCTTTTACGTGCAAACCCTCCAAGTGATTCTAGGTCGTGGCGCAGAATCCGCTGGGTGCTCTATGGTCGATGTTGATCTGGGTAATGCTAAGGCGATTTCGCGTAAACATGCAAAAATATTCTACAACTTTGGAACACAGCGATTCGAGTTGTCTGTGTTGGGGCGGAATGGCGCCTTTGTTGATGATCAGTTTATCGAAACAGGTACCACAGTTCCTCTTCGCGATGGGTAAGGATCTAACGAGTGGAATTTTTTTTTTCTTCTCTACTAATTTAACTTTTCTTTTTTTAGAATTAAAATTCAAATCGGACAAATTTCATTTACTTTTGTTCTACCACCTGCATCTGGCGCCGAAGTTAAGGCTACCCAAGATTCCATCAAGGAAGAAGATGCCGAAGCTATAAAGGAAGAAAAATCGGAATCCGATGAAGCAAACAAAACAATCATTGCGCCAGAACCCGAGGAAGCTCCTAAGGAAACCCCTGAAGAGCTAGAAAAGAAAGCTGCACCTACTGAAGCGGCTTCTGCTTCTGTTGCAACTACCTCCGATGCCGCTGCAGCCGCTGCCAAAGCGCCCAAACCTACAACCGCGCCCAAACCAAACCCAAAGAACCCGCCCCGCAAGGAATACCTGCCAGAAGAAATCCCCGAGGAGTACCGCGAAAAACCACAGTTTTCTTATTCACATCTAATTGCTACTGCTTTGCGAGCACACCCTGAAGCTAGCGGTATATCTCTTTCCAAGATCTACAAGTCAATCCAGGATATCTTCCCCTATTACCAGTATTGTCCTCACGGATGGAAAAACTCGGTGCGCCACAATCTTTCCTCCAACAAGGCCTTTAAGAAAATTTCGAAAGAAGGCAAGGGCTGGCTCTGGGGTATTGACGAGGAGTATTTCCAAGAGCGCGAGCGAATCAAGAAAAAGGCTGCGGAAACGAGTCTCAACAAGGCTCGAGCAGCTCAAGCGTTTGCTCAAGCCAAAGCTGAAAAGGAGCGCGAAAAGGAGCGTGAACGGGAGCGAGAGCTGGAAAAAGCCAAAGAGGCAATGGCCCAGGTCGAGGAAGCAAAAGCGCTGGTTCTTCAAAAAGAAGCAGAACTGGCTCGGATCCAAGAACAGGAGCGAATCAACCAAATGGTGGCCAAAAATCTCCTGGGGTCCAACGGCCAAAAACCAGGCAATATTCAAATCTCCGGAGTTCGTATTGGTCAAATCTCTCCACCTCAACAACAGCAGCAGCAACAGAGACCAACTCAACAAGTGCAGCAACAGCAAACCCAGTCTCCGGGCCCAAGAATTCAATCCCCACCTCAGTCACAACAACCACAACTTGGGCTTTTACCGACCTCGGCCTCTTCTAAACAACAGCAGCAACAACAGATACCCACAGCCCCTCAACAGCATCACACTCCACCCCTCCTAAATGCCACCAAACCACCCTCTACTTTGGCTACCTCTCATCCTCCAACCACTGCTGGAACTGCCTCTACCACAAAACCTAATGCATCGTCATCGTCCCCGGCTCCTAAGCAATACCCCGGTGGCGCGCCTCTCTCAGGAATGCCACCGTTTCCATCATCGCTACAATCGCAGTTTAACAAGCAGCAGCAACAAAAAGCACAGACACCACAACCCCAGCAGCAGAGGCAAACACAACAGTCCTCATCGTTCTCTACAAAAATCCCGCCCTCTATCTCAGGGTTTCCAAACCAACTTCTTTCTACATCCAAACCCTCCTCAGGACTGCTTCCCACCTCTACTGCTGGCCCACCTAAACAAACCCAAAACATGGCTCCACCTATGGTAAAAGGCCCAATGGGAACAGTCAACCAAAAAGGCCAAGGAATCAATGCATCTGGCCCACCAAACCAACGACCAGTTAATCAAATACCAAAACAAGGGCCGGCCAGTAATGTACCGTTCAAATCACAGACACAGCCCTCACATCCCCAGCCACCGAAGCTACAACAACAGCAAGCCCAGCACAAGCAGTCTGCAATCCAGCAGTTTACTGGCCCTGACAACAGGTTACACCCTCCAGCTGCGATTCAGCAACCTCTCACGTCTAAGTTTTCATCGCTGTACAACTCCAGTTTGCTCAAGGAAGGTGGCCTGCTATCAGACATCCCCGTGCTGTCTCAGGACCCGACTCTTAACCCGGCGTTGCACCAACTTTCTGAAAAAGCAAAGGCTAATGCCTCGAGCCTAGCCAACACTGTGTTGGGTAATTCTCCGCTGAGCGCGATTGCCAATCTTTCGCATAATAACTCACTGCACACGTTACCACTTGTTGGTGGTATTGGTCCCACGGGAGGACTCAATTCCTTGTCGAAGGACGAGAAGAAGAAAACTATTGCGGAGTTGGCGCGCGAAATTACAATCGACCGCGTGTCGCGGCCCGATTACTCTAACATGACGCGCGAGTCATTCTCAACCACAGGCCCGCCACCGACTAATGCCAATAATACTAAGCCATCTCCATCACCGGCTGGAAACAATGCTCAAGTCAAGAAGCAAGATGTACCGCCGTTGCCACGACAAACAAAGCCTATTAATAACCCTGCTGTTAATAGTGGAGCAAACAAACCTAAGATGACCACTGGACCATTACCTCCAAACAATAATAGACCGGTACCTGCATCGACAGCACGATCTACTACCACAGGAACTTCTCTGCCTTCTTCGAATGCTACGGCAGGGCCCGGATCTAAACAAATTCCTGGCCCGCCTGTGCGAAAACCTGGACCTCAGCAGCAACAGCCGCCCCAGCAGTTTTCTAAACAGACCATTCCTGTCAAGAAACCCGTCAACACTTTTACAAACCCTGTGCCACCAGCAAATACTGCTCCGCAATCCCGGCCCCCGCAGCCAAAACCTCAGCAGCAACAACCGCAGCAAAACTTTGCGGCTCGCCAGAATACGTTTAAAATGACTCAGGTTCCTCCCAAGCCATCGACTGGCCCTTCGCCACAGGCTACGCTACCACAGCTACAGAAACAAACCTCGGTACCACAAATGCGTGTCAAACCTCAGGTACCGAATAAGGCACTCGTTTCTCGGCCTCAACCCCCTCAGCAGCAGCCACACAATGGTATCATGACAAATAAGGGTGTAGTTACAGGAGCACCTGGAAATGGATTACTCCCAACTAACCCCAGTTCCCCTGCGTTCAACTCAAACATGGCTCCAAGAAAGCCAGTGCCATCACAGCAGCAACCAGTTCGTGCACCTCTGCCTCAACATCAGATCAACACCCAGCCACCCCGACCGGTCCAAAGACCTGCTCCAGCTCAAGCACCGATGAAACCCACGGCTCCTCTTAAAACTCCTATCCCAGTCACCCGTCCACCTGTCCCTGTATCTCAGCCAAAACCACCACCACCCACTCAAACAATTCCCAAGGCTAGCAGTCCTCCAGTGGCCGCGCCAATGCAAACACGCGCAAGTCCAGCTCCCATGACAAATGCAAGTCGCTCTGCTTCTCCATCTGGATCAGCAGGTCCCTCGAACAAGCCAGGGTCAGGTCTAAGCGGGCTCAATCTTCCTAAGGAAACACTACGGATGTTGACTCTTCTTTCGGAAAAAATCAAGCAGCAGATGCAAAACACAGGACAAGTGGTCAACCAAACCGTATTAACAAACGCGTTGGCTATTGCAATTGCACAGATTACCAAAAACGGCGGTGCAAACGCGCTCAACCAGCTGCTTCAAGGTAAAGGCCAAGCTCAGCTTGTAAGCGCAATTAATACTGCCATCACGTCGTCAGTCAAGAAAAATCAGAATAAGACGGCGGCTGCAGCTGCATCTACCGCAAAGTCTGCAGGACCAAGTGGTAAATCTGCCGTCCCGGCAAGTAAACCTCAAAAAACCTCGTCCTCTCCACCTCAATCTGCTTCTCCCGTGACGGTGCGCAGTGTGTCGCCTCCTGCAGCTATCCGCAACATTCCTGTCCCACCGCCGTCTCTTGTTGCGACGTCCATGGCTTCGTCGTCCTCTTCGGTCTTGCCGACGACCTCAATTTCGCCTCCGGCCCCGGTTCCAATGCCACGTGCTTCGTACCCTGTGATTCCAAACGCGCGTACTGCTGGCCTCAAGGTACCTGCTTCTATTTCCCAACCCAATTTTGGAGCGCTACCATCATCTGTTCGGATCCATGGGACGATTCCCACACCAGGGCTTGCGACCACCTCTTCAACGACAACTTCGTCGAGTGGTGGTGGAGGTAGTATTGGCGCTGGGATTCAAGTTCCTGCGGTTTTGAAAAATGGGCTGAATAACAATGGAACAGGTATGCCGTCAGTACCGTCTGGACCGACGAGCGGATACGTCCCATCATACCCAAGCAAACAGCAACCACGGCCGCAATCGCAGACAGCATACCCCGCCCAGGTACCATCAACACCGGCAGGGCCAGCTACGACCAACGTTAATCTTCAGAAGCAAAAGAGCGTGACAACCCAACAGCAGTCAAAACCTCTGCAGCAACAACCAACATATAAGCCTACAACACCTAATGTTGCCACAAACGTGACAAGGCCTCAGCAAAAGGCTCCAGCTGTAACCCAACCTGCTCCACCAAGACAAGTACCGGTCCAACGTGCACAGACCTCGTCATCGTCTCCATCTCAAGCTCAGTTCCAGCAACCCCAACGGGTGAATCAGTCGGCAGCAGCTCCTGCTTCTCAACCCCGTGCACCTGTTCCCAAAAATATGGTTAAGCCAGTGCAGCCACCTCCTCCTCAACAGCAACAGATGCCGGTGGCTCAAAATACCACAAACAGACAGACTACTCCTAAGGTTGTAAACAAGCCAACTCCAGGACCTGCACCTAAATCTGGAAGTGTAAAGCCTTCCGTAGCCACGGCTCCTGTTTCCGCGCCTGACTCCAAAAAATTTATTCAGACTGCGCCAGCGGTACCCCGCCCACAAGTTAAGGCTCCTGTCCAGCAACCCGTCCAGCACATGCAGCCAATTGTGAATAGCCCAGCTTCAGTTCCAGTCTCTAGTCAGCCTTCCGTGGTTCAAACTAAACCACAACCCGTACCTGTTGCCAAACCAGTGGCAGCCACTGCACCCACGACTAGCACATCTTCGGGAACGCGGCCTGCAGGCAATGCTGCCAAAGACCCAAGCAAACAAGCACAAGAAATTGCGGAAATGCTGGCCAAAGCTAGTAAGCTCAAGAACCCATCACCTAGTATTATTGCAGCTCTCAAGCAACTGGAAGCTCATGCAGTTAAACTCGGGTTGCCAATTGGGAAGCTGATTCCGAACGCTGTGGGCGGTAGCAGCAGCAGCAGCAACACTGGGAATGCGTCTTCCTCGTTGTCGCCAGTGTCGGCCTCAGGAGGACAAACAAATGCCCAAGAACAAGGTGGGGCGCCAGTTAGTGCAGGCATGAAACGGGGCGTCGATGCGATTGTGAGCAATTCGGCGGGCCAAGGGCCTGTTCAAAAAATGGTCAAAAAGTGACAGAAATTTAACAAAGATTAGGAATGAATTTTACATCTTCCGCCCACAAAAGAAATATATGCGATTGTGCATATAATGCACATGAATGATGATAATAATGACGAAGATGATGATATACCAATTTGTAATTTTTTAATGTATTTAGATTTTTATTTTAGATTTTAATTTTCTTTTAGTTGAGCCTCATATCCAAATTAGGGAATCGTGAATGTTTTTTTTTTTTTCATCATTAAAAAATACTTGTTTATCAACTATCAAATTATACATTAATTGGGAAGTGACATTACGACATTGTTAAAAGAACCTTCGGCCTCCTTAGCCTTCCAGAACTCGGTATTGACGTCGTAATTGCCGTGATAAATCCAGCCATTCTCTGTAACATGATAAAGGTTAACAGAGCCACCCGAGTAAGCGTCTCTATGGGTGGCCGCCAAAATACTACGCTTTCCAAGCGCCAGTGCCTCCTCAACTGTAAGATCCCACTTGTAGCTAGCGTCCAGAACACCATAAGCAAATGTCTGACCAGATCCAACGCAAAACAGGTCGCCCTTAAGTCTTGTTCCATCTGAGTCCACGTAGTAAATGGCGGGGCCCTCGCGCTTGGTGTAGCCGCAAATCATGGTACCCATGGACAGGCCCATGCCCTTGTACTCGTATGTCAGGTTGGACAGAATCTTGGAGGCAGCAGCAACCGAAATACGGTGCTTTTCACGCAGCTCGTGCAGTCGGCACTGCATACCCAGCCATGTCTCCCAGAACTGACAGTCGGCGGCACCACCAGCCATGGTACCCAGCAGGAATGGATTGATCTCAATGACTTTCTTGACTGTCTGCGACGAAATCCAGTTACCGGCTGTCGCACGAGAATCTACTGCAACTACAATGCCGCCTTGGAAACGGAATGCAAGTGTGGTTGTACCGTGGGCAATCTTGATCTTGACATCTGGGTTGGCATTGTCATCTGTATGTGCGCGTAAAAACGCAGTAGGCTGGTTACTCGGTTAGAATGTCAAATTATTTCTCAGGAAAAAAAAGAGGGCGGTTTTTTTTGATGAAAACTAGGCTTTTATAATTCAATGAAGGATCTGGTCGGAGATTGGGAGTCTGTTTTACTTACTCGGCTAATTGGTGGCAAACTAATTTCTGGGATGCCTGTTCGAAGCTCACAGTCAAGGATATCTTGTTCAGACTCTTCAAAAGCGGACCGGTCCAGGGTCGCTTCGTAAGAGTATTTTTGGGCAATTGCGTCCATATTGGTGGAATGTATTTTTCAGGTTATATGAGTGTTGAGGGGGGTTATGTTGTTGATGGTGGTGGTGTTTGTGGTGTTTGAAAATGGTTAGTACTAACGTGTGTACGGGTTATCTGGGTGGCACTTTGCCAATATCACGATGGAAGGGACTTTGGAGACAGGATGTTGTAACAAAATAAAAAGTGTAACTGAAATTTAAGGTTCCCAACTTTCTTAGTAATCATTAACAAGCAATAAGATAATATGTTTTACTTCTTGACACTACCCTTACCTCAGTTTCTTATAAGCTGCAACAGCGTTCTACACTCTTTTTTTTTAAAGTTTTTAAGGGATATATATTTTCTGCTGATAATGTGCCAACGTTCAACTCGGCAACAGGCTGCTGCGGGTAATCGCGGCGGCCGTTTAAGAGAGACTGCGACGTTGATGTTGCAGGCCCCATTTGTATCCTTTCTTTCCCCTTTTTATTTAGATGATGAGCATCGGGATACAATCGTTACCTTTAACTTTTTTTTTCAAGAAATCGTTTGGCTTCTTATGTAGTAAAGCTGTAACAGCGACTGCAGTTAAGTTAAATAAGAAAACAAAGTAAACATGAAATCTTTTTTTAATTACACAGAGAAAAAACGTGAAAAAGCCGCGATTTCCAACAATTTGCTACAGTCATGACAACAGTAGATGCCGTCCACAGTTGCGCGTCCTTACATTTTAATGAACAACAGCGGTCATCGGCCAGCCCGATAGACAGCATACGTGCAGACCGTCAAAATATTATTTGCAGATGGACATTCTCTTTGTGGTTGTAGGTGTTTTTTTTTTGGTGGTGTTGTTATGTGATAGTGCGGTGGCCATAAGGCTTATGTTAAAATTTTTCCCGCTTTGCCACCAAAAATATTTTTTTTAATTTTTTTCTCTGTCCTTCTTTTACTTTTCCCCTTTACACACAACCATCAACACCCAACCTGAACATCGCTTAGATTCGAAGGTGTAAGTATTGCTGTGATTTTCATTTACATCTATTATGAATTCGACTGTTTGTTATTTTGGTTACTACATACCGGCATTAAATGTAACATCATGGAGTGAAGAAAAAGTAAACAAAAAAAATAAACAAAAATTGAAAATTAAAAAAAAATTGCACTGAATTGAATTGAATTGAATTTAAGAAAAAAAAAGCAAAAAAAAAGAGAGAATACTCCGATTTATCTCACTATGATACAATGTCTTTGATCTAGAAATCCTATATTCGAAACCCATCCAGATTTTCTAAAATAACCATTTGAAAACGATCCATTATTACCTCAGTTTGATTTTCACTTGTTTATCTTATTTCTTCCTCCTGCGAAACCCTTTCAAAAAGTCCCAACAGATGTAGATACTAAAAAAAACCTGCGGATAATTACTGACTTTTGTTTGATTCGCTTCTTTTTTTACCACTTTCAATAGACATCGTTTAATATTAATAAAAAAATACTATTCTTAAAAAACACATAATGTCCACCGAAGAGACTGTCAAGAAGACCGAAGAAGTCGTCGCTCCTAAGGAAGAAGAAAAGAAGTCTGTCTTCTCTGGTGCTTCTGCTGCCACTGCCAACGCCTTTTCTCTTTTTGGCGGCGCTAAGCCCAAGGCTGCTGAGTCCGAGGAAAAGAAGGACGAGGCTGACGAAGAGAAGAAGTCTGACGAAAAGGCTGATGAGGAAGAGCCCGATGTGCACTTCGAGCCCATTGTCAAGCTCGAGAAGGTTGATGTCAAGACCAACGAAGAAGACGAGGATTCCATCTACAAGGTGTAAGTATACCCCAGAATCTTTTTTTTCTTTTTGTTCCTTTTGATCACTGAGTGTTTCGCAAAACTAATCATTTATCCAGCCGCGCCAAATTATTCAAGTTCGACGGTGAATCCAAAGAGTGGAAGGAGCGTGGCACTGGTGATGTCCGATTCCTTAAGCACAAGACTACCGGTAAGGTTCGTCTGTTGATGCGCAGAGACAAGACTCTTAAGATCTGTGCCAACCACTACAGTAAGTTAAATTTTCGAAACCTAGGTTAACCAAAACAACTTTTAACTAACTCAATTGTTTAGTTCTTCCTGAGTATGAGCTCAAGCCTAACGTGGGCTCTGATAGAAGCTGGGTCTACAACGTTGCTGCCGATATCAGTGAGGGTGTTCCAGAGGCCCAGGTCTTGGCTATTAGATTCGGTAACTCTGATATTGCCAACGAGTTCAAGGCCAAGTTCGAAGAGGTCCAGAAGGAAGAGAAGGCCGAGAAGAAGAGCGAGTAGATTAAAGCTCTATAATTGATGTTTTTAATATACTAGACAGCCCCCTTCCCCCTCCAAAGCCTCTTCTTTGTAATGTCTTTAAATTGATGATGATAATGCTATACTACAGTCTAAGGTTAATGATAATTGAGTAACGTGCTAAATCCTGTACCAAATAGTAGTTTATTTCGAGGGTGTTAACCGTTTCGGTTATATTTAAAGTTTAAGAGATAAGACTTGGGAATAACTAGTTAAGACTTATTTAGTTTAACGTAAATTTAGTTTTTTAATAACTTTAGGGCTAAACCCTAAGTTCTCAAATATTCATATTAGTAGGTGATGCCACGTATATTACAGACTGGAAATTTGTTGCAACATAAAAAAATGGCCTGCCATAATTATTGTTTTGTGTGGTGTGGGAATGAAAGCGTATGCCGATTTGGGCCATGTGGTTAAACAAAAAAAAAAAAAAGCGAGTGGTAACAAAATGTTGTAACAGCGCGTTTAGTAACCCCCCGCGAAAGATTTTCGTATGGGCCAGTTTCTAATACCCTTTTTTTCCTTTCCCCCCCTACCGGCTGTTCGACGACTCGACCTCTACCGTACAACCATATACCTCGACAAATAGACAAGATGGTATGTACATGAAATGAAGATGTGTATAACAAAGAGGATCTGGATATAGGATATTGATATATTGTTGATGTGGCTGCAACAGTTGACGATCCCAGTCATGATTGCGAATACCCTGCTGGAAGGAATCAGCAATGAAAAAATTTTCATGATACCCCTATTCACCTAGACTTTTTGAAATATGCACATTACTTTTCGATGAAGCTGTAATAGTTTGCTAACTGATATGAAATTATAGAGTGACAAGAGTGCCAACCCTATGCGTGAACTGCGCATCGAGAAGCTCACCCTCAACATTTGCGTTGGTGAGTCCGGTGACAGACTTACCCGTGCCGCTAAGGTTCTTGAGCAACTTTCCGGTCAAACCCCCGTCTACTCTAAGGCCAGATACACTGTCAGAACCTTCGGTATCAGAAGAAACGAAAAGATTGCTGTCCACGTCACTATCAGAGGTCCTAAGGCTGAGGAGATTCTCGAGCGTGGCCTCAAGGTCAAGGAGTACGAGCTCAAGGAGAGAAACTTCTCTGACTCTGGTAACTTTGGTTTCGGTGTTACCGAGCACATTGATCTCGGTATCAAGTACGACCCCAATATCGGTATTTACGGTATGGACTTCTACGTCGTCATGGGCCGCAAGGGTGCTCGTGTTGCTCGCAGAAAGAGAGCTAGAGGCACCATTGGTCTGGGTCACAAGATCACCAAGGAGGACTCTATCAAGTGGTTCAAGCAGAAGTACGATGCCATTGTCTCCAACAAATAAACGACCTATGTACTTGTATAAAAATCCCAAAAAAATTGCAATATCTTGACGCTTAAAATTATGAAGAAAAGTTTGCCTTGGGGTTTTAATTTAGATATAGGTGTTATTTTGAATTTTTGTTTTTATTTTTAAAAGGAAAAAAAAAGAGGTTGTCCAAAAAAAACACTAAGTTCCCCAAAAGTTTTTTCTCACCATTCTTCTGTAACGTTCAAAAAAATTTAATCTTGCAAAAAAATGACATTGTATGTTTATAATGATTCACCTGTTGCTTTGCAAAAGTATCAGTCTTATAGTAGGGCAGTGTCCAGTAGATCAAAGCCGCGTAAGTCATCAGATCTTTCACCATCATTTTATACCAAGCGTCAAGTTGCAAATACTTCAAACCCTCTAGCTACCATTACTGCTGCACGATTTCCCTGCTCGGAAATTCCAACTACAAGTCAGCAGTCTTCGTTATATCAAACTCCTAGATACCAAGGGTCTGAAGTATCCTTAGCCAATAGTACCTTTTCTACATCGTCTTACAAGACATGCTATTCACCGAGTTATACCCCGTCGCGACAAGGGTCGCAAGTCTCGCGCACATCGTCACAGACTACCGTGATTCATACCCCGATAGCAAAACCAAAAACCGCACAGAGACAAAGAAGAAGTAGCAGTATAAGAAGAGGATCGGGAGCATCTTCGTCGTGGTGGGACGCAACAACGATGGTCGAAGACCGTTTCTCTGAAGACTGCATGATGCCAGAACACCATACCAATACCCCCAAGGAAGAATGGAGTGAACATCTCGAGGATATTGAAAAACAGAATGATATCTCAAGCGCGCTAAGGGCAGTGAGTCTGGCACGTAAGGCTGCTGCTGCCGCCGAACATAGCGCTCGCATGCTCAAGGCACGCAACGAACAGCTGGAACAGGACTTTAGGCTTCTATTTGCGCAATATACCCACGCACTTGACGAGCTTGCTTTAGAAGCGGCTGGAGGGAGCGAGGACCGAGTGAAGCGGTTGCCATCTGTTGCACCAACGAGTGCACGTGCTATGATTTCGCAGATCGAAGGTCGGCACCGGATCCGACTACCACCGGCAGGCAGGATACCTAAATCTGAAAAGAAGAGGCGCATAATTTGTGGTTCTGATGATGATAGCAGTGTAGGGGCTGTGGCCACCCCAAAACGAAGTGCCGCAAAGAAAAAAAGAGCCATGGAACGAAGAATGGAAGAGTTGTACACGTTGCCCGAGCGGATTGATGGCAAACGAAGACCCCTCATGTCCAAATCGCGAGCATATGTTCCATGGGGGTTTTCCGCAGATGAGTTGGAGGCAGAAGCGGTACGGCGTCAGCAGGTTAAACGGGAAGAGAATGACAAGAAGGGCATCGTTTCAAATGAGAGTGAGACAGGGCCCTGGGAGTATCCACTGGAAAAGACGTGTCCTGTAGAGTTTTCTCAAAGAAGACAGCGAGAACTAAAGGAGCGAGAAAATAAAGAAAGACTGTTGATACAAAAGAAAAATTGCGAGAAATTGCAGCAACAGGAACAGGCGGTAATGCAGATGGTGCGCAAGCCGAGCTGCATTTCATTTCTTGACATGCATTCAGGGCCGGTTGTGAACGGGTGTGGTAGGCCAGTGAAGAGTAGCAGTAACAATGGACCTGGACGGTGTTTTTGGCGACAAATGCGGCGTGCGGTCGTGTGCGTGTGGCCGTGGAGGCGCCAGAGACGTAGGCGAGACTTGGCCGTGCTTAGAAAGACCAAAAAACGAGAAAAGGAAAGGCGAGTATCGTCGTTTTACTTGAGAAGCTGGTGAAGGCTTTTAGTTACTATACTGTAGAAGTTAGGAAAATTGTGAATAAGAAATTTAAGGTGCAATAGAAATAAGAAGAGCTTGCATGTCCATTGAAGGAAAAAATATAGATTGATATGAATCATAGACATATTGTAAAGATTCAATTGACAAAAAAAATAAGCGACCCCGGTGAGGATTGAACTCACGATCTCACGATTAACAGTCGTGCGCCTTCACCAGCTTGGCCACGGAGTCAATCACGTGGTAACAAAGTAAAAATTAAAATCAAATCCCGATGGATATAATTAGATTTATTTAGTCATGTGACTTAAACGGCTGAGATTTTTTTTGAAAATGGAAGAAGTAAAAAAAATTTTTTTTTTTTTTCAAACTCCCTTTTCTTTTGTTCCCACACAAACGAATACAGTTCATCCACCACCCCAATATCATAATGCCTGAGAACGACACAAATACAGCTGTTGAAGTCCCCGAAGTGTACACGGGCACTACCTCTGAGGAGAAGCGCGAGGCGCCTCAAACTCGCAAGAGTAACCGCACATGGCGCGAGCAAAAGACGCCGCTGCGCATCAGCGCGCTTGGTGTTGGCAAGACGGCGTGGGAGAAGCGCGTGCAGGCCCGGACCGAGGCGGCGGCGTTCAAGGCCCGTGTGCAGGAGATGAAGGACGAGAAGGAGGGCGAGCGGAGGCGGCGCGTGGAGGAGCGGGCGGCGCGAGAGGCTGCGAAGCAGGAAAAGCAGCGGTACGCGGAGCTGGCCAAGAAAATGCATGCAAAGGTAAGTAGTGGATGGAGAAAAACAAGGTTGTGTACAATTGAGACTAACATGGATACGTTTTTTAGAAACTGGAGCGGTTACGAAGAAAAGAGAAGCGCAACAAGATGCTCAAGGAGCGTTAAAGTACTCGGGCGAGCTGGAAGCAGCGTCTATTTTGTCATTATTAATAATGTTATTACAGTATACGGTTATGTCATTTTTATAGGAATAGTAAACAAAAGAAAAACGAGAATGGTTAGATGGCCGTCACACACATGGTGGTATCGATGCGGAAGCGGGGGATGGAGTGTGGGTGGGGGGCGGCATGAGGTCCTGGGACCAGATCGTACAGAAGAATGTGTTGGGAGGTGAAGATGAGGAGGCTGTCGTTCCCTACAAACGCAAGGTTGCGGATGGCTGGGGTTTCGTGTAGCGATGTGTGTGCTGGGTCGGTGTTGTAGTGCAAGGTCGACGACGGGTTGGTGACATCTGTTGGATGCGTAGTGGGTACTGGAAGTGCTGTGGGGGGAGACCCGTAGAGGTCTTGTTTAAGGTTGAGCTCGATGATGCGGTGGGGGAGGTACCCTGTGGCGAACCCGTCTGAGAGGTTTTCTGGTGCTAGAACGTAGAGATAGATGCGGGAGCCTGAAAGAATGGCAAAGAGCGATGCGTCTTGGGTTACACAGTATATGAGATCCGAGAAGGCAAGGATTTTGCGAGAAAAGAGCGGGAACTCAGCCTTGTGGGATATGTCTTCGTACTCTTCTTCTTCTTCCTCCTCTTCTTCTTCCTCTTGTTCCTCGTCTTGTTCCTCATCTTCGTTTCCATCTTCTTCTCGGGAAGGTTCAATGATTTCGCCGTTATCTCCAGCTTCTTCTTGGTTATCTTGTTCTCTGTTATTTTCTTGCAGGTGTGGCTGAGGATGGTTATCGGCGACCACTGTTGTTTCCATGATTGTAAAGTTCGGAGTACTCCGCATGTCGTTTGTATGTATGTTCTTATCTTCTTCTTGTTCCTCATCATCATCGATATCATCATTATCATCATCATTATCATCATCATCCTCATCATCATCACTTTCCACTCCATATTGTAAGACTCGCTCCAGAGGTTTGAAGCCCACCAGCTCCTCTTCGTCTAATACCACTTTTACTGTGAGACCGCCCTGTCGACTACAATCAAAGCCCAAATATGTGTTTGGCTTTTGTAAAGCGACTGCGCGTTCGACAGGTACATATGAAGAAATGTTATTTTGGACGTGATAGAAAAAATAATCCCAGAGAGATCCCTTATCTTGGGCATTTTCCGCGGCGTTGGCATCTTGTTCTTCTTTTTGAGAGGAATGGGTAGCCTTACCAAAGATAATTGTTTCGTTCCAGCCAGAAAGCATGAGGACCTTGTCGTTATACTGAAGAGACATGGAGAGGTCAAGGCGATAATGGGGGATATCGATTTCTTCCGAAGTGCGAATGTTGACAATCACCAGGCCTCCAAGGCGCTGAGCGCGCAGGAAAAGAACCCCTCCACGCGCGGAAATGGCGAAATACTTTATGTGGGAGGGATATTGTCTTGAAAAAAGAACGCGAGGCTCTATTGGATATAGTGGGGAGGATGATCCTGGAGGGGTTAATGGGAAATGAGGGTTTGTTGTGGCTTGGGAAGAGGTTGGGAGAGATGAGGATGATGCGATAAAGAGATCAAAGACTTGGACATAGCCCACATCGTAGGAGACGCCAAGAAATTTATTGTCTGTGGATAGAACGACTTGGTTTACTTGTCTATCATTTGTCCAACAGTAGTAGTAAGACAGGTAGGGCTTTAAAAGGGCGTTTGGAGGTTTAGAGTCCTTTTTATTTACAGCGATTGTTGATAGGTTGTATCCGTATAGAAAGTGAAGGTTGTCAAGGCCTCGTTTCACGACCAGAAGATAGGAGCCGTCGGGGGAGATTCCAAAGCATTCTGTGAGTTGTGCGTGGAGCTTGTCGGAAGGAAGAGATGCTGAAGATGGGGGGGACAGTGAAGAGGAAGATGGGTGTGGATCATGTGCTGAAAAAAAATGGTCAGGCAGGTTGAGGGTGTATGCAGGGAGGACGGAGATTCCAATGAGCTGGGCGCGAAGAAGTTTGTAGTAAAACTGGAGAAGAGCCGAGTCCTGAGGATTTTGCTTGAGTGTGGATAAAGAGAGAGGAGCGAAAGAGAGTGTGTTTGGTGGTTTGAAAGAAGAGAAAGCTTTCAGTGCTTCAGTGTAGCTGGAGTAGGTGGCAGCCGAGGAAGAGTTTGACGCGCTTGCCGAGAGAGTTGGGAGGATAGCAAGGGGGTGGTCATCAGGTTTTTGATTTTTCTTTTGTATATTCTCATCATTATTGGTATTGTTTGGGATACCAGAGATGGTATTGTTAGTATTATTTATGCTATTGTTATCTTCGTCATCCTCATTCCCGGAGACTATATGATCGTAGAGCCTATAAAAAGCTTGTCTGTCTTCTGGGTCGCAGAGACGAGTGTCGATATGCCAAAAGAGAGTGTAGGGCCAAAAGGCCACGGCTCGAAAAAGATGGCATGACTGAGCTGCTGCGAGGAAAGAAGCGGGATCGAGGAAGAGGAGGATATTGCGGAGAACTTCTATAGGTAAATCATTGATGGTTGTTGGCATGCTAGCTGAGAAGAGGGGGTGTTTGAGAGAAAAAAAAATGGAGAAGAGGAGAAGGGAAAAAATAATTAATTAAAGATTTAGCAGAGAAATAAGGTTGTTGATTTTTAAAGAAGGTATGAGAATATTGAATGGTTGATATTGGCTTGTTATTGTGAAAGAGAATGTCGAGAGGATGGTTGTAAATTGAAATCTGGTGGTTGGACCAAAAAAAAAAAAAGACCATTTTGTGGGAAAACAAGAAAAAAGCAAGAAAATCTGGGTTGTTGAATTTTGTGGTCACGTGAATTGATTAATTTTTAGAAGATTTCAAAATGGTCATGTGAGTCTGTGCGGCTGTGTTTTTCATGTAGGGTGAAAGGAGAGGCGGTGGTGGTGGGAGGGAAATGAACTTTTCAGTGTGAAAAGAGTTTTATGAATCTTCAATAGAGAAGAGCTCTTTTTGTATTATTTAGGTCACTCAAGTGCTTTTCATATTTTTAAATGTGTTAACGGTGGCTTAGAGAGTAATATATATGGAGTGGGTTGAAATTTATTTTTATTCCGATACAAGTTTAAAAGATTTGTTTTCAGGTGTTTGAGTTTAATGGACAAAGGTGGCAGTGAGTATATATATGAAGAGATATAGGTAAAATAGCCAGTAATTTAATATTTTTAGGTGATGTATATAAATATAACAGATTGATTCACTGTTTTATTAATGTTTCTTGATTCGTTTGTTTAAAAATAAACGTTAAAATCACGCGAACCAGTTGAATTAAGAACGATGAAAAGTTCACAATAGAACTTATTTGAATAGGGTAATATTAACCCCGTATTTCGTTGTTGTTGCAGTTAATGCAACAAAGTTTCTCTAGTGGCTCCGCCAAAGAGAAGAAAAAAAAAAGGCTTTCAAAGATATGTGGGGGAAAAGCGAAGGAAAGATGGAAAGTTTCTTTTTGCTAAAAAAAAAAGTTGAAGATTTGACAGATCCGAAAGACGGAAATGTTGAATTACGAGGATATTCGGGAAGAAGACGCAATGCGCCACAATTACTCACCTGAGCCCACCAGCCACAACAAGCCACAAAAAAAGCCAGCATCTATCTTTACCACTGTGGATCTGCGGGGTTAGGGTTGAGCATTTTTTGTTCAAGCAGCGTGTGATCTTTTAAAAAAATAAAATTTTCCACTTTAGGCAGCTCACAAGCCACAATGAGTCCTTTTTTTAGTGTGTAGATTTTGTAAAATGTTAGATTTGTGGCTAATAGTCTTGGAAGAGACAAAAAACGAGATTTAAAAAGAGACTTTGAAAAACTTAGAGTAATTAGGGAAAAGAGGTACTTCTCTTAGACCTGAGAAGCGGGAAGTGTGGAAGCAGGAGAATACAAAACGACTCTGCAAACCAACAGAGCAAAAGCCTGCTATGCGGCAGTGTTTTAAAGAAGGAACAGCACCTTGGAGGGCTTGATAATATTTTGTTATCTCAACCATCCATCTATATATTAAACATCTATATATCTGATTAGTTAAACCACCATAAACCCCATCACCATCAAATATAATATACATCCTTCATATACTCAAATACTCTTCCTTGAGCTCCAGAAAAAAAAAAGATAATGGGTAGCCATGTGGGCCTTAACGAAAAGTTAATGGTGGTTGGTGGTTGGGACCCCTCTTGAAAAAAAAAAGTATAAAGTCTCGGCGTTTCCCGCTTATTTTCTTCTATTTCTGTAAAAAAATTAATAAATACGCCCCTCTCCGCTATCAACCTACCGCAACAGTATATATAAATATACACTCTTACCCAGCTTATCTATCTTCACCAACCCATTATCATGTCTTCTTCTGTCGCTAAATCTCTCTCTTCAAAACCTTCAATCTCTAACTTCTCGTCAGACTCAAGCACTACAACCCCCTTTGTGCTCCCAAATTCTTTCAAAATGCACACCCCAAACCGAATATCGTCCGCCTCTTCCGCCTCTTCCACATTTGTGGCGTCATCTACAGACTACGCATATCTCCACCTAGAACTCGTCTCGAATTTCACCGTAGCACCCTCACAGAACAAGCCCCTCCACTCGCATAAACATATCGACCTCGACATGATTTGCTGGAAAATCATTGTCACAAAAGCCCTCTCCCAGTACATGGGGCTTTCTGGCGAAGCCATCCAAGCAGACATTATCCACATTATCAACCCACAGCATGTTTATCAACGCACAAAAAGTGTCATTGTCCCTTCTTCATCACGCTCCTCAACCATCCACAGCAGGAGACCCCACCGCAGATACCTGCCTTCAAACGGCAGTCTGTCAAGCTTATCAGATCTCTCCGACAATGGCTCGGACTCTTCTTCAACAACCCCCTGTTCCATTGCCCATTACTATCGCTCCCGCCGCGAATCCTCTCTAGTAACAGTCGACCAACAAACCCTCCAAGACGACGATTCTGCCGCTCAAAAACCCCAAGTCTGGATCCGCGTCCCAGAACACGATCTAACAAATGCATGGACGGCTCTATCGGGCTTTGTTACAACAATAGATACAGGAAACTATGGCTCTCTCCATGTCGGTGTACGAGTCATTCGAGCCTCTAGATACCTTTCTTCTATCAGTGGACCACAAAGGAGTAAATGGTGATAAAAAGAAAACTTGCATACAAAAAAGAGCTACATACTCTTTTCTTTTTTTTTCTTTTTGTTTCTCCTTTGTCCCCTCGTCTCTATCTGATAATAATGATAACGACTGAACGTACAAAAACTTTTTTTAATGACCCGTGATGAATAGGAAGATGCTAGGAATGTAACTCCCTCTTTAAACTTTTTTAGATTTTTTTTACTGTGATGATTTTTGTTTGTAATTTTTATTTTCTGGTGTTTATAAATTTTGATATTTTCTCTTTTTTCCATACTTCTACTTACCTATCCAAGAATCGGCTTCTTGTACTTGTCAAAAACTTGGAATGAGACGCCCCGTTCTTGACCCGCTGACGAGCATCCCGCTGCTCCTCCTCTTTATCTTGGGCCCGCGCTGCGTCCACTCGTAAGACTCGTTCATGCTCCATAACCCGAGCGTCCTCCTGCATCTCGCGCAACCGTCTTTCACGCTCCTCTTCAGTCATGCCATTGCTTCTACCACTTTTCACAGACTGCTGGTCGTTCCTCCTATGTCTCCTATAGCCTTCATCATCCTCATAATCCTCGTAATCGTCTCGGCCTCGCCCACCTCGACTGGACTTTAAGGAACGGTTCTTGTCTGGAGGTGGACTGGGGCTGTCTCGCAGGCTAGAGCCGCTCTTACTGTGTCCGTTACCGCTGCCACGACCACTACCACGAGAATAGTAGTCGTCGTGTTTATGTGGTCGTCTTCGGGGACTTGTACTCCGATCACGGCGTGAGGTTGTATTGTGTCGCCGTCCCCGACGTGGACTTGAACTGCCGCGGTAGTCATGGGACTCATCCTCTTCACCACGGTCACGTCTCACATGACCTTTTCTGTCTCTTGGACTCTGGCTCCTGCTGTCCCGGTCCCGCCGCCGTGAACTGTAACCCCCGCGCTCCCGACTCGTGCTGTCATCCCGCCGAGACCGGCGGCTTTCGTGTTGTCGTCGGCGACTGCTAGAATCTTCATCATACCTGGACCTAGAATCTTCACGGCGCCTAGACCCAGACTCCTCATGGCGTTTTGATGATGATGACGTAGAAAATGATTCTTTCGACTCTTGTCGTAAGGGCCTTCGTGGCTTATCACCACTAACCCCCCCTGGCCGCTGTTGTTGCTGCTGCCTCATCATTATGGCAGCCATAGGATCCTCACGGTCCTTCTTCCCCATATCCTTCACCACGTCCTCCTTGTCCTCGCCCACCGCTGCAAACCGCTCCGCCACCTTATCTCGTTTGACGCTATTTTCTTCCTCCTCTCTTCTAAACATTTCGTCGATCCGTCGTTTCCCCAGTAAGTAATCCTCCGCCTCTTCTTCCTCCGCCCGGCCTCCGCCACTGCCTCCCGATGAGACCCCGGAATACATCCACTCCATGCGCTGCACACGCTTCTGCCCAGTGGCTGCCTCCTGTAGCGCTAGTAACTCGTTGCGCTCCCGCTCCTGGCGAATCTCCTTTTGCCGCTCAAGAATCTTCTTGCGCTCGGCCAGAGCGTCTTGTTCTCGTTGCCACACAGCTGCCTGGTTCTTGAGCAGACCAGGATGCCATGACTTTTTGACGTTTAGATTACCGGGCATGATGGTCTGAAAAGGGGTATGTTATTATTGGTAAAACTGATGAAATAAAAAAAAGCCTGTGCTGTTTTTTTGGGGGTATATTTGTAAACCAGATTAAATCTAAAAACGTTGATGGCGTAAAGCACTTGAGGGTGCAGTGAAATTTGTTTAAAGCAAATAAAAAATTTGTTATGAAAACTAAATATTAATCGTATATTTCCAGTGAATAAAATTCATTACATTTTGATTTGTAACATATCATATGATTTTTTTATAAAAAAGTACTATCCTAATGAGGAAATCTGCTGATGGAACGCTTGGCCAAGAACGCTCTGATCAATCAGCAAAAAAAACTTCCTAATTAGGGTGGCACACAGTATGTTGAAATCAGCTTAAAAACTCGTTCACATCGTTAAATACGCCAAATTTTTTTAATGATTACACAAAATCCATGAAAAATTTCACCGAGTATATAGATCATATACTATTATAATTACATATGCAAATGCTTATATATTTTATGTAATAGCGCTTGGTCTTAAATATCGCCTTGAAAATTAACTGTCACCTAAGTTCTGGTCGGCTACTACCAGCAAATTACGTCTCTGGGGAAAGGGTTAGATGACTGTGCAAGCTATGATTGGCCAAACGAATCTCAAAGTTATCTGATCTAGGCAACCAATTTTAAACTACACACAATACAAGTCAGTTGGAAATAAAAAAAACATTTCTTTCTTTTTTTTTTTCTTCTCTTCTTCTTCTTCTTCTTTTTTCTCTTTTTCTTGTTTTTTTCATATTTAACTGAATACATTCATTTTTTTGGTTTAAATTTTTTTAACCATCCCTCTTCCCTATATATATAAATATATCTGACCGGTTAGTTGATTTCTTCCTTTAAAAGCCTCTACTGCTCGTTTAAAAAAAAACCTCCCACCATACCCCGCCACAACCCATACCCTGACATCCCGTGACTACCCTCGTCCACACACGCTTTCACTTTTTTGCCAGCTTTTCCGCTGCCAACAATCCTTAAACTTTTTTTAATAAAGTCTCTAAAATACTTACGTAGCTGTAAAAAAAATATCAGATACCAATTGGTTTTTCTTTCTTTCGAAATTATCACCTAGTACTCTTTGATCAATCTTCATATTGAAAGAATCCTAAGGTTTTAGTTTTTTTTACAGCATAGTTGTCTTTTATATAAAACATTCATCTAATCTTTTAGAAAACAGCCAAGTGCGCGTCCTACCCATTACCGCCGCCGCTTCCGCCACCACCGCCTCTGTTTAATTACCATCATCATCATTACTATTACCGCCACATACCTCACTTTATCAACTACTGATTCTTAACTCACAACATCCCCTTTTCGCCATTCAATGCGATTCTTACCTTCCCCTCTCTTGGTAGGCGTTCTGGCCGCGTTCTCCCTCGGCTCAAAGGTCCTTGCCTTGCCAGAAATCACAAAGTCTCTTTTTGACTCTGCTCCAAGCACTTTTGTGTACTTTGAAGACAGTCCAGTAAGTTTGATAATTTGCTCAATTCAAAAAGTTACCTTTTACTAACTCAGTAATTTTTTTTTCTTATTCTTTAGAATCTTCTTTATCTTGATGAAGAGGGATCTCAACTTAGAAAATCTAGAGATGACGGCAAGTCTTGGACTAACGTTGATCTAGGAAACTCAGACCCTATCACTTCCATTGTCACGCATCCTTCCGACAAAAACCGGGCTTACGTTGTTACCTCCGGTAAAACCCACTACGGTACCAAGGATCGCGGTGATTCTTGGTTCACTATTGAAGCTCCTCTTAGACCCTCTCCTCAGGGCTACACCTTTCTTTTCCATGGCTCCAAACCTGACTTTGTTCTTTATGCTGGCATTGATTGTTCCGACGACTCCTTTTACGAGGGAAAGTGTCTCACAAAGTACTCCTATACCACTGATAACTTTGCCAACCCCCCTAAAAGCTTGACTGCTGCTCATCAGTGTCTTTTCCTCCAGGCCAACAAGTACTTCACCGCCGGAAATGAAAACACTATTGTTTGCTCCGTCAACTCTGAGCTCGAACCTAACAACAACCTTCCAAGTAACAGACGTGTCGTTCTTTCTTCAGATTGGTTCAAAACCCGCGAGTACGCCCGTCTCGACGGTGAAAATATCCGCGGCGTCGTCGGTCTCGGCGTGGCCTCCAAGTTCCTTGTGGCCTCTGCCAAACATAAGAGCAACAAGTACGTGTCTCTTCTTGTTTCTCTCGATGGAAAGATATGGGATGAGGCTGAGTTTTTGGACCACGACAGCTCTTTCACCGAGTTCTCTATCACCATTCTTGAATCAAGTACTCACTCTTTGCACGTTGATGTTCTAAAAGATGGCTCCGACATAAGTGGCGATTTCTACATTTCAAACTCAAACGGCACTTATTTCACTAAATCTTTGGAACACACTTACCGCAACTCCCGCGGCTTTGTTGACTTTGAAAAACTTGAAAATGTAGACGGTATCCTCATTGCAAACGTCGTTTCTAATTACGACGAAGCTAAAAATACCGGAAAAGTCTCTCTTCGTACCAAAATCTCTTATGATGATGGCCGTACATGGAGCTACCTTTCTGTTGACGATTCCCAATGCAAGGGCGACGAATCTTGCGGCCTTAACCTTCACTCAATCTCTGATAAGACCAATGTTGGAAGAATCTTTTCTTCGCCTGCCCCTGGTGTCATTGCCGGCATTGGCAACACAGGCACCAGTCTCGCTGATTACGAAGACGGTGACATGTACGTGTCCCATGACTCTGGTCTGACTTGGATCCGCTCCCGCTCTGATGCCCACATGTACGAGTTTGGCGATTCTGGTAACGTCATGGTCGCCATCAATGATGAAGGTAGCAGCAACACAATGTCCTACTCTTTGGACCGCGGTATTTCTTGGAAGGATTTTAGCTTGGGAACCGACTTTAAGCCCAAGTACCTCTTCACCACACAAGATTCAACCTCTCTCCAGTTTGTTCTTATGGGCAGACCCAGTGATAACAAACAAAAGTTCGCTGTTTATTCTATTGATTTTGAGGGCATTTTCACCCGCCAATGTGAACTTAAGGAAGATGGTACCGCTGACTTTGAAAAATGGTATGCTCGCTGGGAGGACAGAGTCAACCCCTCATGCATCATGGGCCATAAGCAATACTTTTGGCGCAAGAAGACGGAGGCCCAGTGCTACGTTGGTAACAAGTACAATGAGCAAACTGCTCTTGAAGAAACTTGTGTCTGTACCCGTGCCGATTTTGAATGCGATTACAACTTTATCAGGAGATCTGATGGTGCCTGTGTCCCTACTGATGCCTTTACTGAGGATAAGGGACTGTGCCCTGATGGCAAGTCTAAGACATACACCGGCAAAAGCGGTTACGTTCTTATCCCAGGAAACAATTGCGTTCGTACTGACGGTGGCATTACTATTGATAAACCAGTCTTGAAGAACTGCGATGGTACTCTTGCCGATCCCAACGCCAACAATGGAAATGACGATGATTCCGAACATAGCGACCCCAATTTCCGCGGCGTTCGCTCTAAGCTCACAGACTTTTCCGGCAAGATTCTTGATTATGTTTATCTCAAGGCTGACGAGAGTTTCCTTTCTGACGAAACTGTTCTTTTGAGAACCGATGAAAATAAGGTCTTTGTCAGTCACAACCACGGCTTTAAGTGGGAACAAGTTTCAACTGACAAGGAAATCATCTCCATCTATACAAACCCTTACTTCCCCAACCAGTGCTACCTCATCACGACTGCCGAAGAAGTCATTTACTCTACCGACCGTGGCCACACTTGGAAATCGTTCCGCACTCCTGCCCAGCGCAACAACATGGGAACTCCCTACCTCACCTTTAGTGAAAAGAATGCAAACTGGATCATTTGGACTGGCGAGATTGGCTGCGAAAATCCCTTCTCTCCCACATGCCACACTGCCGCTTACTACTCTCGTTCTGGTGGCGAGCGTTGGAACCTTCTCCAAGAAAATGTCCGCCGCTGCTTGTTTGCCAATGGCCTTGAAGCTTCTGAGTCTGATCGCCGCATCTTCTGTGAGCGTCTTTATACCTCCCAAGATGGTCATATTAAAAATAAGCTCCTTACCACTACCGACTTTTTTGAGACCTACGAGACACCCTTCACTGACATTATTGGATTTGCTTTGGAGCATGAGTTCCTTGTTGTGGCTACCGTTAAGGAAGATGGCGAATCTCTTAATGCTTTTGTTTCCGTTGATGGAAAGAATTATGCCGAAGTTAGATTCCCTTCGAACTTTAAGATTGGAAAGCAACAGGCTTACACAATTCTTGAGTCCATCACCCACTCTATCTTCCTCCACGTCACTACAAGCTCCCGTGCTGGCTCTGAGTTTGGCACAATTCTCAAATCAAACTCAAATGGTACCGACTACATTTCTTCTCTCGATCTCGTCAACCGTAACGAAGAAGGCTTTGTTGATTTTGAGAAAATGATTGGTCTTGAGGGTGTTGCGATTGTTAACGTTGTTGAAAACCCCGAGGAAGCCTTCCAAGGTTCCAGAAAGAAGCTTAAAACCAAGATTACCCACAATGATGGTGGTGAATGGGCTTACATCAGACCTCCTATTTATGACTCTGAAGGCAATAGATACAAGTGTCCCGGCTCTTCCCTCAACCGTTGCTCTCTCAATGTTCACGGCTACACTGAACGTGTTGATTATAGAGATACATTTTCTTCTGGGTCAGCTGTTGGCATGATGCTTGCAGTTGGAAACGTTGGCGAATACCTTACACCTCTTCACGATGGAAACACCTTCTTCACCAAGGATGGTGGTATCACTTGGAAGGAAATCAAAAAGGGCGCTTACATGTGGGAGTTTGGTGACCAAGGTTCCGTTATTGTTATTGTTAATGGTCGTGACAACACCAATGTTATTTATTACACTCTTGACGAAGGTACCACTTGGCAGGAATACAAGTTCAGCGAGGATCTGGTGCGTGTTGAAGACATTGTCACTGTTCCTTCTGATAGCTCTCTCAAATTCTTGCTTATCGGCAGACCCCCTCTCAGCCGTGGCGAGCGCTCCTTGACTATCCAACTTGACTTTTCCAAGATCTTTAGCCGCAACTGTGTCTTGGATGAGAACAATCCAAATAATGATGACTTTGATCTGTGGACTCCTTCGCACCCCTTCCAGGCCGACAATTGTTTGTTTGGCCACGAAACTCAGTACTACAGAAAGGTCACTGGCCGCGACTGTTACATTGGCCGCTCGCTTCTCAAGCCCTTCCAAGACGTCCGTAACTGTACTTGTGGTCGCCAGGATTATGAGTGTGATTTCAACTATGATCGTGGTGTTGACGGTGCTTGCCACTTGGTTTCAGGTTATACCCCTCCTGATCACTCTCTTATCTGCACCGAAATGCCTGGCACCATTGAGTATTGGATCCCGACCGGCTACCGCCGCATCCCTCTCAGCACTTGTGAGGGTGGTCGTGAGTTTGACAAGGTCGAAGCAAAGCCTTGCCCAGGCCGTGAAAAGGAGTTTGAAAAGAAGCATCGTGGTCTTCACGGATTTGGCTTGTTCTTGGTGATTGTACTGCCCATTGGTATGACTGCTGTTATTGGATACATTATGTGGGACCACTTCTCCAAACGCTATGGCCAGATCCGCCTTGGCGAGGAAGAGGACCACCAAAATGTCTTCATCAATGCATTTGTTGTTTCTGTTGCTGCCGTCATTGCGGTTGTGTCAGTGGTGCCCGAATTTTTCCGCAGCCTGGTGCGCACCGTGCAAAACAAATTCAAGCGCTCGCGCCGGTTCACGAGCCGCCGGTCACTTGCCCGCGGAAACGATTACAGCGTCGTGGCAGCTGCTGAAGACGAGCTGCTTGGCGATGATGAATCTGACATTGGACTGGACGATGACGAGCAGCATCACAATCCTTAAATGAAGAGAGAAAAAAAATTGCACCCCCTTCAAAAAAAACAAAAAAAACACACACATGCCCCTTACGATGTTATGCCCTTTTAGTACATTTTGAATTAATAGATGTTTTATATAATATAATGTCCCTTACTCGGTCTTGGCCTTCTTTTTAGAGGGCTCATCTTCTTCATCGCTCTCTGAGTGTTTCTTTTTATTTTTGACTTCATCGGCGTCGTCGTCGCCAATATCTTCTTCTTCATCTTCATCGAGATCGTACTCAGCCTCAACCTGGGCTTGATCCTTGACACCTTCCAAGTAGTACTCCGTAGCAAAGGGGAATAACTGTTCCACGATGATGCGGGTTAGATCGTCGCCCGAGGGGAAATCACCGGGACCTTCGCCCACGTACCCAAACCAGCCGAACAACGAGTTGATTCCAGTTCCGGTCAATCGTGTAAGGTTTTGACCCTTTTTCCACTTGATGGCCACGGGATCGGATACGTGCACTTTGTTGTCCTTCTGGAGGGCTCGCTTGCTTGCTTTCTCAAGCAGCTGCAAATACCACGGCTCCTTTTCATCCTCTTCTGCGTCCTTCTTGTCCTCCTCGTCTTCGTCGTCATCACCCTTGGAAGATGTCTTGGAGGTCTTCTTAGCGCGATATGTGAAAGTCTTGCGAAGTGTCAAGCTATCGTCATCCAGATACTTATTTGGGTGGAATACAAACTCAATCACGAAATCGTCAGGCTTTTCGTTGTCCCACTCCACGTAGAGGTCCTTGAGCGACATGAGAAGACTAATATCCTCCGCAGTGCTGTACTGGTCCAAAAGCTCGGCTGACCCCCGCACAGCGTACGACCAAAAGTCGGGGATCTCAAGCAGCTTGCTCCGTCGCGCAGCATAGTAAGGTTGGAGCTTCTTTGTGTTGTAGGCAGCTTTACCAAACCAATCCAAGCGTTAGAAAGTAACCGTGAGGTAATGGGATAAACCAAGCACTCGTGTTGTACTTACAAACTTCATTGTCAATGGCTTCCTGCTGGTCAGAAAGTGAGCCAAGAACTGACCACACCTTGGTTCTATTACAGTCAACATAAGCGAATCCCTCTCAACTAATGATATTTTAAACACTTACACGTCGATATTTTCTTCAGTCATTGTATAGCTTGTTTAGTTTGAAAAAAAAAGAAGTACGTGCGCGTTGCAGTTTTTTTTTATTTGACAAAATTTTTGTTTACCAAGCATGCACCTTTTTCTTTTCCAGCGCACGTGATTTCTATTCAACCTATCTAACGTCTAGAGGGCCCCCCGCGGCGCTTGATACCATCTGGAAGCTTGAATGGGACCGTAAGCGTGGCCATCTTGTAGTTTGCAGCAACACCCTTGCTGAGCTTGAGTGCTTCGGCCTGGGCGGATGTCGCAGCCTTGATTCCGCAGCCCATGGCGGTGAGAATCTCCTGCAGCTTGGACGGCTTGACGTTGAGCTCGTTGGCCAGAGGCAGCACTTCGAGCATGTATCCGTCGATGCGCAACGCCAGCGCAGCAATGTATGCAATGAGTCTGAGCTCGCTGCCTCCATCCATGACAAACCGCCCGTCGCGCGACTTGGGGTTGTATGAGCTGGAAAAGCGGGCAAGTGCGCCGCCAACAAGAGCGTCTGGAGGAAACTGCAACTTCTCGGCAAGCGCAACTTTCTTCTTGGCCCGGCGGTTCTTGTACACGCCCAACAGGAACGACAAGTAATACACGGTTTTGACAAAGTTGACGTCGCTTGAGTCTGTCGCGTCGAGCTCCTGGTGACGCGCCAGTCGGGATGTCGCATACTCTGTCTGGAATGGTAGCAGAGCCGCGCGGGCCTCCTGTTCGGTTGCAGCCAGAATATCATCCACATGCAGCTGTTGCCACTCCTTGGGGGGGATGATGCTTTCGATGGGGTAAATCTCGGACGGTGTGGTTGCGTTCTCGAAGCATGGAGGAATAAGGCGCTCCTTTTCGTTTGTCTCCTTGACTTGTTCCTGTGTTGGCAAGGTATCTGTTGAGGACTTGACACTGTCCACAATATCTTCGCGAATGTCTGAGAGCACCGAAGAGTCGATCTGGTTGAGCTCCCTGCTGCGCAGCAGCTTCTGCGCCTTTCGGGTACCGAACGCATGGCCCAGTGTGGTGCGCTGTTCCGTGTTTGTTGTTTCGGCGCTTGCGCTCTTGACCTTGGGTCCCTTGTATACGCGCTTAACACGCACCACGGGGTTCACATCGAAATAAGGTGCCCGGTAAAGTTCTGCAGACTTTGTGCTGGGGTCGTACACTGCAACAAAGTACTGCGAGGGTGTCGAGGACGATGACGAGGTGGCATCAGCTTCCTTGCGCGACGAGCCGCTCTTTTTCCCGGTTTGAACAACACTCGCAACACCCTCGTAGTCCATTGCTGCAGTCTCGCCGTGTAATAGAATGCGCTCATTGCTTCCATCGGGCTTCTTTTCTCGGTAAACGTCCAGATGAAGCGATTCCGGTAAGGTCACAGACCCAAAAGCTCCAATGGCTAGCGTGTTGACCTCTACTGAGTGTGGGCCTACAGTATCCAGATGACTTGCAGAAATAGGCACCGTAGTTATTTCAGGCAGTAAATCATCTGTTCTTTTCCGTTTCTTGTCTTTGATTTGTTCTGGCATATTGGCTTGCTGGCGATTTAATAGGAGTGCGGTTGTATCCTCGTTAAACACACTTTAAAAATTTTCAGCACCCTTTGGAAAAAAAAAATCGCGATACATGCTTAGAGACGACAAAATGTAAAAATTTTTTTTTAGCCGTACGCGGTGATTAACCCTTACCTGTTCATGTGACAACTGCCTACCGAAAGAGTTTTTTTTTTTTGATCAGATCTATCAGACATCCCGCCAACAATGCCCGACGCCGTCGCTTTGAATCTCTATGAGATTCTGGGAATCTCAAGATCATCTTGCGCTGAGTATGAAGCCGTCACTGCATTAGAAATAAAGCAAGGCTACCACTCCGCGCTGCTAACTCACCATCCCGACAAACAGCTCCAACGCGACCAGGGCCATGGCACAGGTCCCGACGAAGAAAACATGTCTTTTGCCGTGGCTGATGATAACTCGGGAATCACCATTCCTGCAATAAAAACGGCATACCGGATTCTTTCCCATGACGAGCGCCGTAAAGAATATAATTCCCAGATGCGACTGGGTGGGAACGGCACTGCTCTTACCACGCCGCGGGCAGCTTCGGACCAAATTGATCTGGACGACATGGAATGTCGGGTTGAAGTGGGACCTGATGGGGTTTCTGAAACCTGCACATGGACACGTAGCTGCCGCTGCGGTGAGACTGAAGGATACATTCTTAACGAGCAGGATCTCGAGGAAAACGGACAGGGCTCAAACTCAATCACAGTACAATGTATAGGATGCAGCCTATGGATAGAAGTGCTTTATGAGGTTATGGAAGAAGAGTAATTTGTTTATTGTCTATTTGCTTTTTTTTTATTTAATATATTTTCTAATCACTAGGGCTCCTGGGAACCTTGCCAGTTGTTTCTGCCGATTCGGGTCGTGATTTACGCTCTTTCTCGCTCTTGAGAATCGCAGAAAGAGCCCGTAGGACTGCGTCTACATCAGTCAACAGCGAAACATGCCCATTTTCTGTGGGGATTTTAGCAACAACATCGAACCCCATGGGTTCGGGCATGACCCATTTGTAATAAACAACACCATCACCCGGTCCAAACAGAAAGTTTTCATAAGTATCCGTAGCGATTTCTTCTTTTGAGTCAACCAATGCTCCTTTAAGTGTAGGGACGCAGTAGCTGTATAAACATGCAAGAGGGGGGTAAAGATGGGCCTTGGACTCGTCAAACTTTAATTCCTCCAAAAACTTTTTGGTACGCTTCAAAGTGCGATCAAGATAGCGTACAGCATCATCGTATTGAATATACATCTGATCTGGAGCAATGAAAGAGTCTGATTGAGTTCTTTTGTGGCCAGGGTGGAAGGAGTTTGTTCTGATAAACCCGGTCGAATTTCCATTCTTGCTTTTCTCTTCCGTATTTTTGGGTAAGTCTTTGCGTGAGGGAGCTACCAAGGGACTCAGCTCATAGTTGATCCAGGTATTAACATCGAAGAAGTCTAAATCATATTTGATTCTGTGATCCTTTTTATTGACAAAACATCTTCCACTCAAAGGCAAAAATACATATGAAGAGCGCATCAAAAAGTTTACCTGGGCAGTTAAAATCTTGGACGAGAGTAAAATTGAGTCGCCGTTTCGCAGCGGACCCAAAATATTAGGACACTGGGAAGGACTTCCAGCATAGAGTATTCCTCTAACAATAGTGGGGTCCTTGTTCATTGCATGATGGGCAATTAATCCACCCATACTATGTGCAATGATGATTGGCGGAGAAGGTAAATCCTTGACAAACTGCGTCAACTTCTCACTAATAATGTCGCATGAAAGTCGCCAGTCATATCCAAATTCGTAAACCTGGCAATTGGGATTTGTACGTAGTTGTTTAATGAGCTTTCGAGCGATATCCACAGGACCTATATGGGTAAGCATTCCATCAGGGTATATTTTTTTCTCCATTTCGTATTCGTCTTCATCGTTGATTCCAACGGTCAAATCGATTTTGCGAAGATTGAACCCAGCTTTAAGGGGTATCCATACTCGCCGACCAGTCGACTTATCTCTCAGAATTGAGCCACGGTATCCTCCCATAATGACTATAGTCCCTTTAAAATCTGCTAGTAAAGGCTCTGGTGGTTTATTAGAAGAAATGATGCTAGGTGTCAGTGCCCGTTTTACTGCTCGTAACCGCGAATTATCTTGTTCTTTTACTGTGTTATAAGCCAAATCTTCCTGGAGTGAAGAAACAGACATTTGACGATGCAATAGGTCTCCAATTTCTCGTTGAACCGTCAGATAGTTTTCATGAGTTGAAGCATTCGATTCATCTTCTGGATGAGCACCTAGAGGCGAACCGGAGAAAAAGGAGGGAAGTTTGAGACTTGGTAATTCAAACCCAGCCAGCGGGTTACTGAATGGAAGGGAAAAGGAGAAGGTATTTCTATTGCCCGTAGGGTCATGAATATGTGTGATTTCTTCCACTGCATTGTTGTCTTCATCAATAGACATGCCACCAATTATAGATTGGGCATCGGCATGGCTCATGTGAGAGTGCACTCTTGCAACAGCCGGCCTTTGAATTTTCTTAGCCACGTCTTGGTCTTCGTCGTGATCGTCGGATTCAGCGTTTTCGTCATCGTCAGAAAGCACATCTTTTTTAGTTTCTGCTGGAAGCTTTCCTTCATAGCTGGATGGCTCGAGAAGGTTTGGTGTATTGTTATCATGTATAGTGGTTGAGAGTGGGGTGTTTGAAGGGTTTAAGGATAACGGGGTTAATGTTGGAATAATTGGGGACGCAGTCGGGGTAGTTTCACTCAGCTCCGAGCTTCGAGGAGAGGACGACTCTACATCGCTAGTAGGCAAAATTGGTGGAGATCCTGAGCTTCCACTCATAGGAAGATGAGATTTGATGAGGCCGCTGAGTGATTTTTTCGAGAGGGCCCCAAAGGTGGGCGATGACGGCGTTTGTGACGTCCTATCGGTGGAGCCCTGGCTGGAAAATATAGACTTTATGGATTTCGGTAGCTTCTCCATGATCGACGGCAAAGTTTCAAGAGGTGTCTGAAAAAAACCGAAATATAATAGAAAGAAATATGGAGAAAAGGAAACCACTTGAGGGAAATTAAAATGGAGGCGAAAAAGTGAGACTAAAAAAAAGTTTCGAACAAACAAAAAGATTAGAAGAAAAATAATACATTCTCGGGATTACAGATCTTTCCGAAAAAAGACTTTTGTCTAGTGACTTTGGTTTTTTGCCCATGAGGGGAAGAAAAATATTTAAATGATCCAGCCGCGGTGTATGCGCTGTCCGTACTCAGGTACTATCAGACTATCGCCCAGTAACACCCTCTGCTCGGGCTTCTGAGCCTTATTGCTGCAAAATGACTGTGATGAATAAACAGATAAACCTAATAAAGGCGGAATTTTTATCTTAAGAATGAGCTTGTTTTATTACATACACACACAAAATTTAATCAAGACAATCTAATTTTTTTTGGTTTTTTTGAAATAAAAAATACCTCAGCTAAAAAGCCTACCTTTTTACTCGTCAAGACTTGACAAATCCAATTCAGGCTGGTCAGATCTCTGGATGAAGGGTTTAGCTACGGCTTCGTAGTAGGGTGCCTTGGCGTCGTAGCCAGGGTTTCTTCGAACAACCTTGTTGAAGTAGTTCTTATAAACATCACCATCATAGTTTCCAATAGGAGAGTTAATGTAGTAGTCGGACAGGTTAAAGGCATCCGTCAAAGGAATGGCATACTGGCGGATCTTGAGGTTATAAACGTCCACAAGCTTGGTAACATTCTTAATGTCCTGAGCAGAAAGGAATCCCGAAGTCAAGAAGAGAGCAGCGTCCTTCTCGATAGCCCAAAGACCAAAGAGAATGGCGAGATCAGTGAGAACAGGCTTGATACTGTCACTCGAGCTATTCTTGATGCGGTTGAAAAAGGCAGTAACATGGTACAGTCTCGTATGGATACGGGCTGACTCGAAGCGCTGCTGGGACGCTGCCTCCATGGCCTGGGCCACATTACCATTGACCTTGGAAAGTTCTTCTTCATAAATCTCAGAAGATGAAATCAAAGCATTAGCAGCAGCAGCCTCCCAAGCCTCGACAATAACTTCAGGCGAGTCGATATTTCTGTTTCCAAGCTTGGAGTTCTTAAGCTGGCCATATCTGGACAGATACTTGAAGGGTTCACCAACAGGCTTGTTTCGCTTAGCGTCGCAAGCAGCCTGAATAAGAGCACGGCCCATGGACAAAACCAACACATTGTTATCACCATCCCAGGTGCACTGGACAGCCCAGTCGGCAAAACCTTGGCCGAATCCATTATAGCCCGAGTATCCATGACCACCGCAAGCTTGACGGCACTCGTCAATGATGTCGGCAGTGGCCCAGGTGGTAAAGGCCTTGACACCGGCAGAAAGAGCAAAGATCTCTTTGGTGTCGTTAACAGCCTTCTTTAAGGCCGCCTTGTCGTTTTGGTTGACTGTCAAAAGACTGCTGTTGATGCGATCATAGTTGTCACGTAACTCGGCGGAGACTGCGTTCATAGCATAGGTCAGGGCCAAGCGCGGGAGCAATCGGCGCTGGTGCAATGGATAGTCGAGAATCTTGGTTTCGGGCTGTCCGGAAACAGAAGCAAACTGGCGGCGGATGGCGGCATAGCGGATGGCGATTGTGATGAATCGACGAGCAGTATTGAAAGATTCAACAGCAATGTTAACACGGGCAGAAACAAGGGCTCCGTATGCAAGCTGGTTGAGTGGGGGTTCTGTTACATTACCACTTCTATCGACCTTGGTGTATCTCATCAAAAGAAATTGGCGAGGAATGCGAACGTTTGTGAATTGGATCCAACCATTGTCAATACCGTCGCGGCCCATCTTTTTGCCGATATCACCCACGGCGATACCGGGGAGAAGAGTAAAGGAGTCGACATCTCTGAGAGGCACAACAAAAGACTTCATTCCATAATCCTTGCCCTTAATAATCATTCGAGCAAAGCAAACGCAGTGGGTAGCCGAATGAGCAGCACCACCAATCCACCACTTGGTGGCGGCGAGGTTGGGGGTATTGATGATAAATTCGTCCGTTTCGGCGTCAAAAACCGCCTCTGTTTCCATTCCGGCGACATTGGAGCCGTGGCCCAGCTCCGTCATACCGAAGCAGCCATAAAAGCGTTTGTATTCATTAGCCCCCTGTGAGTACCAGTATTCTATTTGTTTCGGGGTTCCCGAGCCTTCAATTGAGTTCATGAAAAGACCGGTATATACACCGAGGCGTGTGACGGTACCAGGGTCGGCAACACTAACGGCGTCAAAGTATCTGCGGAAATCAGTTCCATCTTTTCTTGAGTCCAAGACGTACTTGGCCAAGGCCGCCACTCTTTTGAAACAAAGCTCGCGAATTTCGTCCTTGGTGAGATCATAAAAGGCATCATTGTTGAAGAGAGGGTCACGCTCGACGCGCTGCATGACAGATTCCAGAATTTCAGTCTGCTCGACACTTCCATTTAGGTAGTGAGTGATGTCTCTGATGGTAAAGGGGACATTCTCACGCTCTTGTCTGAGCAATTGTGGGGGTTCAGTTTCGGTGTTATAGTTCTTGTCGTTGATAACAACGTTTGAGGATTTATTTCCAGATAACATTTTGGATGAAAGATAATAATAAGTACAGTTAAATGATGAAAAAAAGATAAAAAAACTAAAGATATATATATTGATTCGAAAGGAAAAAAAAAGGTTTAATTAAGAAGGAAACAGGCACTTTTATACTAGACTTTAGAGGGGTTGTAAATGTGCGGCTCAATATGTTTTTGCGGGGCCAAAAAAAAGTCTTTTTTAATGGCCCAGTACCGAGGTAACATAAGGTGGTGGCTGCCATTTTGCAGAACTTACTTCGGCTAAGAGTTCAGCATCCCCCACAAATCAAGATGACATCGTCTGATTTATTTTTCCAGCCATATAAAAAATAAAAACCGAGTAAGTTGGTTTTTTTTGGTGTCGAAAGCAAATAGTGAAGTAGTTTTTGTGTGTTCGGCATTTGGCGCAAATGAGGCGGGATACTAGTATATGTATTAAAAGGTAGTAAGGTTAGGGAAAACATTGATTAATTTCTAGACGTTGAAAATTTCATCTTTGACTATTGTCTAACGTAAAGCCCATCTTCTCGATAATAATCAGCAACACGCTTGCCACAGTTAACTAACGCTGGGTGCTTTTTGTTACAAATAAACGCAATGTCATTTTTGCTTCATGCACAATGCTGGAAGCCCAGGAACCCCCACCATAAAGCCGCACACCTTAAAATACATACTAATACATCACATCAAGCATATTAAGGTCAGAGATGTCTCGATTTAGTGGTGAAACTTTAGGTAAATAGGT
This sequence comes from Magnusiomyces ingens NRRL Y-17630, assembly GCA_900497715.1. Lineage (NCBI taxonomy): Eukaryota > Fungi > Ascomycota > Dipodascomycetes > Dipodascales > Dipodascaceae > Magnusiomyces > Magnusiomyces ingens. Next base: position 1,119,603 of record UIDE01000007.1, read on the forward strand.
TTGGAATGATTTTAAAATAATAATATTCAAGGTGAAATGCTTTTGAGTGAACATTTATAATAAGATTACACAAAAGTTGGTATTATCATACTTTTTGTCTTTTACAAATAAGCTAGCTTATTGGTGTATATTAAGACGCACAACAAGACGGATAAAATGGAATATGACCTGTGAAGGGAATAATTAAATAAATTGAGAAACGACATCATTGGACCTAAATGGATCAAGTACCCATATTTTTTAAGGTATAATAATTTCCTATTTTTTTTTTGAAGAAAATTAAATCTATTAATCAAAAGTAATATCTTTTTAAAAAATTTGAATATTTTTTGTGGTATTTGTTTCCAAATTACAATGAATAATATTGACTTATGAAAATGTTAATGAAACGATTTATATTGAGTTTAAGAGATGTGATAATTTCAAGAGTATAATTTATTGGCACTATTTTGCCCAGGTATCCAAAACATAAAACGGTCAAGAAATCAAGATAATTTCTAATTTTTTTAATTTTAAGAAAGTTGAGTTTGTTTAATGAGTAGCTCTCAATTTACTTGGGGTATTGTAATAATAGGCAAGGGAGGAACAATTACCTTTTTCATAGGAATTTATGCAATGATGCAATTTTAAGTGATGTTAGGGAATTATTAAGAAGTATCCAAAATGTAAAATATATATAATCTCTTTTTAAAAAAAGAATGTAGGTCTGTTCCAAATTGTATTCAAAAGTACAAACCAATTACTTAAATTACTCAAAAGAAAGTGAAGGAAGAAGAGTAAAATGGACATGCATTTTGACAGGGGGAGAACAAAAACCGCGTCCAGTAGTACTAGTGCAAATGAGTGTTTATAGCAAATAAAAAGCCATTAACATGAAGCTGCTTTCAAATTATATTAAGGCTGGTTGAAAAAGAAAAAAAGTAGCCAACCTCTAGTTATATTTTACATAAGAGTTTAATAACTCTTGCGACTTTTTGAACCATCAGCTTTTCCTATTTTTCTCTTAAATAATTTTAATTTTTAATTGTTTTGATTTTATTTTTTATACTTTTGATATAAATGAATAAATTTCAAAAGTTTAAAAATGAATACGAACAATTTAAAAGCAATATCAGGAGATAAATTTGAAATATGGTACCTATTCAAAAAAATTCCACTGCAGGAGGGTTTTTGCGACACAAACGTTGAGCACCAGCCTTTTAGAAGAAACAACTTTGGCAACAATACACATGGTAACATTTTAAAAGAGTTGGGGTAAAACAAAGGTGCGAAAATTTCAAGTAGCCCACTAGCATTCAAAGACAATATAAAAATTACATTTTGAAATATACGCTTACACTTCCAAATAGAGAAAAAAATTTCAAAATGTAAAGTTCATTAAATGAAATAAAAAAATTCAAAGCAAAAACAAATTTATATTAAAAAATCAAAAACTTTTATAAAAAAATCAAAATCGTAATGTCATAAGAGGTCATAAAGTCGTAACAATGCGGGGTCCTTGTAAGGTTTAATTAGACAAGGTAACCTTCAGGCGACTCCAGAGACCATCTTCTTCATCTTCATTGACTGATTTTCTAGATCTAAGGGAAAACATAGGCTTGATGCTATTGCTGTTGTTTTCTTCCTTCTTTTGAACAAGATTGCCTCTGCCACCGCGACCAATGCTGTAGCGAGAAGGCTCTGCAGTAGCACGCTCAACCTCCTTGAGGTACTCAGCGGGAGTCATAGTGTTCATTTTTGTAACGGGCATGCTATTACCCCAGCCACCGCGACCGGCTCTGAAGGTTTGTTTGGGGGATGTGAAGTGCTGGATGGGAGCAGGTGTAGAAGGAACTCTTAAGCAAGCCTCCATTTCAGGAGAGTCGGGAGCCTCCTTAGCAGAAATCTTGGGAGAAGCAACTCTGTTGCCGAAACCGCCACGTCCAATGCCGACCATTTTTATTGATTGTGTGTGTGTATGTTGTGATAGTAAAAGGGAGTTTTCAGTTGTGAAAGCTAGATGCTTCGTGATATGTTTTGTAACTGAGGAGTTGATTGAGTTGTAGTTGTGAAAGTGTTGATGAGGGAAAAAAAAAAATATGAAATTATGGGGAAGTTTGAGTGTTTATATATGAAATTTGAAATCGTGAGAATGTTTCCTTTAGATGTCACCATAATCTCCAAGCAAAAGCATAATTAAACCATGATGTTAAAATTGAACGGTGTAACCCTTTGTTTTGCTGTCAGATGGCTCCCGCCCCATGCTTTTTTTTTTTGTGAGGGGAGAGGGGGATCGCGATGGCAAGACCATATATGGGCTGGAATCACGTGGAATTCTGCCAGGTTGTGTACGCTGGTGGTGGCTCTTTTGCTCTCAGATCATTTTGGCGCAGAATGTTTACAGCTGCGTGTTCCCCCTCCCCCTCTCCTTTCACTGCGAGGTGGTGCGGCTGACCTCTTTAAATCTTTTTTTAAGAGAATCTCCTAGCAATTTTTATGGGTTGGTGCTTATGTCACCTCTAAGGATTTTGACGTGTGCATGGGTTAAAAAAAATACCGCCAGATGGAATCGCGCGGAGAGGGGGTTCCATTTTATTTTTTAAACCGCTGGGAGTATTATGACAGAACCAGCTGGTTATTTCCTGGTTAAAAGACTTGTTTACAGTCAGAGTCATTTTTTTCCATGACTCTTTTGGTTTATTGTCACCTTGACTCTAACTTATTGCCACTCACAAAAAATGGTAGTCATATGACTCTTATTCCCAACTACTAGAAAGGTTTTTTTGAGGCCAGCATTTTACACCCTTGTGGTTGTCCACAGAGCTCCCAGCCCTCCCACCTCCGCACATCCAAGCAGTGAAAAGTTGCTTACTCGAGACTTTTTCTTGGCATCAATTTAGCGTTTTGAGGTGTTACAGATTGGCTGGTATCTGTTACATGTAATACATCTTTGTAGTACCGCATGTCAAAACCTTCCTTTTTTTCTTTCTCCAGCAATAAAATTTTTCCCACCAAGAAAATTAAAAATAAACTCTCAAGCGGTTCTCTTTGCCGCCGTTCTTGGTTCAGCCGCACTTACTAACGTTACTCAAGCTTGAGTGCGCCTATTTTTAAAGGCACTCGTAGAAGCCCGCAAAAAATTTGGTCCTTGAGAAATTCGCAGCAATTACGAGGTCCAAGTGAAAAATAATAACGTCTTCCTTTGGAATTCCCGTTGAGTTTAACATACATTTGAAAGCAAAATCTTTTAAACCTCCACTTTTCTAACAGTCAAAGCAATGAATATTGGTTTGTAAACAACTTGTAAACAAAGGCGATTAATGTTACAAGTTTACAATACCAGCACTGGTCATGAATTAATGTGTATATCATTTTTTTAAAAAAATTCCCCTAATATAATGAAATTAAAGAGGGAAAGAGCTATTCTTACTCATAACCAAAACATCTTTATAAACTAGGTCAGTATTTTAAATACATCTTGAATATTCGGTTGCAACGGTTTTTGAGGAACTAAAAAAAACGGATATGCCCTCAGATTCTCTCAGTTCTGTGTATGTAAACGACTGAATACGTAGAAATCCTACAATATTTGAAAGCATAATAGGTTCTGTGTGGGTTCTAAAATGTGCTTGAGAATTCAAATTAAGAGCAAAAAAAGACGTAGGAAAGGGTCCTATTTTAGGAAAGATTTTTTTTTTCATATTAAACATTTTAAACATTTTTTTACATTTGTAATATTTTGTTTAAACAAAAAAATCACCTCCCCTCACATGTTTTGGATCTTTTTTTTTTTTGAACCAAAGTTCTAGAAACCGTTCTTAAAAAAAAACGTGGAATTCGAACCCGTTCCTGGGCGTTCCATCAAAGGTAGTTAGAGGCGTAGAAAAGAATAACCTTAAAAAGGTTTACTCCGGAATAGTAATACTGAGGCTTATGTACTACCTTAGTAACCAGACGGTTTTTGAAAAAAAAAAAAAACGTGCCTGTTTTTACACACAACCTAATTAACTAAGCAGAATATAAAACTTCCCCTTACCCTTCGCTTATGACTTTGAGTCATTCATACTCTACAGAATAAAAAATAAATAAAAAGGTAATCGGTTACATATTGACTATTATCTGGGGAAACAAACATTTTAAAATGCAGTATTATTTTTGATCTCAGTGTATCTCTATACGCTTTTTTGGTTAACATGATTTTTTTTTAATTTAACATCATGTAATTTCAGTTTTCTATTCCCTTCATCTTTTTTGAAATATATGTTAGAACTTCTGTTAAACCTCATTTTTACAATTCAAAATATATTCAGTCAATTTATTCATAATGTCAACCTAATGTATTATCAATCAACGTTGTTTCTAAAAGTTTAAAAAAAATAGCAAAATCTTTTCATATTTTCAAATATGTTCAATACTCTGGCATTTTTCTAATAAATTCAATTATTCCAGACTCTTGAAAATACCTTCATCATATATTGGTTATCTATATTATACAACATATTAACTTAAAGTTTACTTTATAAATAACATATATCTTTACATCTACAGATATATATGGAACATCCCCTTTAATTCAATTCAATTTGTTTTCGTTATCTTGACCATATTCAACCATCAAGTTTTAATTAAACTAAATACTGATAAAACAGTATCACTAGAAATATAGTTACTTTTATTCAAAGTGTACAACTCTGTTATCTTATCGGTAACCCTAGCCACTAACATCAATAAAATTTCCCAAATGAGATAATTGAATTTAATATTCATGTCAACTAAATTAATTTTTATTTTTTTAAATGTTCAAGAATAATAATTTTACATCATTATATATACATTGTTCAATTACAGAAGCTTCTTGAGTTCAGCAACAATGGCATCACCAACCTCGTTGGTGCTGTTTTTACCACCCAAATCACCAGTTCTGATACCATTGTCGAGGACAATGCGGGCAGCCTTCTCAACAGCCTCACCTTCCTCCTTAAGGTTAAGAGAAAGCTTAAGCATCATAGCAGCAGAGAGAATGGTAGCAATGGGGTTAACCTTGTTCTTGGGCAAATCAGGAGCAGTGCCGTGGCAAGGCTCATAAAGACCGAAGGCAGTGTTCTTATCGGGAAGAGAAGCCAAAGAAGCAGAGGGAAGAAGACCCAAAGAGCCAGGAATGACAGAGGCCTCATCAGAAAGAATGTCACCAAACATGTTGGTGGTCAGCAAAACACCGTTGAGAGAAGAAGGGCTCTTAACCATAATCATGGCAGCAGAGTCAATGAGCTGGTGCTTCAGGGTAAGCTGGGGGAACTCCTTCTCGATAGTCTCGGTAACAGTCTTTCTCCAGAGACGAGATGAAGCAAGGACGTTAGCCTTATCCAAACTCCAGACAGGGAGAGGAGGGTTCGACTGAAGAGCCAAAAATGCAGCCATTCTAGTCAGTCTCTTAACTTCCTCAACAGAGTATGCTTCGGTATCCCATGCCTTACCAGAGCCATTATCCTCCTCACGCTCGCCAAAGTAAATACCACCGACAAGTTCACGAACAATGACAAAGTCAGTACCCTTGACAATCTCGGACTTCAATGGGGAAAGGTCATAGAGAGATTCGGAAATGAAGTTGCAGGGACGAAGATTGGCGTAAAGATTAAGCTCCTTTCTAATCTTCAGCAGACCCTGCTCAGGTCTGACGGCACCAGTACCCCACTTAGGGCCACCCACGGCACCAAGCAAAACAGCATCAGCCTTCTTAGCAGCCTCAAGGGTCTCATCAGGAAGAGGGTTGCCAGTGGCATCAATGGCGGCACCACCGATGAGGTGCTCCTGGAAATCAAACTTGATGTTGGGGCGAATCTCGGCAATAGCCTTCAAGACCTTGACGGCTTCATTGGTGCATTCGGGACCAACGTGATCACCACCAAGAACAACAACGGTTTTAGTATCAGAGGACATTTTGAAGAAAAAAATAGTTAAAGTGTTTTAAAGATAAATTGTATATGAATAAAAAAAACAATGAGGGAAAAGAAGAAAAAGAAAAAATATATATAAGAAAAAAGAAGAAAAAGGAAGAAAAAAAAGTAAAGCGGACGGGGGGAGCGGACAGAAGTGTGATTCATTGGACGAGCTGGCAAGCCGAAAAAAAACTTCACCGATTTCGCCCCGTGATTTGTTACATAGATATGAGATGTAATATCTAAACATGGAAAAATATCGGCCCTAAACAACTCAGGTGACAATCACTACCTTTAATCTCGATCGACTTCAGAGCATTTTGTTGTAGTAACATCTTTAGCCATGATAATCCATTGTTTTTTTGTGTGAATCTCATCCAAGTCGATTGATAAAAAAATCCGAAATTTGTTCTTATTTAGATACTAATAACTAAACTAAGTTTATTATCCATATATATTACCCCTTTTTCTAAACAGATCAATACAACTCCTCATAAAACGTCCCTGATTCTTGTTCTATCCTGTAAGTTGATCCGTAAACGTCGCGTATTAGGTTTTACTGTAGGTGGCAGCTTCAATTCTTGGTCGGCTCCTCGTAAATTTTTTTCCACGGATCATGCTTTAATTAATTACTGGTTTTCATCTTGACGCGTTTCTTTAATCTCATTTTTAAAGTCTGCATTCTGATGAAATCATAGTTTTTCCCAAATGTAATTAGATATAAAATAGGATGAGTACTCGCCCAATTGTAATGTATGAATGTCTTTTGATTGTGGTGAATGAATCAGTGCCTTGGTGTGAGTTTCAGGGGAATCTCCATCAAAAGACACCCCCAGTGACTGAAGAACTTTCAGCTTGAGACTAAATGCTGTTAGAGATTCCAAAAAAATACATTTTTAGTTTAACAAAAACTTACATCGAACTTGTTTGTAAGGTTTTGACTGATGCATCCAATACATCTTCTTCAATCAACGTTTCAAGCTCCTTATTCAGCTTCATAAGTGTTGTATTGCTCGCAGTATTTGATGTTTCCAAATTGCTGATGGTTTTTGCTAACTCATACTTTTGGCGATCTAAGCTCTGTAAAACAACTACCTCGGGTGTTTCTTGACCAGCTTCTTCCTCGTTTAATGCGTCTGAATATCCTCCGTCCTCTTCGTTATCGTCAACGTTTTTTCTCTTTTTTTTCTGAAGACCATTTACAATAACCGATTCTTTTTCTTGTACACTCGCTCTTAAAAGTTCAAATGTTCTGGAAAGTGTTCTTACAACCGCCTGGTTTCCTTGGATTGTTGCTCTATATCCATCGTCTAGCTCACGTACTGCTCGTGCCACCCGATCCAGAGCATCTAAGTCATCTGTCTGGTCAAAAGAATGTCGAACAGCTGGAAAAAAATCCAAAAGGTTTTGGGTTACTGAGAGAGGCTCATCGAGCTCAGCTTGTTGAAAATTTGATGCCATGATTTCTTGTTTATCTGAGTTATTCCTATAAAGGTTTACATCTATTTATTTACTCATAATAATTTATATGAATCACATGACATTGTTTACATTTTTCTATCTATATCAGTTAAAACACAAATATATACTACTATTTATGAGGATAGTAGACTTTTTCTTGACCAAAGGGAACATCTGCTACAGAAGTCATGTTAATGACTCCAGAGTCAACTGCTGCAATAATAATACTTCGATATCCTCGTTTCAATAAGTTCATTTGCTGAGGAATTGTAAGGCCCGTACCTTTCTGACCATTTTTGCCATTATTAGAGTTCTTGGGTGTATATCCTTTCACATGAACATTATTTAAAAGAGAAAGCGTTTGATCTAGTGTAGGCACGTTACATTCATTCGTATCAACCACTGTTACAAAAAAATCAGGGATTCCAGGTGATTTTTTGCTAAAGTTGGGCTGCGGCTTCCAAACATGAAACATAACTCGGAAAGGCACGCTTGATTCCGTTTGCAAGTTCTTGTTAATCTTGTTAAAATGACTCTGCGTCTTTGGCGGTTCATTAGATGGAATGAAATCAAGATTTTTATAAATTTCTTTGTAAGAATGATATATCTTTCTGTTTTCAGGGGAAGATATGTTTCGGAAAATACCAAAAAGTTTTTGTTGAAAAATGTTCCCATAACCAACAAAGCTCTTAAACAGTCGACTTTGTTCAATATATTGGAAAATATCCTTGGAATATAAATATTGGGAAAATAGAAATTTTAATTTTGTTAAGGCTGCCACAGTGGAACGTTTTATAGAGCCTAATGATGAAAAAGAAGAATGCTGGTTTTGTCCCAGCTTACTGGGTGATTTATCATCTCTAAAGTCATTGTAGGTTGGTGCTCGTTGTACAATAAAACCTAATCGTTTCAGATAAGAATAAACCTGATATCTTTCTATCTCAGACGTATTTTTTTGTATTGTGGTATTTCCAAAAACTGCAGCATAAACAGCCTGAAGAGACATTGGTGGTCCAGGCTCATTCAACCAAAAACACTCTAAACTTCCTCTTTCAACAAGATAAATCAACTCTTCTTGGTTGAGCCAAACATTTCCTTTACTGTCAGCCTTTCCTATAGTTTGAAAATGCAACCCTCGAGCTGGTGGATCTACTCTGGCTTGTCGGATATCAGGATACCATTTTGCCGTAATTCTATTTTTCCCCGAATGACCACGGCTTACTTGCAAAGCTGAATACATCGCCGATCGACTTTCCTCTAAGGCTTGTGTTTGCATATTGGTTCCTTCCGGCTGAAAATCCTTCTCACCTCTCTTGGGAAGTACATTTTTTGAACTGACAAACGTTAGTGTAACGCCCTTATAATTGAGAATCTAAAACTTACTTAACAGAGGAAATAAATCTCCAATCGACGACTTCATCTTCGTCAATATCGGAATCCATGTTCTGAGAACTCATTTCACCGTATCACACAAATACTTTGATTATTATGTTGTTGAATAAATCTTGCTTTTAATCAAGCCCAAATACCGAATCTTGCACTTTTTTAAGTAATGGTGCGAGGTCTCCTAAAATAATTTTTTTTTTCACTTGACACATTACGTTAAGTTAACGTAATACAATTTGCATCTAATCTACCAATTTACTTTAATTTCATCCCAAGATAAGAAACCTTGATTATATTAATTTTTTACAACGACAAGACCAGTACAACAAAACTATCCTTAATAATGCTAACATATTGGTACTTATTTTGTGGAGCTACACAACACAACAAATAAAATTGTACCCAATAGATCCTTAATATTAATTTTTATTACATCTTTGGCTAAAGAAAACGAATTTAAACCCCTATTCAGCAATTTGTTCTATTATAGATGATGCTCCAATTTTTTTTCAACAAGAATTTCAAGCATACTGTGAAGTTGCTGTCTCCGAAGTGGTTTTCCTAGAAAATCGTTAACACCAGCTTCAAGGCATTTGTCAACATTAGATTTATCCGTATATGCAGAAACAGCAATAATGGGGCCTTTGTATCCTAATGTATTTCTAATTTTCTCCGTGGCCTGAATTCCATCCATATTAGGCATCTGGATATCCATAAAAATGATATCAAATTCCTTTATCTTACTGATATTAGAATTATTTTGTTTTTCCGTTTCTATTAACTGTGATGAATGACTTTGAATCGACGATAAATCGTCATTGAAAACCAGGCTGTTATCAATAGATGGTGGTTGAAGACTTTTAGTAGAAGATAAATTCGTATGACGACACTTTTCAACAGCAGAAACTGCTTGTAATCCATCATTAGCAACTTTAACATTCTTAATTCCCTCTAAATGAAGCATTTTGACCATTACTTCTTGATTTACCCTATTATCCTCTGCGATCAGTACATGAAGATCATCACATATTTTTGGATCAAGTGTTTTCTTTGAATGTTGAGAATTTATATTGGATGTACTGTTGTTATTCGCATGCGCACTTGAATACATGTGTGGGTAACTCCCTATTTTAACTGGATCCATGGGGAAAGATGGAGACGATATATTCTGAGATAAGCTGTTGACTGGCTTATTATATTCAAAATTTAATTCTCTTTTTTCCTCTATTTTTGCTGAAGGTTCAACAGAAGATGAAACCAAACTAGTAGATTGTAATACTTCAGGTTGATATTGACTAACCGAAGAAAGTATTTTATCATGGTCCTCCTCTTGATTAGTGTTCATTTCGGCAATTCCAAAATCTGAGCTTATTTGATGATTCGATAATATTTCAACATCCGAATCTTCATGATTTGCCGAGATTAATTTATATTCCATTGGAACTTTAAATGTAAAACAAGATCCACTACCTACTTCTGATTTCAAATCGATTGCACCATCCATTAATGTTGCCAAATGACGGCAGATCGAAAGTCCCAGACCAGCTCCACTTCTGGTTTCTTTTGCTCCAATATCACCCTGAACAAATGGTTCAAAAACTCGAGATTGTAAATGAGGCGCAATTCCTGAACCACTGTCACATACAACAAAACTTACCACTGTTTTACCAGATGTATCACAGTCAGTTTCCTTATGTTCAGTATCAGAAGAATGATCATCAAACTCATCACTAGACGAAGATTCAGACGTGCTCAAGTCATTGTCATCATTTTTGCCTGCAGAAATAATAACTTTGACAAATCCACCAGAAGGTGTAAATTTTAAGCTGTTAGAAACCAAGTTAATGACAACCTGAAGTATTCTATTAATATCGCCATTTACCTCATACTTCAAAAGCCATTCACTTTTCATTAAAATCGAAAAGTTAATCTTTGCAACTTTGCTATTTTCGTCAAAAATTGCATGAAGTTGGGAAATAATCTCTGAAATACTAAATCCTTTCATTTCAAGTTTCATATTATCAACTTCACTTTTAGAAAAGCTTAATAAATCAGTGAGCAACCTCAGCAGAAGCTCTCCAGATTTAAATATAACTTTCAATGATTCACGTACGCTTTGAGGATCATCTTCCTCCATTGCCACAGCAGCCATGCCCAAAATTCCATTGAGGGGGGTACGAAGTTCATGAGTGATGTTAGCGATAAATAATGACTTAGCTTCATTTGCAGTTTCCGCCAAACTTTTGGCGGTTTTAATTTCTTTGGTTCGCTGTTGTACACGTTCTTCCAAATTTTTGTATTGTTTTCGAAGCTCAATTGTCATCTCATTAAAAGTTTCTGTTAATTCAGTAAGTTCATCACGAATATGCTTTCGAGTTATTATTTTCTCAGGTAACCGAAATTCTGGTACGTCTTCCTGGAAACGTCCTTTGTAGTTATAAGAAGCACTATTTCCTTGCATGGATTTTTCTTTAAACTCAATTTTTGATTTGGAGAATCGTTTTAGTTTAAATAAACTTAAAAAAATATTTTTAAAAAAATGCCAAAATCCCCGTGAACGATGAGAATCTCCATAAGATTGCTCTGTTGCCGCTTGTAATCTTGTTATGGGACGCAGCACCCATCCCGATAATAAAAGTGTTAAAACACATACTCCAGCACCAATGGAAAACACTGAAATAATGGAAATTTTTTGAATGGTTCGAATGGGACCATATACATATTTATGAGGTTGAAAAACAACGACGCCCCAAATCTGCCAAAACGTTGAAACTGGGGCATAGCCAGTGGACACCATACCATACTGAGGTATATTATAATTGATAAAAGCACCAGATGTTCCATTCACTAATGCAAGATACTCAGGAGTTCCTATGGTTAACGGAAACTGATAATTATAACAAGTGATACACATTAAACTTGGTGTAACATATGTGTAATTTAAATTAGTTAAAGTGCTCTTATCTATAGTGCTTCGAGTCCCATTGACGCCTAATTTAATAAGAGATAATCTGCTCCCATCTTCTAAATCACTAGTGGTAACGACGTTTAACAAACCAGTTGCTTTTGAGACGATCGTCAAATATCCAAGAATAGAACCACTGACGATTTGTCCATCAGAAGACTGTGTATTCAACGCACGAGTTATAGACAGATAAAAAGAGCTGTTGACCATTCGAGGACCTCTGATGATTGAATTTCCATCGTTTAAACTGCTAATATCGCTACTACTATCAGTATTATTTAATGGAAATAATGATGCAGGGAGAGTGACAGACTGTGGAAGGGTATCATTGTTAGTCTTATATATCACTAAACTGGTATTGTATGAATATATAGCACCTGCTATTGAGTTATCAGTTGTTTTAAGTAACATTTGAAAATCGACTTCGTTAACACTATTCACTTGTTCTCCTGTGTAATAATTGGTAAGGAGTGTATGAATAAAATTCCTCGAGCTTAGCACTATTAAATCTCCTAACAAAAGTGATAAAACTTGTGACACTTGTGCAGCCTTAAGCTGAGCCACTACTTTAAGTCTATCAGAACGTAAATTTAGAACTGTAGAATGATTAACTACCGACTATAAAGGGTTAATAGTTGCCTTGATAAACATTTCAATTTAAAAGCACATACTGTTGCTACTGCCAGTGCACCTAAGGCACATAAGGCCGAAACACATGCTAATAATGACAGTTGCCATTTTATCCCAATAAATATAGGACCGCTTCTTTTATTCGATCTCTTTTGAAAAAAGTGTAAAACATGTAACTTCATTTAAGAACCTGCTATTCAGCTTTTGGGTAAATTTTAAATGATGTAAGTGTGGTACATCGTATAATAAAGGTACACCCTAACCTTGATCGTCTATTAATTGAATATCACAATATTACAGCTGTTAATGTTATCTGTTACACATTACAATCTGTATTACTTCAATGCTTTGTTCTTTTCCCCCCACTTTATTAGTATTTTACAAAAACAGGTTTTCTCTCTCTTTATGAAACTAATGCTTGAACAAAGTAATCGGATGACTATTCAATATAAATATCTTCCTAAGCTTGTACACATTGTATTCCACCTATTATTTGAAAAACCCGAGATAATTGAACCTCGCAGTTCTTAAATAATTTTTATTTTTGATTATATAAAAACATTAGGAATATGATAGATTATTCTTGAGTCAAAAATTTCCAGGATGATGATTCAAAGTTTGAATAACATCTAAACTCGTTGTTCAGTCCATTAGCGTGTTCAGGGAAAAAAGTCGTCATGTGAGCTCCTGGGTAAACTTTCAAGATGGTTTTTGAAACTCTTTCTCCAGTACACACAATAACTTTTGAGCTGGTTTTTGATTCATTTTGTGGCATAAGATACCTTGCAGTAAGAGCAACCTTTGTCTGGCATTCATCTGATATATAGGGTGGATCAATGACGCAAGAGTCAATAGTGCCCTTTAACTCTTTAGGAACACTAAGAGGTTTATTGTAATCGTACTGAATAAAATAATCAGGAGTAACAGCGAGGTATCTGAATCGAGCATCAAACTCTAGTAAATAAATGTTTTTTAAAATTTCATTTAATTTAGCAGAAAGGTCTTGTGAAGACTTTTCTTTAATCTCCTTCAATACTCTAAGAATTGCAGAATAAACGGAAGGAGCAGAAATGATTGCAAGTTTTTTGGTAATTTTTCCTTCATTCAGGTTTTCTAAATCGACATCTATCGACTTCAAGGCCTCTTTGGCCAAAATATCTGCCGTCTCATTACTATACCAAAATTGACTGAGGTTCCAGTCTTCCTCAAAATCTTCTATTTTCTTGTCTATTACATCAGTAGAGATTTCTTTCTCACTAAATCTGTTTTCGGAATTTTCATAGAGCTGTTCAAATTTTTCTAGTCGATCCTTTTTTTCGTTTTGGAACTCTTGTAGTGCTGCAAGAGTAGCAGCGGAAAGGCTAGTAATTTATGTTTATTTTAGATAAGTCGATCTTTTTAAATTTATTAAAAATAATCAAAAAAAAAGCTACATACCTAATAGGTTCATCATCACTATCAAGGTTTAAATCAGACATCTTTCTTGCGGGACACTAGTTAATGTAATTTACACATTTTTTATTTTATTTTATTTAATTTAATTTTTTTTTTCCTATTGACATTATTGTTTGGAGGGCTGCCTCTTAGAAATATGTCACACAAATATTAATCAGGGTTAGGTTCCTATGTCGAAAATCAAAATTTCAATAATATTTGTTACAATTTTTATATTTACTTTGAAAATTCGAACCTGACGAACCCAACAAACAAAAAAAAGTAATCAAACGATTTTCTTGGTCACGTGAATATCACGCAAGTTATTAATTACATAATTAGATGATTTACTTGTCACTAATGAAAGTTGTAAATGATTTCCATGATGAGCATTGCAAAACTCAGAAGCAATCAACTCAATAATCAGCTAGAAATATTTTATTAGGAGTAATCAACAGGTAAAAGTTGTACAATAATTTTAAAACTGAAGCTTACAAAAGATGACTTTAAAATAACTTTGATTTATAGCGATAATAAACTATTGATTTAAAGAGTGTATTAAAGGTCATTTCTCAAGAAATAAGACCTTCGTATCAACACTTATAATTCGTGAGAGTATAGTTCCAAAAAAATTAGACAATCTTGTAAGTAATTATTAAAATAAAAAAATTTTAGACTGAAAGGACGAGATGGAATCCGTTAATATCAATAAAGGCTTCTAAGGAAGTCTGTTTTTTTATGACTTAATCTGCTTTACATTGTAATATATATATGATCATGAAATAGTTTAGGTTTTTAGAAGGGTCAGTCCGTCAAAAGTATGTAATCATAAACTAATGGCAGGTTAAAAATGACCTGGGCATACAAAATTTGATATTGCTACTCAAAGCGCAGCAAAACTGAAGAACTTTACAACATGAAGCAATGGGGTTTAATTTAAGGGTTATAAGTATACACGACTTCGATATCTATTGTTATCCTTTAAGTTGTAATGGGAGCAAGGATGTAATATTTACAGCTGATGAATTAAGAAAAAGAAATCTATATATACTTTAAGCTTTCTTTAATTCATTTAATCGCCAGTAATAATCTAACTTTAAGCGAGATGCATATATCTTTTAGTTCAAAAAAGAAGTAATAACTAGGATATTACTAGATTGGTACTATTTCATTCTTTTTTTTCTTTGATCTAATTTTGATATCTAAAATACTAGAAATGTAGAAATTACATTTTAAATATCATCATAATTTTATTTTGTTTAAAAAAAAACATCTCTTCTTTTTTTTACAAACTTCCTTGTTGACACTGCTTTTCACCTCTCTTTACTCTGAATCTATTATAATTTATCATAATGACTAGCGCAAAAAGTACAGTAGCAGTTGAATGGATTTTCTGTTCAATTGGATTGATATTTTTGATTTTAAGATTATGGGTTAGATCAACAATCTCGAAAACTGGAATTAAAGTGGAAGATTATTTTTTGATAATTGCACAAGGCATGTTTTTTATCTGGGTATCATTAGATACATATACGGTATCTACTGGATTTATGGACGGAAATGCTTCTTATTATGACGATAAAATTTTCGGCCATGTTAAAGGAGGTGATGAGTTAAAAATCCGTGTTCTAAAAGTTGTATATTCCTCTTCAATTCCATATTATTTATGTATGTGGTTTATCAAATTTGGGATTTTGGGCTTCTATTATCGATTGGTTCCTAAGAATACTCGACATAGAACAATTCTTCACGTTGTCACTTCAACCCTTGTTGTTACATTAATAGTAATCATATTCATAAACATATTTTTATGTCAACCAATCAGTAAAAACTGGAGTTTGAATCCTGATGATAAATGTTATTCTTCGACATCAATTGCACCCTTTATTTTTTCAGCACTTTCAAATATTATTACCGATGTTATGGTTTTTGCAATCCCCTTTCCACTTATTCCAACGTTAAAATCGATTCCTAGACGCCAGAGAATAGGTTTAATAGTAACGTTTTCACTGGGTGCCGTTACAATCACTGTTTTCATTGTTCGTATAATCATTATTGCTATATCAGCAACAATAGCTATATCGGCAATTTTAACAGGTGTTGAATGCGGGACAGCTATGATGGTAGCTTGTTTACCAGCATTTAGAGTGCTTTTAAAGAAAAAAGTAAATAAAGCGCTGAAAAAACTAGGGAAAAGAAGTGCTTATTTTCAAGATGTTGAAATCGAAAGGGGAAACCTTAGTCCAGTTCAAAATATGGATGGTATTATGAATGAATCTATAGATACTGGCTACACTAAGAAAAGTAACATCGTGTCAGATAAAAATGTGGACCACATTTTGCGATTAAATAACGAACGGAATTCAGATATTCTTATAGGTATAAATGATCAACAATACGATGAAATACTCCACTTTGACGATAGTTCATATTCAGCACCAGTAATGGAATTTCCTTATAAAAATCCAACTCTATCGCAAATATCAATAAAAAGACATTTGGATAGACAGAATTTAAATTCATCTTCAATGCCTTATGACCCAAGACAACGATTTCAAAAAGAGCAGTTATTTAAAAGAAATGACCTTCAGAAAACTAATAATTTGAATTATGCCCATCCTCAACTTATATATAATCCAAAAGCAGAGCCCATTGAATTTGATGATGAGATTGATGATTCAGACTCTAATCTGGATAATGAAGAAGTGGATTTTTCATTAGAACAGCACATGAATAATGAAAGAAATTATGGAGAGAATAGCTCGTCTAGATTAAATGAGAATCATTTGATTAATTCAGTGCAAAATCAACATAACACCAATTCAAATCCAAACCAATATACAGGTATTTTAGTTGTCCGGACATCCTTTGATTCCCAGAGATCGACAGAAACAGAAGATTAGCTATTTTTAGGGTAATATAGTTTTATATATTTTATTTAAAAATCGGTAAGATGGGGTATTTTAATGATGCAAAAAAAATTATTACTGGGTAACGAAAAATAGATAAGCTGCTCAGGTTCTATCTAAATGGAAGGGAATCTCTTTATTCCATATGTATAATACCTTGCCTGGTCAAATAGACAATATCTGCAAAAAAAGGTAGTTAATAATACTGATTTTAATATTCCCAATATTGAACCCACAAGAATATTGATTTCAGAAAATGAGGGCTACTCGGCAAACGCAGCGTTTTTTAGATGATTCCTGGTGGTGGATGATTAGGTTAAAAGTGCTAGTGTTCATACATTTCAATTTTTGTTACAACAAATATTGTAACAAAAATAAAATTTAAAAATTAAATTATGTAACAAGATAACTGACGGGTTTCAAAACTAAGTGTTTCGTTCTAGTTTTCAGACTCATCTAATTTAAATAAGCTTAACGAATAACAGATATTATACAAATACAAAATGACACAAGAACAGATCAATGAAGATATATTTCAAGAGTCGATAACTCATTTGGAAATGTTTAAGACTGACTGCTTGGAGCTATTAAACCATCTCGAGTCAAAAATAGATAATATGTCGGACGACGATAGTATGGATATCGACGAAAAAGATGGAGTTAGTTTAGAGGAAGATGAATTTATATCAGGACTGAGGAAAAAAATATATATTGAAACAGTTCAACTCAGGCAGCTAAATTGGGAGGTTCAAGAAATAGCTAATCAAATCAAAGAATCAACAACTGATGAAAAAAACGAAGTCGATTTAAAACAGTTAGATATTCAAAATATTTATTATCAACACAAACACTTAAAGAGTGAGATAGAAAGGTGCAATGATTTCCATTCAAAACATGAATCATTAGATCTAGTTCCACTTTCAGAATTATACAAGAGCCACCCTGAAGCAGAAAATATCAAAGATCCTCATAATCTAATGTTACAAAGGTTGAAGGATGAGGAAGAAAGACGGCTGGAGTTATTTATAGCTAAGACCAGACTAAAAAACAAAAAGAAAAAGTTATCCGAGGATAACAAGAGAAGAAAAGAGGATTTAGATAAACTAGATTCAATGCTTCGTGATTTTGTAGAAAGTACTGAACCGATACAAAAAGCCCTTCAGAAATACTGATAAATTATTATATACAGAATGAATATACAGGATTGATTTTATTGGGATTTTAAGACGATCCTTCATCTTTTTCGCTCTCAGGATCGAGTTGTTTTCGTCGTTCTTCCAGGGTGAGGTATAAGACTTTACCAGAAGCTTCCAATGTTTGGACAAGGCCTGCACCACCCAAAATCGACAGAACTCCCACGAGCTGTGATCTGATCTCGGGAAGAGTAGGAAGAGTTTTGAAAGTATCAATTTCCTGAATAGACAGAGCCTTTTTGTCAACCATGGCACCTAACAAAAGCAAGGAGCCTTTACTTCTTTCCAAAACTTTGACAACGCCATCAACAGCCTTGGGATTCATCTCGGAAAAGTGAATAAGACCTGTAGGACCATTTAGTAATGGAAAAATCTCATGTTTGTTTTTCTTAAAAGTTTGTTGAGCCTCTTTGCTGGCAGGATCTGGATGTTCGACGCCACGAAGAGCAACCTTGAGTAATCTGGCACGAGAAATGGTGAGCTCACCACCTACTTTTTTAATCTGAGATCGTAAATTACGATCATCTGTCTTTAAAAGATTGTTGTGATGAACAAGTAAAACGACCGGAGAGTTCTTGAGAATATGAGAATAAACGTCGACAAGATAAGTTTTGCGAGATTTCAATGGCTTAACTGTATCACGAATTGATGTTTGTTGAACCTCTATCGAAGAGGTGGACATGTGCTTTACGCATAGTGATAGGTTTAAATTGGCATTGAAAGAAGACTTAAAAGTAGAAAACCTGAGAAGGCTCAGAGATGATGCTCTAGTTCCTGTGGAAAGATTGTTCAACATTGTTAATTTCCTTAAACACACATGTGATCCGAGGTTTAGTTTAGAGGAGGTTAGGATGGGGTAAAAAAAAAATTTTTCCCTCCACGGTATTCTTGATTGGATAAATAATTCAAGTAACAACATTTGTAACAAATAAAAATCACCACCAAGCATATAGTTTTACTTGCAGGAATTAGTACAATAGCGAAAAACTTTGGATTTTTTTTCAACTTGTGAATAAATCCTTCAAAATGCTTAGGCTAAAGGTTGTTACAAAACAACCGAATCCTTATCTTATCAAGCTATATTCGACTATTAGTAAATCAAAAGACCTCAACCATTCATATGCTGATACACTTTCCCTCCCTAAAACCGAGTTTCCCAACCGATCAGGGAAACCTGACGCAATTGCTAAACTGATTAAACGTTCAAGTGATGAAGTTTATGACTGGCAGGTAAGGCAATTTAAAATAAATATTTATTTCTCGGCTAATAATTAATTTTAGATTAATTCGAATTCTTTCAAAAAAACTTCCGTTTTCCATGATGGACCCCCATACGCAAATGCCAGTTTACATTTGGGGCATGCTATGAATAAGATTTTAAAAGATATCATAAACAGATATGATCTTCTGCAAGGAAAGAAGGTTTTTTACAGACCAGGTTGGGATTGTCACGGTCTTCCTATTGAATTGAAAGCTTTGCAAACACTTTCTGCAGAAGCTAAAAAAGATGTTGCGACTGTTCTTTCACCCACTGAGATTCGCACCATTGCAAAATCGCATGCTCTGGAGGCTATTGAGGACCAGATGAACTCATTTAGGAAGTTTGGTGTAATGGGTGATTGGGCCCATAGATACCGAACCCTTGATACCGATTACGAAATACGACAGCTTAATGTATTTAAGGAAATGATGCACCGAGGCTTCATTTCAAGAAAAAATAAGCCTGTTTATTGGGGAACTGAGACCAGAACGGCGTTGGCAGAAGCCGAGTTGGAATATAACGAAAAACATAAAAGTACAGCAGCTACAGTGAAATTTCCCATTGTAACTCTAGGCGAAAACCTAAAAAAGATTATCGGAGAAAAGATACCGTCCAGTGAGAAACTTAATGTTTTGATTTGGACAACCACGCCTTGGACTTTAATTTCAAATAAAGCCGTTGCTGTTAATGCAGAAATGGAGTATGTTGTTGTGTCTCATGAAACCCATGGTCTTTTTATTGTTGCTGAGTCACGCCGCCAATCTTTAGGCGAGGACTTTAAAAAAATAGATGGCATTTCGTTTACTGGTACTGATTTGTTGTCATCAACATATAAAAGTCCTCTCAGTAATGACTCAGAAGAACGACCCTTTTTGGCAGCTACTTATGTTACATCCACAATCGGAACAGGGCTGGTTCATACCGCTCCTGGCCATGGTTTCGATGATTATTTGTTATGCCGAAAACACAACATTGATACCTATTCACCTGTTGACGATGAAGGAAAATATACAAACCTACCTGATGAATTCAAGCATCTCGAAGGTATGTATGTACTTAACCAAGGGCAAAAAGAAGTCATTAAGATCTTGGAAGAAAATGGGTCTATAATTTCTTTGAATCGCAACTATCGCCACAAGTATCCTTATGACTGGCGATCTAAGAAACCAGTCATTATTCGTTCTACCCCTCAATGGTTTGCCGATATTGATTCGATTAAAGAAGATGCCGTTAAAGCTCTTCAAGATGTTATATTTTATCCTTCAACTGGTAAAACCCGCCTTGAGGCATTTACCCAATCTCGATCAGAGTGGTGTATTTCTCGACAAAGAGTTTGGGGCGTTCCCATTCCGGCGATTTACAATAAGCAAACTTTGGAGCCATTAACTGATAACTCATCCATGGACTATGTGATTTCTCAAATTGAAAAACTGGGAACAGATGCCTGGTTTGAAGAGGAGGAAGATGTCCAAAAGTGGCTTCCAAATACCCCAGAGTTTGAATCAAAGGGGAAGGACTATGTCAAGGGAAAGGATACGATGGATGTTTGGTTTGATAGCGGCACCAGTTGGACGATGCTTGATCCTTCGCATGGTGAATATCTTGCGGATTATTATCTTGAGGGTACAGATCAACATCGTGGATGGTTTCAATCATCTTTATTGACGAAAATTGCAGTTTCTGAAAAGGGAAATGCGAAAGCACCATTCAAGCACATCATCACCCATGGATTTACCCTGGACGAAAAGGGACAAAAGATGTCCAAATCGCTAGGAAATACGATTGCTCCGGAAAAGATTATTAACGGTCAGAAGGGCAAATGGCCGCCATTGGGCGTTGATGGTTTACGGCTCTGGGTTGCTTCATCTGATTATACAAAGGATGTTTCTGTTGGACCCATTGTACTTAAAAATGTTGCAGAGTCGCTGAAAAAGCTGCGCATAACTATTCGGTTTCTCTTGGGAAGTTTACATGACTACACTGAGGAGCTAAAGTTTGACAAAGAGAACTTTCATCCGATTGATTTAATCGCTCTTCACCAACTTAAAAAAATGACTGAGCAAGTAAAAGAGCAATATGATGTCTTTTGTTTTAACAGAGTGGTTCAAATCATTAATCATCACACCAACACTTATTTGTCAGCCTTTTATTTTGACATCATCAAGGACCGTCTCTATGCTGCTCCCCATAACAGCACAGAAAGAAGAGCGGTTCAGTACGTCTTGTCTGAAATTCTAAGAGTATATCTATCTATTCTTTCTCCAATTACTCCTCTGCTTACCCAAGAAGCGCTTGATTATACTTCTCAGATCATCAACAAAGGACAAACAAGTCCTTTTAAGCTTGGGTGGGTCGAATTGCCTCAGGAATACCATGATCCAGTTTTTGAGGAAGAAATTCCTTTGATTGAAAAAGTTTTATCTGTTGTAAAACAAGCCATGGAAGCTGGTCGCGTTGCAAAGTATGTTTCATGTTTTTTTTTCAGCAATGAATATCTTGACTAACATTGTTATTTTAGGGACATCACTAGTTCTTTAAGCTGTGATATCAACGTTTATGTAGAGGGCTCTGGAAAAGTCGTCAACATTATTGAGAAATATCGTAAGTGGTTTCATTTGTTATTTTTAGGATGTTCTAACAAAACTTTAAGGTAAACATTTACCCGAATTGTTCATTTGTTCGCAAGTTGAAGTTAACCCCGAGTTATCAATCTCAGAGGGATGGAAATATTCAGCGTCTAGTCAGATCGATGGGGTGAAAGTGACGGCGGAGGCTGTACCTACAAAGCATCACAAATGTCCTCGCTGCTGGCAATTTACTTCTTTGATAGAAGATTCGCTCTGTAAGAGATGTGACGAAACCCTTTCCCAAGCTTAATGTATATATTGATTGTAAATAATAATGTTATTTTTTTTTTACATTTAGAATGTTAAAACAATTTCCAAAAATAACATTTCATAGAAATTTATAACTCATCCATGTTAAAACAGACGATGTTTCAAGCCATTCCTTTTGAAAGCTGGCAAAAATATAATTAGTACGTATGAAAAATGGTGAGAGTGGTCATGTCCGGATAATTTGGAGGTCATGAATGGTATGAAACTTTAAACAGAAATTCTTTGTTTTCGCTAAGCCCACAAAATTTTCTTTTGTAAATACCTAAAATGGTTCACAAATATGTAAACACAAGGAATGAAACTGAGGCATGGAAAAAAACAAACAAAATGTTTCATATTTTACTTCAACAAAGAAATGTTTCTTTATTAATAAAAAATAACTTATTTTAAATAACGTTGCCCAATGGTTTACCATAACTTTTATATCAAAAACTCCAAAAAAAAATAATTAAATAAAACTGAAAAAAAGGTTGCCAAGTGTAGATGGCCCGCATCTACTAAAGGTCTTATTTTTCAATAGGGACAATAGCAATATCAGCTTCTAGTCCCTCTATAAACAAATTTCGGCCGCCCTTCTTCATATGAGTTTTGCGATGTGCGCGCAGATTGTCTGATCGACTAAATCTACGTCCGCATTCTGGAACATCGCATTGGAAGGGGCGCTCATCAGTGTGGATTTTAGCGTGTCGCTTAAGGTGCTCCAAACGTCGAAAAAACTTGTTGCAGTGGACGCATCTGTGGGGCTTTTCGCCGTCAGCGCGAGAGATTCTGCCACCGCAGACACCTGAGGAGATGCTTGAAGCGCTGTTACCACGACTTCGTCGGGTAAGGCGAGTGGGAGTGTTGATGCCCGAAACAGACCCTTGACCATGAGGCCCTCGTGGAAACCCACTAGTCAGAGTCAGGGCGAGATTTGCGGCGGCGGCGGATGCAGCAGCTGCAGCAGCTGCAGGGGTCATATTTTGTGAGGAAAAGGAGGGGTTGTGATAAATGTGACCAGGATGTGTCGGAGTGCTATATGTAATGGGAATAGCTTTCATAGGCTCATGGGAATATGAAGCCATGGGGAAGGTGTGTAAGATTTGAGTAGGTGGCTGTGGAATCAGCTGCGAAGGTTGAGAGGCGAAGGGATCCATGGAAGTGGAAGGATCCACAACAATGACGTTTTGGGGGGAGTTTGGCACCGCACTGAGAGGAGAGATTGATCGGGAAGAAGCAAGAGAGAGGGTAGATGAGGCGGCAGAGTCCAAGGAGCAGTAGGAAGAAATAGAGGAAATTGAATCGGAGTGGGTTAAGGATGGGGGGGAAGAGGGGTCTTCACAAGGAGAAGAGGTTGTTGAGAAGTAGGAGGGTGGGGAGTAGAAAGGATTTGATCCAGAGATTTCTTCTGAAGCATTAGACTCGGGCATTTCCACTTTGGGAGAAGGGTCTGATCCAGGAGTGGAAGAAGGATCCAAAGCTAATTCAGATAGCGACATATTAGACTCAGAAGGTTTAATAGTATAAATAGGCTCTAATGTCTTAAAGGCGACATTTTGCTGTTGTGCAGAGAGAGGTGTGTAGCTGATTGGGTTTGTGGTATGAAATGTAGAGGGGGCGGCTGAGGTAGGAGTCGGTTGAATATTGTCAACGGGCTGAATCATGCGGGGAGAAATTGGTGCCGAGTAGGAAGGAGTGAAGTCTGGTTGAGCGACGAAGGCTGATTGAGGAGTCACAAAGGAGAATGCAGGGCTTGCTTGTGACGAAGGGACAGTCAACGGGGTGACAAAGGAGGAGGTGGAAGATTTGTCAACGGGGAAGGCGGTTTGGGGGGTTTGTGTGACAGCCATGAGATAGCCAGAAGAGGTGAGAGAAGCCAGGTTGGTTGACGCCATGGACCGAGGGATGATTTTAGAGACGGGGGTGGCCATGACATCTTCAGGGAAAGAGACAGAGGAGATGGGGTCGAAAGCTGTGACAGGTTGAGCGTCTGTCAAGATGGCCGCAGATTCGTCAATATCTGTGTGGTGTTGGGAGGGGTTTGAAACATAGAGGTGGAGCATTTCGCTTACGACGTTATCGCCAGCAGTAACATCGGGTTGGGGAGGGACGTTTGTGAAAGAGTCTAAAGGAAACCAAGTTGAAGAAGACATTTTAGAGTTGTAAATCTTGAAAAAGGAATGGCTATAGGATATTGAGAAAAAAGAGAGTTTCCTAGATCATTAACCGAAAAAAAGTAAGTAAAAGATTGAAAAGAAAAAAAAAACAAAGAAGAGAATGAAAAAACTGAGTTTTAAGGAATGACTAGTTTTATTTCTTTATATATTGAAGAAATATATATGAAGAAAGGTCCTTTATATATATGTAATGAATGAATGATTAATGATCAAGAGAGAAAGGGAAAAAAAAAAAGAGAGAGAAATATATATGAGGGAAAAGTCTGGTTATTATATCTTTTTTTTGATTCTCGCTTGTTTTAGAATGTCAGACCTGCCAGAAGGCCACGAAGATTTTTTTCGCTGTGGGAACAATGTGGAAAAAGCTAAAGGTTGCCCTCTGAGGAATGAAAAAGCTCAACTTAAACTCACGCGAGTGTCCTAAAACAGCAACCTCGGGTGAAACTCCATAAAGAACGTCACCCAAAAAAAGTGGTTTGCGTTAAACATGCAGCCAAACTTTTGCAAGGTGCCCACTGGTTTTTTTTAAAAAACTACGCGTGGAGACGCGCCAGCAGCTACAAACGCGACAATCACGTGCCCCACTATCAGCTGCTCACCAGCGCTGTGCACATGGCATTTTTCTTTTTAGGCGTTCACATGTTGTTGACATTTTTTGAACTGTGGATGAAAAAAAATTTTGATACAAATGGGCCATTAGGAAACATTGAAACTGGAAATGTGGACATTAAAAATCTTTTCCAGTATGCAAAACCTGGAGAGCTACAGTTGGTTTTTCAGAGCAATTACTGAATTGTGCCGTTATATACATTGCTCTGAAAAACATTGGCCCGAAATATATTATAATAGCGTTATTAATAGACCCTCAGAAAATATCTTAATTACCTCTTCTGTAATACTCTCACATGGTTATATGATCAAAAATATTCTGTCGCGATACCACAATTTATATTTTTCAATGGGTCCTTTTTATATATTCGGCTGTTCACGCGTATTTTTTATGATACCTACCATATTCGCGTAACGGGTCCGCGGTTCCTGAAAAAAAAATATACATCAACATTTTCAACGATTAAGGTACGCGTTCAATATATCAAAAAAAGTAGCACTAGAGCTAAAAACAGAAAACGCGATCAACTTTAATTTTTTTTAATGACAAAAAAAGCTTATGGCGATATTTGCTGAATTGCTTTTTCGAGGCATAAAAAAATAATCGTCTCGATGATTGTGGAACTTTTTTAGGCATATTATTTGAAAAAAAAAAACTGAATTTGATAATTATCATCTAGATCTGCGTACCTACGATCCAACATATATTTCAACAAATTAAGCATTGTCTTTCAATAACCAGTCAATTGAATACAATTAATCTACCTCAAGTAAGGGAATGAAATTGTTTTACCAGATTACTAAATGTTAAAGACATTTTTTTATTACAAAAAAATTCAAGTAATAATGCAAATTGCCTTCAAAAAGTAACTAACACTTGGGTTTGCGTTTGATTTGTTGGTCCTTAGTGCATTTGTAAAGATTTTCACGCGACTACCATTTCCCTATATCGCGTACCACTTTAAGGAAACCTCTAATATCATACTTTACTTAAGTTGATATTCCATTTTAAAAAAAAAATATTTTCTCGTCAATTATTAAAAAGAAAAAAAAAAAGCAACCAAGATAACTTTCAATTATCTACATCTGTTGATTAGAGTTGAACCTTTCATGTCGTTTTTTTTTTTTTTGACTTCTGGCACTGGCGTCTTGAAGAATTTTTTAATTGATCCAGTAAGTGGATCCAATGAATGATATTTTTTTGGTCCCAAAGACTATTGTAATTTGGCCTATTATATATTTTTGGGGAGGTTGGGTTCTGTTAAAAAACGACGTGACGTGAACGTTATTTTAACGCGTTACTCAATTAAATCCCATAAAAAACACGCTTATTTTTTTTGGCCATATCACCATCATCGCGTCAAAAAAAAATATATAAATAATAAACGCGGTAACACAAATGCCACCAAAAATAAATTCTTCAACTACTATAGCAACGTGTCTAAAAATCACACAAGCTACTCATACTCCCGGAAACCCGAACAATTGCTTTTTTTCATTATCACATCTGAATTTAAAATTTCTATTTGAACCTTTCTCAATTTTTTTTCGCCATTATTCAATTGGTGAAAATCCAAAAATCACGTGAATATTTTGTAATCACGTGAAAAACATCCAACCCTCAATGAAAAAGGCGGGTAATGTCCAATTTATTTTAATTTTTATTTTTTTACCAGAGAAAAATTGTAAAAATTTTTTACATTCCACCCAATAATCAAAACATCTTTGTGAAAATAAAAACTTCAAGCTCTCAACGTATATATAACAATGGAATCAACCAGCCCTCTGGATGAAGTCCAATGGAAACACCCTGAATGGATTCAAAGAAATGGCTTACGTACTGATAATGTTTTAGAATATTTTTCCCTGAGCCCTTTCTATGACCGCTCTTCAAATAACCAAGTACTAAAAATGCAGAGTCAATATAATGAATTAAATACTCGTGGAAATGATTTGTATAAAGAACTCCAAAATATGAAAGGCCTGGAGTTCGTAGTTGCGATCGCTCGCGAACCCGATTTATGGGTCATTAGAAAACAAGATAGAATAGGCCCACTTGAAGTTCATCCAATATCTACATATTTTGTGGTGGGTGAAAATATTTACATGGCTCCAGCTGTACACACAATCATTCAAAATAGAGTTCTTTCTATCGCATCCTCTTTAACAAAGGCCTTAAGCATCGCAAGAACCTTGCCAACCTTCTCTCCCTCTCAAGGATACATCTACAAAAATGACCCCCAACTACTCAGCTCATCAACAAACACTCCAAGTGAGTCGTCTGCAGATGGGGAAAATATAACCCCCCACACACCTGCTGAAGAACGTCAAGCTCAATTCAACATCAACAATGCTTTAAGTCATGCCCTCTCAAACCACAACGTGTACCTAGAAGACAACTTGCAAAAACTAGATTAAAATCATTAAACCTCCGTTGAGGAGATATATCATTAAATATAAATACTATAAAACATAAAGTCATAACATGGAAAAATATACAAAAAGTCATAAAAAATCATTGATGACACAGCATCGTTGTTGAGAACATTAAGATTTTCATAATTCAACAGACCATTTCAGGATTAGAGAACCCCTTCCCGTTATAACTAAAATGATGTTGAAATCGCATAAACGTTAAAAAAATGCAAATGTGTAAATCTAATTACACTCATGTTGAATGATACCACAAATAAGGTCTAGGTACCCAACTTAAAACTTGGCACGGTAGACCTTAGCGGCATTAACCATATTGGTGAGCTGCTTCTTAGTTTCATCCCACTTTCTGGTCTTGAGACCGCAGTCAGGGTTGATCCAAAGGTTCTCCTTAGGGTAGACCTTAAGAATCTCATTGATACGAGCCTCAAACTCCTCCTGGGGAGGAACACGGGGAGAGTGAATATCAAAGAGACCAAGACCAATGTGGTTGGGGTAGTCAGAGAACTCCTGAATGTACTTATTGTCGTCCTTCTTGGAGAACTCAATAGAAACAACATCAGCATCAAGAGCCTTGATGTGGACAGGGTCAAGGTCAGAGTAGCAGAAGTGAGAGTGGATCTGAGTGTCATTGTCAACACCAGAAGTAGCAAGTCTGAAAGAAAGAGGAGCCCATTGAGCATAAGCCTCACGCTCAGGACCAGCACGGAGAGGAAGACCCTCACGAATGGCAGGCTCATCGACCTGAATAACCTTAACACCAGCAGCCTCAAGGTCGTTAACCTCATCTCTAAGAGCAAGAGCAAGCTGCAGAGATTGATCCTTAAGAGAAATATCGTCTCTGGGGAAAGACCATCTGAGAATGGTAACGGGACCAGTAAGCATACCCTTCATAGGCTTCTTGGTAAGAGATTGAGCGTACTTGGACTCCTTGACAGTCATAGCATGGGGTCTAGAGACATCACCAACAATGATAGGAGGTCTGACGTATCTGGAACCGTAGGACTGAACCCAACCGTTCTGGGTGAAAGCAAAGCCCTTAAGCTGCTCACCAAAGTACTGAACCATATCGTTACGTTCAGGCTCACCGTGGACAAGGACATCAAGACCAACTTCCTCCTGGAACTTGACAACCTCTTCAATCTCCTTCTCAATGAACTTCTCATACTCCTCAGGGGTAATCTCACCCTTGGTGAACTTGTTTCTGTAAACACGAATCTCCTTGGTCTGGGGGAACGAACCAATGGTGGTGGTGGGGAAAAGAGGAAGGTTAAGAGACTTCTGGGCCTCAAGTCTCTCGGCGAAAGGAGCCTTTCTCTTAGAATCAGCCTCAGTGACGGCAGAAAGTCTAGAGCGAACGGCAGGGTCGTTGGTGATCTTAGAGTGAGCACGAGCAGAAATGCTCTTAGCGTTGGTCTCAAGCTCAGCAGAGACAGACTCACGACCAGAAGTGACAGCCTTAGCAATCACAACAACCTCAGAAAGCTTCTGGGTGGCAAAAGAGAACCAGTCCTTAATTTCAGGGTTGAGCTTGGTCTCGTTCTCAAGGTCAACAGGAGTGTGAAGGAGAGAAGAAGAGGTGGCAACAATAACACGGTCCTCACCAAGCTTCTGCTTAGCAGCCTCAATGAAGTCAACAGCCTTGTTGAGATCAGTCTTCCAAATGTTTCTACCATCAACAACACCAGCAGAAAGAACCTGCTCAGCGGTAAGAGCATCGGAGACTTCACCAAATTGCTCAGGAACACGAACAAAGTCATAGTGGAAACCAGCAACGGGGAGACCCTTAATGGCATCAAGGTTAGGTCTAACATCACCGAAGTAGGTAGCAAGAATAATCTCAAGACCAGACTTAGAGAGAGTCTCGTAAGTAGACTTGTAAGCAGCCTTATAGGACTCAGGGAGATCGAGAACAAGAATGGGCTCATCAATCTGAACATTCTTGGCACCGGCATCAGCAAGCTTCTTAAGGATCTCGGCGTAAACAGGGACAAGCTTAGGGAGAAGAGAGAGAAGATCAAGGTCAAGAGAATCCTTATCGGCCTTACCCAAGAAGAGGTAAGAAAGGGGACCAAGAAGAACAGGTCTGGTCTCAACACCAAGCTCCTTAGCCTCTAAGTACTCATCAACAGGCTTCTGACCGTTAAGCTTGAACTCAGTAGAGTTGGAGAAGGTAGGACGAACGTAGTGGTAGTTAGAATCAAACCACTTAACCATCTCAAGAGCGGGAACATCAACTGCGGGAGAAGCATCAGTAGCAGGACGTTGAAGACCACGACCCATGGCAAAAAGAGTGTCAATGGCGGGAAGGTTGTACTTGGAGTATCTCTCAGGGATGACATTGAAGAGAAGAGAAAGGTCAAGAACCTGATCATAGAAAGAGAAATCATTGGAAGCAATAATGTCAACACCAGACTCCTTTTGAAGCTTCCAGTTGTGGGCACGGATTTCCTTGCCAACCTTGAAAAGCTCCTCAACGGTAGCCTTGCCAGACCAGTAAGCTTCAGTGACCTTCTTAAGTTCACGATGAGCGCCAATGCGAGGGAAACCAAGAACAGAGGACAAAACCATTTTGTATGTTTATTTAAAAAAAAAAAAGGGATGTGAAAGGGGAACGATGGGGAGGGGTTAGAGAGAAAAAAAGAGAAGAGAAGAAAAGGAAGAAGGCCTAAGGGAAACTTTCTTCTTTTTATAGTTTTGTTGGAGTATCGATTTAAGCTTACAAAAATTTTTTTTTCATAAAATTTTCAGCTAGATAAATATAATTGGTCAATTGACAATGAAATTTACATGTGGCAAATGTATATCCTCATATCACGTGTTTCATAAAAATAAGATTACTTAATATTCCGCATGTGGTCACTGTGATTGGTTTGTGGCTAAGGTGTAAATTTCCGTATTTTTGAAACCATTTTAACATATGCTTAGTGAAAACTGCTTTTGATGATAATTATTAAATTTTGCCAAAATCAGAAAAAAAAAGAAAAAAAAATAAAACTCAACTATTCACTTTGCTACTTATTTCTCTAAGTATGCCATTTTCTTCTTTTACTTCGTAAAGTTTTGCAAGTTCGGCAACCATTTTCCCTCTTTTTGTTGATCTATTAACAGACACGGACGATGCGGCTTGATCTCTTAAATTAGACATTGATTTTCTCATTGCAAGATTCTTTGGACCAGTATCATCGTTTCGAAATGCTATAGAAGCGGCCTTTCTAAGTGGTGGAGGAGGTGGAGGTGGAGGTGGTGGGGGAGTATATGGTAGAGTGAAAGAAAAAGATGATTCGCTTTCTACAGGAAGACATTCTTCGCTTTTTGAAATATAACTTAGTGTGTTGCGTGATTTGATAGGAATGACAATATCTTTGTCTAGGGGTCTAATAATCAAATCCTTTTGTTGGCGATAAAGTGAAGAATTTGTACTTGCCGTTGATGCATAGCTAATACTCGAACTGACTCTTCTTAATCCCGGCTTAATGCTTTCCTCTGAGGGTGTTCCACTTGATTTCCTGCTCGTTGGTTTTAATAGAGCAACATAAGTTTCGCGATGGGTTTCCATAGACTCATCATCAGACGAATAATAATTATCAGAATCAAAATCCATTGACCTTGTTATTTCAAACCAGTATTCTATTAGATTTTTAGTGAATCTAATCGCAATAGAAAGGTGTTCTTTGTTGGATGCGTATCTACCAATAAAACTTGGTGCAATATTTGAAGATAGGGTTTTGAGCGACTGACATGTCACCTCACTATTTTCAATGACTGCAATCAAAAGTGGTAGCAGATCTTTATAGAATTTTTGAGTTATGTCCGGTAAAGATTGAAAGACTTGCACACTATATTCTACCGTATCTCTGATCGGAAGTGGTATATATTTGATAGGAAGAAGAGGGTTTGGAAGCTCTTTTAGATAAAGTTTAATGACTGACGCTGCCAAATGAGGCCCATAATCATCCAACTTTAAAAGCTGTCCCCGATCATAGCAATCTCTTAAAATCAACAAAAGAGAGTCATTCTCTTCAACTTGAAAAATGTTTCTAGTGGTATGAGCAGTAACTTCAAGATATTCTATACATTCTTTCCACATCTTCGGGTATAAAACTCTTGTTCCTTCCATTTTTAGAGGCACTCCAAAAATTGGTGAATGGTGCTTAGGAACTGTGATGGAGGATTCATATTTAAGGTTGTACTTGTAAATTTCAGGTGGTATATCGATTTGTGTAATGTCTATGAGTTTGGCTAACTCAGTAAGATTTGGAACTAATAACTGTTAATTCTAACTCCAATACTCTATTCTAAATTACTTACCATGTTGTATTTTGTGTTTAAATTTTTTGGAGACAATTCCACGAAACATTTCAGTAACTGCTTTCAACCACCAGCTTTCGTGTACTACATATATTTTGCCAACTCTTTTTTTAATTTGGCGGTCCAGCATCCCGTAAACTCTAGATATCCATGTCCATGAAGGTTTATCAGGAGCACCACATGCAAAAAACACAAGTCCATACGGTGTCTCGGGGAGTTGCAGAATGATTTTTTCCATTAAACTAGAAATATATTCATCGGGGTCTTTTGGAAAAGCAGCCGAATTTAAAATTATTAAAGGAAGCCTTGTAGAAGGATCAAAGGTTCGGGATTTGTAAACAATTTTCCGGGAAAGAAGGTCTAAATCGGGATGGGTTTTGGAAGACATCTTCTAATGCAAATATCAAAAACTTGAAGGTATAATACAAATTGCTATATTGATAATATATATGCCATTGATGATAAAAATGCGAAAAACAGTGGTTTAGATTTCAAGGGATAAGAAAAATTAAAGAAAGGGTTAAATGTTAAAGTCATGATAGGTAGTACATTAAATTTGTATACCCCGATTTCCCCCTTGCCTTGTTTGCGTAAAATTCAGAATGTATTGTAGTAAACATCAGAATTGGATAAGTGTCCACAAAAATCAAAACAAAGCAAAAAAAAACCAAAACAAAACAAGCCTAGATACAGTTCAAAATTGCCATATAACCATTGATTTATCTGATACCAACCATTAGTTATGGTCATTCCTACTTTAACCCCTTTAAAACCAGTATCAAATCCTCATGGATTTTTAGAATCACTGCCCAAAAGTGTATTTGATAATGTCACATCTTTTCTATCAGTGCCGGATTTATGTTCATTGGCACAAACTAGCCATTCGCTGAATCGAGCCGTTACAAATAACGAAGATATATGGATAACCAGGCTTCAAAATATGGGGCTTTGGGGTGCACAAAAATCCAATTCTTTAGAGAGACTTTCAGTATTTCAAGAAAAATCCACTACAAATAATGAATCAGATATAGAGAAAGCGGTCGACGTATTATCACCATCATTTTCACCCGTACCTGGAAAGGCCAAGGATACATATATGAAAATATATAAGGCATTAAGACCATTATACAATGACATTATTCAAAGCGGCACTCATCAAGAACCATTGATATTTCGAGTGTATCGAAATACCGTTGACCAAGCCAGTATGCTGGCACAACTTAAAATATTTTCTAAATCTGACCCCAACGAATATGAACATTATGAGAATCTTGATAAATTTAATGCTGTCTATGAAATGTTTGAAAATGCCGCACTTGCAGAATTTGAAACTGGATATGATCAAAACGATATTGATGGAAAGGTTAAACAATATGCACATGCACTAGTGACGTTAAATGGCGGCGACTCATGTGTTCAGCTATTTATTCAAAAAAATCAAATTGCCTCTAATTATATAACTGATTCATCATTATTCATAACATCCGATACTAAAAAACTGGACAATAAGCAACTTCAATCTACTTTTAAATTAATTGTTGATTCTTTAAACAATGAAGCAACTACAATAGATAAACTATTCCCTCCCAATATACCTGTTTTTTTACCACTCTGTGAATCAATTATAGAAGACAATATATCAGAACTATTTAACTCTTTGATATCCTCTTTTCGAAAGCAGGATAACATTTACCACTATCTTGAAGCTGTTCCATTTTTATATGTCCATATGATGTGGTTTATCAATGAGTTAAAGCCATCCAAAAACTCTGGTTTGGACTTTCGGACACAATTAAAACAAAGTTTTTTAGATTTATATGACTTTAATATTGATACATATCTAAGCCAAGAATATCAAGAATTTTCGCGATACGCAACTGCGGAAACTACCAAATGGAATGCAGAAGTAACGGAACATGAACTGGCTACAGAAACATTCCTTTTAAGCAATGTAACTAAAGAAAAAGACAAAAGTGATATTTTATCATCTTTCAAAAGGGTTTTAATGATGCCTGTATCAGTTATTCCGTTTGGAAATAGCTCGAATGGTTCCGATAATGCTCAACGAAATTTATCTAGCTCTTCTTTTACTTTATCCAATAGTACTACAACGGGCTCTTCTTCCCCCACACGCCCGGGAACACCATCTGCCAATCGTCATCTAGAAGCAACATTATTTAATAATAGACCTGGAACATCTGGTTTACCTCTTCCTACTACAGAACTCGATGCAAGAGCTGCATTAATGAACAGCAAGTTAGAAGGCATTAACACATTGTTTTCTTTAGAACTAGCTCTTAATATTATGCGACAAGGTCGTGATGCAATTGAACGTGCTAGCAAATTTATTAGTGCTGGAGGTGCTACAGGTGAAGAAGCCAGAGAAAAATGCGAAGAAATATTTGTGGAGTTGGTAAAAATGATAGGAGGAACTCATGTCAAAGATGGCTTCGAAAAGGCTTTAGAAATTTTAAACAAATATGACGCTAAAACTATGAGGAAAGTTTTAGTTGTTTCCAAAGACAGCGATGGAAATGAAGTAGATGCCGAAAACACACAATCTGCAGTTGAGCCTTTGGCAATTTTTGCTGAACTGGTAAACATTGGTGATTTGATACAGCAAATGATACATGTTTTTTTTGAAGAAGAGCTTGCAATTCCAGGTTATGTCGATAGATTATCTTTTATATCTCCAGCAAACCGCGAGAAAAAAAAATTTGAGAAAATGCTAGACTCTTATGTTGCTAATGGCATGAATCGTGGAATCGACGTTTTAATGGAACAAATTGAATACATATTGTTAACAGAACAAAAGGGTTCAGATTTCAATCCCTCTCTACCAAGTTCTACAAATTCAAAATTTAAGTCTACGCCTACTATTGATATATCACCAACAAAAGCAGCATTAAACGTTGTGTCTCTGTTAAAAACACACGTTAATTTACTGGCTGGTTCGACTGAAAAGTCAGTCATTGACGTTTTTCAGCAAGAAATTGCTGTGAGATTTTTTGGATCCTTATCTAAACATATCAAAAGACAGGTAATTAGTATGAATGGTGCAGTCAGACTTCTTTCTGATTTGAATTTATACTACAACTTTATTTTGTCGTTAAACCAAAGGCCGGTTATTCCCTATTTTGCGGCCTTGAAAGAAGTAGGCCAGATATTTTTGATTGATGGTAAAGACACCAAAGCTCTTGGACAAATGCTTAGTGATATGAGTAGGTTTGGGGGAATATTTCAGCCTGAAGAAATATATGAATTCGTGCAATGTCGAGAAGACTGGTTAAGAGTACGGCGAAGTGTCGAAAAGGTTATGTATGGATTTGGGCTTTCAGATTGCAACATAAGTTAGACACCATGCTTAATAGTGTTCTTTTGCCAGGCGTGTGGAGTTGGGAATGCTGCATGTGGCGGAGTAGAAGGTTTACGTGAAAAAACATGCATAACATAGTCTACATTTTTGAAATAAAGAAATGAAAAAAGGAATCGACGCTTTTGTTTTTATTATTTTTTTCTTCAAATAAATTCAATAGCCTGGATACAGTATCCCTTTTTTTCTTTTATCTTTTATCTTTTTTTTTTTTTTTTTTTTTTTTTGGTTTATATCACCTCAACATAAAGTTTTCATTTTTTTCTTTAGTACTATTGTCAATATAATGGGTACACGACTCTATCTTTCATTACTCTCGATAATTTTAGTTATTGCTTTTGCTTTTCAGCTCTTGGCAGTCATCTCTGTACCAGTCACTCGTAAGATCACTCTTTGCACATATGGAAATATTCAGTTTGGTGTTTTTGGATATTGCGATACCAAAACTGATAGTTGTTCCCAGGTGCGCATAGGTTATGGCGACGTTACATCTATTGACGGATTCTCTTTACCCTCTAAAGCTAGACATACTCTTGCTAGCCTTTTAATAGTTCATGTTGTTGCAGCAGGATTAACACTTATTCTTTTACTTCTTACTTTGATCGCTCAGTTTGCTACATCTTCTTCTAAGTTTTTGCTCCTTATTCTTATATTTTCTTTACCATGCTTTTTGCTTTCCCTTCTGGCATTTCTGGTTGATATTCTTTTATTTGTACCACACTTGGATTGGGGCGGATGGATTGTGTTGGCTTCCACTGTTCTTATCGCTGTTTTTGGTGTATTCTTATGTGTTTTGCGTCGGACTGCCTCTTCACAAAAAGCAATGGAGAGAAGAATACATGAAAACTCGGAGCTTCAATCGTTAGGTCAATACAACAGCGCATTTTCGGGTGGCGCTTCATATAAACCAACCACAAATTCTGGTGACCTTATTTTTTCGAATTCTATTGACGATTATAACCCCAATAATATGTTTGATTTTACTGAAGCTAAATTTGAACCTCATATTTCAGCTCATTCCGCAGCAGCTACTGAAGATAGTGTTCCTTTAACGCGCAACATGAACAGTAATGATGTAATCCAAGAACATGATTACAACAGAAATGCCAGTCAAAACACATTTGGCTCTAGTATGGTTCATGTTTTACCTGCAGGAACATATAGCCCACAGCTGATTACTATTCCAAACAGTGAACAGCTGAATGATCCTTCTAGCGAGCCACTTCTTAACAACATCTTACCTTCAAGCTCATATGAACAAATCTATCGTGATAACTCTGTAAACGATAACTTCCGAGCTCCGATACCAGTCGATACCCAGTCCGCAGGTATTGGGAATAATAATTTCGAACATGACCGACCACCTATCCTTTCACCAGAAATAATAAGACAAAATAGAAATGAAGCTCGACACACCTTCTCGCCAGAGACAAATACATCGAGACAATACGATGCACCAACTAGAAAAGTTTCTATGTCTCCTGAAGCAAATCCTGATGTTTATTATTTAAGCCACGATTATAGTGAAACGGGAGGTAACTTGTCGCATTTAGACCCTCCAGATATTTCTAGTTATCTTCAGTTTGCCCAACCTAGTGTTCAAAGCTTTCCCTCTCATGTATCTCAATCAGCTTCAAGTTCTTCTAATTTGACCAGTGCAAGTCAAGTTAACCCCAAACAAGCTGCATCTAGTCGTCAAGAGCTTTTATTACAAAACAATCCTGATTTCCAAATAGCACCAATCAGGACTCAAAGGAGAGGTGCCAACAAAATATCAGCCTCTCATTCAATAAGAAATCTAGGAGATGATGGTCCTTATGGCATTTCTAGGCGGTTTAATAGTTAACCCCCAAAAGTCTGAATTTTCTACTGTATTTTTATAATTTTGTAACCCCGAGTTTATTAATTTTTAATTGTATTTTACACGGTTTAAAATTGTTGAGCGTGACGTTGTTTTTTCCATGATCAAATTTACTTAAAGCGCTAATTTTTTTTGACCAATAGCTTTTATTGGGTGCTTTCCAAAACTTGCAATATTTCTGCAAGATCACTTCTTCTACTCTTTTCTTTCTCTCACACCCCACTAATTGATCTATGATTTATTTACATTTTCCATGAAGCATACTACCATTGTTTTTTCCAAGTCTTCACAGGCCTATTCTGGGGTCTCGTTATATAACCGTCGACCCAAAATCATTTCGAAATCCTCGGATAATAGCTTAGTTCAAATCTCTCCAATAACTCGATCCTATACAACATCCAAGCTAGATCACTCGACACCTTCCATAGAAAAAACGCATCAATTTACAGCAGATTATACGGACAAAAAACCGCGATCTTCTAGATTTAATTATAATGATTTAAAATCAAACAATACTTTAGACTCCTCCAAAATTCTCATTAAATCAGATGAGTTTTCGATTTTACAATATGTTCTTTTTCACCGAGAAAAGAAGGATACGTTTTCCGAAAAAATGTCCAATATGAAAAGAGAAAGAGAAAAACAAAGAGCAACAAATATTGCAATATCAAAATCATTGCGACAACTGAACCTATCTAAACTTTTTTTGGACAAATCTGATTTGAAAACCAGCTCAATCGATATTGAAAAGATCAAAACATTTGTTTCTTCTCCAACCCGTCATCTCCATGAGAGTGAGGTTAAAACTTTTATTTCAATTCAAGATAGTCTTTACAACAGTTCCCAAGAAGTTACAACCTTAATCACAGAGATGATCCTAAACTCAAATCAATACTCTCTTCCACCACTTGCGAAAACATTTGAAAAAATCATCACCGACTCGTTTTTGACTCATCAAATTCTGGTACAAGAACATGTCAATTTAATCGATTTGATTTTGACACGGGCTCTTGAGGTTTTTCCTCCGACCTTATATATTTTTGAAACCGGAGAGGTTGAGGAGCATTTGGGTTTTGACCATTTAATAATCTTTGAAAATCTACTGAAATACATTCCAGAAGATGACGAAAAATGTACCCATATTCAAAATTTATATTTTCAACTTTTGTCTAGATCTGGATCAATCAAGCAAGCTGAAAAATTTCTAGAGGATATGGTTGCATTAAATATTTCATTATCTGACCGTTCCATTAATGAATTTTTTTCGACTTTGGAGCGATATTTTTTTGCTTCTAGAAAAATTTCCCATTTGCCTAGAATCGAATATAATAAATCTGTTAAACAGATTTTATTTAAATTTAGGAGATTTCTTCTTTCTCAAAACATAACACCTTCTATGGCCGAGCTTTTACTAGAATTTTCTACTTATATTGATGAATTTTATGGAGTTCTCGGTATGATTGAAGAGTCGAACCATTGTGATGATATTCTTTCTAAATGCCAATCAAAAATTATTCAAACAGCTGTGAGATGTTCTATTCCCCATACACACTGGGCTGATCTTGAATCTGAAAGCAGTGGTATCGTGTCTACATCAGGAAATGAAGTTTTAAATATTTCTCCGGACAGCCCTATTCTTCGAAAAAAGTTAATATATACTAAAGCTATGGCAACAATGTTTGGCCTGTTGGATCGGTTTAAAGATGCAAGTTCAGGTCTCACAGCTGACGCTTTAGATCAATGTCTCATACTTTCGGCCAGGTTGGGAAATTCTGCTGGCATGTATAAAGCTTTATCTCTCCGACTCCAACAGAATACTTCTAAAAACTTGATTTCGCAAGATGTTCTATCCAAACTTTTTGATGCATTTCCCATCAACCAAGGCGGCGTTAGCTTTGAAAAACGAAAGTCCTCTTCGCTGTGGATTATCAATGATGCTATAATCGCGGACTCTGCTCGCGACGAAGCTATCCTTTTTCATTTACGGTCTAACATTGATCCCTTTGTTGATTCTAAAGTTTATATCAAATACCTCTCTGCTCTTGGACGCTGTCTTCGAGTTGATTTATTATCACACGAGTGGGAATCTGTAATTCTTCCCTCAATGACGAATAATAGTGATATCGAACACGCTTATTATCCCGATATTGTGATATCCTTACTTTCTGCCTTCAAAACCGCAAATTCGATTCCAAGTGCTCTAGTTGTCTTGGATTCTCTTCTTAAATCTTCTACTCACTCTACTGTTACTCATAAACATGCGATTTGCATTTTAGAGAAAGTTCTCACGCATGAGGTTATCCCCTTATTTCCTACTTTAAATCATCTTACAAAATGGTTGATCAATAATAGAGACGCTACAAATTGGTCTGATTCGGACGTGGACCAAATATTAAGCGATACAAGATCGAATAATATCATCCCTTCTGATTTAAGTTTATTAATTACCGATAATTCCGATCAATCTGATGCAGTTGGAAAATTATTATCTGAACTAGTTTTGCAGGTTCGTAGGGGAAAGGATGTTGATATGGCGTTAAAACGTTTGGACCAAATATTTAAACTACCCTTATAGATTTATTTTATACATTAAATTCTCTGTATTGACATGTCAATTTATTTATGCCCCTTTGCTTGGAGATGAGGGTATTTCTTCTTTAGGTGGTGACGTAGTATAATGGTGCTTCGGTTTTGCTATCAAAAGAATGAAAAGACCCAATACTATTAACAGAAGAAGTAATATAATCTTACACTTTTGTGTTCTTTTTTGATAATGAGTTGCCGTAACAAGTTCTTTGTCAGCTGCCTTTACATTTGTGTGCATAGTTTCGATATTATAATCGATCCGATCTAAGATTGTGCCTTGGTCAATAACCATTGTCTGTAAATCTTTGAATATTGCAGAAAGTTCAAGAATTCCTTGAGCAATTTTCATGATTTCTCGTTCTCGTTGTGCCGTGTCATGTTCTTGTGAAAACTGTTGTGTTTGGGTTAATTGACTTTGAGCGAGAGAGTTATCAAAATCGTCTTCTTCTTCTGGAAGATATTGGGAATTAGTTGTATTGCTGTTTGTGTTTTCAGTCGCTGCTTCTGTTCGAAGACTTTTTAAATAGTTGGATTGCATTTTTCGAAACTCTGTAGATGATGCTTGAACTTTTGATGCCATACTAATTTTCATATTTTTAGCCATGCTTATTTCCGATGAACTACTAGAAGATTTATTTGACATTTGATCGAATTTTTTTATTAACGATTGACACTGATGCAATTCTGAGGTTACTTCGTATGTAAGCTGTTCTATTTCCTTTTCTTCTGCTGCTCTATCATCAAACCCTGGAAGAGAATTTTTTTTATAAAGAACCTGAAGCTTTGAAATTTTCTTTTCTATTTTAGATAAAAACTCATCAACTTCATCTGAGATATCTAACCATGCTGGCGGAAGTGTGTCCATTTCAATCGCAATAGCCTCTGTGGGCCCACCCACTTCGCTGTCATTAGTATGTGTCATCAAAAACTGCTGCTCTTCAGGAACATCAAAAGCTGATCCTGAAACACCCGTCGAAAACCGAGGATGATGGGCATAGGACTGGCGATAAGAAATATATAAATTTGTACGATCTCTAAACATATTTTCTTTATATAGTTTTTTAACCACGTTTCAAAGTTTGTGTATCGGTTCTTAGTTTTCTAGAAACGTATTGATATGGTGGTATACTTAATTTAAATATTATTAAAATTATTACATAATAAGTATATTTAACCAATTTTGTAACTAAGCAAAATTACAGAGCTAGATACAAAAAAAAAAAAATTGATTTAAAATTTCCTTTTAAGCTTGTCTAATACAATCACATATTAAATTGGCAGCGTTTTTTCTAATGTCTTCCCGGTTATGGACAGATATAACCCCACCTTTAACTCACTGGGTGTAAGTATATATGCTATTTTATTTGAATAAATTTAACACTATTAAAGTCTGGAAGCCGTTGAATCGCAAGGATTCAGCAAAATGACCCCGGTTCAAGCTTCTGTTATCCCATTATTTTGTGGAAATAAGGATGTTGTTGTAGAAGCTGTCACAGGATCGGGAAAAACATTGGCTTTTTTAATTCCTGTTATAGAAAGAATAATGAAAATCGAAGAATCTTTAAAGCCTGGTCAAACTCATTCGGTAATTATATCTCCGACCCGAGAGCTGGCACAGCAAATTTATCAAGTTTTAACCTCAATTCTTAAATATTGTCCTGATGAAAAATTATCCAACGGCAAAAAAAGACGTAAAGTTAGAGCACAATTAGTTATTGGTGGCGAAAAAACTTCTTATTCCGATGTTCAAATTTACATGTCTAGAATACCTAATATTTTAATCGGCACGCCGGGGCGTTTATTGGAATTATTCAACTCTCCTCAGACGAAACTTTCTCAGGTAGATAGTATGGTATTAGATGAAGCAGATAGATTACTGGAGCTAGGGTTCGATGTTTCTGTAAAAACAATTATTGGCATGCTTCCTCAACAAAAGCGTGCTGGTCTTTTTTCTGCTACTATGAGCGATGCAGTTAATGATATTGCACAAATAGGTCTAAGAAACCCGTTTAGAATCTCTGTAAAGGTAGGTGGTAATAATAGTCAATTAGACCGCCGTATACCTCTTTCTCTTGGAATTTCATATGCTGTTTTAACTCCAAATCAAAAACTTCCGTTACTTTTGGATATGATTGAAAAGGAGTCTTTCAAAAAAGCCATTGTTTATCTTCCAACTTGCAATGGAGTGAATTATTTCTATCATATTTTAACTTTTCTTTTGGGTAAAAATTCTTCGGGAGAAGAAATTTTAAGCCATAAAAATCTTCACTCACTGCATGGGAAGCTGATACCATCAGCGCGAAAAAAATCTTTAGAAAAATTTTCGTCATCTGTTTCTAAATCAGTTCTTTTAACTACTGATGTTGCTGCTCGTGGTCTCGATATACCCGATGTGGATTTAGTTATTCAATATGATCCACCAGCTGACTATAATGTATTTTTACACAGATCTGGTAGAGCAGGCAGAGCGGGGAAAAAAGGAAACTCAGTTGTATTTCTTAATAAGGGGAATGAAGAAGGGTATGTTGATTTCATGGCAGTTAAAATGGTTGATATGCAAGAGTATAAGGTGGATATAACCAAACTTCCTGACCCTTATGCAAATGACAACGTAAGAAATTGGATATTAAAGGATAGAGCTCGCTTTGACATGGCGGTTAAAGCATATGTATCTTATGTTCGATTCTATTCAAAGCATACTGCCACGTCAATTTTCCGTTTTCATAGTTTTGATTTCGTCGAAAATGCCAAAGGTTATGGCTTATTTCGACTTCCTGGTATGCCGGAACTTAAATCTATATCTCCGGACAATTTACCCAAAGATGGATGGCTTGGACCTCCTGTGGATATGGATGAGTATTCTTATTTAAATGAAAAAAAAGAGAATGAAAGACAAAAACAGCTCAAGGAAAAAAAGAAAGAGGAACATTTGAAAGATAAAAAATCAAAAGAAAAGCAAAAACCTTTGTGGCTTGAGAGAAAAGAAAATGCAGAAAAAAGAAGAGAAAAGAGGAAGCTTAGACATGAAGCTAAACTTCGAAATACTCAAAATGACAACTCTTCTGATGATGAAGAAACTGTTGAAGATTGGAAGGATCTTGTTCGAGAGCGCAAAGGGAAAAGAACTAAAACGGATTCTTCCTTTGATGATTTATAATACTTGGTAATCTTTTTTTATCGATTAAAATTCATAATACGGACACCACGGCTTACAATTTCCATGTTTGCAATTTACTCATAACTCCATCGAAAGCTACTAG
The DNA here is from genome assembly GCA_900497715.1 of Magnusiomyces ingens NRRL Y-17630. NCBI lineage: Eukaryota > Fungi > Ascomycota > Dipodascomycetes > Dipodascales > Dipodascaceae > Magnusiomyces > Magnusiomyces ingens. Next base: position 1,162,243 of record UIDE01000007.1, read on the forward strand.
ATTATCTAGTAAAGAATATTGATGGGTTAAAAGTTTTACCACTTCCTGACTCCCTATACCACCCATAAGAGCAGCTAAATTGTGTAGCTCATATGATCCTGCACGAGCACTATAATATATGTTAACACTTAATCATAAATATGAAATCGCCAACTCACATTTCTTCAATGATTTTAATTGTATCGGGGTAAATCTCATTGACCCCATAATTAGCTGAAACTTCCTTGGCGATTTTCTTTGCAGTTTCAATATCCTCTTCAATGGCATTAGAACGCCCAAGATACCTTTGTTGCTGCTCCAAAAAATATTTCGACGTTTCAATCGCTAGGAATACATGGAATTGTTCATGTTCCATTCCCAAATTTTCTAAAGTTACGTTAGTAATACTATTTTTGAATTTTTTTTTTTAAAAAAAAAGCGTAAACCCGTACCAATAGTTTTAGGGAAATTGTGAATTTCTTCAAGAGAAGATCCCCTAATAACCTTAATGTTTTTTGAATTTTTGCAAAAAACTTCAATTTCTTGGGTGGCTATGCTGTCGATACTGCGATTAATTTTTGTAAGGTTAGAATGAAGAATTTTAGTAAACAAATCAATATCTGCTTTCGCCTTTTCTCTGTATATTTCTTGCATCCGAATATAACATTCTGTATCAGCGGTCATATCAGGTAAAACGCCAGTCAAGGGTAAACATCCACCGGATTGGGGAAGTTCAATGAAGTCTTTTAAGGAAGATACAAGAATCCAAAAGTTAGAAGAATTAAAATCTAGATTCGTTTTGGGGTCATTAAGAATTATTTGTAAATTATCGGGTATCGTACATGGGGCAAACAAATGTCCTGCCGCAGCTATTGCTTCATCAAAATTAACGTGATCTGTGCTTTTTCGATAAGATAGAATCATCGCTTTAAATTCCTTTAACTCCCGTTTCGTTGGTGGCAATCCTGAATGAGATTCCTTCCAGGATTTTAAGAATTTTAATAGTAGAACAATATACGGAACATGTGCAAGATCCACGTCATCTAAAGAATCTAAATCATACTGGTCAACAAAACTAAGCAAAGCGGGCCATGGCTTATTGAGACGAAGATCCACAAGTGACACGGGATGAGTTTCAATGATTGTGTGTTCCTTAACTATGATTAACATATATGCATAGAAACTCATCGATTCAAGAATTACCAAAGGAATGTTTAAAGGGAAAAGAATTGTTGAAAGTTGATCTAAAAATGATGGATTTTTGCTAGAAGCTATAACCACATTAAACTTTTGCCAGAATGAAACTGGATAATTTAAAAGGGATTCAGCATCCTATATTTAGTTAATAACATCTCTATTTTAAGAATTTGATACCTACTTGGTTAATATGATTGCCTATCACGTCTTCATTAAGTTCATTAAGCAATTCTTTCACTTCCTGAGCTCTGGGTTTCCCCAAACTATCAGATCCTACAAAAAAGTTTGCTGAAATATCTTCTTCAGTCACATTTCCTCCATCAATAATAGTAAATTTCCCAATATTGGGTAATATTAAATCTTTCAACAGCTCAGAGCCTACGGGTGTAGCACCAATTAGAGCAATATGGGAATTTTCCAATGATTTCTGTCCAACTGGGCCCCAAAGTCTCAGTTGACGATCAAACTTGATATCCTTTTCAGAGGGAGTCATTCTTGTTAAATAAAAACTTATTGTGTGATAAGTAAACTATTTTAGCACATGAATAGTGTTCCGGTTAAACATCAAAAGTTAACAAATTAGGCCGGGTAATTAAATTTCAATTGTCAACATCAATGGTTACTACTAGTAAATAGTAAGATAAAAGGACCACGCATATCGATTTATTATTTACCTGGTAACGTATCCTTATCGTAAGCTTATTTGTAAGCCGATATGGATCCTCTGATAAGGATTATTGGGAAATCTTATGAGTTTGTTTCTTTCCTACTATGTCTACAAAAATTAAAAAAAAATAATTGAATTCATTGTAATCCACAAGTTTAAACGCTAAATATGATAAAACTATCAACAAATGGAAAAATATTTCTGGCCTTTTGGATATTTGGCCTTGTTAATAACGTCATATACGTTGTAAATCTTTCTGCTGCTATAGATGTTGTTGGAGTTTTAATACCTAAATCAACAGTTTTATTGGCAGATGTCGTTCCTTCATTTTTAATAAAGCTGGCTGCTCCTTTTTTTGTTCACATCATTCCTTATCATATCAGAATATCAATTTTGGTTTGTCTAAGTTTTACTGGTATGATAATAGTCGCTTTAAGTAATTCAATTTCTTTTAAACTTTTTGGAATTGTAATTGCGTCTCTTTCATCAGGTTTGGGTGAATTATCATTCCTTCAGCTTACTCATTTTTTTGGAGAAAGCTCTATATCCGGCTTTAGTTCTGGTACTGGTGGTGCTGGTCTTGTTGGGAGTTTTTGCTATTTATTGTTTTCAACATGGCTGAAACTTTCAGTTCGAACTTCTTTATTAATATTTAGTATTGTTCCTGCTTTTTTTTGGTTATCTTTTTACTACATTTTACCAGCTTCAACTTTAGGTGTGAAATCAGCAAGCGAACTACAAGGATACAATAAAATAGAGGATGAAGAACGAGATGCATCAATTTTGGTTTCACAAGATACAGATATACCCATTAAACCTGAGAAGCCTAAAATTGATTCAATTTACGTTACATTAAACAGACTTAAACCTCTTATTATTCCATACATGATACCTCTTTTTCTTGTTTATATTTCAGAATATATTATCAATCAGGGAATATCGCCAACAATTTTGTTTCCAATCGAAGACATGCCTTTTAGAAAATACCGTGATGCATATGTTACCTATGGTACATTATATCAACGTATGTGAATTTATGTTTTATTAAAAAAAAACTAATTTTTTTAGTTGGTGTTTTTATTTCTCGTTCTTCTTCGCCATTCATCAGAATTCAAAAAATCTATATCCCTTCGTTACTGCAGGCACTTAACTTGGTATTGTTTATTTATCAATCACTATACGTTTTCATCCCTAATGTGTATATAATTATGATCCTTGTCTTTTATGAAGGACTACTTGGCGGTGCCTCTTACGTTAATACCTTCATGAAAGTTTCAGAAGAAGTTGCTTTAAATGAAAGAGAATTTGCTATGGGTGCAGTTGGATTAAGTGACTCGGCCGGTGTCGTTTGTGCAGGGCTAATATCTCTACATTTAGAAAAGGCACTATGCAATTATCAAAAATCAACGGGCCGACCATATTGCGAGCTTCCATAAAGTGTGTTAATTAAAATTTTTATCATAACATTGCATTAATTCTTGCTTTTAGAGCTTTTCTTTGCTTGTGTAGAGACGTATTCAGGCTCTTTAGGTGGAACGAAATCTTTTGCTTTCTCATCATCCTTTTCTTTTTTAGCTAGTAAACTCTTCTCTTTCTTTTCTGACATTTTTCGTTTCTGCTTCTCGGCTTGACTCATAAAGTATTCACCTGACTCAATTTCTAAATCGACCTTTCTTAATTGAGGAGCTGGAGGGAATGGCGTATAAGGTTTCTTTTCTTTAACGTTTTTGGGTTTCTTTCTTGCGACGTTACGTTTTTTGAATTGAGGAAGAAAACGACTCCAATCCTCATTAGCTAACTCTGGTTTTTGGGCAAGCTTCCGTTTGATCATTAACTCTTTAATATGGTATATTGGGTGAACATTTTTCATGCAATCCTCCACAATTCTTCGAACCTCCTTTAAACCTTTAAATGGCCCCATTGCTGCGACAGTGTTACCTTGAACTAAGATATAGCACTGTGTCAAAAGTTCTAACGCCTTAAGAGTACTTCCGTCAGGACCTAAAAGTCTCTGTCTTCTTTTAGCAAAACGATCTTTATTAGAAACAAATCCGCTGATCTTAATAACATCACAAGCTATATCATCTTCTAAAATTTTTTTGGCTTGCTCGAAAGGTACACTTCTCGCTAATAATTTAATAAGGTCTCTTGCGCTTAGGATTGCTGATGGATCAAAAGTTTTTCTTGTTGTCTTAACTGTCATCGATCCTTCAAGTAAATCAAGTTCACCTAAAATACCGATCTTTTCTAATTCTTTGGATACTTCGGGCCAAATGGTTTGAATATAATTTTCACGGTACTTGGGAAATAACGTGACAAAACTACTTTCTTCAGCAAAAGTACCACCTTTATTATCATCGGGACCAAATGGATCTATTTTCCATTTATCAACACTTCCATCATCCCAGGGCTTTTCTTTCTTATGATTCGATGGCATTTTTAAATTTGATCAATATGGAATAAAATATATGTAAAATATATTGAAGAAAAAAAATTTTTAAACAGTTGCAAAAAAAAGAAAGAAAAAAAAATTTGTAAGCATACTGCCGCACAAGGTTTACCCTTGCCCTAAGTAAAATTTCCGCAGTATTTATTTTTTTTCCCTACCATCTGTGCATATATATAAAAAATTTTTTAACCCAAGTGCTCTTTACATTTAGATATCTATAAAAATGCCAGCAAAGGTCCAATCCAAGTCATCAATAAATAAATTTCTGTTGGATAAAAAGACGAAAAGAAATTCGAAAAAACCCCTGAAAGGTGTCGGCAAAAAACCACTCAATAAAACAAATAAAAAATCCCAACAATATAAAGATAAAGCTGTTCAGCTAGCTTTGGATGATTCAAGCATTACTCGTGATATTGTACGGGAAATTAATATCAAAAACAATAAACAAAAGGAAATTTTAAAGAAAAAACAACCCACTAATCTAAACCGAGAAATAAATAATGATTTGCTAAACAAAATTGACACAATCAACCTGTAAAGGGATCATCTATTTTATTCTAAAACGCCCTTTTTAATCCACTGTCTATTTAGGCCGCTGCATCTTAAGGCTTTTATAATGTTGTCAATTTTTATTTGATTTGGATCGTTGGAGTGTATGGATGATAAAATGCTTACGCATTGGTAGAGACGTATCGCGGTCTCATTCAAGTCATTTTCTTCCTTTAAAATCATTTCTTCCAATCTGTCACATATGGGTACTATGACCCAGTCTCGAAACGCAATAAGGGTCATTCTTCTTATACTCATATTCTCTGAGTTTTCTGGTATAGTGCTCCAATATTCTTTAGCCACTTGATGTGACAATATGTTACCTGATCCTTCGAATTCTAACTGTAAAGGTAGAAATATGGCTTCCCAGTATGGAAGCACTTGTGAGAAAAAAAACTGCCAAAGTTCAACGAGTCGATACATCAATTTTGTAGTTACTTTTTGTAAAGAATAATCAAGCTTTTGCATTCCCATTTTTGTTAAATCCTTAAATTCATTTAAAATTTCTGTAGCTCTTTTTCCTTGCTGAATCCTGGAGTTTACGTGCATTGACACAAGATCATTTAGATCTTCTACTGGAACACGCAAACCTTCTCCTTGATATAGTTGGAGAACTTTAGATGTTAAAAGCGACCATGATTCATCTGCTATATAGTCACGTTCATCTTTAGGAGCCAAACTTCTTAGTTCCAAAGCAGAAAGGCTTTTATTGATACTACCTGGACTTGACGGGTGAAAAGAATAAATGCTTCCTTGCTCAGAGATTAGTTTAGAATTAGATGAACTTAAAGATAAGACAGTACCTCCATGACCATTTTTTCCAGATCTAAAAGATATGTGATAATGATTCTTGTGTTTCTCTCCTTCTCTTGCAGTCGTTGACATTGGAGCTAATGCATTTTGAGATGCTATTGAGGCGATCCGTTCGAGTTCTTTTGAAGGGCGGGTTAAGGGGGAACGCTCGGATAAAGATGGCCTTCCTGGTAAAGGGCCGATTGTTTGAATCGTAAGATCAGTCTTTTTCTTTTGAGAAGAGTTAGAAGACGATTTAAACTGAGAGTTATTAGAAGATGATTTATGGGGAATGGCAGCTTGTAAAAACATTTTTGAAATTTCTTTAGATATATATTAATATTCTAAATTATTAGCATGGAACGTTAATGTTAATTGTCAAAGAGTTGATTGACCATTTAGGATAAATAAACACATGTAGCTAATGTAAGCTAAATAGTATTTGTGCTGAAAACTAATAATTTCCCCTACACACATATTTTTTTCTTAGTAAGTAATAAACATGAGTTTCAAATCAAATCACCTTCATGGTTAATGTCCCCCCCATTTTTAGATCATGACTTTGTTAACTCGATGGCTTAGTATAATCTCGGTTTTATGCTTACAATTGGCTGCACTTTTTTATTTTGGTTTAGGATTTTTCCCCAAGAAGCTCATTATACCTGGTCAAGCCTCTTTTTTTACAGACCCATCAAATGAATTCCCTTCTCCTGCTCCTTTCAATAAACTTATATTTGTTGTAATCGATGCTTTCAGAAGTGATTTTGCTTTTTCAACTTCTTCTAATATGCCTTTCATTCATAAATCTATTAGGGATGGCTGTGCTTTAGGATATACTGCATTTTCTACTCCACCTACTGTAACCCTTCCAAGATTGAAGGGATTAACTACTGGCTCTACACCCAACTTTTTAGATGCAGTTTTAAACATCGCGGAAGAAGATTCCTCATCTACTCTTTTAGGGCAAGATAGCTGGGTCTGGCAATTATATTCATCTGGAAAGAAAATTCATATGTTTGGAGATGACACTTGGATAAAGTTATTTCCTGGTTTATTTACGGAAGTTGATGGAACTGCAAGTTTTTTTGTTTCCGATTTCACAGAGGTAGATAATAATGTCACTCGTCACATAGATGATCAAATTTCCAGAAGTAATGAGTGGGATGCTTTAATACTTCATTACTTAGGTCTAGATCATATAGGTCATAAAGGGGGCCCAGAAAGCGTTTTCATGCCAAACAAGCAGAAGGAAATGGATCAAATAATAAAAAAGCTTTTTGACTCTATGACAGAAGAGACATTACTTGTTGTTGTTGGGGATCATGGGATGAATGAAGTTGGAAATCATGGTGGCTCTTCGGCAGGTGAAACTTCGGCAGCAACAGTATTTTTTTCAAAAAAAATTCAAAATTTACCCAAAGATGGTCTATATACGAAAACAGCACCATTACCAGTTTCACCCGACTTTACATACTATCGAAGGATATCTCAATATGACATTGTCCCAACACTTTCTGCTTTACTTAATTTTCCGATACCTCTTAATTCCTTGGGTGTAATTTTAAAAGAGTTCTTACCACTGTGGCCTACTCATGACAGGGATAAGGTTATTTTCCAAAATGTTTTACAAATTTCTAATATTTTAAATTCTACCTATCCTGGATTTATGACCATTGATGCTGATGATTCGATGTTTTGCCAATCTCAAATTGATTTTAACGATGTTTCTGAACTAGAGACTTTAAAATGTATGTGGTGGAAAGTAAAAGAATCAGGCGATTTTAAAGATGATAAGTTAGTGTTTGATTATTTGGAGCGCTCTCAGAAATTTCTTTCTCAAGCTTCAAGCAATTACAAAACAAAGGAAATGGGCATAGGACTTATTTTAGCAGGACTTTCGTTTTTAGTATCAATAGTGTCATCATGGAAATTATTGAGATCTGTCCCTTTAATTCGATTCATCTTATTAATGATTACTGTTCTTTATTCATTATCAATGTTTGGCAGCAGTCTTATCGAGGAAGAACACCATCTTTGGTATTGGGGAGCTACAGGGTGGATTTCTTGGTTGTACATTCTTACCACGAGAAAAAAATTTACAGATGGGTTTGATTGGGTAATTGGACTGATTATAGTTCGTATAATAAGAAGCTGGAATCAAACAGGCCAAAAACACGCCGGTGAACCAGATATTGCTTCCTTTCTTTCTAAACCAGAAAATGCAGCAGGCCTTTGGTTTTTGATTATTTTATACTATGGTTCTTTATTTGAGCGCATTTGGAAGGGAACCTTTAAAAATATTAATCAAATTGCTGGTTTTTTTTTCAGTTTTATCACAATTGCATCTTCCATCGCATTCAAAGTCAACATGGCCTGTGTATCTGGGGACACTGTTCCCACCTTAATTCGCAAAATAGGAGCATTTGACAACTCTATTATTGATGATCCTTCAAAATTGATAAGCTACGCCAGACTAAGTTTTGTGATTATAGGGATGGGAATGCTTTATGAATTATCAAATGTTATTTTATACGACCCTCGTCATAGGCAATCCCAAAAACCCTTAACTAATATGACCACATTTCTTGAAGCTTTAATAGCGATGCAGACACGGACGAAAAATATCCCACTATTTATATTTTTCCATATGCTCAGAACTTATTTAGTTAAGGCTGCTAACAAGAACTTTGTGTTTCGTTCAACAAATGATCTTGATAATCATAACGAGGAAAGGTTCAGCGTACGAATTATTTCTATTTTATCGATAACCATTCTAATATTTCAGCACATGTCATTTTTTGCGATGGGAAATTCAAATTCTTTGGCGTCTATTGATTTGTCAAATGCATACAATGGTCTTTCGACATACAACATCGTAATTGTTGGATTGTTAACCTTTATTGGAAATTGGGCTGGCCCATTATATTGGTCCGCCACTGGATTATCAATCCTTCTTGAAGATGATATAAGACCAGAGATTATTAAAGCTCATTTAAAATTCAAAAGACAGGAATTTGAAGGATCTATTGGTGCTGATAATAAAAACATTGACAAAAAGAAACTGGAAGATTTAAATTCGCTGGTTGGTCAAGACGTTGTAACTTTAAGGATCGTTCTTAGCCAAGTATTTTTTTCTGGATTTTTGTTTGGAATTTTAGGAGCATGTGTTGCTCTCAAAGACCATTTGTTTATATGGACTGTTTTTTCTCCAAAATTATTATACGCAGCAGCGTGGATTGTTTTGCAACATTGTGTACTTGATGTGTTTACATGTACTTGTTTTGCGTTACTTTCTTAAGAAACTAACAATTACATTAATAAAATTTGTTTAAATGGGATATCAGAAGTTAAAATTTCAACATTATTTAACTAGAATTTGTATTATGTAAAACTTTTCAGGCTTTTCTTTCAATATTTATAGTGAATTAAACCTGGATTTTGTCCCATTTAAAAAAATTTTGAAATGATATAAGCACTAATTTTTTTCGTAACTAATCGTGTAGTTACTACAAGTTAGTTTATTATTATTGTTACCTACATACTTAAAGTTTAAAGATGGCTTAATTTAATTACGTCAGTTTTCAGCGATTGTCATATGCTTTCAATCTAGCAACTCAGCCCCCAACTAGTTTTAAATTCTCATAAATTTAAGCAACCAAGTTTATAAATTTATATCTTCAAACTGTTTTTTATACCAAATATCACAAATTGATTAGTTTTTTTCATTCAAATATTCACATTGAGTTATTCATCATTAGAAAGTGGATCGTCTTTTGATTCTTACGTTATGGTTTCCCCAAAAGGTAGTCCATCAACTTCCCAGGTCCAGCTTCTTTTTTCTAAGTCGAAGGTATACGTTCATCCATCCAAATCTGCCAAGGATAATATATCAGGTTTTTTGGCATTAGTTAGACCTCAAAATGCTGAAGATAAAGACATTTTATTGGCTTGGATTCCTGAAGATTTTTTAAAAAAATCCGAGGATTACAACTCCTATGTTAAAGTTGACTTAGATCCTGATAGTCAAACAATCAGTACTACAGATATTTCTCTTTCCTCGCCTACTTCATCGAGCTCTTCACATTCGTCGGCATCATCTGTGTTCGTGTCAAGACCTCTTTCTTCTTCACTTACATCCTATGCATTTTCGATACCACTTAGAGATGTATATTCTATTCAAATACGATTACCTTCTTTAGGATGGTGGTGGGGATCTGTTGTAATCCATACTCGTGATGGAGAAACGCCACCCGCATTATTTTTTCACGATTCGGAGTGCAAATCTACTATACTTATCCAACAAAAAATGAATAAAAATTTTGATCCTTTTGCAGATGGCGATATCTTTTGGGGCGGAGACCAATTTTTAAAAGTTTTAGATCAATACTGTACTTTGGAAAAGTCTACGTTGGAAAACTCAATATATTTAGTTAATCCCGAACCCGAGGACAGACGTTCGTTCAGCCCTAAAAATGCAAAAGTTACAGAAACTAAAGAAAGCTCATTTTCCAAAGTTTTAAACGATGCAAAATGGACGATTCTGGCTAAACTTGCCCAAGTTACTAAAATATCTCGCAAAGCGGCTCAAAATGTTATTGACAATTCTCCTCCTTCCGTGAGAAACTTATTAAACCAACCAGAAGTAAAGAAAATTGGTGACGATTTTGATTCCGCTCGTGTTTATCTTGCTAAATGGGCTATGGGCATTGCCGAGGAGGCAGAAAAGTCTCGCAAAAAAGTTGTATGGAATGAGGGATATCAAGATATATTGAAATCATCTGTAGGTGGATTCGAGGTTCTTTCTGTTGATTTTGAAGTAGAAAGACGAAATGAAGTTGGAAAAGCAGAGTGGGAGGCATTCTTTGACCATACTGGACGGTTGTCGATTACTGTTGATGAAGTCAAAGAGCGAATCTTTCATGGAGGGGTAGCACCTGGAATTAGAGATAAGGTGTGGCTATTTTTATTAAATGTCTTCCCTTGGGACAGTGATTCCGAGGAACGAAAATCTATCATTTCAGAAAAGAGAAACGAATATTATCGTTACAAGCGAAAGTGGTGGGAGGATACTGATAAACAACAAAATGATGAGTTTTGGAAGGATCAAAAATCACGTATTGAGAAAGATGTTCACCGAACTGATCGCAATATTTCTCTCTTCATTGATTCTGATACCCCTCATCCAGACCCAGATAGCAGATTTGCTGAAGTTGGAACCAATTTGCATCTAGAACAACTGAAAGATATGCTTATTACTTATAATGAGTATAATACAAACTTAGGATATGTTCAAGGAATGTCTGATCTTCTTGCCCCGCTCTATGTGGTTTTTCAAGATGATGCTATTTCTTTTTGGGCCTTTTGCAATTTCATGGACAGGATGGAAAGGAACTTTTTAAGAGACCAAAGTGGTATGCGTCAACAACTGCTTACTCTTGATCAACTTGTGCAGTTTATGTTACCTGACTTGTACAAACATTTGGAAAAGGCTGATTCTACTAATTTCTTCTTTTTTTTCAGAATGCTCTTAGTATGGTTTAAAAGAGAGTTTGAATGGGATGACGTTCTCAGACTTTGGGAGATCTTATGGACGGATTATCTTTCTTCTCAGTTTGTTCTTTTTGTGGCATTGGCTATTTTAGACAAGCACCAAGATGTGATTATGCAACATTTAACTCAGTTTGACGAAGTACTTAAATATATGAACGAGCTTGCTATGCATATATCACTTGAAGATACCTTGACAAGAGCAGAAATCCTTTTCAAAAAGTTTTCACGTACTATTGAAATGGTGGATAGAAAACAAGAATTAGAAGGCATTGATGAAAATGATCCTAAGATATCAGAGGAATTACGCACTCTTTTATCGAGAAAAATAATTATTGTTCATGAAACCGAACGACCACCCGATGCAACTGGTGGCTAAAATTTAACCTGCCATTGTTTTTTATGAAATGAAGTAATATTTTTGAACTCCAACACATTCTAACAGCAGGTTTCTGTTAGATGATTAACATGAAGATAATTTAATAAGAAGTTTTATGTATTTAAAATAACTGCAATTATATTTTTTTGAAAGGGAAAAAACAGTTAATCAAACAGGAGTATATTGGTAGTATTGTTAATTGGCTTTTTTTATTATATTAAAAATTAAGGTCAACTTAGCGTTAATGTCACACTCAAAATTTTTGGCCATGTTTACCAGATTTATAAATTTTGAGATGCTTGGGTTTCATAAACACTATGGCAATTTTCCAGGATTACAAAAGTCTCATTACCTACTTCCAGTAAAACGAAATAAAGGAAACAATAACTCATTAATACTATATCCTTTTAATTCAATTTCTTCATAATTTATTTTCCAATCATCAGTGATAAAAACGAAAAAGCAAGAAGGACCATTTAACTAGACAAATGTAGAATTATACATAATAAGAAGTTTTCTTTTAACTTAAACAATTTTAGATATTAGAATATCATGTCAACTGGCACCGAAGGGTATATTACGAAAATGGTTAAGATAACTAAAATTTACAGTCATTATAAAAATTGAACATCGTTGAGAAACTAAATACAAAAAAACGGGAATGTCCTCGAACAAGTTTCCTTTGAGAAGCAATGATCGTGGTTTTATTTTTTAAATACTGTGCATTATACAGGAGACAATTAGCCTTCTATACTTGGAATTACCACACTGTCTAAATTTTTGCTATTTTTTTACAAATGAGAAATCGCAACTAGGGTTTTGGAAGATTTTAAGTTTACGTTTAGTGCTTACGCTTTTTCTACAGGTATGTCAACATGATCATTTAACTATTGGCACCAATTCTGTTTAATATGATTAATTGTGAAATATACGCCACTTTTTTTAAAATTTAAAGATGTAGACTTTTATCATTGATGTTTATCATTGGTTGTCCAAGCTGCTTTTGTTTTTCTCCATATAGTACTACTACTGTCATAACATATTTAACCGATGGGTTTTCTTTAATTATATCTGTTTTATAAATAGCTGCAATATTTATTAAAAAGGTATATAGAACAACATCAGCTAGAAAGTTTAGATCTTTTCTCAGAACTTATTTTCTTGATATAAACACTAGAAAGAATAAGAGCTTTAGGTAAATATTCTGACTCATATTTATGCTCATTTGTTACAATTTTAGTTTTAAAAAGAATATATTTTTATATTCAGTCTTCTGGAGCTTAAACAGCAAGTATTTTAAAAAATATACAATTTGATTTAAATTCAATAGAATCTAAGGAACAGTTGTTGCGTTTTTTTCACAGCTATTGAAGAGAGGATTTCAAAATCACGGGACCAATGAACTACATGACAAAATATTTAAATCACTTAACCCTGCCAACTTTAAGAAATTCCGTCACATCATTATCTTAACCACAGAAAAGATGTTAAATGATCCTACATTTAAAATTTTGCTTAAAGCTTTTTGTAGTTTAAAATTATGATAATATTTTTTCTATTTTAATAATGCTTTTTCTCTCTATTGTTATTTAAGGGATAGGAAATATAATAGTGTCAATGCTATCTCTCACAATGAAACTTGCATTTTCATTCAATTTCGTCACATTTCTTGAAAAGCCCCAAAAAATATGCTCTGATATTTAAGAGAAACATGGAGCCAAAAACCAGATTTTTTCAACATTTTACTTGGCTTTAATTGTTCAATTTATATAAAATTTCACGCAGCTACAAACATGGAATTTCTTGCAATCCAGTTAAAAAGTTCAAACACATTGACAGCCTCCATTTAGAAGATATCACTGTAAGTATTTTTTTTCTTCTTTTGTTTTTTTCTTTTTATAAAAGGATATTAAATCATAAGTGACTAACTGTTTCTAGTTCACCACACATGCCGCTGCATTTATCATTGCTAAACAAGACCTTTTCATTTATGAGCTTAAATCGCCAAAGCTGTTTTGACATTTTTTAGCGATACCCGAGTTTGAAGACAATATATTTTTCTTTATATTAACTCCTATGATCATTATAGAATGCAATTCAAAATATTTACTTGCTTCTGCGACATCACACGATACGATATTTAACAAAAAGTCTTTTATTTCTCTATTCTGTACTTCGTTAGAACTTTGTTATGCCGTTTTGCACGCTTCTAATTGGACTGGTGAATTTTTTTTTTGGACTTCAACCTTTATACACCAGCCAGCTAATAAAGTGACATTAACATTTAATTAGAAGAAGATTTTTAGTTTTGGAAACTGTTGGTTAGTTCATATCGCTAATATTTCTTAAAAGTAGCATTTTGCAAACGCAGAAATTTTTTATTGGATGTTACATCAAAACACATACTTATTTTTAAAATACTGCTGATGAAGTTGTTAGGTAAGTATGTATTTTTGTCTATAATTGTCAAAATTTGTCTTTAAGGATTTCATGATACTATACATTATGTCAGATTAAACAAATTATCTAACAAAGTAAATGATTAAATGAATATCTTTCTATTTCTGTTATTCTACAGTGTCAGAATAACATTAATTGCTTGCCTTGTTTTAGTTACATTGCTTCAAATGGAAGACTTAAAAACTAGAAAAAGCTTTACAGAACGAATCATTACCACTACTCGTTTAATCGGAGCTATAATCATTTCGACATCTGGCACAGACCCTTCGAATTTTATTCAACCCATATCCTGACAGTGTGCCTTCAAAAGCTATTTAGACACCTCACCAAAGTGGAAGTCTTAATATCCGAAATCAATTAAAATTTTTCTTGCCGGTTAGTCGAAATGCCCATTACTCCTCAGCTGAATAAATGATATCCCTTGCTGTCATATCTTTTACAAGCTAACACTCGACAGGAAACAAACTCTAGTCTGCTAGCCACGAAATTTACATACCATTTTACTCAAACTTCTCTACAATATTAATCCAACCTGAAACTTTTGCCAAATGTTAGAAAATTGATGAATATAATGAAAGCAGTCTTTTACAACAACCAACAGCTAGAGGGGGGGGGGGGGGGGGGGGGGGGGGGGGGAGAGGCATTTTTATGAAGAAAAAGTATTGTGCTATCACAAGTTTTTGAACTTTACCAAGTCAATTTTTACTTGTGGTATTAAGGGCCAAATATAATCACTACACTACAAAAAGTACCGATAGAGGCAACTGGTATCTTTTGACACCTACTAAAATAAACTGTTATCCAAAGTTGCAGAAATACCCAATGTCTAACTTGAAAGTTTTATGGATATGATATTGAGATCTATTGTCATGATTGCTACGCCAGGTCTACAGCCAAACCAAATTAAACTGGCAGTACATGTATTAAATGAACAGCGAAAGCACAAAGAAATGAAACCAAAAAACAATTAAACGTTTGGAAATTTGGGAAAGAGGGGGACTTCATATTCAAAGATATCAATAGTACACCTAAACGACAGATTAGTTTAAGGGTTCTGGGAAATCTTCGATACCATCAAAAGATCATATCCCATTTAAAAAAAACAATTGTCTTTTAACCTCAATAACATATTCCTGAATCAATATACTAGCGAAGAGGAAAGAGGCCCCAAAATTATTATTTATCCTGCATTGTTCCCATCACTACCTATGTTTTCAAAATTTGGCAATACGACTGTATAATATATAAAAGAACGTCGCTTGCAATTTAGTTTATGTAAAATATATGAGAGCGCAGAAAATCTTTGATGGTTTTGTTTAAAATTTATGATATTAATATGGAGACAGGAATCTCAGCTATGCTCGTCGATCTCGACCTCCAGTACAACCTCAATGATCAAGACGCAGCCCACGAAGACAACTTCTCCGATATCCAACTACCAACAAACGGCCTTGTGACTGAAATTGGTTTAACATTAGAGGGAGTGCCAGTTATTTTCAAAATGAGCAGAGCAGATATAAAAAACATTTGCCCTAAGGCTTAACATACTTATTAAAATAAGAATAATTACTATATTATTTTAAGAACTGGCACACGTAGAACCTAACACAATGCAATATGCTCATGCAATATATTGACAGATAAATTTATGTATATTAAGAATATCCGACTCAGAAGAGATCATGGTGGACCAACAAAGTTTTGAAAAGAAATTGGATACCCCAAGTGGAAATGAAGACAAAGGCTTCATACAAAGTAGGTATAACGAATCGTGCGTGATATGATTTGCTTCAGAAGGGATTTTTATAATGACAGAAGGCAATACCATAAAGAATAGCTAAGATTACCAAACTTTTCCATAAATAATATTTCAAAATTTCTATTATTTTACAATATTAAGTAGACCAAACTAAACCTGATAATATTTATAGCCTTGCCAAATATATCAATGTAGTTAAAAGGTTTTCTTTGTTAAATTGAAAGAGAAAATTTGATTTTGTAATCAAAATTGTTGTAGACTTTCCGTAAGCGTGAATAGAATGATTCAAATGAAAACCAACGGCAAGTTTTACACAATTCTGTGGCAAGTTCCAAGAATGTAACAAAAGAAGACTCTAACATTGCAGTAAGAGAAAACTGAAATAATTTTATCAAGATTAGTATTTTTTCACTGTACTTTGTAAGTTTAAATTGTGACGGCAAAAGCCAATTAAACGGTAGGAAAAAGTCTATCAGCAACTCGTAAAGAACAAAAGACAACGAAATACAATAGGTTAATTACTTAAAATGAAATTAATTAATGAGATGAAATGCACAATTTCATATTTTAAAACAATATGTGATTTCAATCAAGAATTTGTTTTAAAGGCCATTGTAAGTCGAAGAGAGTTAATAATTTTTATAAGAAACTTTAAGAAAAGTGTTTTTAAATTTTTATAAACGAAAGATGGCTAAGGGGGAAATTTTTTGAGCAAATGCTTTGGAAAAGTATTTTCAGCAAGAAATGGTATTTAATTTTTTAAAAGAAAATCGAGAAAACAATTTTACAAGACATAGGGTTTCAAAGAAAATAAAAGTAATTAAAATTATTTGGTTTTCTTAAATTATTTCTTTTTAGAATAAAATTAACCAAAACCCATATTTTAATTTTTAAGCTTTCCTAAAAAATGTTTGAAAAAAAGATTAGTTAAAAACATGATAAAGACAGTTGATGACATTTAGAACAAAAGGAAAATGTGAGATTAAGTTAAATTTTGAAGATCGAAGGGTCTAAGTGATTAACGATAAAAAACATTGGAATATAATATATTTAAAAATGAAGGTACCTTGTAATGATATTGAGTGACCAATAATTTGAAAAAAAAGTAATCTATTAAAACGACATATGCAAGAGTTTCAGTCGCCCATTTTTTTTAACTTAATTTAAAGTTGTCAAGGTCACCTATTTAATTTTAAAGAATAAACTGGAGACACTCATGTGACACGGGGCCAACCTAATAGAGGGATTTAGTTAAAAACGTTATTTTGGGGATTTTCCAATACTAAATATTTCCTGAAAATAACGGCTGCCCTCCCAAATCACAACCGTTATTGGGAGGTCGTCAAAACAGTTATTTTGAAGACAAACCCATTTTTCTCAACACAGCAGAGGCCAAAGTACATGAAACCTATATAGATTTTCTAATAGAGGGATTTGGGTAAAAACGTTATTTTGGGGATTTTCCCATACTAAATATTTCCTGAAAATAACGGCTGCCCTCCCAAATCACAACCGTTATTTTCAGGTCGTCAAAACCGTTATTTTGAAGACAAACCCATTTTTCTCAACATAACGAAGGCCAAAATACATGAAACTTATATAGATATTCAAGAAATCTTTATTATATTTCATAAAATATATTTTTGAAACTTTTTGGAGCATTGATTTTTTTGATGATGTCTCACGTGACCTATAATAGAAAGATTTAGGCAAACACGTTATTTTGGGATTTCCTTACTAAACCTTTCCTGAAAATAACGGCTGCCCTCCCAAATCTGAACCGTTATTTGCAGGTCGTCAAAACCGTTATTTTGAAGACAAACCCATTTTTCTCAACACAACGAAGGCCAAAGTACATGAAACCTATATCGATATTCAGGAAATCATTTCTAGATTTCAATAAATATATTTTTAAAATTTTTTGAAATATTGATATTTTTGATGATGTCTCACGTGACCTCTCGAGGAGCTCTGAAAGCTGGAACGCGGAAAAGGCAATATATCTTAGTACTTATAACTTAAGTTCATTTTTATGACTGCGTTTGTAGCAAAGTACAGGTCCACCAGACTTTATCCAAAAATCGTCAACTTCTTCTATTCTTTTCAGTTCAACACAAAAGAAACCGTTATCATTTCATCTCGTTAAGCTGAACTGGTCACCTATATTTATTTCACTAATAGAGGGATTTGGGCAAAAACGTTATTTTGGGGATTTTACCATACTAAATATTTGCTGAAAATAACGGCTGCCCTCCCAAATCAAAACCGTTATTTTCAGGTCGTCAAAACCGTTATTTTGAAGACAAACCCATTTTTCTCAACACAACGAAGGCCAAGATACATGAAACTTATATAGACATTCAAGATATCTTTACTATATTTCATAAAAGATATTTTCGAAACTTTTTGTTATATTAATTTTTTTGATGATGTCTCACGTGACCTATAATAGAAGGATTTAGGCAAACACGTTATTTTGGGGATTCCCTTACTAAACCTTTCCAGAAAATAACGGCTGCCCTCCCAAACCTGAACTGTTATTTGCAGGTCGTCAAATCCGTTATTTTGAAGACAAACCCATTTTTCACAACCCAGCAAAGGCCTAATAGAGGGATTTGGGCATAAACATTATTTTAGGGATTTTCCCATACTAAATATTTCCTGAAAATAACGGCTGCCCTCCCAAATCAGAACCGTTATTTTCAGGTCGTCAAAACCGTTATTTTGAAGACAAACTCATTTTTCTCAACACAACGAAGGCCAAAGTACCTGAAACCTATATTGATATTCAGGAAATCATCTCTAGATTTCAATAAATATATTTTCAAAGCTTTTTGAAACATTGATTTTTTTGATGATGCCACAATAGAGGGATTTGGGCAAAAACGTTATTTTGGGGATTTTCCCATACTAATTTTTTCCTGAAAATAACGGCTGTCCTCCCAAATCAGAACCGTTATTTTCAGGTCGTCAAAACCGTTATTTTGAAGTCAAACCCATTTTTCTCAACACAACAAAGGCCAATGTACATGAAACTTATATAGATATTCAGGAAATTTTCATTAGATTTCAATAAATATACTTTCATAACTTTTCAAGAAATTGATATTTTTGATGATGTATCACGTGACACGGAGAGGTGTCGTGAAAGCTGGAAGAAATGGAGAAGATTTTGATGTTAGTTTGCGTGAAAAAATTGTGTTTATGAAAGTGGAAATGTAGGTTGAAAATTGCGGAAATTGTGATAATTAATTGGCGTAGAAAAGTGGTAAAATTGTTTACTAATAGAGGGATTTGGGCAAAAACGTTATTTTGGGGATTTTCTCATACTAACTTTTTCCTGAAAATAACGGCTGCCCTCCCAAATCAGAACCGTTATTTTCAGGTCGTCAAAACCGTTATTTTGAAGACAAACCCATTTTTCTCAACACAACGAAGGCCAAAATAAATGAAACTTATATAGATATTCAGGAAATCTTTATTATATTTCAAAAAATATATTTTTGAAACTTTTTGAAGCATTGATTTTTTTGATGATGCCTCACGTGACCTATAATAGAAGGATTTAGGCAAACCCGTTATTTTGGGGATTCCCTTACTAAACCTTTCCTGAAAATAACGGCTGCCCTCCCAAATCTGGACCGTTATTTGGAGGTCGTCAAAACCGTTATTTGGAAGACAAACCCATTTTTCTCAACACAGCAAGGGCCAAAGTACATGCAACCTATATAGATATTCAGGAAATCATTTCTAGATTCCAATAAATATATTTTCAAAGCTTTTTGAACACTTGATATTTTTGATGATGTCTCACGTGACACGGAGAGGTGTCGTGAAAGCTGGAAGAAATGGAGAAGATTTTGATGTTAGTTTGCGTGAAAAAATTGTGTTTATGAAAGTGGAAATGTAGGTTGAAAATTGCGGAAATTGTGATAATTAATTGGGGTAGAAAAGTGGTAAAATTGTTTACTATTGGGAAATGCCAATGTGGAAGAGTAGGGTGAGAAATGATGGAGATTGTGGAGATTTAATTGCAGTGAAAAAATTGGTTAAATTAGTTGTAATTGGAGACTGGCAAAGGGGCGAGCAAGTTAAAATTGGCTGATATTTTAAAGATTAAATGTGCATGAAAAAAAATGCAATTAATTTTTAATGGAGATTGAAAAGGAGGAAAAGAAATGGAGGATCTTTTGTAGAGCTTGTTGGTGTGGAAAATATAGTGATATTAGTTAAAAATAAAGATTGAAAAAGAGGGAGAAAAGAGAATGAAATAGAATCGAAAAAGATGATTGTTTTGAAAAATGGGAAGGATATTATTATGAAGAGTTAATTGGTTTAAAAGGTAAAGAATTTAATTTTAAAATAGAAGTTGAAAAGTCGGAAGAAGAGGGAGGGAAATGGTGGATGTTGTGCAGAGTTAATTGGTTTGATAAAAATTAAAAATTTATTGAAAATGGAGAATGAATAGGGGGAAAATAGAGAAAGAAATGGAAGAGATTTGGTAGAGTTAATTTGGGGTAAAAGCGATTTTTAATAAATTTTTAAATGGTTATTGAAAAGTAGGGTGGAAATAGAGAGATTTAATAGAGATTTTAAAATTTAATTTGGTTTGTTAAATGAGGTGAAATTAATTGAAAATAGAAATTGGAAATGAAGAATGAAATGGAGTTAAAAAAGTAAAAGAGATGGAAATGATTGTAAAGAGTAAATTGGTTAGAAATTAATGAAAATTAATGAAATATGGAGTTTGAAAAGGAAAAAAACTAAAGAGAAGTAATAGTGATTTTGGGGAGGTTATTGGTGTGAAAATGAAGATATAAATTATTGATAATAGAGGTTGAAAAAGTGGAAGAAAAGAAATAGAAATAGAGGAGTGTTTAAAAAGTTAATTGGTTTGAAAAGAAAAGAGAAATTATTGGAAGATTGAGATTGAAAAGAAGAAGAAAAGGAAGAGATTTTGAAGAGTTAATTGGTGTGAAATGGGAGATGAATGTAAATTTTAAATATTGAAAGTTAAGAAGAAATTAGAGAGAAATGGAAGAGGTTTTCTAAAGTTTGTTGGTGTGAAAAATAAAGTTAAATTAATTGAAATTGGTGATTGTAAAGATGGAAAAAGTAGTATAGTGAAATGAAATTTAAAATGGAGAAGAAGAAAAATAGAAATGGTAGAGATTTTGATGATAAATTGGCGTGATAAGAGTGATGAAATAAAATTTAAAAAGCAGATTGATAAGGAAGAATTAAAGAGAAATAGAAGAGGGTTTAAAAAGTTAATTGGTGTGTATAAAGAGGTGAAAATAGTTGAGCAGAGAGATTGAAGTTGAGGCAAAAGTAGAAAAGAAATTAAATTTTAAATGGTGAATGTTGAGTAGATAAAAAAGGATGAAAAGTGGTGAAGGATTTGATGAGTTTATTAGTGTAAAATATAAAATTAATTGAAAATTGAGATTGAAAAAGTAGGAAGAATAGAAATAGAAATGGTGGATATTTTGAAGAGTAATTTAGTGTTAAAAAGGTGAATAAAAAGGGAGAGAGATGGTGGAGATTTAGAAAAATGAAGTAAAGATAATTGAAAATAGAAATTGAAAAGAAAAATTATGAGGAAGAGAATTGGTGATGATTTTAAATAGTTGATTGGTGTGAAAAAAAGATGAAATTAATTGAAAAAGTTAGTGTAAAAGTAAGAAGAAAAGAGAGAGAGAGAGAAATAAATGAGGTTTTAAATAGTTAATTGGAGTGAAAATAGTGATGAAAATTGTTTTAAAATGGAGATTAAAATATAAGAAAAATGGAAAGCGAAATGGTGTATATTTTGTGAAATTTGTTGGTGGGAAAGATAATGTAAAATTAATTTTTGTTGAAAATAGAAAGGGTGGAAGAAAAGAGAATTAAAATTAAATTTAAAGTGGAGATGAGATGGGAGAGAAATGGAAGAGATTTTGAAAATTTAATTGGTGTATAAAAATAGTGAAGTTAATTTTAAATAGGAGATTGAAAAGAATGTAGAAATGAAAGAGATTTTGGAAAGTTAATTGGTGTGAGAAAAATGGTGAAGATAATAAAAATGGAGATTGATAAAGAGGATGAAAAGTGAGGGAAATGGAGGAAATTTTAAGAAGATAAATGTGGTGAAAAGAGGGATGAAATTAATTTAAAATGGGAGAGAAATAGAGGAGATTTTAAAGAGGTTATTGGTGTGATAAATGAGGTGAGATTAATTTAAAATGTAGATTAAAGATAAGGATGAAATGGAAAAGATTTTGAAAAGTTAATAGTTGTGAGGAAAAGGAGAAATGAATTTTGTAATGGTGATTGAAAATTTGGAAGAAAAGAGAGGGATTTGAAGGAAATTTTGTAGAGTATGTTTGAGGGATAAATTAAGTGAAATGAATTGAAAATGGAGATTAATAGGAAAAAAATAAAGGAAAAGAAATGGAAAAGATTTTGAAGTGTTAATTGGTTTGAAAAAAAAGTGAAAGTTAATTGGAATTGGAAATTGTAAAAGAGGAGGAAAAGGGAGAGAAGTGGAAGAGATTTTTTATTGTTAATTGGTGTAATAAAAATGAAGAAATTTATGGTAAAATGGTGGTTGAAAAGAAGAAAAAAGAGAGAAAATGGGTGGTGATTTTGAATAGTTAATTTTATGAAAGAAGATGAGAAATTTGTTAAAAATAGAGATTGAAATGGAGGATGAAAGGTGAATTGAAATAAAAATTAAAAGGAAGGGAAATGGAAGTGAATTTTAAGATATATTTGAAATGAAAAAATAGTGAAAATTATTTAAATTAGAGATGGAATAATAGGAAAAATAGAGTTAGAAAGGTGGAGATTTTGAAAAGTTATTTAAAGTGTAAAAAGAGGAGAAGTTAATTTTTAAATGGAGGTTAAATGGAAAAAGAGAAGGGCGAGAAATGGAAAAGAATTGGAGATTTAAATGGTTTGAAAAGAGAATTGAAAGGAAGAAAAAAGGGGAGAAAAATGGAGGGGGTTTTAAAGAGTTAATTGGTGTGAAGTAAAGGAGAGATTAATTGAAAATGGAAAAAGAATAGTGAGAGAAATGGAGAGGAATTTTGAGAGTTGATTGGTATGAAAAGATAGATGAGAAAAAATTGAAAATGGAGATTGTGAAGGAGGAAATAAAGGATGGGAAATTGTGAAAATTTGAAAAGGTTTTTGGTTTAAAAAAAGGAGAAATTTATTGAAAATGGAGATGTGGAAGAATGAAAAATAGTGGTAATTTTGAATAGTTAAATGATGTGAAAATGAGGAAAAAAAATGGGGGAGATTTTGAAAAGTTGATTGGTGTGAAAAATATGAAGAAATTATTTTAAAATGGAAGTGAAGATGGTGGATGAAAAAGAAAAGGAATGGGGGAGATTTAGAAAAGTTAATTGGAGTAAAAATAGTGATGAATTTAATTGAAAATGGGGATGGAAAAAGATGATAGAAAGGATGAAAAAGGTGGAAATTTTGAAAAGTTAATTGGAAAATAGAGGTAGAATTAATTGAAAAAGGGAATTAAAAAGGAAAATAGAAAGAGGTGATTTTGAAAATTTAATTGATGGGAATAGAATGATGAAATTAATTGAAAATGGAGATGAAAAGAAAAAAGAAGGAGATATTGAAAAGTTAATTGGTGTGTGAAAAAAAGATGAAATGAATTGAAAATAGTGATTGAAAAGAGGGATGAAAGAGAGAGAAAAGATGGAGGTTTTGAAAAGTTAATTGGTATGGAAAGTGAAGTGAAAATAATTGAAAAGAGAGAGAAATGTAAAAGTTTTTGAAAAGTTAATTGATGTGAAAATATAATGAGATTAATTGAAAAGAAAAATAAAAGGAGAAGATTTTGAAAAGTTAATTGGTGTGAAAAGAGTGATGAAATAAATTAAAAATGGAAATTGTAAAGTAGGATGGAAATGAAAAAAAAGAAGGAAATTTTAAAAAGGTAATTGGAGTGAAAAGTGTGATGAGATTATTTGAAAATGGTGATGGAATGGAATGATAAAGAGGTTTAAAATGGAGGAGATTTTAAAAAGTTAATTGGTGTGAAGATGAAGTTATTGTAAAATGGTGGTGGAGATGGTGGATGAAAAGTAAGAAAAATGGAGGAGATTTTGAAAAGTTAATTGGTGTAAAAAGAGTGATGAGATTAGTTGAAAATGGAGATGGAAAAGTAGGATGAAAAAGAAAAGATGAAGGAGATTTTAAAAAGTTAATTGTTGTTAAAAAAAGTGAAATTAATTGGAAATGAAAAGAAAGAGAAATGGAGGAGATTTTGAAAAGTTGATTGGTAGGAAAAAATGATGAAATTGATTTTAAATGGAAATGAAAAAAGAAGATTTAGATTTTGAAAATTTAATTGTGGTAAAAAAGGGATGAAGTTAATTGAATAGGGAAATGGAGAAGTTTGTGAAAAGTTAATTGATGTGAATATTAAAGAAATTGATTGAAAAGGAAAAAAGAAGAGATTGAATTTGAAAAGATAATTGGTGTAAAAAATATGATAAAGTTAATTGAAAATGAAAAAGGAAGAGAAATGGAAGAAATTTTGAACAGTTAGTGTGAAAAATATGGTAAATTATTTTAAAATGAAGATGGAGAAGGTGGATAAAAAGGGAAAAAAATTGGGGAGATTTTGATATGTTAATTTGTGTAAAAAGAGTGATGAAATTATTGGAGAATGGATATGGAAAAGAAATAGGATATTTTGAAAAGGTAATTGGTGTGGAAAAAAGGTTGATATTATTTGAAATTAGAGATGGAAAAGGATGTTGAAAAGTTAATTGGTGTGAAATAAATGAAGAAATTAATAGAAATGGGAAATTGAATAGTAAAAAAGAAGGAGGTGATTTTGAAAAGTTAATTGATGGGAATGGAATGAAGAAATTAATTGAAAATGGAGATGGAAAAGTAAGAGGAAAAATATAAAAAGGAAGATATTAAGGTAATTGATATATGAAAAAATGATGAAATGAATTGAAAATGGTGATTGAAAAGAGAGATGAAAGGGAGAGAAAAGATGGAGGTTTTGAAAAGTTAATTGGTATGGAAAGTGAAGTGAAAATAATTGAAAAGAGAAAGAAATGGAAGAGTATTTGAAATGTTAATTGGAGTGAAATAAATGATGAAATTAATTGAAAATGGAGATGGTAGAGTAGGATGAAAATGAAAAAAAGAAATAGGATATTTAAAAAGGGTAATTGATGTGGAATGAGTAATGAGATTATTTGAAAATGGAGATGGAAAAGAAAAAAATAGAGGAGATTTTGATAAGTTAATTGGTGTTAAAATTAATTGAAAATTAAAATGGAAAAGTAGATTAAAATGAAAAAAAAGGAGGAAATTTTGAAAAGTTAATTATTTTGAAAATAGTGGTGAAAATAATTGAAAAATTGTAATGAAAAGGTAATTGAAAATGGAGATGGAAAAGTATGATGAAAAGGAAAATAAAAGTGGAGATTTGGTAAAGATAATTGGTGTGTAAAAAAATGATGAAATAAATAGAAAAGAGGGATGAATTGAAAAAAAGTGGGAGATTTTGAAAAGTTAATTGGGTTGAAAAGTGAAGTGGAAATAATTGAAAAGGGAAATTGAAAAGGAAAATGGAAAAGATTTTGAAAAGTTAAATGAAAAAGGAAATAGAAAAGGAAAATAGAATGAGAAGTATTTGAAAAGTTAATTGGTGTGAAAAGAGTGATGAAGTTAATTGGAAGTGGAAATGGAAAAGTGGAGGGAATTTGAAAAGTTAATTGGTGTGGAAAAATAGATGAAAAGGATATTGAAAAGGGAGATAGATGGAGGAAATTTTGAAAAGTTAATTATTGTGAAAAGAAAAATAATATTGATTAAGTAAAAATATTAATGGAGAGTGATAAGAATGAGAAATGGGAAAGATTTTAAAAAGTTAATTAGGATGAAAAATATGATGAAATTAATTGAAAATGGAGAGGAAGAGGGATAGTGATAGGAAGAGAAGTGGAGGAGATTTTTTGAAGTTAATTGTAAAAAGTGTGATGAAATAAATTGATAATGGTGATGAAAAAGAATAAAATTGGAGAAAATTTTAAAAAGGTAATTGGTTTGAAAAAAGTGATTAGGTTATTTGAAAATAAAGATGTGAAAGAAGGATGAATAAGTTAAAAAAGGAGGAGATTTTGAAAAGTTATTAGGAGTAGAAAAAGAATGAAAAAGAAGAGAAATGGAAGAGATTTGGAAAGGTTAATTGGAGTGAAAAAAAATAATGAAATAAATTGAAAAGAAAAAAAGAAGAAGGAGAAGGTTTTGAAAAGTTGATTGGTGTGAAAAGAATGTTAAAATTAAGTTAGAATAAAGATGGAAAAGTAGAATAAAATGGAAAGAAGAAGGAGAAAAATTTGAAATGTTAATTGTTTTGAAAATAGAAGTGAAATTATTTGAAAAAAAGAATATTGAAAAGTTAATTGTAAATGGAGATAGAAAAGAGGGATGAATGGGAAAAAGAAAGTGGTGATTTGGAAAAGTTAATTGGTGTGTGAAAAAATGATGAAAGAAATTGAAAAAAGGGATGAATGGAAAAAAAGTGGTAGATTTTGAAAAGTTAATTGAGATGAAAAGTGAAGTTAATTGAAAAGGAAAATGAAATGGAAGAGAAATTGTAAAGATTTTGAAAAGGTAATTGGTGTTAAAAAATGATGAAATTAATTGAAAAAAAATGGGGAGATTTGTAAAATTTAATTTGCGTGAAGTAATTGATTGAAAAGTTGGATGAAATAGAAGAGATTTTGAAAAGTTTATTAATGTGAATAGATTAATGAAAATAATTAAAAATGAAGATGGAAAAGGGAGATGAAAAGGAAAAAAAGATGAAAAGAGTTTGAAAAGTTAATTTGTGTGGAAAAGGTGATGAAATTAATTGAAAATGGTGATTTAAAAGAGGGATAAAGGGATGTGATTTTGAAAAGTAAATTAAAGTGAAATTAGTTGAAAATGGAAATTGGAAAAGAAGGGAAATGGAATAAAATTTGGAAAGTTGATTGGTGTGAAATAAATGATGAAATTTAAAAAATTGAAAATTGAAAAGGAAAAAAAAGGAAGAGATTTTGAATAATTAATTGGTTGTAAAAATGGAGGTGAAATTAATTGAAATTTTGTATTGAAAAAAGGAATTAAATGAAAAAGGGAGAAGATTTTGAATTGTTTATTGCGGTGAAGAAAATGTTATATTTTTGAAAAAGAATGAAAAGATTATGAAAAGTTAATTGGTGGGGAAGGAAGGATAAAAAAGTTGAAAAAAAGGAGAAGATTTTGAAAAGTTAATTGGTGTGAAGTGATGAGAATAATAAAAAATAAAAATAAAAAAGAAAAGTAAGAGAAATTAAGAATTTTGAATAGTTAAATGGTGTGAAGTGATGAAAATAGTTAAAATGAAAATGGAAAAGTAGGATGAAGTGGATGAGAAAATTGAAGAAAAATAAAAAGGTAATGGTGAAAAAAAAGAATTAATTGAAAAAGGGAATTTTAAAGAAATGAAGAAGGAGGAGATTTTAAAAAGTTAATTGTTGTTAATAGAGTGATAAAATTAATTGAAAATGGAGATTGAATTGCGGGAAGAAAAGAAAAAAAAGGAGGAGATTTTGAAAAGTTGAGTGATGTGAAAAATATGAAGAAATTTATGGAAATTGAAAATAAATAGAAAAAAAAAGAAAGAGATTTTGAAAAGTTGTTTGATATGAAAAAATGATAAATTAATTGAAAATGAAAAGTGAAATGGGGATTGAAAAAAAAATGGGGGAGATTTGAAAATAAAAATTTATTTGAAAAAGATGGTGAAATTAATGAATAAAAGAAAAAGAAAAAGGAGATTTTAAAAAATTAATTTTTTATAAGAAAATGAGGTTAAATTATTTGAAAATGGAAGTTGAAATTAAGAATGAAGAGAAAAAAAATGATGGAGGGTTTGTAAAATTTTATTGGTGTGAAAAGACGGAATAAATTAAAAGAAATTGGTAAGTGAAAAGAATAAGGAAGGAGAAGATTTTAAAAAGTTAATTAGTGTGTGTAAAGTGTGATGAAAAAATTTGAAAATGGAGATGGAAAAGAATGATAAAAAGGAAAAAAATGAATTTTTGAATAATTAATTTTTGATTATATAATGTTGAAATTAGTAGAAGAATAAATTTGAAAGGTAGAATGAAAAAAAAATATGGAAAAGATTTGGAAAAATTTATTAAAGTAAAAAAAATGAAAAAATATTTGAAAATGAAATTGAAATTGGGGAAATAGGGGG